>CM076579.1:1600688942-1601288942 GCA_034641835.2 Pinus albicaulis
TCATTCGAAGGAGCAGTCAAAGAACAATTTTGGAAGGATGCTATGGTTAAAGAATATGAATCTATTGTGAAAAAAGATGTATGGGATGTTATGTCGAGACTGTATGGGAAGTTTGTTATGACTTCAAAATGGTTATTCAAGATCAAACATGGAATCGATGGAAGTATTGAGAAATACAAAGCAAGGTTTGTAGCTCGAGGCTTCTCTCAAAAAGAGGGAGAAGATTATGATGACATATTTGCACCTGTGGCTCGATACACAGCCATCCCCTCAATATTTTCCCTTGATGCTAGTTAAGGATGGACCATTCATCAGATGGACGTAAATACCTCTTTCCTTCATGGCATGTTACAGGAAAGTGTATATGTTGAACAACCACAGGGATTTGAAGTGGAAGATCGCAGAACGCGTGTTTCCAAGTTGAAGAAGGCATTGTATGGTTTGAAGCAAGCTCCCCAAGCTTAGTATGCACGCATTGACAGTTATTTAATGAAGTTGGGCTTCACAAGAAGTAATGTTGATCCCAACCTTTATTTTAAGGTTTTCCAAGGTATGCCACTAATTCTGGTTCTATATGTTGACGATTTATTCTTGACAGGAAGTGAACCTCTGATGATCGAATGTAAGAGGAAGTCAACCTCTGAATTCAAGATGAAAGACCTTGGACTTGTGCACTATTTTTAGGCCTTGAGGTGTGGAAAAGGCCTGGCGAGATCTTTCTCTCACGAGGAAAGTATGTTGTGAAGATACTGGAAATATTTGGTATGGTTGAATACAAATCCATGGTTACTCTAATGGAGATGAATTTCAAGAAGTTGTGTGGAAAAACAACTAGACCCAACCTAACAAATCCATCTGAGTACAGAAAAATAATTAAGGCTCTGATGTTCCTTGCGAACACATGTCCAGATATATGTTACACAGTAAACACATTGAGTCAATTCATGACTGAGCCCATTCATGCACATTGGATCATTGCCAAACATGTATTGAGATATTTACACGGATCGATCACACTTGGTCTAACATATTCTGCCAGAGACGTTCAACTTCATGGATATACTTATGTCGTCTGGGCAAGAAATTTTACTGATAGAAAGAGTACATTTGGATGTTGCTTTAGTCTTGGTTATGCCATGATATCTTGGATGAGCAAGAAACAAAAGTATGTAGCATTAAGTATTGCCGAAGCAGAATACATTGTTGCTAGCATGGCTAGTTGCGAGGAAATTTGGTTAAGGAAGCTCTTTGGAGAGCTATTTGAAGAGGTCTTAGACACTATAGCGATATACTGTGACAACAAAAGAGGGATCTGTATGGTAGAGAATCATGTGTTTCATGAAAATTCCAAGCACATTGAGATATGATGTCATTTTATTCGAGACATGGTGCAAAGAGGAGTTGTTAGACTCCACCACATATCGACTAATGAGCAAATAACAGATATTATCACCAAGGCATTATTGAAAGGAAAGTTCTTGGTCTTCAGAGAACAACTTGGATCGATGGATGTAGCCCCTCTGGATAAGGGGCAGCACTGATCGAGGACACTGAGGAAACTATTCCTACCCTGCTTGAGCTCTCGAGGTGAGGAATTGAGATAGAGGTCTCCTAGGGTTGAGGGATCTCTAGACAATAGGGTACTCCCCTATTTTTTACCCATTGGGGTTGAAGATGTTGCTCCCCTATCTTCATAGGGTCAGATAATGTTGCTCCATTGATTGGTCTTTGCAGAGTATACCCCAGTTGGCATCATACCCTGAAGCAATGCTTGATGGGAATATCGCTCCTCATTTCGCCAACGAGTTAAGAGTGTACTTGGGGTGTACAACCCAAGTCGATAATGATGCAAGTGATCTACCACATGACTATTGAGAGTCATTTATGGGAAGATCAATAGGAAATAGGATTGGGATGAGATTTATTCCCCTTTTGAGAATCCAGGGTCGAAGACGTGCTCCCCTATATGATGTGATATCCTATTTCTTGGTATGGGTGGAAACTATTGCTTCCCAATTCTTCTTCTTCTAGATTTGAGAAAGTTTCATAAGATGGAGTTGAGTAGTGACAATCTTATCATGACGAAACCATGATGTAAAGATATAAAGGCACACGTTATCAAGCGGAATTCTTCCTGGTTGAGAGGGAGTGTTGATTTTTGCAACTAGGGTCAAATTCCACTTCGGACAACTCAGATGGTCGATATTAAATTGCATTAGATTCCTCTTTTTGGGGGGACCAAAGTCGACCTATAGATTTCCCCAATCAGTTAAGCGAAAGTTAGATTTTGAATTATTTTATTTATTAAAATGAAATGGAATGGGTTGGCCTAAACACGTGTGGATTTAGTCAAGTCGGCCTCAACCCCAAGCGGACCCTCACGAAATCTATAAATAGAAGCGACCTCAAGCTCATTCACACACATTTGCTCAAGAAATTTTCTTCTTGCATTATTTTTCTTGGTTCTTCTATTCTGTTTTGGCTCGCACAGGTTCGAGGAAGGAAGTTCGCATAAGGTCTGAAATCACAGGCGAGAGACTCGCTCTAATCTAGGGTTTCTAGGCCATAGCCGCATGCACAGAACTAGAGAAACCGGGCTCTAGTCACAGGCATAAAGAGGCAAGGTAGCGGCTAGGGTGCCATAGTCGCAGGCATAGCATGGCAAGCTAGCGACTAGGCCTTTAGGGACTGATCAGGCATATCTGGGCCATAGCCGCAGGCACAGAGTGTCATGTCTGTGGCTAGGGAGTTATAGCCGCGAGCACTACATCTTAAGGGCGCGGCTAAGGGTTTTCCGAGCAGATATACGCTAGATCAACTCCAGTTTCTCGCGCAGTACCTCCAGACATCATCCACTCAATCACAAATGCTCATGATCGGTCTTTGATAACATCCTAGATTCAGATCTAGGATTTAACAATTGATTTTAGTTGCTCTCAGTGATCTATTGGATTTGTGTTTCTTGATGTTGTAGATCTGAAGATTTATAGATATGTTATATATATATTTCCATTGCATATGTATTGGGCTCATTGTACTCTCTGTTGAAAATGTTTTATGACAATCTATTGAAGAAGAAGATTTGAAAGGGTTTCCCCCTTGTGGGGTTTTTCCCTGGTCTTGGACCAATTTTCTATTTCTTGTGGTTGTGTTGTTGTCTTCTTTATCATTGCATATATTGTTCTCTCTTCAGTTACAGTTTATGGTTGATTCAACTACTAATAATGGGATGCATTGTTTATGAAAAAATAATTTGGGCTAAATTAATTGATACAACATAGAACAATCTGAAAATTTAACAAAAAATAAGTGTGTTAATTTTTTTGTGTGTGCTAACATTTCTCAATTTCCAGTGTTATTTTTCTTCTGCAGTTTGTTTGTGAAGATCACAATGTGAATTCTGTATCAAATAAATTGTTAAATTAATTAACAATTAGGAAAATAATTTTCAGTTGTTGTGATAAATGAAATTTTCACAGTTACTTCTTGGGAATATTGCCATGGCATATTTCCCAAGCACGCACTCTTTGCACACATCATCATGCTCTGTGTCTAATTTTGGAACACTTGTTACTGTCTCCCTAAGCATTCTAAGTCCTCCATGATGTAAATGTTCTATCCTCCTATACCATAATTCATTTAGGTCTTTCCCACTGTCACTGCATTTGCTTACTAATTTCATTTGAGAGTCAAACTGCAACTTGTACAATCAATTGCTTCGTACTCCAAATGTTTCACCTTCTTCCAGTTCTGGTGTTTGATGAACACCTCCTTCCATACAAAGTGGATATCGTATAGCTTATCCTATAAATGGGAGACTAAAATCAGGTTCATACCCAATCCTGGTACATGCAATACATCAGTAACAATGGTGCTTGCCACTAACTCCCTTTGCATGTCAATGGTGTCTCTCCCAACTGGAGTGCATTTAATCTTGTTTCCCATTGTTATATGGAAGTCCATCTTCTCCTCATAGTAGTTGGAGAAATATTCTCTAACTCCTATCGTGTGAGTTGATGCTTCACTGTCTATCTACCAGGTTTCATATGAAGCTTAGCCAATTAAGCAAGAAAATTCATTCTTCAATCTGGAAGACAATTATGTAGCCCCCAGAATATCAAATCTATCCATGGCCATACTGGAGAATTCTGGAGAATTTACAGAAGACATCCTGAGTATAATTTCATGTAATTTTCTCTCCCACCCAACGCTAATTTGCTACTACAAATACTGTTGCAAACTAACTATGCCCAGATCTACTTAATGAATTCTTTGTTCCATTCACTGCAACTGCTATTGGACAAAATCGAACTTTTCTACCACCTGCAACTGAAAATTGACCTTTTACCAACAATTCACACTTCCGAGATGGCCCTAAGCGCAAACCCAAACAAATTGCTTAAAGACTCCCTTTGAAGATGCAAAATTTTCTCATCTATTAAGGTAGCTTGGGAGGTACTCCAAGCCCTAGGGTTCGAGGTTTAGAGATTGAAGCACCACAAAAGTGATTCGTGGGCTTGGAACACAAGGTGTGGGCTTTGCACCCAAGCTTGTGGGTGTGAAATTTTGAAATATTATGATTTCAGATGATATAGGACCTCGAGAGAAGAAAGAGACAACGAAAATCACTCAAATCCGAGCTCTAGAAGTGGAGATATGAATTTTTCTTTGTAGCCAATGGGTATTGTGGATGACAAGTCATGTAGGCTTCTGTTGTAGGACATTTGTACAATCCCTCCATGATGGTTTGATGAAGCCCTTGTATTAGATATAAATATAACGTGATTGTGAGGTCATCTCCTCACATCCAAGAGAATCAAAAAATCATCAATACATCTCAGAAATAGGTCGATCTCATGAAGAGGACAAGGAAATTTTGACTCTTTTCCAAGATGTGCTCTCATACTCAATTACAATGATTTGACTTTTGACATTGACAATACTTCACAATATATGGACAACAGTTCATGATGGTTGTTATGTCTTCAAAGAATGTCCCATTACAATTCTTCCTTTGAGATATTGGTTTGACACTTCAGACTCTTGAATGCTTGCTTGGTGTCGTCCTTGAATCTTCTTCTACCTGCATGCAAATTTCCCAAATGAAACCCAATCCGCTGATATGCTACTACAAATAGCGTTGAAAAGTAACTGTGCCCAGATCTACTCAAAAAATTCTTCATTCCGCTCACTGGAACTGCTATTGGACAAAATCGAACTTTTCTGCTACCTGCAATTGAAAATCGAACTTTTCCCAACAATTCGCACTTCCTCGCTGGCCCTCTGCGCAGACCCAAATTTTTTTCTCGAAGACTCCCTTTGAAGCTGCAAAATTTTCTCCTCTACTAAGATTTTGTAGCTTGGGAGGTACTCCAAGCCCTAGGGTAGGAGGTTTTGAGATTGAAGCACCACAAAAGTGATTCATGGGCTTGGAACACAAGGTGCGGGCTTTGCACCCAAGCTTGTGTGTGTGAAATTTTGACATGTGATGATTTAAGATGATAGAGGACCTCAAGAGAAGAAAGAGGCAATGAAAATCACTCAAACCCGAGCTCTAGAAGTGGATATATGAATTTCTCTTTGTAGCTAATGGGTATTGTGGATGAAAATTCATGTAGGCTTGTGTTGTAGGACAGTTGTACAAGCGCTCCATGATGGTTTGATGAAGCTCTTTTATTAGATATAAATATAAGGTAATTGTGAGGTCATTTCCTCACATCCAAGAGCATCAAAAAATCATCAACACATCTCAGAAATAGGTTGATCTCAAGAAGAGGATAAGGAAATTTTGGCTATTTCCCAAGATGGGCTCTCATACTCAATTACAATGATTTGACTTTTGACATTTGTCGGTGTCCCGTGTTTTGATAGTTTGGCAAATCAAAATACAAGGCAACATCAGAACCAATCTTTAGAGTTACAGGATCTAGTCCTCCTATTCTCAGAGAGGGATCTCTCGAAAGTTTGTTTGCAAAGGTTTATCTTGTGTGCTTTGAGTATTGGTTTTAGACTAGTTATTAAGTGCAGGTGTTTGTTTGTTTGGTTGGTTGGATTGAATTGATACAGCAGAACATGAAAGGTTTAGGAAAGATACACAGAATGGAGAAACATTTGGTTCATTGGGAAATGGAGTCAAGAAGAGGTCATAACATACTCATCAATGGATATGGGATATCAGAGGGCAAATCTAACTTGGCCACAAGATCCTTTGTTTTTGGAATGAGATGAACATTAATGATTTGGAAAGAGAGGTTTAATTCTCAACAAAGGGAATTCGAAAGCATTATTTGAACAATAAAGAGCTCTTTGATAGACAGGGCTAACCATAAATTCTACAAATCACACCTTTAAACAAACAATGATTTCAAAACATCTTTTAAAATGAAATCTAAGATTCGGGGAACACCCTATTTCCTCAAAGATTTTATTTTAAATGACTTAGAAAACATAAAAGATTCACTGATAATTGCAGTCATAGAAGAGGGAACACCTAAAAACATCTATGATCATAATTATAACGACCTTTAAGCCAATTGTTTAAGTGAGGACAAAGGGCAAGATAAAAACAAACATCTTTGATTCACTGTAAGCAAAGAACTTCAAAGGGAGACTTCAATAACAATTTTTAAGTGGCATCAGACAAGCAGGGAGAACCATAAATCATGTTGAAACCAACTATTCGAACTATTAAGTAAATAAACGAGCATGAATACTAAAGAGAGAGATTAAAGACTCTAAAATACTTCAGCAGAAGAAAACATAAAATAGTGAAGGATGAACAGGTCTAAGGTGCTTCCAGGAGTCATTTCTTAGCCTAAAACTTTCAACCTACTGTATTAAGAAATTATGGAACATAATGAAAACAGGGGAAAACATAAAACAGTTCAGAATACTTCACCAACAACCAAGGTCATGGATCCAATGATAGAGCCTTCTCAGGAACAAGCATGCAACAACATCATCAAGACCTCCAAGACTTCAATTTGTTCTTCAACTTCAACAGACTATGTATTTATTTCGTAGAGTTTTATTACAACTTGTGATCAAACAACAACCAACAACTTCTCATCTTCTACAGAACTATTTATAGAAGAATGAGGAGGTGGAATGAGATAAATATCTTCTAAGTTGAATTAATACAGTTCGCTGTCTCTCGGCCTTTGAGGGGCTCGATGGAGAACATTCTAATATTTCTCCTGTATTAATTGGTTACATTAACTATTTGAGCTTGCTTGGAAAGAAATTGTTGACTTTAAGGCTCTGCGTTGTCTTCAACATAACTTCTGTTGACAGTTTATAATAAATTCCTTTGGTGGAAATAACTGTTCGGTCGCATTGATGCAAATTCTCTTGGTCTGGCAATAACTTCGGCCTCCTTTTGATTGCTTTGAGGTTGTAGGTGGCTTTGTGGTAGCTGGGGGATTCAATTTTCCCCTGATGTGGCAGCATAGGCTGTTCGAACTGATAGATATTTTTATTTTAACCTAAAAACACCTTTAATATACTTGAATTATGTGTTTCAGGCTCAACGAAGCCTAACCTCTGTCTTCTAGTCTTCAATCTTTCTTTAATCGTGAATCAAGTCTTTGATTTAGTCGAATAAATGGCCTAATCCCTCCAAACTGTGTTTAATAGTTTTCAAATATTTTTCCACTTTGATTCCATGTTGTCGGTCTGATACTCTTTGATTATATTACCCTTCACGGTGTCTTGTTGATGTGCAGATCCGCGAAGGTCTTTTATGGTATCAGCGCTTCATGATGCGCCGCCTAAGCGTGGTGTTGAAACCTTTAAATGGATCCTTTTAATAAACAAAGCCTGAAGGATCGTCATCCTTTGGCTTTGATCTTCCCTTTAAAACATTCGAAATCCATTTAGATCCTACAAAAAACACACAAAATTATAAAATCCTGCGTTTATTGGGTTTAACTGCTTCGGAGGCTTCGGGGAGGAGCGTGGTCGTTGGATGAAAGCATCCAACGGTGGAGATTTATTTCGGAAGAGGTTAAAAAAGAGCGGGGGAATGAATGAGGTGGGGTGATTTTGGACAGTCCGATCTGGACACGCGGATGGTCCAGATCCAATCAGCGAATCACAATCGGAAGTCAGAAGTGAAGCGATGCGATTGCGCGATCGGGAGAAGGGCCGATGCGATTGCGCGATCGGGAGAAGGGCCGATGCGATGCGTGCAATCGGAGAAAAAAGGGTCGTTACGATGTGTGCAATCAGGAGAAGGGCCGATGCGATTGCATGATCGGGAGAAGGGCCTATGCGATTGCACGATCGGGAGAAGGGCCGATGCGATGCATCAGATCAGATAAAAAATGGCCGATGCGATGTGTGAGATCAGAAGAAGGGCCGATGCGATTGCACGATCAGGCCATCGCAATCGACGATGGTAAACATTTAAACTGCACCAAAGGAAAAGTTCTGATGCGATTCGGCGCTCGGTTGCGGGGCTTGTTTTATATAGACCATCCGATAGGCCCCGGCTCATGTATATAGGGGCTAATCGGAGTCGGGCCTTCGGACCTGGGCTTTTCAATCTACCCATTTAAAAATTTTCCAATGCGATTGCGCAATCGATATTTTTAATCTACCCATTTAAAACAAACTTTGGATAAATGGGTTTTTCGGTTTTATAAAGGAAAAAACAGATCGGAAAAGAAGTTTTCAATGTTTTAAATGCGAAGGTGGGCCCACGGTATATTTATATAAAGGCTAATCGCATCGGAGATTATATGATAGAAAGCTTAATCACATCGGAACTTCGGAACGGGGCAAAGACTTCGCGCATTTGAAAATTTCCAATGCGATAAGCACCGATGAGACTAGCGCCTGGTTTTTATGGCAAGGTCACATGTGGGGAAGTGGTTAGGGGGCTTAGCCAAAGGGGCTAAAACTTTATGCAAAAACATGTATTTTTTATTAAATTTTTCAAGGTTTTCAAAGGGATTTGAGGGTTTCGGTAAGGCTAAAAAGTGGGTTTTAAACCTTACAAAGTGGATTTTCATGAATGGAAGAAGGAAACTCATGAAAAATAGAGGAATTTTTTATGGAGAAAAAGGGAAGCAAATGAAGGTTAGTTTTGAGTGGGAGAAGGGGAAAATGATGGTTTTTCAACAGTTTCTTCTCATGATTTCAGCAAAATTTCTGAGTATAAAATGGGAACAGTGAATGAAGATTTTGGACAGAGGCATGAGGCCTTAAAGAGTCTTCAAGAGCCAACACTTTTTAGTAATAAAATTTGTTCTTTGAAGGCTCAAAAAGTCTTAGCCACCTTTTTCTATAACAAATATTATAGGTGGCTAACAGTGGCTCCACTTGGGGATGATGCCTTTTTGAAGGCATCAAGAATTTCAGACTTGCATTCTTTGAGATGCTGATCAGTTGCCTCATCCATTGGGCTGTCTTTCTTTGATTGAATGATCTTCTTTTTCTCTGGAAATGCTAACAGCCATGGAAAACAATGGATCTTTCATCAACAAGCTTTCTACCTACCCAATCCTACTGATCTAACATTTTTTCTTCCTTAGAGTGCACTTGGATTGGCAAACTCTCTTTCAACATTTTATTCTTTTGAAAGCAAAAAATCTAATCTATTTCTACTACTTATTTCTTCATGAACTCAGAATAAATAGTTGAGCCCATATGCTTCTCTACCTATTCTACTAATCTGTTAGGATTAAACAGTCTAACAGAATTTTATTCTCTAATTACTAAAGCAGAAATTAAAAAGCATACAAGTTAGGATTGAACAATCTAACTTGATGCTGATCTATGGCATAAAAACAAACTGCACATAGATTATTATTTGCAGAAAATTAAAACAAAATGATGAAGGCTTAAGATCTAAAAATTCAAAGCACTTCCTTCATCTTTTTATAGCTCTGTTTTGACTTTATTTGAGTTGTTTCTCCTTTGCCATCTGGTTCATATTTTGAGCTAATTAGAACCAGATTTTTATCTTTTTTGACTCAGAAAACAAAACAAATTTTGAGTCATTCTCTTTTTGAAATATTAGGTTCATATTTTGAGTATGTTTGAACCTTTGATTTCTATCCTAATCTATCTACTGATAAGCTAAGATTAAATAGTTTGGAAAATCGAATTCACTATCCTATCAGCAAAAAAATTAAAGGCTAATTAGTCAAAATTAGGTAGTTTGACTAACTAGAAGTGTGTTTTTCAGTAGTGGCATTTAAGCGTGCACACTTTCAGAACTTATTTCTCTCTTTTTTGGTATGGGGCCATACCTTTATTGTTTTTACAATCTGCCCTCTTTTCTTTTTTTATTTGTTTTTGTATTTTTGATTTTTCTAACTTTGAATGCAATGGTTAGACTATGATATTTACAATGAAAAATAAACTGCTTTGAAACCTAAGATTTTTGGCAGAAGTAATGCTTGAGCATCCTACCATTGACAGGACCTCCATATAGATCTTCTCCATTCAATTCTTTCAAGAAACATGCATTGTGACCCCTCTTAGTATGGATAATATATGGTCATTTCCACAAGTTCTCAAATTTGCCATGTTTTCCCTTCTCTTCTCTTCTTGAATCCCATTTAAGAACATTTCCAACTTGGAAATTTTTTGCCTTAGTCCTCTTATCAAATAGCTTCTTCATATTTTCTTGGACTAACTGTGTTCTTTCATAGACTTCCTCTCTGGTCTGCTGTAAATGGATTGTTTGGTTGATTCTTCTCTGCATATCATTTTCTTCAATATGCACTTCTTGAAGGAGTTTCATGACTGGAACTCCTAATGAGGTGGGAAAAACCGCGTCCATACCATAGACTAACTGATAGGAGGACATATTTATTGACTTCTTTGTAGTTAATATATCAGCCCATAAGGCATGAACCAGCTTACTGTGCCATGATTTTTTATTATGTTCCAACAGTTTCTTGATTATATTGATGAGACTCTTGTTGGAAGATTCAACTAATCCATTTCCTTGGGTATAGTAAGTAGTGGAATGGCCCAAGGTTATGTGGTATTTGTAAGAGAAATCAACCATCTTCTTAGATTTAAAAGCAGCAACATTGTATGTTATGATTTTTCTGGGACAACCAAATCTGGATAGGATATTGGTTTCAAGAAACTTGATAATGACAGAGTCATTAGCATTCCTGGAAGGTATAGCTTCTATCCACTTGGTAAAGAAGTCAGTGTCTATGAGGAGCCACTTATGTTGAGCTGAGGAGGATGGATGAATTTCCCCAATGAAGTCCAGCCCCCATTGTTGAAAAGGTGCCTCAACTCTGATAGGATGTAAAGGTAAGGGAAGGAGTTTTCTCTTGCCATCAAAAACTTGACATTTATGGCAAGACATGACTAATTTCTGAGTGTCTGGGAAAAGGGTAGGCCAATAGTAACCAAATCTAATAATTTTGTTTGATGTGGCCTTCCAGTAGAGGTGTCCTCCACATTCTCCTTCATGCAACTCATGCATGATCTTTCCTGCATCATCTTTAAGTAAACATTTAAGAAAAATTCCAACAGCATTTTTCCAATATAATACCCCATTCAAGATGCAAAAACTCAAAGCCTTTTGTTTCAAGAATCTAACTTTAGTTTTGGACAAAGAAGGAGGGGCATTTAAATATAAAAGCACATAAATAATGTCAGCATACCAAAGCGAATTTAGAAATGTTTCTTCAATAAAAGGAGCATTAGATTCTTCTATTTCTTCCAACACATCTACCATTTTCTAGTTCTTGGAAGTTAGACTCAGCCATAAGTTTTGCTAATCCTTGCCCTTTTAACTAGTTTGGTGGGCCTAATTTCTAAGTCATATTCAAGAATAGTTGCAATCCATTTTCCCCTTTTACAATCAGGGTCTTGACTTAGAATGTCCTTGACAACAGTATGTGGAACAAAAACAATTATGTGAGAGTGTAAAATATAGACCCTAAAGTCTTTTAATGCTTTCACTAATGCTAAGGCTTGCTTCTCCATGATATTATATTTGAGAGGAGCATCTCTTAAGGCCCTACTAAAGAAATATATTGGTTGTTCTTGCCCCAAATCATTATTTTGAAGTAAAATTGCAGCTATTGTATGCTCAGATGCAAAAGAAAAGATGTAAAAGTCTCTGGTAAAATCTGGACTAATCAAGACTGGTGTTTGGGTAAGAGCTTGTTTGACCAGTTCGAATGATTGTTTAGCTGGTAAAGTCCATTTTACACCCACATATTTCTTAAGCATGTTTGTAATGTTTTTTAATAGCTTAGCAAGGTTGGGGATAAACCTTCTCAAAAAATTAATCTTTCCAATGAAAGATTGTAATTCTTTGAGGTTTCTTGGATGGCTAATTTGCAATATGCCATCTATCCTTGTAGGGTCTATTTTGATTCCTTCTTCTGAAATTATGTGACCAAGAAGTTTACCTTCTTGGAGACCGAAGAGTGTCTTCTTGGGATTCAATGACAAGCCAAATTTCCTACACTTCTCAAAAAATTTTCTTAAGTGAGTCAAATGTTCTTCATCAGTTTTTGAAAAGACAGTTATGTCATCAAGGTAAATAATTATGAAATAGCCAATATCTTCAGAAAAGGATATGTCCATGGCCCTTTGGAAGGTGGCCCCTGCATTCATTAACCCAAAATGCATTTTGACATACATAAAGGTGCCCCAAGGTGTGGTAAAATCAGTTTTGATTTTATCACTTAGGAGCACTAACACCTGGTTGTAACCCGAGAACCCATCTAAGAGTGATATCCTTTTTGACCCAACTACCCTCTGAAGTATATGATCCATCTTGGGCAATGGGTAGTTGTCTTTTAGGGATGCTCTGTTTAAGTTTCTGAAGTCGATACAGAGTCTGATCTACCCTGTCTTTTTCCTAACAGAAACTAAGTTTGATACCCATTCTGAAAATCTAATTGGTACTATAATGCCAGCATCATGCATCTTTTCAATGTCGGCTCTAATTAAAGGTAATAAAAGTGGGTTTATTCTCCTTATTTTTTGTTTGAAGGGCTTTTGATTTTCCTTCAGGGGAATCTTGTGCTGAATGATGTTGGTATCGTAAGACTTCAGATATATGTATGCCCAGGCAAAAACATCTTTAAACTCCTTAAACAGATCAATGTATCGAGATTTTATGTGAGTTGGAAGAGTGCTGGACAATTTAATCATCTTGGGTTCTGTTAGGGAGCCTATGGTGTCTTCTTCTACGTTTGTTTCTATAGGCTCCATTTTTTGTTTTTTGGCTACATCATTAAATTTGAAAAGGTGTTCCAAAAGCGAGAGACCTCTTGGAATTGAACCATTTATATCAGCAGAGTGTGTTATTTCAGCTTCTGGGATTTCTTCGATATATGGACAGTTTTCATTATGGCTAGATTCTGACGTTGGTATGGTGAAATCATTTTTTGACTTTAAGAAATCGTCTATGTGTTGGTCAGAATCAAACACTTGCCAGTGATCTTCGTTATCAGGCACTGCAGGCCTATGTTCAGGCACTGTAGGCCTATGTTTTACCTTTACGCACTTTAAGAAATCGTCTATGTGTTGGTCAGAATCAAACACTTGCCAGTGATATTCATTATCAAGCACTGCAGACTTATGTTTTACCTTTACGCTAAGCTGTTCATTTATCTCAGGTATTTGACAGTTACTGGCATTGAAAGCGAGTTCATTTTCTAAATGATTAAACGCTCTAGGAATGAAAACAAGTTCGTATTTTTCAAAGGTTTTCAATAAATCGAGGGTAGCGTTCTGATATTCCCTAAGCCTTGGATTTCTGGCTAAGTATTCTCCTTTGATTTGTTTTATGATAAGTTCGGAATCTCTTAAGATCGTTATCTTTTGGGCTTTTAATTGTTTGAGAAATTGTAAACCTAGGAGAAGTGCTTCATACTCATCGATATTGTTAGTGCATGGGAAATTCAATTTGTATGAAAAACTTTGATTCGTATTATGGTTCCATGCGCCTACACCTGCGCTTGCTTTATTACAGGATCCATCAAAGTTTATTGTCCACATTACATTTGACTCATTTTCGTTTTCTTGTTGCTGTTGATTGTCGATGTTTTGAAGTTGATTCGATAGAAGATTCAATTTTTCTGGTGAATTAGTTGGGTCTATGTTCTCTTTATCTTGTTGAGTAATTTCATCTTCGTTACATAAGATAAAGGAATCTAAACTTGATTAAGTGTAATAGATTGGAGTGTTGTTCGGTTTGTCTAGGTTGCTCACCATGTACTTCATGTGAGATTCCCTGTATATTCTTCTGTTTTGGTTAAAAACAGGGATGGTGGCATAAGACATGTCCATTTGAAGGCTTCCCTGAAGTTTGGCTCCCCAAGATCTTGATAAGAGCATGCCATACTTAGGGGGAATGTCAGCTACAACTATATCCATAACTACAATCTTAATAGGGATCTGAGCAATATTAACACATAAATCTTTGATTAAACCCAAACATTTGACTCGACTTGAGTCAAAAGAATACAAATCTTTCTATGGTTTAGAAATCTCTAAGCCTAAGCTCTCCATTACCACCTTGGGCATTAGATTGTGTGAAGCTCCTGAATCTAACATGGCATTCTGTAAAATTTTCTCGTGTATGTTCAAGCTAACATAGAAGGGAGGGACAGCCCCTTCTTGGTATTTTCCTTCAACTTCAGGACCAAACAACAACTCAGGTTTGTCATCTGTCAAGTTCAGGGTGTCAGTGTCACTTCCTAAATTCAAAGCTTTCAAAGCTTGGTTTTTGTACATTTCTTGGGTTACTAGTTCAGCTAGGGGAATGGCAATTTTTATCTTAGCAATCTCTCCCTCAAGGCTGAAAGGAATAATTGATTTGTTGATATTTACATCTGTCTTTTCATTTGAATTATTTTCAGCAATTTTGATTTGCTAAACCTTGTTTGGACTGGTAATTGGGATAGTTTTATTAGGACCACTAGCTGAAGTGCTAGGGGTACTGTGTTCAATATTTGGTTGGACACCTTTGTCTTTGTTTAAGTCGGGTTTCTTAGCCAACATGTTGGCTTTCTCTGCTGTCTTTTTGGACTGAGTTTCTGCGTTTTTCTTGACAACAGTATTAGTGTTCTTATCTTTTGATTTATCTATGCTTCCCTTGCTCCTAAGATCATACTGTTTGTGTGCCTCCATGATTGCATTTTCAAAACCTAATCTATAGTCATCAGAGTCTTCACAGGTGTTTGTATTTTGATCATAAGAGAAGAAACCTTGTTCTTCCTCAGTGAGAAAAACATCATCTCCACTGTCTGATCCAATCAAGTTTACATGATATTCTTCCAACCTTTCCAACTCCCTATCTTCCTCATATTCATCTACATAGTTCTGATGAAAAGGGGGAGTGATGTGCTGATCATCTCCCCTAGGTCTGTTTGGAGGTTGGTTTCTTCTAAAATTCTGGTTTTGGTTATGGTTTATATTTTGAGGAGTAGTTTGGTTTTGATTTTCTTGTGCTCTCTTAATTATGCTCATCTCTTTCATCATTTCTTCCAACATCCTCTCCATCTTTGAGTTTGAAGTAGAAGGAGAGGATTCCTCTCTAAAAGATACTCTCTTCTCAGTTTCCATTCTTGCTCTCTTCTCCATTAGGTTGACTTCCATAGAAAGAGCACCCTTTTGCATATCTTCAAGAGTTGCAAAATCTCTTTCTCTCAGCTGATAGGTCATGTCAGAGTCAAACCCTTCAGGAAACTTGTTTAAAGTTGAGTCCTGTGGAGGTTTTAGTTCTGGGGATAGTGCATTATAAACACTATTGAATCTAGTGCAGTAAGCTTGCACACTTTCCCCAGTGTTTCTATGGAGTTTATTATAGTCCGAAAGTACTTGGAGAGGGTTTTTCTTTACTTCCCATTTGTTTAAGAACGTTTGGTGGAAGGCTTGGAGATCATTAATACTATGGGGGGCTAGGCCTTTGAACCATTTTCTTGCTTCTCCCCCTAAGCTCTGAGAAAATAACCTAAGCTTGATAGAATCATCATCAATTTCATTTCTGTCAAAGTATTTATTCATCTTATCCACATGTTGTGATGCAGTTGTAGCATTGTTAGCATCATATAATGGAATTTTAGACTGATAGTCCTGTGGAAGGTTGACTAATGGTATAGGAAGGACTAACGGAGCATACCATGCTGCCATGATATGTGGTGGAGGTGGATTCACAAGGAGCAGATTAACAACATGAAAAATGGGTTGAGGTGTAGTGGTTTGAACAGTGGATGTAGGGTGAGTAGAAGTGGATGGACCAGGAATAGACTGCTGAGCTGATCTTGGATGAGAGACACATAACTTGTGAAGGAAATGTAAATCAGGAGGGGTTGTTTCTCTGCTACCAAGAGGTTCACTTGTTTCAGGAGATGATAGTGAAGACTCAAAATCTAACTGATCTAAATCACCAAGAGACCTAGTTCTAAATGGATTTACTAAGTCAACTTGAGATTGTTGTAGAGCTGAAAGATTTTCAGGAATTGAATTAGCTCTCAAGGGTGATCTGAAAATAGTTGATAATTTAATCTTAGGGGACTCCCTAAGTATACTTTCAGGGTTGTCAACTATTTCCGGTGGGTTTGGGTCAGGGTAGGCTCTAGTATGAATCTTTCTAGGAGCCACTATGCTATGTTTTTCAGACCCAGTTAAAAAGAAAAGTTTAACCAAATATGACAATATTTAAGAGGCTAACTGATCTTTTTAGAAGAAGGAAAATTTTAATCTTAAAGCCTTCTAGCTGAGTTTGTATGATGCTATTAAGACTTGGGGTCTTCCCAGTGGAGTCTTAAGGTCTGTTTTTAGGATTATGGAGTCGCCAGGTGGGAATTTTTAGCTCTTTTGGAGGTAAAAGGTTTTATGGTCCACCACCAAGTTTATTATGAAGCCAAACTGAAATGTTTTTGGGTTTTTTTGAGTTATTTTGGTCTTATAGGTTGAGAGAGTATTCTAAGTCTGATTTAACACTTAGCTAGGGTGTCAAAATGTACAGAGTTCACTCTTATGGCTTGGTAACTGAATCTTCAAGGTTTTATAAGGCTTTATGAGAATCCTAAGGGTTACTTAGTTTGTCACTGATTCAAAAGGTCCCATCATGATTACCATTATGCTTGGTAGTGCTTGAAGAAGGTTACTTATGTTATGCTAGACAGTGAGTGTTTAATTTTAAAGATTTTACTCAGGGTCCCACCGTGATCACCATTATGTTGGTGGCAATGAGGTGGTTGATAATCGCTGGATAGTCTTTGAAAATAAGGGATTTTTGGAGTCCTAAGGGGTACTTAGATTGTCACTAACTCAGAAAGGTCCCACCGTGATCGCCATTATGTTGGTGTCCCGTGTTTTTATAGTTTGGCAAATCAAAAGACAAGGAAACATCAAAACCAATCTTTAGAGTTACAGGATCTAGTCCTCCTGTTCTCAAAGAGGGATCTCTCGAAAGTTTGTTTGCAAAGGTTTATCTTGTGTGCTTTGAGTATTGGTTTTAGACTAGTTATTAAGTGCAGGTGTTTGTTTGTTTGTTTGGTTGGATTGAATTGATACAGCAGAACATGAAAGGTATAGAAAAGATACACAGAATGGAGAAACATCTGGTTCATTGGGCAATGGAGTCAAGAAGAGGTCATAACATACTCATCAATGGATATGGGATATCAGAGGGAAAATCTAACTTGGCCACAGGATCCTTTTGTTTTTGGAATGAGATGAACATTAATGATTTGGAAAGAGAGGTTTAACTCTCAACAAAGGGAATTCGAAAGCATAATTTGAACAATAAAGAGCTCTTTGATAGACAGGGCTAACCATAAATTCTACAAATCACACCTTTAAGCAAATAATGATTTCAAAACAAATTTTAAAATGAAATCTGAGATTCAGGGAACACCCTATTTCCTCAAATATTTTATTTTAAATGACTTAGAAAACGTAAAAGATTCACTGATAACTGCAGTCATAGAAGAGGGAACACCTAAAAACATCTATGATAATAATTATAACGACCTTTAAGCCAACTGTTTAAGTGAGGACAAAGGGCAAGATCAAAACAGACCTCTTTGATTCACTGTAAGCAAAGAACTTCAAAGGGAGACTTCAATAACAGTTTTTAAGTGGCAGCAGACAAGCAAGGAGAACCATAAATCATGCTGAAACCAACTATTCGAACTATTAAGGAAATAAACGAGCATGAAGACTAAAAAGAGAGATTAAAGACTCTAAAATACTTCAGCAGAAGAAAACATAAAACAGTGAAGGATGAACAGGTCTAAGGTGCTTCCAGGAGTCATTTCTTAACCTAATACTTTCAACCTACTGTAGTAATAAATTATGGAACATAATGAAAACAGGGGAAAACATAAAACAGTTCTGAATACTTCACCAACAACCAAGCTCATGGATCCAATGATAGAGCCTTCTTAGGAACAAGCATGCAACAACATCATCAAGACCTCCAAGACTTCAATTTTTTCATCAACTTCAGCAGACTATGTATTTATTTTAGAGAGTTTGAGCATTACAACTTGTGATCAGACAACAACAAACAACTTCTCATCTTCTACAGAAGTATTTATAGAAGAATGAGGAGGTGGAATGGGATAAATATCTTCTATGTTGAATCAATACAGTTCGATGTCTCTCGGCCTTTGAGGGGCTCGATGGAGAACATTCTGATATTTCTCTTGTTTTAGTTGGTTACATTAACTATTTGAGCTTGCTTGGAAAGAAATTGTTGACTTTAAGGCTCTGCGTTGTCCTCAACATAACTTTTATTGACAGTTTATAATAAATTCCTTTGGTGGAAATAATTGTTCGGTCGCATTGATGCGAATTCTCTTGGTCTGGCAATAACTTCGGCCTCCTTTTGATTGCTTTGAGGCTGTAGGTGACTTTGTGGTAGCTGGGGGATTCAATTTGCCCCTGATGTGGCAGCATAGGTTGTTCGAAATGATAGATATTTTTATTTTAACCTAAAAACACCTTTAATATACTTGAATTCTATGTTTCAAGCTCAACGAAGCCTAACCTCTGTCTTCTGGTCTTCAATCTTTCTTTAATCGTGAATCAGGTCTTTGATTTAGTCAAATAAATGGCCTAATCCCTCCAAACTGTGTTTAATAGTTTTCAAATATTTTTCCACTTTGATTCCATGTTGTCGGTCTGATACTCTTTGATTATATTACTCTTCATGGTGTCTTGTTGATGTGCAGATCCGCGAAGGTCTTTTATGGTATCAGCGCTTCATGATGCGCCACCTGAGCGTGGTGTTGAAACCTTTAAATGGATCCTTTTAATAAACAAAGCCTGAAGGATCGTCATCCTTTGGCTTTGATCTTCCCTTTAAAACATTCGAAATCCATTTAGATCCTGCAAAAAACACACAAAATTATAAAATCCTGCGTTTATTGGGTTTAACTGCTTCGGAGGCTTCGGGGAGGAGCGTGGCCGTTGGATGAAAGCATCCAACGGTGGAGATTTATTTCGGAAGAGGTTAAAAAAGAGCGGGGGAATGAACGAGGCGGGGTGATTTTGGACCGTCCGATCTGGACACGTGGACGGTCCAGATCCAATCGGCGGATCACAATCGGAAGTCAGAAGTGAAGCGATGCGATTGCACGATCGGGAGAAGGGCCGATGCGATTGCGCAATCGGGATAAGGGCCGATGCGATGCGTGCGATCGGAGAAAAATGGGCCGATGCGATGTGTATGATCGGGAGATGGGCCAATGCGATTGCGCGATGGGGAGAAGGGCCGATGTGAATGCGCGATGGGGAGAAGGGTTGATGCGATGCATGCGATCAGAGAAAAAAGGGTCGATGCGATGTGTGCAATCGGGAGAAGGGCCGATGCGATTGCACGATCAGGCCATTGCAATCGGCGGTGGTAAACATTTAAACCGCACCAAAGGAAAAGTTCCGATGCAATTGGGTGCCCAGTTGCGGGGCTTGTTTTATATAGACCATCCGATAGGCCCCGGGCTCATGTATATAGGGGCTAATCGAAGTCGAGCCTTCGGGCCTGGGCTTTTCAATCTACCCATTTAAAACTTTTCCGATGTGATTGCGCGATCGGTCTTTTTAATCTACCCATTTAATATTTAACACGTGATTTGGCACTTTTAAAACAAACTTTGGATAAATGGGCTTTCGGGTTTTATAAAGGAAAAAATGGATCGGAAAAGAAGTTTTCAATGTCTTAAACGCGAAGGCGAGCACACAGTATATTTATATAAAGGCTAATCGCATCGGAGTTTATATGATGCAAAGCTTAATCACATTGGAACTTCGGAACAGGGCAAAGACTTCGCGCATTTGAAAATTTCCGATGCGATAAGCGCCAATGAGACTACCGCCTGGTTTTTATGGCAAGGGCACATGTGGGGAAGTGGTTAGGGGGCTTAGCCAAAGGGGCTAAAACTTTATGCAAAAACATGTATTTTTTATTAAATTTTTCAAGGTTTTCAAAAGGATTTGAGGGTTTCGGTAAGGCTAAAAAGTGGGTTTTAAACCTTACAAAGTGGATTTTCATGAATGGAAGAAGGAAACTCATGAAAGATAGAGGAATTTTTTATGGAGAAAAAGGGAAGTAAAAGAAGGTTAGTTTTGAGTGGGAGAAGGGGAAAATGATGGTTTTTCAGCAGTTTCTTCTCATGATTTCAGCAAAATTTCTGAGTATAAAATGGGAACATTCAATGAAGATTTTGGACAAAGGCATGAGGCCTTCAAGAGTCTTCAAGAGCCAACACTTTTTAGTAATAAATTTGTTCTTTGAAGGCTCAAAAAGTCTTAGCCACCTTTTTCTATAACAAATATTATAGGTGGCTAAAAGTGGCTCCACTTGGGGATGATGCCTTTTTGAAGGCATCAAGAATTTCAGACTTGCATTCTCTGAGATGTTGATCAGTTGCCTCATCCATTGGGCTGCCTTTCTTTGATTGAATGATATTCTTTTGCTATGGAAATGCTAACAGCCATGGAAAACAATGGATCTTTCATCAACAAGCTTTCTACCTACCCAATCCTACTGATCTAACATTTTTTCTTCCTTAGAGTGCACTTGGATTGGCAAACCCTCTTTCAACATTTTATTCTTTTGAAAGCAAAAAATCTAATCTATTTCTACTACTTATTTCTTCATGAACTCAGAATAAATAGTTGAGCCCATATGCTTCTCTACCTATTCTACTAATCTATTAGGATTAAACAGTCTAACAGATTTTTATTCTCTAATTGCTAAAGCAGAAATTAAAAAACATACAAGTTAGGATTGAACAGTCTAACTTGATGCTAATCTATGGCATAAAAACAAGTTGCACATAGATTATTATTTGCAGAAAATTAAAACAAAATGATGAAGGCTTAAGATCTAAAAATTCAAAGCACTTCCTTTATCTTTTTACAGCTCTGTTTTGACTTTATTTGAGTTGTTTCTCCTTTTCCATCTGGTTCATATTTTGAGCTAATTAGAACTATATTTTTATCTTTTTTGACTCAGAAAACAAAACAGATTTTGAGTCATTCTCTTTTTGAAATATTAGGTACAGATTTTTAGTATGTTTGAACCTTTGATTTCTATCCTAATCTATCTACTGAAAAGCTAAGATTAAACAGTTTGGCAAATCGAATTCACTATCCTATCAGCAGAAAATTTAAAGGCTAATTAGTCAAGATTAGGCAGTTTGACTAACTAGAAGTGTGTTTTTCAGTAGTGGCATTTAAGCTTGTACACTTTCAGAACTTATTTCTCTCTTTTTTGGTATGGGGCCATACCTTTTTTTTTTTTACAATCTACCATCTTTTCTTTCTTTGTTTGTTTTTGAATTTTTGATTTTTTAAACTTTGAATGCAATGGTTAGACTATGATATTTACAATGAAAAATAAACTGCTTTGAAACCTAAGATTTTTGGCAGAAGTAATGCTTGAGCATCCTGCCATTGACAGGACCTCCATATAGATCTTCTCCATTCAATTCTTTCAAGAAAAATGCATTGTGACCCCTCTCAGTATGGATAATATATGGTCATTTCCACAAGTTCTCAAATTTGCCATGTTTTCCCTTCTCTTCTCTTCTTGAATCCCATTTAAGAACAACATTTCCAACTTGGAAATTGTTTGCCTTAGTCCTCTTATCAAATAGCTTCTTCATATTTTCTTGGACTAACTGTGTTCTTTCATAGACTTCCTCTCTGGTCTACTGTAAATGTATTGTTTGGTTGATTCTTCTCTGCATATCATTCTCTTCAATCTGAACTTCTTGAAGGAGTTTCATGACGGGAACTCCTAATGAGGTGGGAAAAACTGCATCCATACCATAGACTAGATGATAGGAGGACATATTTATTGACTTCTTTGTAGTTAATCTATCAGCCCATAAAGCATGAACCAGCGTACAGTGCCATGATTTTTTATTCTGTTCCAACATTTTTTTGATGATATTGATGAGACTCTTGTTGGAAGATTCAGCTAATCCATTTCCTTGGGGATAGTAAGCAGTGGAATGGCCCAAGGTTATGTGGTATTTGTAACAGAAATCAACCATCTTCTTAGATTTAAAAGCAGCAGCATTGTCTGTTATGATTTTTCTGGGACAACCAAATCTGGATAGGATATTTGTTTCAAGGAACTTGATAATGACAGAGTCATTAGCATTCCTGGATGGTATAGCTTCTATCCATTAGGTAAAGAAGTCAGTAGTTGTGAGGATCCATTTATGTTGAGCTGAGGAGGATGGGTGAAATTCCCCAATGAAGTCTAAACCCCATTGTTGAAAAGGTGCCTCAACTCTGATAGGATGTAAAGGTAAGGGAAGGAGTTTTCTCTTGCCATCAAAGATTTGACATTTATGGCAAGACATGACGAGCTTTTGAGTGTCTGGGAAAAGGGTAGGCCAATAGTAACCAGATCTAAGAATTTTGTTTGTTGTGGCCTTCCAGTAGAGGTGTCCTCCACATTCTCCGTCATGCAATTCATGCATGATTTTTCCTGCATCATCTTCAAGTAAACATTTAAGAAAAATTCCAACAGCATTTTTCCAATATAATACTCCATCTAATATGCAAAAACTCAAAGCTTTCTGTTTCAAGAATCTAGCTTTAGTTTTAGACAAAGAAGGAGGGGCATTTAGATATAAAAGCACATAAATAATGTCAGCATACCAAGGAGAATTCAGAAATGTTTCTTCAATGAAAGGAGCAGTAGCTTCTTCTACTTCTTCCAACACATCTACCATATTCATGTCTAATGCTTGGAAGTTAGACTCAGCCATAAGTTTTGCTAATCCTTTCCCTTTTACTAGTTTGGTGGGCCTGATTTCTAGGTCATATTCAAGAATAGTTGCAATCCATTTTCCCCTTTTACCATCAGGGTCTTGACTTAGAATGTCCTTGACAACAGTATGTGGAACAAAAGCAATTATGTGAGAGTGTAAAATATAGACCCTAAAGTATTTTAATGCTTTCACTAATGTTAAGGCTTGCTTCTCCATGATATTATATTTGAGAGGAGCATCTCTTAAGGCCCTACTAAAGAAAGATATTGGTTGTTCTTGCCCCAAATCATTCTTTTGAAGTAAAACTGCGGCTATTGTATGTTCAGATGCAAAAGAAAAGATGTAAAAGTCTTTGGTAAAATCTGGACTAATCAGGACTGGTGTTTGGGTAAGAGCTTGTTTGACCAGTTCGAATGATTGTTTAGCTAGTAAAGTCCATTTTACACCCACATATTTCTTAAGCATGTTTGTAATGTTTTTTAATAGCTCAGCGAGGTTGGGGATAAACCTTCTCAAAAAATTAATCTTTCCAATGAAAGATTGTAATTATTTGAGGCTTCTTGGATGGCTAATTTGCAATATGCCATCTATCCTTGTAGGGTCTATTTTGATTCCTTCTTCTGAAATTATGTGACCAAGAAGTTTACCTTCTTGGAGACTGAAGAGTGTCTTTTTGGGATTCAATGACAAGCCAAATTTCCTACACTTCTCAAAAACTTTTCTTAAGTGAGTCAAATTTTCTTCATCAGTTTTTGAAAAGACAGTTATGTCATCAAGGTAAATAATTATGAAATAGCCAATATCTTCAGAAAAGGCTATGTCCATGGCCCTTTGGAAGGTGGCCCCTACATTCATTAATCCGAAAGGCATTTTGACATACATAAAGGTGCCCCAAGGTGTGGTAAAAGTAGTTTTGATTTGATCACTTGGGAGCACTAACACCTGGTTGTAACCCGAGAACCCATCTAAGAGTGATATCCTTTTTGACCCAACTACCCTCTGAAGTATATGATCCATCTTGGGCAATGGGTAGTTGTCTTTTAGGGATGCTCTATTTAAGTTTCTGAAATCTATACAGAGTCTGATCTCCCCTGTCTTTTTCCTAACAGAAACTAAGTTTGATACCCATTCTGAAAATCTAATTGGTACTATAATGCCAGCATCATGCATATTTTCAATTTCGGCTCTAACTAAAGGTAATAAAAGTGGGTTTATTCTCCTTAGTTTTTGTTTGAAGGGATTTTGATTTTCCTTCAGGGGAATCTTGTGCTAAATGATGTTGGTATCATAAGACTTCAGATCTGTGTATGCCCAGGCAAAAACATCTTTAAACTCCTTAAACAGATCAATGTATCGAGATTTTATGTGAGTTGGAAGAGTGCTAGACAATTTAATCATCTTGGGTTCTGTTAGGGAGCCTATGTTGTGTTCTTCTACGTTTGTTTCTACAGGCTCCATTTTTGGTTCTTTGGCTACATCATTAAAGTCGAAAAGGCGTTCCAAAGGTGAGAGACTTCTAGGAATTGAACCGTTTTTACATTCTAAAACTTCCAGGTCTTTTTGGTCCACGTTGTCAATTAACTCTACTTCAAACGGATTCTCATAATGATTTATATCAGCAGAGTGTGTTATTTCAGTTTCTGGGATTTCTTCGATATATGGACAGTTTTCATTATGGCTAGATTATGATGTTGGTGTGGTGAAATCATTTTCTGACTTTAAGAAATCATCTATGTGTTGGTCAGAATCAAACACTTGCCAGTGATCTTCGTTATCAGACACTGCAGGCCTACGTTTTACCTTTACGCTAAGCTGTTCATTTATCTCAGTTTTTTGACAATTACTGGCATTGAAAGCGAGTTCATTTGCTAAATGATTAAACGCTCTAGGAATGAAAACAAGTTTGTATTTTTCAAAGGTTTTCAATAAATTGAGGGAAGCGTTTGGATATTCCCTAAGCCTCGGATTTCTGGCTGAGTATTCCCCTTTGATTTGTTTTATGATAAGTTCAGAATCTCCTAAGATTGATATCCTCAGGGCTTCTAACTGTTTAAGCAGTTGTAAGCCTAGGAGAAGTGCTTCATACTCAGCAATATTGTTAGTGCATGGGAAATCCAATTTATATGAAAAAATCTAATTTGTATTTTGAATCCACACACCTTCTCCTACACTTGTTTTATTACAAGATCCATCAAATTTTATTGTCCAAAGTATGTCATTCCTAATTTCATTTTCTTGTTTTTTTTTATTGGTAATGTTTTGAATTTGATTGAGGGGAAGATTGGATTGTTCTGGTGAACTGATTGGGTCCATGTCTTCTTTATCTTGTTGAGTAGTTTCACCTTCGTTACATAAGATAAAGGAATCTAAACTTGACTGAATAGAATAGATTGGAGAGTTGTTTGGTTTGTCTATGTTTCCCACCATGTACTTCATGTGGGATTCCCTGTATAGTCTTCTGTTTTTATTGAAAATGGGGATGGTGGCATAAGACATGTCCATTTGAAGGGCTCCTTGAAGTTTGGCTCCCCAATATCTTGATAAAAGCATGCCATAATTAGGGGGAATGTCAGCTACAACTATATCCATTACTAGACTCTTAGCAAGGATTTGATCTAAATTAACACATAAATCTTTGACTAAACCCAAACATTTGACTCTGCTTGAGTCAAAGGAATATAAATATTTGTATGGTTTAGTAATATCTAAGCCTAAGATTTCCATTACCACCTTGGGCATTAGGTTGTGTGAAGCTTCCGAATCTAACATGGCATTATGTAAAATTTTCTCATGTATGTTCAAGCTAACATAGAAGGGAGGGACAGCCCCTTCTTGGTATTTTCCTTCAACTTCTGGACCAAACAACAACTCTGGTTTTTCATCTGTCAAGTTTAAGGTGACAGTATCATTTCCTAAGTTCAAAGCTTTCAAAACTTGGTTTTTGTACACTTCTTGGGTTACTAGTTCAGCTAGGGGGATGGTAATTTTTATCTTAGCAATCTCTCCCTCAAGGCTGAAAGGAATAATTGACTTGTTTGTATTTACATCTTTTTTTTCAATTGGATTCTTTTCAGCAACTTTGATTTGCCGAACCCTGTTTGGACTGGTAATTGGGACAATTTTATTAGGACTACTAGCCGAAGTGCTAGGGGTACTTTGTTCAACCTTTGGTTGGACACCTTTATCTTTGTTTAAGTCTGGTTTTTTAGCCAAAATGTTGGTTTTCTCTGCTGTCTTTTTGGGCTGGTTTTCTGCGTTTTTCTTGACAGCAGTATTAGTGTTCTTATCTTTTGATTTATCTATGCTTCCCTTTCTCCTAAGATCATACTGCTTGTGTACCTCCATGATTTCATTTTCAAAACCCAATCTATAGTCATCAGAATCTTCTTAGGTGTTTGTATTTTGATCATAAGAGAAGAAATCTTGTTCTTCCTCAGTGAGGAAAACATCATCTCCACTGTCTAATTCAATCAATTTTACATGAGATTATTCCAACCTTTACAACTCCCTATCTTCCTCATATTGATCTACATAGTTATGATGAAAAGGAGGAGTGATCTGCTGATCATCTTCCCTGGTTCTATTTGGAGGTTGGTTTCTTCTAAAATTCTAGTTTCTATTTTGAGGAGTAGTTTGGTTTTGATTTTCTTGTGCTTTCTTAATTATGCTCATCTCTTTCATCATTTCTTCCAACATCCTTTCCATATTTGAGCTTGAAGTAGAAGGAGTGGATTCCTCTCTAAAAGATACTCTCTTCTCAGTTTTCATTCTTGCTCTCTTCTCCATTAAGTTGACTTCCACAGAAAGAGCACCCTTTTTCATATCTTCAAGAGTTGCAAAATCTCTTTCTCTCAGCCGATAGGTCATGTCAGAGTCAAACCCTTCAGGAAACTTGTTTAAAGCCGAGCCCTGTGGAGGTTTTATTTCTGGGGATAGTGCATTATAAACACTATTGAATCTAGTGCAGTAAGCTTGCACACTTTCCCCAGTGTTTCTATGGAGGTTCTTGTAGTCCAAGAGGACTTGGAGAGGGTTTTTATTTACTTCCCATTTGTTTAAGAACGTTTGATGGAAGGCTTGGAGATCATGGATACTATGCAGGGTTAAACCTTTAAACCATTTCCTTACTTCTCCCCCTAAGCTTTGAGCAAATAACCTAAGCTTGATAGAATCATCATCTATTTCATTTATCTCAAAGTAGTCATTCATCTTATCCACATGTTGTGATGCAGTTGTAGCATTGCTAGCATCATATAATGGAATTTTGGACTGATAGTCTTGTGGAAGGTTGACTAATGGTATAGGAAGGACCAACGGAGCATACCATGCTACCATGATATGTGGTGGAGGTGGATTCACAGGGAGTGGATTAATAACAGGAACAGTGGGCTGAAGTGTAGTGGTTTGAACAGTGGGTGTTGGGTGAGCAGAAGTGGATGGACCAGGAATAGACTGCTGAGATGATCTTGGATGAGAGACACCTAAGTTGTCCGGAAATGGCGTACGAGAGGGTTTGTTCTCTTGCTACTAAGAGGTTGTTTCAGGAGATGATAGTGAAGACTCAGAATCTAACTGATCTAAATCACCAAGAGACCTAGTTCTAAATGGATTTACTAAGCCAACTTGAGATTGTTGTAAAGCTGAAAGATTTTCAGGAACTGAATTAGCTCTCAAGGGTGATCTGAAAACAGTTGAAAATTTAATCTTAGGGGACTCCCTAAGTATACTTTCAGGGTTGTCAACTACTTCTGGTGGGTTTGGGTCAGGGTGGGCTCCAGTATGAATCTTCAAGGGCCACTATAATATGTTTTTTTCGAGACCCAATTAAAAGAAAAGTTTAACCAAATATGACAATCTTTAAGAGGCTAACTGATCTTTTCAGAAGAAGGAAAATTTTAATCTTAAAGCCTTCTAGCTGAGTTTGTATGATGCTATTAAGACTTGGGGTCTTCCCAGTGGAGTCTTAAGGTCTGTTTTTAGGATTGTGGAGTCGCCAGGTGGGAATTTTTTAGCTCTTTTGGAGGTAAAAGGTTTTATGGTACACCACCAAGTTTATTATGAAACCAAACTGAAATGTTTTTGGGTTTTTCTGAGTTATTTTGGTCTTATAGGTTAAGAGAGTGTTCTAAGTCTGATTTAACACTTAGCTGGGGTGTCAAATCGTACAGAGTTCACTCTTATTGCTTGGTAACTGAAATATTCAAGGTTTGATAAGGCTTTATGAGAATCCTAAGGGTTACTTAGTTTGTCACTGATTCAAAAGGTCTAATCATGATTACAATTATGCTTGGTAGTTCTTGAAGAAGATTACTTATGTTATGCTAGACAGTGAGTGTTTAATTTTAAAGATTTTACTCAGGGTCCCACCGTGATCGCCATTATGTTGGTGGCGATGAGGTGGCTGATAATCACTGGATAGTCTTTGAAAATAAGGGATTTTTGGAGTCCTAAGGGGTACTTAGATTGTCACTGACTCAGAACGTCCCACCGTAATCGCCATTATGTTGGTGTCCCGTGTTTTGACAGTTTGGAAAATCAAAAGACAAGGCAACATCAGAACCAATCTTTAGAGTTCCAGGATCTAGTCCTCCTGTTCTCAGAGAGGGATCTCTCAAATATTTGTTTGCAAAGTTTTATCTTGTTTGCTTTGATTATGGATTTTAGACTAGTTATTAAATGCGGATGTTTGTTTGGTTGGGTTGAGTTGATACAGCAGAATATGAAAGGTCTAGGAAATATAGACAGAGAGAAAAAGTATCCAGTTCATTGGGCTATGGAGTCAAAATAAGGTCATGACAAACTCATCAATGGATATGGGATATCAAAGGGCAAATCTAACTTGGCCATGGGATCCTTTGTTTTGGAGTGAGATGGACGTTAATGATTTGGAAAGAGAAATTTACTTCTCAACAAAGGGAACTTGAAAACATAACTTAACAATAAAGAGATCTTTGATAGACAGGGCTAACCATAAATTCTACAAATCACACCTTTAAGCAAACAATGATTTCAAAACAACTTTCAAAGTAAAATATAAGATTCGGGGAACACCCTATTTCCTCAAAGATTGTATTCTAAAGGAATTTAGAAAACATATAAGATTTACTGATAATCACAGTCATAGAAGAGGAAACACAAAAAAACATCTATGATCATAATTATAATGACCTTTAAGCCAATTGTTTAAGTGAGGACAAAGGGCAAGATCAAAATAGACCTCTCTGATTCAATATAAGCAAAGAAATTCAAAGGGAGACTTCAATAACATTTTTTAAGTGGCAACAGACAAGCAGGGAGAACCATAAATCATGTTGAAACCAACTGTTCGAACTATTAAGGAAATAAACGAGCATGAAGACTAAAGAGAAAGATTAAAGCCTTTAAAATACTTTAGCAGAAGAAAACATAATACAGTGAAGGATGAATAGGTCTAAGGTGCTTCCAGGAGTCATTTCTTAGCCTAATATTTTCTATACTACTGTAGTAATAAATTATGGAACATAATGAAAACAGGGGAAAAACATGAAACAGTTCAGAATACTTCACCAACAGCCAAGCTCATGGATCCAATGATAGAGCCTTCACAGGAACAAGCATGCAACAACATCATCAAGATCTTCAAGACTTCAGGACATTTCATCAACTTCGTGAGACTATGTATTTATTTTGGGGGATTTGAGCATTACAACTCGTGATGGAACAACAACAATAACACTAATATTCCTACAGGAAGTATTTATAGAAGAATGAGGAGGTGGAGTAGGATAAATATCTTCTATGTTGAATCAATACGGTTCGACTGTCTCGGCCTTTGAGGGGCTCGATGGAGAACATTCTGATATTTCTCTTGTTTTAGTTGGTTACATTAACTATTTGAGCTTGCTTGGAAAGAAATTGTTGACTTTAAGGCTCTGCGTTGTCCTCAACATAACTTTTATTGACAGTTTATAATAAATTCCTTTGGTGGAAATAACTGTTCGGTCGCATTGATGCGAATTCTCTTGGTCTGGCAATAACTTCGGCCTCCTTTTGATTGCTTTGAGGCTGTAGGTGACTTTGTGGTAGCTGGGGGATTAAATTTGCCCCTGATGTGGCAGCATAGGTTGTTCGAAATGATAGATATTTTTATTTTAACCTAAAAACACCTTTAATATACTTGAATTCTATGTTTCAAGCTCAACGAAGCCTAACCTCTGTCTTCTGGTCTTCAATCTTTCTTTAATCGTGAATCAGGTCTTTGATTTAGTCAAATAAATGGCCTAATCCCTCCAAACTGTGTTTAATAGTTTTCAAATATTTTTCCACTTTGATTCCATGCTGTCGGTCTGATACTCTTTGATTATATTACTCTTCATGGTGTCTTGTTGATGTGCAGATCCGCGAAGGTCTTTTATGGTATCAGCGCTTCATGATGTGCCGCCTGAGCGTGGTGTTGAAACCTTTAAATGGATCCTTTTAATAAACAAAGCCTGAAGGATTGTCATCCTTTGGCTTTGATCTTCCCTTTAAAACATTCGAAATCCATTTAGATCCTGCAAAAAACACACAAAATTATAAAATCCTGCGTTTATTGGGTTTAACTGCTTCGGAGGCTTCAGGGAGGAGCGTGGCCGTTGGATGAAAGCATCCAACGGTGGAGATTTATTTCGAAAGAGGTTAAAAAAGAGCGGGGGAATGAACGAGGCGGGGTGATTTTGGACCGTCCGATCTGGACACGCGGACAGTCTAGATCCAATCGGCGGATCACAATCGGAAGTTAGAAGTGAAGCGATGTGCTTGCGCGATCGGGAGAAGGGCCAATGCGATTGCGCGATCGGGAGAACGGCCGATGCGATGCGTGCGATCAGAGAAAAAAGGGTCGATGCGATGTGTGCGATCGGGAGAAGGGCCGATGCGATTGCGCGATCGGGAGAAGGGCCGGTGCGATGCGTGCAATCGGAGAAAAAAGGGTCGGTGCGATGTGTGCGATCGGGAGAAGGGCCGATGCGATTGCGCAATCGGGCCATCGCAATCGGCGTTGGTAAACATTTAAACCGCACCAAAGGAAAAGTTCCGATGCGATTGGGCGCTCGGTTGCGGGGCTTGTTTTATATAGACCATCCGATAGGCCCCGGGCTCATGTATATAAGGGCTAATCGGAGTCGGGCCTTCGGGCCTGGGCTTTTCAATCTACCCATTTAAAACTTTTCTGATGCGATTGCGCAATCGGTCTTTTTAATCTACCCATTTAATATTTAACATGTGATTTAGCACTTTTAAAAAAAACTTTGGATAAATGGGTTTTCGGGTTTTATAAAGGAAAAAACGGATCGGAAAAGAAGTTTTCAATGTTTTAAACGCGAAGGCGGGCCCACGGTATATTTATATAAAGGCTAATCGCATCAGAGTTTATATGATACAAAGCTTAATCGCATCGAAACTTCAGAACAGAGCAAAGACTTCGTGCATTTGAAAATTTCCGATGCGATAAGCGTCGATGAGACTAGCGCCTGGTTTTTATGGCAAGGGCACATGTGGGGAAGTGGTTAGGGGGCTTAGCCAAAGGGGCTAAAACTTTATGCAAAAACATGTATTTTTTATGAAAAATTTCAAGGTTTTCAAAGGGATTCGAGGGTTTCGGTAAGGCTAAAAAGTGGGTTTTAAACCTTACAAAGTGGATTTTCTTGAATGGAAGAAGGAAACTCATGAAAAATAGAGGAATTTTTTATGGAGAAAAAGGGAAGAAAATGAAGGTTAGTTTTGAGTGGGAGAAGGGGAAAATGATGGTTTTTCAGTAGTTTCTTCTCATGATTTCAGTAGAATTTCTGAGAATAAAATGGGAACAATCAATGAAGATTTTGGACAGATGCATGAGGCCTTCAAGAGTCTTCCAGAGCCAACACTTTTTAGTAATAAAAATTGTTCTTTGAAGGCTCAAAAATTCTTAGCCACCTTTTTCTATAACAAATATTATAGGTGGCTAACAACATTGACAACACTTCACAATATATGGACAATAGTTGATGAAGGTTGTTATGTCTTCAAAGAATGTCCCATTGCAATGCTTCCTTTGAGATATTGGTTTGACACTTCAAACTCTTGATGCTTGCTTGGTGTTGTCCTTGAATATTCTTCTACATGCATGTAAATTGCCCAAACGAAACCCAATTCGCTGATCTGCTACTACAAATACTGTTGCAAACTAACTGTGCCCAGATCTACTCAACAAATTCTTCGTTCCACTCACTAGAACTACTATTGGACAAAACTAAACTTTTCTGCCACCTGCAACTGAAAATCGACCTTTTCCTAGCAATTTGCATTTCCTGGTTGGCCCTCTGCGTAGACCCAAAAAAATTTCTCAAAGACTCCCTTTAAAGCTGCAAAAGTTTCTCCTCTATTGAGATTTGGTAGCTTGGGAGGCACTCCAAGCCCTAGGGTTCGAGGTTTGGAGATTGAAGCACCACAATAGTGATTCGTGAGCTTGGAACACAAGGTGTGGGCTTTGCACCCAAGCTTGTGGGTGTCAAATTTTGATATGTGATGATTTGAGATGATAGAGGACCTCGAGAGAATAAAGAGGCAACGAAAATCACTCAAATCTGAGCTCTAGAAGTGGAGATATGAATTTTTATTTGTAGCCAATGGGTTTTCTAGATGACAAGTCATGTAGGATTGTGTTGTAGGACAGATGTACAAGCCCTCCATGATTGTTTGATGAAGCCCTTGTATTAGATATAAATATAAGGTGATAGTGAGGTCATTTCCTCACATCCAAGAGCATCAAAACATCTCCAATACCTCTCAGAAATAGGTCGATCTCAAGAAGAGGACAAGGCAATTTTGACTCTTTTCCAAGATGGGATCTTGTACTCAATTACAATGATTTGACTTTTGACATTGACAATACTGTTGAGAATTTGGAGGGCTGGAGATTAATAAAAATTCTCGTCTTGATAATTACTTGTGAGCTTACTTGAGTTATTTATGTCTTCTCTTCTTTATCTTAGTTAATCTTTCATCAAGTCAATTTTCAAAATACACGAGACACAAATTAGGCTCCTAGAGCTAGGGCAAAACATCTCCCTATTGGAGAGGAAAATCTACGAGAAATTATTCTTATAGATCTTCAAATGACAAGTACCATGACCCAGACTTAGATCCTTGACCTACGGATGCTTCCAAGACCTTGTTACTTCTTCTTTAACGAACTTCCATGTTGATATTTCTTTCTTGCACCAGTATGTATTGTCCTTTCTTTTACTAACTGTGAGAGGGAAGGTAAATCCTAGATTTAAGTTCCTCTCTTTTCTTATCCAGCGGTGACCCTTATCCACTTGACATTCATATTGCAAACCTGATTATGTTATTAGAGAGATTGCCCGAATCTCTTCTTCCAAACTTGACAACAACATTCATTCGCATCATAGTACATTACATGCATCATGGTGATCCATAATCTTGTTTATGTTCTGGAGACCATCCCCCATAGGTGTCTGCATCTATCATAGTGGTATGACCGCAATACTTCCGCATTTTCTGTGTTAGAACCATTGCCAAGACATAGTGTTGCGATCTGCATTATCTATGTTAAAACCATTTCCCAAGTCATATTTTCATTGCAGTGATCCGCATTATCTGTGTTAAAACCATTCCAAAAACATATCCACATTTTCTTCATTATAACCCGCATACATACAAATATTTATTTCTATCATTATTATTTCATAACCATCCGCAACTTTGTCATATGTATTTGTCTGTATTCCTTCATATAATCCACACTGTATGCACCTTTTAATGTATGCACTGTATCAGTGAGAAGGGCCGCATATTTTATTACAAAGATCATCAAAAATCGTTGTTTGAATGAGCCGCGGGACATAGGTATATATAGAGACAGATTTACTATCTTGAGGCCGACCATACCTAAAGCTCTTAGGCCAACTTGTAGCATATCATAAGTGCTTGACTTCCAGCGTTGGTGAGGGCTATTACAAGCCATTCTTCCACAAGGTCTTGGAGCATTCACTAGACTCCATCCTTCATATGAATGACACTTAATTACATTTATTCTAGAAGACACAAACCCTAATAGACATCAAGAAGAAGTCCATTTAATCTATAATAAACTCTTGCTCATGAAACCCATGAAGCAAGTACAAAATAAATTTTATTATCTTTGTCTTCTTCTTTACATAAAATACATAATTACATATTCAATATGAAGACCAACCTAGTTACACTTTTCAACACTCCCTCTTAACTAGGGAGGTATTCATACAAGTACATGGTCACTTTCAAACTGAATAATCTCATAAGAAGAATTGGATTGGTAATCGTATCTATATAGCATCATATCAACCAGAATTGTCCTAGTGCAAGGCCTTGACTAATAGCCCCATCTCTTAACGAGACAATGGGCTATAATGCTGGTGAGACACATGACTTATAGACACCATCATCATTTTCTCTCCAAGGTACATACTCCACCCGAGTGTTCCCAAAGTATGACCTCATTGGACTATTCTTCTCTTGGGTAGCTATCCCTCAAAGAATATAGATCCTTGACTACTCTTATCTTGAATTCCCTAAAACATTCTCAAAGAGTATCGAATGCCAGATGATTACCCAATCCTCCATTCTCTCTTCCCAAGTGAAGACCAGAATGATGTGTCTATCTCTCCCTCTCAGCCAGGGAGGACCTATTCCACAAGGGAATGTACTCATTCTAGTATAAGGAATGTACCTAATCTCATTCTTAGGAATTACCCAGTTTCTTCCAAGTAAGAAATTGATCACTAGGCTCCCTCTCAATTAGGAACCTACAACAGCAATGGTGAGACACCTAGCTGCTCATGAAGAATTCCTCCCCTCGAGGTCATGGATTTTGATATCTAGGAATCTTCAACTTTAACTCCATAGGGCACAGATCATCCATCGCTTTCATTCATGAATCATGTCATCTACCAGAAAGTGATCCCTCTGCCTTTCTCATCTAGTTCTTTCCTTCGAATCATCTCTAAGGATCATACATCCTTTCTCATGATTAGCAGCCCTGAAAAAAATCATCCAGATAAACATATACATATGCTTTTAAAATAAAAGTTACCTCAGTGATGATATTTCACCATGACATCTTCTTGTAGGCATTGACATCCTTTATTCAGATTGACACATCTCCTAATGATATGTTTTTGTCAAGGGTATTATTCTTTACCAGACTTCTGTCAGAGTCTACATATCCTCCCAGGAGATCTCCTAGTCACATCTTCTTGACCTCCGGATGATAATTTCCTCTTGAAATAGTTTCATTTCATGATCTCTTCCTTTCTGCACATTCTTCATTCCCAGGAACTTACACATTTTCCAGTTCCTTGTTCATATACAACCACCTCATATTCCATGAGGATATATATATTATGTTGATTTCATCTGTCAGTGCACCGAGAGATACTCCTTCATAGATCATACTTATAAATACAGAAGTCCATTACCTACAACCATATGACATGTGAAGTCAGTTTCAGCATATAAATATATACATACCTCATCATCCTGTAGAAATTTCTCTAGAATGAAGAGCTTCATTCCCTTGGCCTGCTCCATCAATATCACATCCCAGAAATCTATTTCCATGATGACCCTTGCTCTTGATGACTGCTTTCCATTAGTAATGTTATCAAAGGGGTTTTCCCGGAGCTGATTCACCAGGAGCTCCTACCATGCTTCGATCAGTATGTTACACTGCTTCCTATCATACAATCAACAGAAATCACCTAAAGGAGAAGATGATCTCAATCGTAGTGGAGATCCCTCGCTTCTTCTTTCTTAGATTTCTTTGCATCAGATTCTTTCCTCTTTTCAGAGACATGGGCTTCTTCCCTATTTCTCTTTCCCTTTTTTAGATTTAGGACAATTTCTATTTTAATTCCCAAGTTCATCATATCCAAGGCATAGTGCTTCATCCATATTTCTTCTTTAACATTGAGGACCAAAACTTACCAAATCTTCCTTTCTTCTTGGACACGGCTACAAAGGCTTGATTCCCTTCACTTGATCCTGTAACAGCTTTGGCTTTCAATCTTGTTTCATCTATTTTACATAGAGACCCTAAATTATGGAATGGTGTGGCTTCTATCTTCCCGTATAATCCTAAAGTGAAGTTTCCCCATTCTTCAGGTAGAGCATTTAGCACCATTGTAGTCTTCTCCTAGTTCCTGCAGTTGATCAGAGAGATTGTTTCTCCTGCAGTACTCATAGAGAATAGCTCCACCAATTTCTCATATACTCCTTTTGATGATTCTAGATTTGGTACATCGAAGATGATAGAGTATTTTATGGATTATGTACGAATCCTTTGGGCTCTTATATCTCCCTTCATGAATTTGGCATGACTTCATTATCCTTGTCTTTTATGCAGGAAAGTTCGAAACTCCAAACAATTTGTTTCTTTCTTTGCAAAGGAGACATTTTAATAGATTCATATAAATTCATAGATATACTTACTTGAATAGATGCTTTTCTTCTTCTATCAGCTTGATTACTTTGAAGATGGTTGAAGCTTCCTTTGAATGGTTATTGATGAGGATGTTTTGCTGCTTCCTTGAAAGATCAAGGATGATAGGTAACTTTCCTTGAAGCTTTTGATGGAAATACTTTAATATGGAAATGAGTTGTTGGCACATTTAAGATGGTACTATAATTCTATCTTTAAGTCCAAATTGTCTTATTTCTTTCACTGTGGAAGACAAACCGTTCTTCCAATCAAATCCTTGCTTTGTATACTGTGATCCAATGTTGTTCATTAATACAAAGATTCTAACTGTTGTGAAGACTTCCTTCTTTGGATTTGATTCTTCAATCTTTCACCTTGCTTTGATGCCTTCCATGAAATCTAATTCTTGAGTGTATCTATGCCCTTTCTATCACCTTAGCTCCGGTTCCATGTTGAGAATTTGGAGGGCTGGAGATTAATTCAAATTCTCTTCTTGATAATTACTTGTGAGCTTACTTGAGTTATTTATGTCTTCTCTTATTTAGCTTAGTTAATATTTCATCAAGTCAATTATCAAAATACACGAGACACACAAAAGTAGGTTCCTAGAGCCAGGGCAAAACCTCTTCCTCTTAGAGAGGAAACCCACGAGAAATTATTCTTATAGATCTTCAAATGACAAGTACCATGACCCATATTTAGACCCTTGACCTATGGATGCTTCTAAGACCTTGTTACTTCTTCTTTGACGAACTTCCATGTTGATCTTTCCTTCTTGCACTAGTCTGTACTGTCCTTTCTTTTACTAACTGTGAGAGGGAAGGTAAATCCTAGATTTACCTTCCTCTCTTTTCTTATCTAGTAGTGACCCTTATCCACTTGAAATTCATATTGCAAACCTGATTATGTTATTAGAGAGATTTCCCGAATCTCTTCTTCCAAACTCGATAGCAACATGCATTCGCATCATAGTACATTACATACATCATGGTGATCCATAATCATGTTTTTGTTCTTGAGACCATCCCCCACAGGATTTTGCATCTATCACAGTGGTATGACTACAATACTTCCACATTTTCTGTGTTAGAACCATTGCCAAGACATATTGTTGTGATCTGCATTATCTGTGTTAGAACCATTTCCCAAGTCATATCTGCATCGTAGTGATCTGCATTATCTGTGTTAAAACCATTCCCAAAATAGATCCGCATTTTCTTCATTCTAACCCACATACATACAGAGCTTTATTTCTGTCATTGCTATTGCATAACCATCTGCAACTTTGTCATATGTATTTTTCCGCATTCCTTCATATAATCTGCATTGTATGCACCTTTTATTGTCCGCACTTCTTCATAGGGATAGTCTGCATTGTATCACTGAGAAGGCCCTCATCTTTTATTACAGAGATCACCGAAAATTGTTGTTTGAATGAGCCGCAGGACATAGTTATATATAAAGACAGATTTATTGTCTTGAGGTCGACCATACCTAAAGCTCTTAGGCCAACTCATCCAACGGTTTAAAGGCCAACTTGTAGCATATCATAAGTGCTTGACTCCCAGTGTTGGTGAGGGTTATTACAAGACATTCTTCCACAAGGTCTTGGAGCATTCACTAGACTCGATCCTTCATATGAATGACACTTAATTACATTTATTCTAGAAGACACAAACCCTAATATGCATCAAAAGAAGTCTATTTAATCTATAATAGACTCTTGCTCATGAAACCCATGAAGCAAGTACAAAATACATTTTATCATCTTTGTATTCTTCTTTACATTATACATAATTACATAGTCAATATGAAGACCGACCTAGTTACACTTTTCAACAAATACTTCACAATATATGGACAACAGCTGATGATGGTTGTTATGTCTTCAAAGAATGTCCCATTGCAGTGCTTCCTTTGAGATATTGGTTTGACACTTCAAACTATTGAATGCTTGCTTGGTGTTGTCCTTGAATCTTCTTCTACCTGCATGCAAATTGCCCAAACAAAACCCAATTCGTTGATCTGCTACTACAAATATTGTTGCAAACTAACTATGCCCACATCTACTCAACAAATTCTCTATTTCGCTCACTGGAACTACTATTAGACAAAATCGAACTTTTCTGCCACCTGCAACTGAAAATCGACCTTTTCCCAGAAATTCGCACTTCTTGGCTGGCCTTCTGCGCAGAACCAAATTTTTTGCTCAAAGACTCCTTTTAAAGCTGCAAAATTTTCTCCTCTATTGAGATTTGGTACCTTGGGAGGTACTACAAGCCCTAGGGTTCGAGGTTTGGATATTGAAACACCACAAAAGTGATTCGTGGGCTTGGAACACAGGGTGTGGGCTTTGCACCCAATCTTGTGTGAAAATTTACAAACAGTTGCAGTGATAGATTTATTTCTCCTACTTATTATTTCAATAAGTTATTATTCAGAAATCTCCTGGAAAATATCGAAATAAATACTACTGCAAAATTCACAATTATATATGTAGAGAAATAAACAGTACAGAACATAGTCACAAGAATCAATCACATGTACACAGCTATTTTTGGACAATTGTCCCCGGAAAAACCAAATGTGGGAAAATCGGTGCAGCGAATGAGGGTTTTAATAATTCTTCAGAAAATGATATCTTTACAGGAAAAATATACGGCAGATAAAATATGAACCACCTAAGACTGAATTTTCGGCATACTCGGACAATTCTCTGACACCCAGAACAACCCCTACATGCCCCTGCATCACTCTGCATGATGCAGTGTCAGCGCTAGACTACGTGAATCTGCGTGGGTTCTCTGCGCTACAGCCTCAAGCTGCTTGCAGTGACCCACTGCTGCCCTCCAACCCTGATCTCAATCACCCCTGACCTCCTCCTTCTGCTTCGGCAACTTCTCACCCTGCAACTCTCCCATTGAGATCCAATTCTACATCAGAATGGATCTCCTTCAGGTACTGATTGTATGCCCGGATTATTTTCCAAGTGACCCTCAAGCCTTCTTTTATAATCTTCTTGTTGGAGAACCAACGGCCCAAATTAAAAGATTAATCAGTGGCTAAGATTAAAAATTGAGTTGATCCATGTTTTCTAGAGGATTCACACTCTGACTTATTAATACCCTTTAATTATTTCATTTCCCTAAGTTTAGACTTAGGGTCTTCATTAAAATAATTAATTATTTTAATAAGTCTTGAACCGAGTGGAATTTCCACAAATTGTTTCTGGGTTCTTTGGAATGATGTTGTTCAAGCCTCCCTACAAAGTTTGAGGCTTGGAACACTTCTGAATGCTACAAAAATAAACACTCTCTTTTAGCGAGGAAGGTGTTCCAACAATATGCCTGCTACATGTTGCTCTGATTCTGAAGCACCCTTTGCGTTGTTGATACCTGTATTGTTTCCTTTGACACTGCCACTATCACTTGTTGCCTTTGTACCACATCTCCCTATGAATATTGAATCCTCCATTCCTGCTACTGGAAGGGATTCTTCATCATCCCCATATTCTCCTTGAAGTAGAGAAACTTTGTCTTTCCCAGAGCCTTTGTGAGGATGTCTCCCACCTTTTCTCATATTGGAGTGTACTGCAGCTGAACAGCTCCACGTTGTACACAGTCCCTAATGAAGTGACACCGGATGTCAATATGTTTCGACCTATCATGAAACACAGGATTCTCAAAGAGCTTTATGAAACTCTGATTATCACATAAAATGTTGGTCGCTTCCATTTTCTCCTTGAGTATATTTACTAGCAGTTTCCTAAGCCATATGGCTCCGCACGAAGCTGTGTTGGCTGCCATATACTCTGCCTCTGCTGAACTCAGTGCCACGGACTTTTGTTTCCTACTACACCAAGAAGTCATCACTGATCCCAGACTGAAACAGTACCCACTAGTACTCTTCCGATCAACTGAACTTCCAGCCCAATCTGCATCAGTGAAAACACTCAACCTGACATCATTGTCATGGTTGTACTTCAATCCAAGCTCGACTGTCCCTCGAAGGTACATGAGAACATGCTTGGCTGCTTCCCAATGTGCCCTCTTTGGTTCCACCATGAACTGGCTTAGGGTATTAACAGCATAACGGATGTTTGGCCTTGTATTTTCCAGATACATCAATGACCCTATGAGCTGTCTGTACAATGTAGGATCAGCTTCATCATCTTCGGAAGTGTTGATTTTCCTCCATTTGGTAATCATTGGAGTGGTCATGGGCTTACAATCCTCCATCTGAAATATCTTCAAAATCTCTGTAGTGTATCTTCCTTGACCAAGGAATATCTCCCCATTCTGCTGCCAAACTTCCAACCCCAGAAAATAGTGCATCTGTCCTAGATCCTTCATGTCAAATTATTCAGCCAAATTCTTCTTGCAATTTGTGATGAGTCTTGATGATTTTGTCAAGAACAAATCATCTACATACAATACCAGTATCTAAGGCTCACTCCCTACTCTCAGATAGTAGAGATTGGGATCTGCATCACTCTTGACGAATCCCATCTTATGCAGGTAGTTGTCAATCCGACCATACCAGGCTCTAGGAGCTTGCTTCAGTGCATATAATGCTTTCTTCAATCTACACACATGAGTTTTTGATCATGTGTCTCAAATCCCTCTAGTTGTTCTATATACACCTCTTCTTCTATCACACCATTCAAGAATGTTATCTTGCCATCCATCTGGTGAATTTCCCATCCCATATGCGCAGCAAGGGATATCACGGACCTGATAGATGTGTATTTGGATACGGGGGCGAAGGTTTCTTCATAGTCTATTCCTTCCTTCTGAGCATACCCCTTAGCCACAAACTTGGCTTTAAATTTCTCGATGCTGCCATCCGCAACATACTTGATCTTGTATATCCACCTGGATCCTACAATTGATCTCTTCTTCGGTCTAGGTACTACTTCCTAGACATCATTTGTCATGATGGAACTGTACTCTTCCACCATTGCATCAAACCACACCTGGTGCTGCGCTGCTTCCCGAAAGCTGGAAGGTTCACCGACTTGAGCAACCAAGGCTTGATAACTTTCAGGCTGCTTATGTTGTCTCTTCTCATTTTGGGGAATTCCAACAAAGTCCTTTGCATCCTTCAGAATCTGTCGAAGTTCCCTTCTCGTTCTTCCACTGGTTGTGGGTGGATTTACCGACTCTCCTTCTTGCAAATCCTCGGGAGACCTATCCTTTGGATCACTATGCCTTGGAGAGGCAACTGGATTTTCTGCTACTCGTTGTTGGGGCTGGACCAGAGGCTCTTCCTCTAACTGCATAGCAGAAGGCAACTCTTGTGATATTCTAAAGGCTTTCTCCTCCATGAACTTCACATCTCTTCGCACCACTACTTTCCTGCTCTCAGGAATGTAGATGCGATAAGCCTTTTCATTCTTGTTGTATCCTACTAAATACCCCATTTCAGCAGTCATCTCCAACTTCTTCCTCTTCTCATTGGATACATGATAGTAAGTTGTACCGTCGAAGATCCTAAAGTGACTTACTTTAGGCTTGTTGCCAGTGAAGACACTTTCTGGCGTGATCTTTCCCAGTGCAATGTGAGGATTTTTGTTCTGAATGTAGACATTTGTATTACACGCTTCAGCCCATAGAAATTTGGGCATGTCTTGGTCATACAGCATAGCTCTGGTTGCTTCAACAATAGTTTGGTTCTTCCTTTCAGCCAGTCCATTTTGTTCTAGATTGTATGGATTTTTCCATTCTCTTTTGATGCCTTCCCTTACACAGAATCCATTGAATTCTTTATCTATGTATTCACCTCCATTATCTGATCACAATACCTTGATCTGCTTCCCTGTCATATTTTCCACCAGAGCCTTAAACTCTTTAAATCGACTGAAGACTTCATCCTTGGTCTTCAAGAAGTAGATCCAGGTTTTTCTGGAATGGTCATCAATGAAGGTGACGAAGTATTCGACACTGCTAAGAGCTCTAGCGGACATCGACCCGCATATATCTGAGTGTATTAGATCCAACACACCCTTGGCCCTTTTGTTGCTTCTCTGATATGTTGCCTTGGCATATTTCCCCAATACGCACCCCTTGCAGACATCATCATGTTTGGTGCTCAGTTCTGGAACACCTGTGACAGTCTCTTGGAGAGTTCTAAACACCCCATGATGCAAGTGCCCCATTATTTTGTGCCATAGCTCATTCAGATCTGTTTCATCTGCACTGTCAACTAGTGCCATTGGAGAATGAAGCTGCAACTTGTACAGCATGTTGCTTCTTGCCCTGATCTGTGCCTTCTTCTTCCAACTGGGGTGCTTGACGTAGACTCTATTACCAATAAAGTAGACGTCATATCCTCGGTTTTGAAGCTATGACACTTAGAGTAGATTCATCCCCAAACCCGGCACATGCAGTACATTAGTGGCCCGGATTATGTTCCTTGCCTCGGTCTGAAAAACTACGGTACCTCTCCCAATGGGAGTGTACTTTGCTTTATTACCCATGGTTATTTTGAAATTCATCTGCTCTTCTTGGTAGTCGGAAAAACAGTCTCGTACTCCCGTCATGTGAGGAGGGGCTTCACTATCAATATACTAGACATATGAAGACGCAGTGCTCGATACACAAGAAAAATCTTCCTCTAGTCTAGATTCCAATACAGATACATCGTGATCCATATGTTCTATCGTGCTTCTTCCCCCTCCTGGAGAACTGCATGAAACCTTCTGCATTGTTATTGTAATAGTAGATCTTCATTCACTGATAGATGCCCCCTCTCTGCTATTCATCTTTGGCTCTGATACCATGTGAAAAATTACAAATAGTTGCAGTGATAGATTTATTTATCCTACTTATTATTTCAATAAGTTTTTGTTCAAAAATATTCCAGCAAATATCAAAATAAATACTATTGCAACATTCACAATTATATATTCAAAGAAATAAACAATAGAGAACATAGGCACAAGAATCAATCACATGTACACAGTTATTTTTGGACAATTGTCCCTGGAAAAACCCAATGTGGGAAAATCGATGCATCGGATGAGGGTTTTATTAATTCTTCAGCAAATGATATCTTTACAGGGAAAATATATACCAGATAAATTATGAACCACCTGAAAGTGAATTTTTGGCTTACTCGGACAATTCTCTAACACCCAGAATAGACCCTGCATGCCTCTGTGTCACTCTGTGTGATTCTCTGTGCAGTCCCAACACTATACTGTGTGAATTTGCGTGGAGACTGTGTGGGGTCTCTGCGCTGCAGCCTCAAGCTGCCTCCAGTGACCCACTGCTGCTCTCCAACCCTGTTCTCGATCACCCTTGACCTCCTCCTTCTGCTTCTGCAACTTCTCCCCTTGCAACTCTACCACTGAGATCGAATTCTACATCAGAATGGATCTCCTTTGGGTACTGATTGTATGCTCGGCTTATTTTCCAAGTGACCCCCAAGCCTAATTTTATAATCTTCCTATTGGAGAACCAATGGCCCAGATTAAAAGATTAATCAATGGCTAAGATTAAAACTTGACTTGATCCATGTTTTCTAGAAGATTCAAACTCTGACTTATTAATACCCTTTAATTATTTCATTTCCCTAAGTTTAGACTTAGGGTCTTCATTAAAATAATTAATTATTTTAATAAGTCTTGAATCGAGTGGAATTTCCACAAACTGTTTTTGGGTTCTTTGGAATGATGTTGTCCAAGCCTCCCTGCAAAGTTTGAGACTTGGAACACTTCCGAATGCTACAAAAATAAACAACTTGTGGGTGTTAAATTTTGACATGTGATGATTTGAGATGATAGAAGACCTTGAGAAAAGAAAGAGGCAATGAAAATCACTCAAATCCGAGCTCTAGAAGTGGAGATATGAATTATTCTTTGTATCCAATGGGTTTTGTGGATGACAATTCATGTAGGCTTGTGTTGTAGGAGAGTTGCACAAGCCCTCCATGATGGTTTTATGAAGCCCTTGTATTAGATATAAATATAAAGTGGTAGTGAGGCCATTTCCTCACATCCAAGAGCATCAAAACATCATCAATACATCTCAAAAATAGGTCGATCTCAAGAAGGGGACAAGGCAATTTTAACTTTTTTCCAAGATGGGCTCTCGTACTCAATTACAGTGATTTGACTTTTGACATTGACAATACTTCACAATATATGGACAACAGTTGATGATGGTTTTTATGTCTTCAAAGAATGTCCCATGCAATGCTTCCTTTGAGATATTGGTTTGACACTTCAGACTCTTGAATGCTTGCTTAGTGTTGTCCTTGAATCTTCTTCTACTTGCATGCAAATTGCCCAAACGAAACCCAATCCCAAAGCAAAACAAAGTACCCTTCACTTACCTTTAACTGCAAAACAAGTGTGAGTATAAAATAATGAATGTCCAAAATTGAATGATTCAAAACGTACCTGAATTGCGCTTGTGACTTTCTTGCTTATTGTCATTTTTCTCTTGGCTTGTTCAATTACTATCAACAATCTAATATTGGAAAAATTGTTGACTAGGACAGACCTAATGAATGCCTTCAATTCTATCTAGACCTAACAACACCCCATGAATGCTATACAAGAATCCAAATGACTGTTGATTACAAATTTATACAAACCTTAATCAAGCATAGTACACAACCATACAAAACTAAATGCAAACCTTAACATAATTAGATACAATCCTCACTAGTAACCACAAATTGTAATGCAATCCTTGATTTCATACAACAAACTATTAGTACCCTCAACTTATTACAGTCCCAATTACTATACAAAAATAACCATTATACTTACCAAATCTCTTAATATTATAAAAATCTGAAATTAAAAAACCCAAACAACAGTTGGTGTGGACCTTTAATCAAGCATGATTACCCAACAGATTAACAAAACAAGGAAACACAACCAAATCTTAACCTTAACCAAATCTTAACCAGATCTTAACTATTGTAATGGAGGACCAAGACCATGTAAAGGAGGACCGAGATTGTTAGATGTTTGAGGTATCTGAGATTTGTATGCCCTTTCTTTCCTTTGCAGTTCTGTGGAAGAGGTCTGAGACCTCAATGCATCAAAATCAATGCAAGAACCAAAACCATTAATTGTTTCTTTGTTGGACCTGTAATCTGTCTCTCTTCTTTGCCAAGCTAGAACCTTCGCTGATACTTCATAGACCTTGCCCAGAACCTTTGCTAATATTTGATAGACTTGTAATAAATTGCGCCCTCACAACAATTGATCTGCATTGATTATCCTTTAAGGAAGTCCCGAAATCTCAGAGATTATTCATTCAATCCATCATATATTAATGCCAAGGTTTCACAACAGATTTATATACAATAAGGTTCTCAATTAGACATTGGATAGGGCTCCTTAATTGAAGGAGACACCACATACAAATGTAACAATATTGTTATTTGAACATTGGGTGTTAAGGAGGAGCTTCTTAATGTACGTTGTAGGCGTAATCTATAATATATTTAGAATGTTAAATATTTAAAAATATGTATCTTTTGGTTTTTTTTAATATGTATCTTTTATTCTATGGTAGGTGGGTTACTTTAATAATTCACTAATATTTTTATTATACTTATTGAATCAAATTATTTCTTATTAGTGACATATCCTTAATAACTCTTAATAACTTTTATATTAAACTTTTAACTAACCATTAAAAACTTATTTAATATTTGAAATCAATGATTGGCTTAGTGCATATGGTCCTACCTAGTTGTGAAGTCAATGATTGGTTTAGTGCCTTTGATTCTTGAAATTATTCAAGTTATACGTGGTGAGATTACAATGAGAATCCTTGTCATATATTGACAATCGTTGGTGAATAAGGTGTCATGTCTCTACCCCTTGCGGTTCTAGCCCACAAAACTGAGTCTTCAACTTTAAACTTAGTTTTCTCTCAAACCAGAAGGAACCACAGGGCGTACCATATATCAACAGAAACATCTCGTCGAGGAGAAACTATCTAGAAAGATCTTGACACAAGATTCCATGAATTTCCATGTCAAATTTTCCATGGAAGATTAGGGTAGCTCTTGGTGCTGCTTGGGTTGACATAAATGACAACCACCTATCAACTAAGAGAAGGTCACCGAGAGTCTCAGGGAACATCAAATGTCTCTCAAGCTGGAAAATCAAAAGAGTCCATTATGAGGCTTCACTTGAGCTTCAATTCAGTTAGTTGTTAGTAGTGCGCACTTCCTGGGCATGGGGAAGCAGTCAATTTGGCCACACAAATTTTACTGAGGAGTTTCTGGGGGAGATTTTCTAGGAATGACTTTATCATCTGCAAGTCAAAATTTTGGTGCAGATTCTAGCAGCAAATAGGACCGTCTTTGAGGGCCAAATTTCTCTCTTCCTAGCAATGCATGGGTCTGACTGGAGGTGTTGAGATTTTGGGGCAACATCGGGTGTGCTCTAGCTCTAAAATTTTGTGGAGGTGCTAAGACACACAATATTTCAAAGACCCAGAAAACGTTTGGAGAAATTTCATCTGGTGTTGAAGTTATTCAAATAATTAATTATTTTTTTTAATGAGGACCCTAAGTCTAACTTAGGAAAATTAAAAAAATAAAGATTAGATCACGGTCGTTGGTTTCGCAACGAGAAAAGTATAAGAGAAGGGCTTGGGGTCAGTTGGATGACAAGCACACAGGAAAAGCACTGAAGCTAAGTCGAATTTTTGGGGCAGGGTTTGTTGAGGAATTCAAAGCGAGTTTGTAGTGCAGAGAGGGCAGAGATCAGCAAGGGATGATTTGTGTTATGAAACTAGCTCTAAAAATAGAATAATAGAGAGATCGACACCTTAAAATCAACCACTTTGAGGGGGCAACCTCCAATACATTACATAAATGAACAATTATTGCCTGATACAAATGACAAAACCTCCTATATATAGGAGTCCATGGGATCACAATATAATCATAGATGACCTAACAATAATAATGTAAGGGTACAATAATAAAAATATTGTGGTTACAGGGGTACAACAATAACAATATTGGGGTTACAGGGGTACAACAATAAGAATAAGGGGGTTACACTAACAACAATAAGGGACTATACTAGTAATATAGGGACCTAACATGCCCCTCTCCTTCAAAAAAGTGTTGTCCTCAATGCTTGAGTAGCTATGGATGCTTTAGTATAAAATTTTCATCCTCCCATGTAGAATCTTCAGTGAGTAAGTTCTTCCACTTGAATAGATACTCTGAAATTGATTGATTTTGTAGTTGTTGAGTTCTTATTTCCATGACTGCTTCAGGTTCCAATATGATTTTCCCTTCCTCATCAAGTTCTGGCAATATTGTTTCAACTGGAAGTTTGTCACCTATAACCTTCTTTATGCATGAAACATAGAAAACTGGATGCACTCACGAAGAAGCAGGAAGCACCAATTTGTATGCCATAGTACCAATATTTAGCAACACCTTGTAAGGACCATAGTACTTTGGCTATAATTTATTATCCTTCTTAGCTTGCTTGAGGGATATTTGTTTGTATGGTTGTAGCTGTATAAATACCCAGTCTCCTACATCAAAGCTTCTCTCACTGCGATGTCGATCTGCCTGTTGTTTATTCGATTTTGTGTCAAATTTAGGTTATCCTTTAAGAGTTGGAGAACTTCTTGTTGATGCTCAATGTGATCTTCCACTGCTTGAACCTTAGAATTTTCTCTTAAAGATGATGTGATGGATGGTGGATGATATCCATAATGTGCCATAAATGGGGTCATTTTTGCTGCAATATGGAAGGAAGTGTTATACCACCATTCAGCAAGAGGTAACCACTTAACCCATTGTGTTTGCTTATCACACTACAAGGAAAATACCCTCTAGCAGACGTTTTTGAGGAACCCCTTATTAAAATACCCCAGACATTTGTTTCTAGTAGAGGTTACTAGAGGAGGTTGGCGGGCGGAGGTTTTTGCAGATGTTTTTCGTCCGGTGCGTTTATCATCCTAAATTGCACCGGTGCGTTCAACAAGAGAAAGCACCGATGCGCACAAAACATTGGCACACTAGATACCATGCACTCCGTACACACCCACCCGGTGCGTCTTATTACTGTAGCGCACCGGTGCTTTACAACTCTTCCACACCGGTGTGTCATAAAACCCCGCACCAAAACAGAAACCGCCCAGTGCATCTTATTATTGTAGTGCACCGGTGCTTTACAACTCTTCTGCACCGGTGCGTCATAAAACGCCGCACCAAAACAGAAACCACCCAGTGCGGTCTTAGGAAACTGCATCGGTGCGCCTATAAGACCCCGCGCACCAGAACAGGGTTAAATAAAAAAAAAATTACAGCCAAAAAACTGCATTTTTCACTTTTCTGAGTGCTCCAAAGCTCTCAAGCACCAGTGCAATTTATCATTGTCTGAGCCGCCCTGCCATCAGTGCTCCCATTGCACACATTGCACGCACTGCTGCTGTGCATTGCCCACCAATCTGCAGCTTGAATTTTGCAAAACGGTGGGCAAATTTTCTTTTGCAAATTCTACAGCCAATATGCCTCCTCGACGGCCAAATGTACAGGTATTTTTCTTGTTTTTCCATAATTAAGCCTTTTAGCAGATTAGAATTTCAAATTACCTTAAAATTATCCATTTAAAAGAAGAAGAAAAAAAAAAATTGTCGCACGGTGCGCTCGAGCCGTTCGGCTCGCACCGATTCGCGATGTTGCTTGTAAATTTACAGGTTGCACCGCAATCGGTGCTAACAGTATCTGCACCAGTTCCGAGGCAGTACCGAAAGGCACACCATGTTATTTTAAAATTTTAAAAAAACTGTGGTGCAGTCGGTTACCCGGCCGCAGAGTTGACCATGTGGAATAGTGGCAATGTGGTGCGTTGACTTAAATATTCGACCTGGGGTGGGTATTTTTGTCAGCACATCGCATTCCGCATTTCGACAAGGTCAACGGTGCGACCTAGTAAAATACTGCACCGTTGACTATGTAATGATGTCAGGAGGTTGGTGCATTGACCGAACTATACGCCTCGGGGCGTAGAGTTTAGTCAGCGCACCGCACTCCTCACACCGTACATAATCAACGGTGCGCTGAAATTTTTCAGGTGCACCACCTCCGGTGTGTTGGATATTATCTGGTGCACCGTCGTGTTGGAAATACTGAGAGGGGGGGTGAATCAGTATTCCTTTCAATTAGAGCATTAGTTAATCTTCAATTATTATCAGTGTTTGTACAATGATAGTAGTAAACAAAAGGAACACAAATGCACACAGTTTTTAAGGTGGAAACCCACTCCGGGACAAAAACCACCTAATGCTTTTCTAATAATTCTTTAATATTCAACTCCAATTTAAAATAAAGCTCCAACTTCCTAGAATCTAGAAAAACATTCTTCTACAGCTCCCACTGGATGAACGCTCCAACATGCGAGATTCTTCAGTGGTCAACTGAACGGATGCCCCAACACCCAATGAGCTACAACTCACCCTAGTACCACCCTACCACCCTGAATTTTTCACAGGCTTGAACCTATTGGTGACTTCATGCACCAGCCTAGCACCACCCTACCACCCTATAGAAGAATAAAGGAAGAATGGACTCCCGTACCAGGGAAAATGGTCCACTTTACAATGATATAGACTAATGTAGAAGAAAAAGACACACTAGACCATAACCCCAACTATGATACAACCACCTAATGATGATCCTAGACCTCCCGACAATGCCTCTTCAACTCTTGGTAGATAGACACTAGTACAATTTTTACAATAATGTATTTACAACGACTTAGTACAATGATACCTTTACAATAACTGTATGCAGTGCTACCCACTTGAAGACTTTGTGTGATGAACTTTTTGTTGTTGTTCTGCACCTTGATTGTTGCTCTTGTCATGCTACCCTATGCTTCACCTTGCTTCGCTTTATTGCCCTAGAAATTATGGTCCTTTACATCCCTTGACAACACATGATCTAGCTTTTTCTTGCCTTCTAGGAGCTTGATATTGAATCTAGTGTATCTCTATTATTTCAGATCCCAAATATGTGATTTTCGACCCTGTAGTAGTCCTCTGAGTCTTCTTTCCAATAGCACAGGTTTGACTCAATTTGGATCCTTCAAGAGAGATTTATGCCCAATCTCTTACAATGCCCTAAATATGGATTGTTTCAGTAGAGAAAACTTGTACGGCGTGCCACGTGTCAATCTTTCTTCATTCGGCTCTGAAATTGATACAGCGAAAACTACAGTCTGTGCACTATCTACCACTTTTTACATAATTCCAATTTGATACTCAGAGAGAGAGTTATGACGATTTTCCCAAGGTCACTTCTTTGAGATGAATTTCAGGAGCCTACAAAAACATTGACTTCCACAGATCATATATTCAAAAATATTGCGCACCTTGATCTGAATTTTTTACAAGAGCTTCCTCAGGATTTCGGCTTCGCCTCATAAAAATTTCAACTTTTGAACCTTCGTAGAAAAAAATTTAGAGCAAAAATACCACGATGACCTGTTTCAGATAGCAATCCCTACATAAGGAGGATATGAGGATCACAATTTATATAAATGCTTATAGGTTGAAAGGGGATTCAAAAAGTGAACGTGGGGCGGTTTAGGAGCTTAAAAATTATTAATTATTGACTTTTCAATGACCCATGCCACAACCCTATGGGGTTTTAGCCCACTAACTGGGGTTACACACTTCAAACATGAATATCTCTCAAACTGTGAAGAATTACGTGGTTTGCCATATATCAACGGAAACATCTCAACAAGTAAAAACCATCAAAAGCATTCTTCACCCAAAATATAGTAATTTGGTAGGTCAAAATTCTCATGCAATATTGGGGTATCCCTTAGTGCTGCTTGGGTTGACATCAATTACAATCGTTGATCAACACATCGTCGGTGCGCGACAAACAAAAGACGCACCGGGACCGGTGCATGCCTGTTTTTTGTGGCGCACCGACTTTTTTTTTTCCAAAAAAAAATTTATATGTATATTCCTAAATACATGTCTCATTTATAAAAAAAAATTGTACTTAATATGTCAATCATTCAGTGACGTGAAAGGAGAGAAGAGGGGAAACAACAGCAACAACAGGCGCACCAGTATAACATGGTTCGCATGTGGGGGGCACGAGAGAGGGAGAGAGATGTGTACCCTTGCCCTATTACAGCAGCTACCCAGGGGCTCCTATGGCAGGTAAGCCTCCTCAAGTTCTATGAGGAGGCTACTTCCCCAAAGGGCCATGGTGTGTTTTTGAGACATCTTATCCGCAGGTGGAATGCCCACCAACAGGCTTTTCAAGTTGGTCCTAACCAGTGGTACACGCCCATTGAGGAGGACATATATTTCATTTACAGGGCTATCGAGGAGAGGGTTGGATTTCCCTCGTTCCCAAAGGTTCCAGTTGGCTATGCAGCAGGGAGTCAGTTGGTGTACTCCCAGAGATACATTAGCGCAGATATATTGTCTCCTTCAGATTTTCAGGTTTTTGGAGGTCAGTTACATATTGGTGCATTTGGTAGTCAAGAGGTGAGGTGCCTCTCACTTCTGATTTTGACCATTTCACACAACACTAGTGACGGGCAACGCATTAGTTGCTCGCTTCTATATTATGTTGATTCATTAGTATAGGAGCCACGACTTGTCAGGTGGTCTGTTATTTTTTTGCTGCAGTTTTGTACAACCTTAGATAGATGTCGTGCTCATGCACAAGGGAGGGGCAACTTCCCTTTTGCTTCAGCGCTTTTTTGTTTATTTTTTGAGAGGTTTCCAGAGACGAAGCCTACTTTTGTTCGGCAGCCTCGTAGGTCAATGTTCGAGGCACAGATGCACATGTGGAGATAGATGATGCCCAAGAGGGGTGAGACTGTGTTTTCCGTGAGGATATCGCATGATGCACTGGAGTTTCTAGCCAGTGTTGACGAGCATCCTTTCATTATGGTCCCCTGTCCTTATGTTGGTTTGGATTGGCGAGGATGTGCCAACATCCTCTTCACATATGATGAGCCGCCAAATGATAGAGGTAATACTACTATTTTATTTAAATTTATTCTAACATGTTCTTTAACTTGTTTTTATTAAATTGTGTAATGAAATTGTCTAATTATTGTTGTGTACTTGTATATATTTTTCATACATTGGGTCTTTTGATGGCGAGGACATGCCAGCACCACCACATGATCCAGGTGTGGATCCTGATGACGATCAGGGTATGCCAGATGCCGAGGATCATCAGGAGGCCGGTGCAAAGAGACTCGTTCCTGCTGATGCACCTGTACCGCCTTTTGCTAGGCGCGGTCGGCTTGATAGCAGATACAGGATGGAGTTGGACACCCAACTCATTGCATTGATTGTTGAGGCGGGCATCAAGCCCGCTACTATGAGAGACATACAGGCCGATGGTAGGTTGTTACATATGTGGAGAGGCATGTCGTGTGACATGTACAACCTGATGCGGCATGTCGTATGAGCTACAACCTTAGTTACGCAGCTAAGGAGGACTATTGCAAGTTATAAGTGTGGTCGAGATGCAGCACGTGATCGACAGTCTGCTAGCAGCGACGCATCATCTGATGATCGTTCACCTTGTGCCGTGCCAGATGAGCAACCTCCACTAGCATCGAGGAGCAGTCATCAAGGAGAGCAGGCTGGACCATCGGCCACGTCCAGTCAGCAGCTTGTAGCATCCATCAATATTCATGATCATGAGCAAGCTGGACCATCGACCATCGAGGTTGCACCATTGACTGAGCATGCCTCAACTAGTACTGCTATTGATGTTGTACCACCAGCTGATCCATGACATTTATATTACAATTGTATATTTTTGACATTATTCAGTTATATATATACGTGTGTGTGTGTGTGTGTGTGGTCCATGTATTTTATGTTCATGTTGCAGTTGTACTTAATTTACATATTGGTGATCATCATGATGTGTATATTGTTAGGTCATGTTAGATATGTTCATTTAATGTGCAGCTTGCAGATAGATGTGTATGTGGTAGCAGTTATTTTGTAGGTTTTAACCCTGAACAGAAATTATCTACACACGAATCTTATAACAGAAAATAAACAATAGCGAGAGCATAAAACATAAAATAGATAAACACAGAGATTTTCTCCTGGATCCCAAATCGGGACGACCAGCTTGATTTTTCATTATATTCCTTTTAGTGTTACAACACACATATATATACATGCCGAAGCATACATAAAACCCAATCCATAAACCCTGGATTAGAACATAACCGTAGTTCCCTTGACCGGATCTACAAAAATACCAGGGGCCGAAAACCATCGTGCCCCAATACCATGTGCAAAACCATGCACAAAACCATGGACGTGGACTACCCACTGGAAATTAAGGACCAAAAATTTTCGTCGGGGCACTGCCCCGGACCCTGACAGGGGGGGCTATCGCCCCCCCTCTTACCCCCCCGCGCGTGCTTAGTCGTGGAAAGAATATAACACATACCCAACATTTTCCCACTTGTTGTTTTCTTTCCATAGGGGGCCACATGAGAGCTTAGTCATTGGCCCAATTCTTCAACACCCATTGTTTCTCTACACCAAGAGAACTTCTGAGTGCTCACAGACTTTGTCAATGCATCTGCAACATTCTTCAAAGTGTCCACCTTTACCAACAACACCCTTTTAGCCTCAGCCATATCTCTAACAAAGTGATATTGAACATCAATGTGCTTTGTCTTTGAATGATAAGCAGGGTTCTTAGCCAAGAAAATTGCACTTTGGCTATCACAATCTATCCTTATAGCTTTTTGTACCAACCCCATACTTGAACACAATCTCTGCAACCAAACTGCTTCCTTGCTTGCATGAGTGGCTGCTATGTATTCTACCTCTATAGTTGAAAGAGCCACTACAGACTGTCTTTTACTCATCCAACTGACTGCGCCTCCAAATAGGGTAAACACATACCCACTTGTAGATCTTCTTTGGTCCAGATCTCCAGCCCAGTCTGCATCAACAAAACCACGAATGTCCAACATTCTTTCCAATCCTGGTCTTCCCTGGCAGCACAAGCCATAATCACTAGTGCCACGTAAATATCTGAAAACCCGCTTCACTGCTGTCCAATGCTCCTTCCCTGGGTTTGACATAAACCTGCTCAATACTCCCACTGCATGTGCAATGTCTGGTCTAGTACAGACCATTGCATACATCAAGCTACCCACTGCACTTGCATATGGAACACGGGACATATACTTCTCTTCTTCTTGTGTCTTGGGACACTGTTCAGCAGACAGCTTTACACCTACAGGAATAGGAACATTCACCGGTTTACTATCATGCATATTGAACCTCTGCAATATAGTCTCGACATACTTCCTCTGGTTTAACCAGAGCTTCCTCTTTGCTTGATCTCTCTTAATTTCCATGCCCAAAATATAGTTTGCAGCACCCAGATCCTTCATGTCGAATTTGGAGAATAGTTGGGTCTTCAAATCTTGGATAATTTCTTTGTCATTTCCAATCAACAACATATCATCCACATACAAGACGAGATATATAACACGATCACCAATTAATTTAAAATAAACATAATGATCTTCCTTGCTTCTGGTGAAGCCAAGTCCCCGTATATAGGTATCAAATTTCTGATACCACATCCTTGGTGATTGTTTTAACCCATACAGAGACTTCTTCAACCTGCATACCAGTTCTTTCTTACCCTTCACCATAAAGCCTTCCGGTTGCTTCATGTAGATCTCCTCTTCTAGATCCCCGTGAAGAAAAGCTGTCTTCACATCCATCTGTTCTATCTCAAAATCAAATGCAGCAGCAACAGATAAAAGTAATCTAATAGAAGTAACTTTGGCAACAGGAGAAAAAATATCACCAAAATCAATTCACGGCACCTGGGAATAACCTTTCGCTACCAACCGAGCTTTGTATTTCTCCACCTTGCCTTCTACATTCATCTTCTTCTTAAACACCCATTTGCTCCCAATGGGCTTCCATCCAGCCGGCAACTCCACCAAATCCCATGCATCATTTTTGTGCAAGGATGCCATTTCATCAACCATGGCCTCCTTCCATAGTTTTCCATCCTCTGAATCTACTGCCTCCCTGACAGTTCTGGGTTCATCATCAGTTATAGTTAAGGCAAAACCTGAACAGAAAGCAAATGGACTATACCTTTCTGGTTGCCTTTTTTCCCGAACTAATCTTCTCAAAGTTGGAGTTTGTGGCTCTTCATCTTCTGAGTCTTCTTCTGTTGTAGATTCTGATTCATCCTCCTTTAGCTCAAACTCTATCTTCTCAGGTTCCTTTGGTAGGACTTCATGTTTAACAAAATCTTTCACTTCTCTAAACACCACATCTCGGATGTACACAACCTTCCTTGTTTCTAGGTTCCAAAGCTTGTAACCCTTTAAACCATCCTTATACCCAATAAAGATGCACCTTTCAGATTTATTATCCAACTTGGTCCTTTTCTCCTTTGGAACATGTACATATGCATCACATCGAAATACCCTTAGATGTGAAAGAGAGGGTTTCTTACCAGTCCATACCTCATGTGGAGTCTTATCCTCCAACACTGATGAAGGTGATCTGTTAACCAGATAGCATGCAGTCTCCACTGCCTCTGCCCAGAATTCTTGTCCTAACCGGTACCACTGAGCATGCTTCTTGCCTTTTCCATCAGTGTTCTGTTCATTCTTTCTGCAACTCCATTTTGCTGAGGTGTGTATGGAGTAGTCTTCTGTCGTGCTATACCACACTTCTTACAGAACTCTTCAAATTCCTTCTTGCAGAACTCCCCACCATTATCTGTCCTCAACACCTTTATCTTCTTCTCTTTCTGGTTTTCCACCAGAGCCTTAAATTCTTTAAATTTGTCAAAGACTTCAGATTTCTTCCTCAAGAAATATATCCATGTATTCCTTGAGAAGTCATCTATGAATGAAACATAGTACACAGACTTTCCCAGTGATGGAACTGACACAAGCCCAAACACATCACTGTGCACAAGTTCTAATATCTTGTTTGCCCTCTTAGCACCAGAAGGAAAACTCACCCGATTCTGCTTCCCATATACACAATGTTCACAGAAATCGAAATCCAAAGAGCAATTAGACATACCTTCTACCATACCATTTCTATGCAGTATCCGAAGGCCCTTCTCTCCAATATGTCCAAGCCTTTGATGCCATAGCATGGTCTTTTCTCCAGACACAGCTAGGCTTTCCGTCCCACTTTCAGGAACCACAGAACTGTTACACCCATCAATAACTATGCTACCTTGTAGCTTGTACAGAGTTCCAGTCCGAACTCCCCGCATTAATACCAGTGCTCCCCGAACCATCTTGCAGGCATCTTTCTTGAACACTGTTTTTACACCTGCATCATCCATCTTGCTTACAGAAATCAGATTTCTGGCCAATGCAGGAATATGCAGAACACCAGGAAGTGTTCTAATCCTTCCACCTTGCGGCTTCAGCTTGACCTTTCCACGTCCAATGATTCTGGCCCTCCTATCATCCCCTAGGAAGACATCACCACCATCATATTTCTCATACTCGCAGAACCACTCCCTATGGGGAGTGAAGTGAAAGGATGCACCTGAGTCAATCAACCATGACTCATAATCTACATGTGTATTTGAAGAAGAAGCCAAATACACATCCCCACCTTCATTTGAGGTGGTTTTTGCCTCTGCAGAAGGAGCTTCATCAGATCCCTTTCCTTTCTCAGGAGCTTTAGATCTGCATTCCTTTTTGTAGTGTCCTTCCTTTCCGCATTTCCAGCACACCTTTACAAACTTTCCGGGAGATTTAGATCTCCCTCTAGATTTAGATCTCCCACTCGAAACCTTATTCTTGTTTCTGTTCTGGGACCTTCCTCGTACAGATAAGGCATCTCCATTCTGACCCTCCATATTTCTCCGTCTCATTTCCTCCGACAACAAGGCTGAGACAATATCATCAAAGTTCAAGGTAGTTGTATTGCTACCTATTGCAATAACTAGACTGTCCCACGAGTCTGGTAGAGAGCACAACAAACTGATGCACTTATCTTCATCTGAGATTTTAATATCAATAGACGGCAACTGACTTACCACAGTATTGAAGGCGTTCAAATGCTCTGTCACCGAGTCTCCATCCTTCATCCTCAGGTTATACAGCTTTTTCCGCAGGAACAAGTTATTCACCGGAGACTTAGATTGATACAAAGTCCCTAGCTTTTCCCACAAGGTCTTCACCATAGCTTCCCCAGATACATTCAACAATACTGAATCTGAGACACACAACCATATTGTGCTCTTAGCCTTCCGATCCAGTTTCTTCCAGTCTTCATCGGACATTGTCGTTGGTTTAGTACCTGGATCTACCATGATCCACTAATATTTATCCACCAGCAGATCCTCCATCTTGAGCTTCCACAACTCAAAACTCTGACCATTAAATTTCTCGATCTCTATCTTTCCGCCGCTCGCCATCTTCTTTCACGGCAAGAATCGATCCCGCAGATCTCCCACTGAACAGGGTCTACCTCAGGCCCAAGCAAAAAACCCTCAGCAGCAAAGGCATCCCCTTGAAGCCGAAACAGCTCTGATACCAAATGTAGGTTTTAACCCTGAACAGAAATTATCTACACACGAATCTTATAACAGAAAATAAACAATAGCGAGAGCATAAAACATAAAACAGATAAACACAGAGATTTTTCCCTGGATCCCAAATCGGGACGACCAGCTTGATTTTTCATTATATTCCTTTTAGTGTTACAACACACATATATATACATGCCGAAGCATACATAAACCCCAATCCATAAACCCTGGATTAGAACATAACCGTAGTTCCCTTAACCGGATCTACAAAAATACTAGGGGTCGAAAACCATCGTACCCCAATACCATGTGCAAAACCATGCACAAAACCATGGACGCGAACTACCCGCCAGAAATTAAGGACCAAAAATTTTCGTCGGGGCGCTGCCCCGGACCCCGACAAGGGGGGCTATCGCCCCCCCGCGCGTGCTTAGTCGTGGAAAGAATATAACACATACCCAACATATTTCACATGGGATGTATATTTGATGTTTGTGTTGTGATGATGTTATATAATGTTAATTGTGTTTTGTTAGATGATCATGATCATGACGATGTTAGCGAATTTGAATGTGTTTTTTAGTCAAATATGATGTTTGTATGATGGTTATCATGAACATGATGTTTATTAATCAATTTAATATTAAATTATCATAATATTGTAAAATTGTAATATTTGTAATTCTAATTGTATGTAAAATTCTAAAATTGTAATTGTATTTGTATTAATTGTAATTTTAATTGTAATTGTATATATGCAAAATTGTAAAATTGTAATTGTAATTATATGTGAAATTGTAAAATTGTAATTCTAATTTTAATTCTAATTCTAATTGTATGTAAAATATTAGTAAAATTTTAATATTAATGTGAAAATTTTAATTGTATTAATGTGAAATGGTTTTATTAAAAATTTTAAATTTTTAAATTTTTAAAATTTTAAATAATTGTAAAATAATAAATCTAAAATAATATGAATTATTGTAACATAATAAAGTTTAGAAAATAATGCAAATATATTCATGTCCTTTAGAATTATCATTATTTTATTATGATCTTACATACAAAAAAAGAACTTTATACAGTATGCCATTGTTTTTTAGATCAACATAATTGCAAATTATCAAGTGAAATATTGATTTTAACATTAACACAATGCAAATTACCAATTAATTCAAAATACATATTATAATGTTTTGAAAAACCCATCTTAAAAAGTATAAATACTGCTAAAATAACACGTATACCATATCACTGTCGGTTTTCATGATCACCCTCATTATCTTCTAGCTTGCATAGCATGATAACACTATTGTTCTCAAAAATATGTTTTGATCTAGGGTCATGTCTCAATAAGAACCACCAATCCATATCCAACACACCTGGGTAAAATAACACATGGTTGCAATGTTTGGGGAAAACATAGGGCTCCTTAGCTTCATCCCACATCTTTCTAGATTTGATATATATCAGCCTACTATCGCGATCTCCCTTTACATTATTCCGATCAAAAGTGTCCCACCAATTGCACCTAAAAATAACACATTAGAAAAAAGAGAAATCCACTTCAATGATCTCTTGTATCTTTCCGACGTAACCTAACGTCCATCGTACTAAGTTTTGATCACGGTGGCTAGATCGACTAGATTGATCGAACTTGACTTCCACTCCACAGTCTTGTGTGATGTTTCCAGCATCGGCATTTTCTGTGCGAAAATGGTATCCATATGCCCACATATATGGGAACAAATGCACCTATTATAAAAAAGTTAAAAAAATCATAGTGTCTTGTGTCTTATAATAGCCCAACAATTAAAATATGAAATATAGGTGTCTTATAAGTTTCAAATTTACATATAAATTAAATAGATTATTACCGATTTACTGCACCCAATACCTACGTTTAGCATATCCTCTTCAGCACGTGGGTAACGACCAGTTGCACTGTATTTCTCTCTAACTTGGTCAGCAACCCAACTGTTGGGGCATATTTTTGGCATATTTTCTTTTAAATGATCAAGATAAGGCACACTTCTACCATTCAACCATCTGAATTATTTCTTGTCACTATCCCATTTCATCCTCTTTTATTCGTACAATGCGACCCACGGTTATGTCGCTTCAGAATTGTAAAGAAAAATTTATTGATTGCTTCAATTTCTGCATTCGCTGATGAAATCAAACCGACATATAGTGCTTAGAGATCAAAATATACATTATATTGAAGTTCAACATGAATATTTACTTTGTGTAAATTTGAAAAAATTTAAGTCGCTTACTCTTTATCAAGCGTTTTTTCCACTCGTTTGGAGCAACTCCCTTTCTCTTTTTTCTTCATCCCTTTCATCGTCCCAAATCACCGCACCTGGTCTGTTGTCGATCTGCTTGATGTACTCACTGGCATAATATAAAGACTCATATGATATGTACCCCTCTACCATAGACCCCTCGGGTTTTTCCCTTTGTCGAACAAAACCTTTCAATTTCTTCATGTACCTCTCTAAGAAGAACACACGACAACAAGTAACCACCCCAACTAATTCAACCTCATCTACTAAGTCGATTAGAAGATGAACCTGTAAGTCCATGAAACTCGTCAGCAGTTCCTTCTCAAACATACAAATAATCTCAACTATCCCTTGAAGCCACCGTGGAATGCTAGCCACATGAATCTCCTTTGACGCGATCCAATGTACAAATGCGGATAATTTAGATATGGCACGTCCTAGGTCTTGAGGGAATTCATGTTTCACACACCCACACACGAACAAAGGATAATGAAACTACAAAGTTATAAACACGTGCAATAATATACAAAATTACTTATGTCTTATGATCCCCGCATGGGATAAAATTTATTAATATAACAAATAATAAAATCATGCTTTTGACATTATACGTACTCTTAGAAGATTCAAATGGTCATGTGATTTCAACCCCGACAAATGGTCATCCATAGTGAAGCAGCGCCATAGTGAAAACCTATATGAAGTTGGCACCCTCACACCTATTATAACTTCCTTTGCCAAAGAAATATCATCTTTTTTTTTTAAATCCATGGACATCACCTTCTTTGAAAAACCATGAATTAGAGGGACCAGCACCTGCCTCTGATCACGTACTTTCTAATCATCTTGGCCAATGTTTATTTTTAGTTTTTGTAGTAATAAGATCTTTCCTAACAGCGAATGTGTCACTTTGTTTCGATGATATGTGCCTCCATAAAGAAGATGAAACATTTTTAAATGTATGCAGGGGATCTAATAAGTGGGTAATCTAAAGATGCTCCCAATATGGGAGGTTATAAAAGAGAGATTTCCTTTTCATCCCAATGGGAAATTTCTCAACATAGGTGTCCAAGAATTCTAAATCATCAAACATAGGCTCCCCATTTCAATCAAACATTTCTATGAACTCCTTCTCCTTCTCTCTCTCATATGCTCTAAGACATTCATCTGGTGTCGTTATTGGAGGCCTTTGGGTTCTCTCTCATTTACCATTGAAAGCGGATGCTGCTCTTTTGTAAGGGTGCTCTTTTGGGAGGAATACCCTGGAGCAATCATACACTGGCTTTCGTAGATCCTTGAACCATCCAGCTTTCAGAGAAGGTCCACAACATTTACATCCAAAATACCCTTTTATTGCAAGACCTATGATATTATTGTATACAATTAATATGCATGGCACGTTAAAGAATATCATGAAGATCAGAACAATTACAACGAATTAAATAACTAATATGTGAAAGAATATTGTTACGTATATAAACAAATCAATAAATTAAACATGTAATTTACCAAAGCAAACTCCTAATCCTGGATAATCATGTGTTGTGTAAGCACATATGCCATACAACGTAAAACTCCTCTCTGTTGCGATGGGTCTTGATACATCATATACATTTATCCCATCCCATAATTCCTTCAATTCATCTACCAGTGGTTGTAAGTAGACATCCATATTCTTCACTTGTCTTCTACCAGGGACTATTAGAGCCAACATAAGATGTTCATTCTTCACGGACAACCATGGGGGAAATTTCTATTGATCACTACCACAAGCCAAACAGAATAGTTGGTGTTCTAGAGGGAATATGGGTTGACGTCATCCATGGCTATGCTGAGTCGTAGATTTCATACTTCATCCTTGAATTTTTCGGGCCATGTATACTCTATATGCTTCATGGCTATTGAATCAGTTGGGATTCGCATAACTCCCAACTCACTTCTGTGTGAGGCATGCCATTCCTGCAACATAGTTAATTCTTTGCAAAAAAAGAGCCTTTGAATCCTTGGGATTTTAGGCATGTGCCTCAATATCTTAAAAGGAGGATTGGTACGTGATTTAACCTTCTTTTTTTATTTATCATACCTGTCATACCCACATTTCGGACATATATCTTTGTTTGCATATTCTCCTCTATATAGAATACAATCATTTGGACATGCATGATATGATATGTACTCAACACCCAATATTTTCAACAATTTCTTTGCCTCGTTGCAGCTACTGGGCAAGACATTATCACTCGAAAGAACCTTATCTTTGAATAACCTATAGTTGGTGATCATGGAAAAATATATTAATAAATGTACATTAATGATGATATAATTATTAACGTTCATAAAATTTACCATTTGTAATGTTCATTGTAATGTACTGATTATATTTCTCAAATTTATATAAGAGAAGACTTTATGGTAACTTACCTCAAAATTTCCTAGAAACATGCATTCGACAAACCATACTTTGCTTTCAAGTTGTACAGTAACATCGTTGTCCCCAACTGGGTAGACTTTGACTAACTGTCAGGTCCAAAGAGGGGTGGTGGAAGCAAATTTAAGGTTTTCAAAAAAGGTGTCAGCAATATAAGCATCATCCCCTAGCTGATCATCGTTTTGGAATGCGTCTAACAACATTGTCTCCATGGCAGTCATATCCCTTAAGTAATCATCCATACCAACCTCTATTTGATTGCCTCCAGTGCCAGCTTGTGAAGAACTACTATTGTTGTACTCATTCCTAATTGGTGAATCTGGACATAGAGGGAATTGAATCGGTGGTTGATTCAACCATTTTTTGTATCGTTTCTCTCCGATTTTTTCTCTTAATTCAGCCTTCTCTCGATTTGACATTGTCGTGGGGTGCAACGGAAGATGGTAGGTAGGTCGCTCATCATCATTAGAATCCTAATAATTTAAAAATATATATTTGAACATGATTAGTACAAAATATATGATATCAATTAGTAACCACATAGACAATATTGCATGATTAATTGGTTTGACGTTGAAATAATTACATTAATCAATATATCAAACAATTACAATTATTACCATCATTAATGTCCTAGGATTGTGGCTAGAAAATGCAATATTGTTACAATTGGCAGGGTGAAGCGGCTATCCATTTTCATCTACCAAATGCGTCGTGCGGTTTGTTGCTTCTGATAAGAGTTTCCGATGTTTTGGAGCTAACGTTTGAATATTTTTTGCATCTGAACTCGATTCTGAATCTGCGTGAACTTGTAAATTTGTATACATTATAAATTTAATTAATTTGTGCATGATTGACATGGATAAAAAACATAAATTCAATTAGATAATGAAAATATAAATAAAATCTGAAGTAAATATTACATCTCGAGATGGATAGGGAGAACTCCGCGATGGACTTTGAGAAATATTATGGAACGAGCTGGATTTTGAAGAATTGTCCATTCGATATAATTATGATATTTTCTCCCTGCATTTGAGCAAAATCAACAATAAATTTTGGTGCACACACCTAAAAGTAATTTCGATGAATTAAAAATGGACTTCTTGTTATCGGTGCTAATATACAGATCACTACACCGGTGTGTTTTCGTTAATGTGCACCGATGTCGCGATATAAACGGACGCACCGTTGCAGTGATATTAAGTGACGCACCGGCGACGAATAACCGCAAATAAAAAAAAGCGCAACTCTATTTTCTTTATGAGAAAAAAAAAACGGTAAATTGAAAAATGGGCGGAAAAATATTTTCGAAAATATAATTTCATCAAACAATTCTTTAAATACTAAACACTTTTCATTATTTCACTATTTTTGCAAAAAAAATCAGCCAAAGATTTGCAGGAGACATACCTGGAGCAACAGAGCACGAGAGCACTGTGGAGCAACGAAATACGTTCGAACAGAAGTATTCAGACAATCAGAATTCCAAACATCTAGTGATTCAAACCCTGTTGCATAGAATTTCAAACGATCTCGTGATTAAAGTTTATTGTTTTTTTAATTTTTTTGTAGTTTTTTTTACGCGGTAAGAGAAATATTTTATTTTATTTTCATTTTCAGAAACAAAATAAATATAAAATAAAATAAATCCATTTTTACCCTAAACCCTACATTCTTTTTGTTTCTACCATTTATTCTCCATGTTTCTGTGATTTCAGAATTAGAGCTTTTCATTTTAGATTTATAGAGTTTTTGTATTGTTCTATAGGCCTAATACATCCAACCCAAAGGACGACTTGCATAGTCGGATCCCAATCCATGTCGTCCCTTGCGTGAATTTTTGGGTTTAAAAAAAAAAAAAATCTTTTTCTCTTTTTTTTTTTTCTTTTTTTTTTTTTTAATCATTGCACCCTACGTAACCTAGCACATCGATGTGCTTTATTATCCCAGCGCACCGCAAAAGTACTGTGATAAAAATTTTAAAAGCATTTTTTTTTAATCAGTGCGCCATATGTAAAATAAGACATCGGTACGCTATTTCATTATGACGCACCGTGAACGTACTGTTTCGCAAAAAAAATGTCTTATTGTATTAATCGATGCACCATGTAACATATAACGCATTGTAACGGGTCCTCTGGTTGACAGAGAGCACCATATGGTGGTCTCTTGTTTGCGCGAGGCGTTTATGCTACAAAAACTAACACTAAACGATTTTTATTATTTTCTTTGTGTTAATCGGTGCAGTGGTTATGGTCTATTATACTGTTTGTGTGGTGAATTTATAAGACACTCACGCACCGACATCGGTGCATACACCATGAATGGCGCACCGATTTCTTGAGATTTTTTTTTTTTACTTGAAAAGTTGACAATTTATTTATAAAATATATTAATGAATGATATGGTACAAGTTTCATATTGATCAAGAAATGGCTAACAAGAGATCAAGTAACAAAATTATTGATAACACATCAAGAAAAGAAAAGAAAAAAATCTCTTTGTAAATTTTTTACAAAAAAAATTATTTTTGAACTATATGTAAGTTTAACTAATATGTATGGTTTATCGTGTATCATACAGAGCCACAAAATGACGAAGCTCGATAAGATTATTTCTGATCTAGGACCAGAAAAGCATAAAATCTTGATGGAAAAATTACAAAAGAATGAATCAGATGAATGAAACAATACTATCGATCCAATATGAGTTTCTTTTTTTAATTTTCATTAATAATGTACTTAAAATTATTAGATAACATGTGTCAAACAATATATTAATTCACATCTATTTAATGATCTACAGGGACCAACAACTCAGAAAATGAATGTTGTTCTAAGAAAAAATGAATAGAACATGCGAATAAAATGAATTGATCCTTAGCTCATTTGGAGTGATGTTGGAAGTTAACGAAAGGGGGGGAATTTTTTACAAAAGTTTGAGGGATCTAGTAGAACGAATGTATAGACATTTTTTTCAAATACAATACAAAAATCAATCCAATGACTCCAAAAACCAAATTTTATCTAAACTATAGGAAGAGTTTCCAGATAATTGGTCAATGAGACATGTCAAACTTTTAATAACAAAAACATACAATAACAAAAAATAAGGAATGAAAAAGTATTATTCTTTTAAATCTTTGTCTAGAATTTTTATAAATATCACTTTTGTTATATTTACTTTTCATATATCAATATAAAAATTAAATAATTTATTGTCATGTTACATTTTCAGGGAGATTATGAAAATTTCAAAAGATGAATGAGCTAATATCAGAAATATGCCATTAGGAACGTCCAAAAAAGTGTACAAAGAGATGATCAAAGAAATGGACAAAATTGCATCACAGGAGAAGCCATCTCAACAACAACGTGATTCAAATATATTATGTAATCATTGAATTTTTCGATCATTAGGTACAATAAATAAACAATTTAGCATTAAATATTAAGTTTCAAGTATTTTCTTGCAGAAAAGAAAAGAAAATGGAACCCATTCAGAGCATAAAACAAGACGACAAGGAAGAAAAGAGTTGATATCTATGTTTGTGAGTAATTGTTACTTCCTTATAACAATTTAACTAGATTTCATTTTTGTATTTTTTAAGTTGTTTTACAAAAATCATCATTGAATGTCTTCAAACAGGGGTTAACATACAAAGAAGAACCATTAGACGAATTGATTAACATTGGGTTAAATATGGGTTGTGAGTATATGTTGGCATATCAGAAATTAATAGTGGAATTTGTAAACAGCTATCGATCTTGTTTTACTTAGCTCCGTCTATAATTAATAGAACAAAAAAATCTTTTATATTAAATATATGATTTCTTATGAGGTATAAAACTTGCAGGAAACAAAGTATGGAACTGTGCCAACAGATGAAATCTTGAAAGATGGCATACTACATGGTTTTGAAAGAATGTGTATAGTTCATGAGTCAATTTTTGCTATGGTACGTCATTTCTTTTCGATTTACATTGATGTATATTATTTAATATTGCAATTTTCATTATTCTCACCAATGTATATACACTCATTACAATTTATTTTTATGTTTGTAGATGGAAGGTGAAGAAGATCAAGAAAACAATCAACACCGTGAACAAAAAATTCTTGAAAATAACCCCCGTCATGGAAGTAGCTCTAGCAGTGGCAGTAGTTCAAGCGAAGAATGATGATCACTATGTTTAGATATCAAAGTAAGGCGTTGTATTTTATGAAATATTTGTCTGTGAAATCAAACATTTTGTTTAATGTAATGGACATAATTGTTGAAAAGTGTAACTACGTCAGTCTTCATGTTGACTATGTAATTATGTATTCATATAAAGATGTCAAAGATAATAAAATGTATTTTTGGTATACTTGCTTCATGGGTTTCATGAACAAGATTTTTATTATGTAGATAGACTTGTTCTTGATGTCTATTAGGTTGAATTAAGTGTCTCATACATGAAGGAACTAGTCTAGGCATTTATGCTCCAAGACCTTGTGGAAGACGCTCACAAACAGCCCTCAATGCATTGATGAAAGACAAGCTTTAAAAGGCAGAAAAGAAGCACCTTATCTAGTCGGCCTAATTCAAGTAGTTGGCCTAACTCTCAATTGTATGGTCGACTTGTTTGAAGGGAAGTGCTCTATATATACATATGATATACAGTCATTATAGAAGCAAGAAAATTGTATCTATTAGAAGTGCGGATGAACTATAGGAAGAAGTGCATATGTTTTGTGTCAATACAGCGTGGTAAATTCGTGAAATACATGCGAATACAGGACAACGTTAAAACCGAGTTAAAATGATGTGTTAGGGTGCAGATTAGAGTGCTGGAGTAGACCGAGCCACAATACAGATAAGGGTTGTGTTATGCTATGTTCAAGTGCGGATGAAGGCACTGGAAAAAGACTGCGTTCAAGTGTGGACTAGTGTGTTGGAATAGACCGAGTTACTAGTGTGCCATCTTTGCGGGTTTTCCTCTCCAAGAGGGAGAGGTGTTGCCCTAGCTCTAGGAGCCTAATTTTGTGTCTCGTATATTTTGATAATTAACTTGATGAAGGACCAACTAAGCTAAAGAAAGAAATACATAAGTAACTCAAGCATATTCACAAGTAATTATCAAGTATAGAATTTGTAATAACCTCTTGCCCTACAAATTCTCAACATCCCAATTGAAAGGCAAAGAGATACCAATAACTGCCACATTTTGTATGACAAAAACTGTCTTATTCTTATATGTGTGTGTGTGTGTGTGTGTGTGTGTGTGTGTGTGTGTGTTAATTTATTCTATTGTGTTTTGCATTGTTGCTGTGAAATGTAACACCACTAATTAAATTTATGGATGATTAAATATTATAATGAAGAGATGTGAAATTTGATGATATGATATAACAAATTAATCCAAACATCACATTCAAATGCACTAATAAAAATTTAATTCGTATGAATACTGTTATAAGATATGTGTCATCTTTTGATGAATAATGAATTTTAAAAAATCACAATAATTATGATATAATATAACAAATTAATCCAAACATTACATTCAAATGAATTAATAAAAATTTAATTAATATGAATATTGCTATAAGATGTGTCAACTTTTGATGAATAATGAATTTTAAAAAATCACAATAATTGCACTGTCACAGGTCGATGTTTCTAAAAAATACAAAATGAACACATGTGTTTGTCAGTTACTGTACATCGGTGCGTTTGTATGATACAGAGTACCGGTGTGTTTCTACGATCTATATGCACCGCACAAATACCAATACCAATTTTTAATCTCGGTGCATTTGTGAGATACTGCGCACTGGTGCGTTTATGTGAATGTACGCACCAGGGCATTTGTGGGACCTATGGGCACCGCACAAATACCAATACGAATTACAACAAACGGTGCATTTGTCAGATACTGCGCACCGGTGCGTTTCTATAACACTGCACCCCAGTGCGGTTTTATACCTTGATGGCCCAGTGCATGCAGCTTTGACCGCCCCAGGCCACCTTGTATATGACACGCACCAGTGCATTGACACCTTAATAGTGCACTGATGAAAAAAACATCCGTAATAACCTCCGGCCGCCCAAATTTTTTAGTTGTGTTGAAATTCCGTTAAAAGCTCCACCAAAACCTCCGTAACCATAAACGGATGTTGTAGCAAATGGTTTTTTGACAATTTTGGCCAATTTTACAACACTAAAAACCTCCTTTATAACCTTCGCTAGGTCTTTTCCTTGTAGTGTCAGATACAAAACAACGAAGATATCCTTCCAAACATTTATTCACCATCTCAGTTTGATCATCTGATTGAGGATGATAAGATGAATTATAAGCTAGTTGAGTACCCAAACAAGAAAATAATTTTGTCCAAAAATTTCCAGTAAAAATGGGATCTATATCACTTACAATAATCTTTTGGTTTTCATGTAGCTTTTGAATTGTTTCCATCAATGCAGTAGCAACTGTACTTGCTTTAAATGGATGAGATAATGCACAAAAGTGTGCATACTTGGTAAGTCTATCAACTACCACCATGATGACACTCTTTCCTTCGGACTTAGGTAAACCTGTGATAAAATCCATTGAAATCTCCTCCCAATGTTGACTTGGAATGGATAAAGGTTGTAGAAGATCCAGGTCCTAATTGTATCAACTTTATTTTGTAGGCAAACCAAACATTCCGCCACAAACTTTTGAATATCATATTTAAGGTCATCCCAAAAAAATTATTTCTTCACCCTGTGGTAAGTTTTTAAAAATCCTGAATCCTCCTAAGGGAGAACTGTGCAACTCCGAAAGAATCTTTTGTTTTAGTTGGGAATTCTTACAAATATATAAGCGATCTTTGTACCATAAGGAATCATTTTTCCAACTAGGGTCTTGCTGCAACTTTTGAATGAGTGTCCACACTTCTTCGTCCTTCTTCGATTCATCTCTTGATTCGGTTATCCAATCTAGTTGGATAATAGAAATGGCACAAAGCAATGCTTCCACCTCTTCATCCTTTCTTGAGAGTGCATCTGCGAAAACATTTAGCTTCCCTTTCTTGTAGATGATTTCAAAGTCATAACCCAACATCTTTGTGACCCATTTTTGTTGCTCTTCTGAAGATAGTCTTTGTTCCAAAAAGTGTTTAAGACTATCATGATCAATTTTTACCTTGAAGTGTCTTCCTATTAGGTAAGTTCGCCATTTCTTTAGTGCATGCAGTATTGCTAACATTTCCTTCTCATAAATAGGTTTCTGTAAATACTTTCCTTTGATTGGACGACTTTCAAAAGCAATGGGTCTTCCTTCCTGCATTAAAACTGCACCAATTCCATTTCCTGAGGCATCACATTCCACAAAAAAGGTTTTTGTGAAGTCTGGCGTAGCTAAGACCGGTGCTAGGCACATTGCCTCTTTAAGATGTTCAAAGGCCTTAGTTGCTTCAGGAGTCCATGAAAATGCATCTTCCTTCAATAATGTTGTTAGAGGTGCTGCTATTCTCCCATAATTCTTAACAAACTTGCGATAATACCCTGTTAACCCGAGAAATCCTCACAACTGCTTTATGATTGTGGGGACTTTCCATTCCTTAATGGCTTTAATTTTGTTAGGGTCTACCTTAACACCCTCGTGAGATACAATATGACCCAGATATTCCACCTCTTGTACTCCAAAGAAACATTTGGATGTTTTTGCATATAATTTGTTTTCCTGCAATAGTTTGAGCACCCTGTCAACATGTTGAACATGATCCTTCCAAGACCTGTTGTAGATTAGTATATCATCAAAAAATACTAGCACAAATTTTCTAAGGAAGGCTTTGAAAATGGAATTCATCAACCCTTGAAATGTAGAAGGTGCAATGGAAAGGCCAACAGGCATGACCAAAAATTCATAATGACCCTCATGAGTTCGAAATGTTGTTTTCGAAATATCTTCCGTCTTCATTCTAATTTGATGATATCCTGAATGAAGATCCAACTTGGTAAAATAAAATGCTCCGTGTAATTCATCCAATAATTCATCAATCACAGGAATGTGAAATTTATCTTTAATAATGAGCTTATTAAGCTCCCTATAATCCGAACACATGCGCCATGATCCATCCTTCTTATGCACCAATACTACTGGAGCAGAGAAAGAACTTTGGCTAGGTTGAATTATACCAGCCTCTAACATTTCTACAATCATACGTTCAATTTCGCTCTTTTGGCAATAGGGATATTTCTAAGGCCTAATGTTTGGAGGAACACTTCCTGGAATCAAATGAATAGCATGATCATGATCACAAATAGGTGGGAGTCCTTTGGGAGTTTCAAACACCTTAGAATGATTATCCAAGACTTTTTGGAGATCTGGAGAAATAGATGATTTTGATGTTGGAACTTCTAGTGAGCATAATTGTGCAATTACGCCTCGTTGTTCTTTCTTCAGAAGCTTTGTCATGACATTAGAGCTTATTATATTTCTCGACTTCCTTGCGATACCCCGAAACTCGACTTCCTTTCCTTCCGAAAAAAAATTCAAGAAAAGTTATTGAAAATTAAAAGCTATCGTCCCCAAAGATTGTAACCATTGTACTCCTAGTACAACATCAGCACCTCCCATTGGAATGGAAAGCATTGGACTATTCAATACATATTCCCCCATGGTCAGCTTGATATTATGACATTTTCCAGAGCAATTTATAGTTCCTCCATTTGCAACCATCACTTGACATTTTGGTGTTAGGTATAGGAAAGAATTCAATTCCTTGGCTACCTTACAATGGATAAAATTATGGGTACTACCCGAATCAATCAACACTATTACCTTTTTCTTCTTGATATGTCCTTCTATCTTGAGAGTTTGAGGAGTGGTAATGCCTTTCAATGCATTACATGATATGGTCGGACTCATTTCTTCTTCTTTTACAGTTGGTTCCTGGTATATATCATCTTCTTTTGAAGTTCCTTGTTCATTTTCTTCCTCCTCTTCACAATCTATGTAAAATAATTTCTTCTCAGCACACTTATGACCTTTAGTGTATTTGCTAGCACAACTTTAGCAAAGCCCTTTTGCTCTTTTTTCTTCCAATTGTTGTGGTGTCAACCTTGTAGGCTGTGGAAGTCTAGGAGTAGCAACACTTCCATCTTTATAGATGTGAATGGTAGGCTTCTTGCCGCCATAATTTTACATTCAATTTTTCTTGCCAATCTGAATTCCTTCTCCAACAAATCAGGTTCCCAAACGCGAACTTCATGTTGGATGTTATCCTTTAAAGTCCCTATGAAGACATAAATCATGTGTTCCTCTGGAATATCAGTTACCCTTATATTCAATTTTCGGAAGTCCTCAATGTGCTCCACTAGTAAACCCTTCTGTTTGAAATTTATCAATTGGCTAAAGAAGGTGTTTCTCTTTGTATCTTCATAATGTGTTATCATTTCCTCCGTAAAAATTGACCAAGTGACAATTTTTTTTCGAGAGCAAAGCCATCGATACCATGCAAATGTATTTTGTTCTAAATGTAAAGTTGCAATGCGTACCTTTTGTGTGTTTTGCACATTATTGAGATCAAAATATTGCTCCATCTATAGTATCTATGTTACGGGATCCTTGCCATCAAACTTTCTCATATCCATCTTTGGAATATGGTGGTTCTTACATCCAACATTAGAGTTTATAAAATCACGATTAACATTTATTTGGTTCTCATCATGAGTTTCCTCTATTATCTTTTCGCCATTAGGAAATATTTATTGTATCAACTTTGTCAAACCTTCCATGTCTGCTTTTAAATCATTCTTCATGTTTTCCATGTTGTCTTTCATGTCATCCATCTTAGCTTCCATGCCATCCATCTTAGCTTCCACGCCTTTATTCAAAACTTCCATTTCATTTTTTGTTGCTCTTTGCGAGAGCGAAATTTGATGCACTTGCTCTTATAATTTTGACATGTCATGTTGCAGTTCTTCGTCTTCATGAGTCATAGTAGAGCCTTCTAAAGGCTTAATAGGTGTTGAATTATTTTTAGGGGGCATTTTAGAACCCAATGCTGATATCTATTCTCCAATATGCCCTTGGAATCATTTCAAACTAATTTTTCACACAAAACTTATGCAATTCAGAAAAAATACAAATAGAAATAAAAAAATAAAAATAAACACATTTTTCTTGCTTTTAAGGAGTTGGATAATAAAACTGAATTATCTCTGTAATTTAAATATTCAATATCTTAAATTTGGCCCTGTAGTAGCCCTTTGAAGCTTCTTTCAAATGCCACAGGTCTGACCTAATTTGGATTCTTCAAGGCAAAGTTATGTCCAATCTCCCACAATGACCTAATTATGGATTGGTTCAGTAGAGTGATCTTGTATGGCGTGCCATGTGTCATTGTTTCCTCCTTCGGCTCTGAAATTGATATACAGGAAACTATAGTCTGTGTACTTGCGGCCACTTTTTACAGAATTCCAATCTGATGCTCAGAGAGAGAATTATGACAATTTTCCCACGGTCACCTCTAACATTGTTACCGATGAAATAGGTAACCTGACCTCAAAACGAGAACTCTAGCCCAAAAAGGCTCAAAAAACATGAAAAAACACCCCAAAAACAAAAAAAGTGTATTCCAAAACGCACTTGGTTTTTTTTTAAGATCAAATTTCAACATTTTATAAAATTATGCTAAAAACAAAATTGTTTCTTGAAAAAAGGATTGAAAAAACACCCTCAAAACAAAACCAGTTGATGCTGGAATAATTAAAAAAAAAAAAAATTATGTCATATTTTTGACATTTTTAAAAATAGAAATAACATTTTTTAATTTTGAAAATTCAAACATTAAAAAAAACCTAAAATTTAAGAAAAAAAATAAATTTAAAAAATAAAAAAATTTTAAAGCTTAAAATTTAAAAATATATAGGAATAAAAAATTTTTAAAAATAAATAAATAAATAAAAAATTTAATTCAAACATTAAAAAAAAAAACCTAAAATTTAAGAAAAAAAAAATAAAAAATAAAAATTTAAAGATTAAAATTTCAAAATATATAGAAATAAAAAAAAAAAAAAAAACAAAAAAAAATTAAATTTAAAAAAAAAAAAAAAAAAGGAAAAAAGAAGAAGAAGAAGTTAAAAAAAGAAAGAAATTATAAAAAATAAAATATAGAAATTAAATTTAAAAAAGAAAAAGAAAATGTTTATTAAATTTTAAAAAAAAAAAAAAAAAATTATTAAACTTAAAATAAAAATTTAAATTTAAAGAAATATATTAAATTTGTTAAAATTTAAAACTTAAAAAAATTAAATTAAACAAAAAAATAAACATTATTGAAATTAAAAGTAAAAAAATGAAAAATTAATTAAAAATAAAAAATGAAAAATAAAATACAATAAAAATATTAAATTTAAAAAAATATATAGTAAAAAAACAAATAGATTTTACAAAATAAAATAAATTTAAATTATAATATATATATATATATATATATATATATATATATATATATATATATGAACTTAAATTAAATATATATATATATATATATATATATATATATTAGATTTTATTAAATTTAAAAAAAATGTTAATATTAAAATAACAAATTAAATTTAAAGAAAAAAATAAAAATAAAAATTAAATTAAATTTTAATAAATAAATGAATAAACAAATAAATTTTGAAATAAAAAATAAATTTTAAATATAAAGAAAAAGAAAAAAACACACATTGTTAAAATAAAAAGTTAAAAAACTTTAAAAATCAATTAAAATTGAAAAATTGAAAAAAATATATTAAATGAAAAACAAATTAATTTCAAAATATGAAGTTTAATTTTTTTTTTTTTTTAAATCTAATTTTAAATACACAATTTTAATTGAAATAAAAAAAATATAAAAATTTTATGTAATTAAAAAAATAATAAAAAAAAAATGATAAATATTAAAAATATTAAATTCAAATAAATTAAAAAAAAAATTACAAAATTTACTAAATTTTAAAAAATTAAATGAAAAAACTAAACATAAAATTTAAAAAAAAAAAAATATATATATATATATATATATATTAAAAAAATTTTTAAAAAATCAATCAAATAAAATATATATATATATATATATATATATATATATATATATATAAAAGAAGAAGAAGAATAAGAAGAAGAAAAAGAATAAAATTTAAAAAAATTAAAAGAAACAAAACAAATTAAATTTCAAATACCAAAAAAAAAAAAAATTGAATTTAAAAATTAAATAAATAAATAAAAATTTAAAAAAAAAAAAAAAAAATTAAAAAAAAAGAATTTTTTTATCGTGGTGGCGCTGCCAATCGGCCTCCTACCCAAGTGGCGGGAAAGGCCAGCCGTTGGGCGAGAGGCCGATTTCGAAGTCCAGGCGCCCGGGAGGGCGGTGCAGGAATCGGCCTCCCCTCCGGGAAGAGGCCGGTCGAGAATGGCTCCCACCGCCCGAAATCGGCCTCCCGCGGCGAGAGAAGCGATTCCGGAATCGACCTCCCGCCCGGATGGAGCGGTCGGCCATTTGGTATGTGAGAGGTTACACTATAAAGTCCTTGAGCTGTCATAACACATGTGAATAAGTATAGTGAGCAGAAAAGAGGAAAGAAACGACTTGTTATCAATTACAAGGTTTTAAATGATGCATTGCTTCCTATCAGGTATCCTCTGCCCAATAAAGAGCTCCTTCTTGCTAAGATTGCTAATGCTAATGTTTTCAGCAAATTTGATTTGAAAAGTGGTTTCTGGCAAATTGGCATCATTCCAGCAGACAGGTACAAAACAGCTTTTACAGTCCCCCATGGTCAATACCAATGGATTGTGATGCCTTTTGGATTGAAAAATGCTCCATCTGAATTTCAGAAGAGGATGGAAGACATTTTTGGAGGGGTAGAATTCATAATTGTGTATATAGATGATTTACTTGTTTTCAGCAAAGATGTAAATAGCCATAAGATGCATTTAGAAAAGTTATATGAAATGGTGTATAAACATGGACTTGTTCTTTTTGACTCTGATGAGAAGTTTCAAATAGGGAAAGTCAGAATTGATTTTTTAGGTCTGCACATAGAACAAGGTCACATTGAGCTGCAATCACATATTTTGACTCACTTACTGAAGTTTCTAGATTTTATCCCAGATGTCAAGAGTTTGCAGAAGTTTCTTGGTTGTTTGAATTATATCAAGCAGTTTTATGAAAAACAATCAGAAGATACTAAAACCTTGCAGAAAAGATTGAGAAATGAAGCAGTGGGATGGACTAAAGAAATGACAGAAGCAGTCAGAAATATTAAAGCCAATTCAATGAATTTCCAAAGCTTAAACTTCCTGATACTAATCTTCCTTTCATTCTTGAAAGAGATGCTTCAAATCATACATGGGCTGCAGTATTACTACAGAAGCATGGAAGGAAATAGTTAGTTTGTGCATATGCTTCAGGGACATTTGATGACACAAAAACTAAGTATCTTTCATCTCATAAGGAAATACTTGTTGTGAAACGGGGAATCAAGAGGTTCAAATTATTTCTTAAAAGTGTCCGGTGCATTGCCCGCACAGATCTAAAACATATGAAAGGTATTTTGGAAAACAAAAGACTGTTAGAACAAGGAAACACCAGAGTTTTGAGATGGGCATTATGGCTTGAAGGATTTGATTTTGATATAATATACAAGTCTGGTGCAGAAAATTATCTTGCTGATATGCTGACAAGAGAAGGAGCCGAAGTCAAGGAGATTAAGATGTTTAGACCACTTCATCAGCATGAAGCCTCATTAAGTAACAATTCAGTCCAGTCTAGTAGAGTCAGTCCAGTCCATTAGGGGAATTTTGAGGTCTAAAATGGGCCTCCTAAGGAAATTATAAAATAATAGTGGAAAAAATCTAATAAGATTTGATGACATCATCAAATTTTAGAGGGAAAAATGAAAAAAACTACTTTTTCAATTCATATTTTCAACTTATCTCCAAAAGTTTTTACTCAAATTTCGAGCGGGAGTACTCGTTGGATGCGGAATTTAATTCCTCATCCAAGGATTACCCATGTTGCATACTTTCGATGGGTCCTACTACACGAAAAATGAGAAATACATAAAAAAACGTGATTACGTTGGATGCGGAATTTAATTCCCCATCCAAGGATTACCCATGTTGCATACTTTCGATGGGTCCTACTACACGAAAAATGAGAAATACATAAAAAAACGTGATTACAATCACGTTTTTTTATGTATTTCTCATTTTTCATGTAGAAGAGTTCATCGAAAGTATGCAATATGGGTACTCCTTGGATGAGGAATTAAATTCCGCATCCAACGAGTACTCCCGCTCGAAATTTGAATAAAAATTTTGGAAGATAAGTTTAAAATACGAGTTGAAAAAATAGTTTTATTATTTTATTATTTTTTAATATTTTTACTTTTTTACTCCAAAAATGGAGAATCATCCATTATGGATGACATCATCATCTTGAATCCTATTGGTTGTTATAAAGTTTATTTTTTTTGTACATTTTTCTTATGAGGCCCATTTTAGACCTCAAAATTCCCCTAATGGTTATTTGCAGTCAGTGTCATTATGAATTTTGTTGGGATTGTTTTGTAAAAAGAGTCAAGTCTTTGCCTTTGAGTCTCCAAGAAATTATTTTGCAGAAATGGTTTGATTCAGAAGATGCTATGTGGTCGTATGGTAGAGAGTTGCCGTATAGGAATAGGCCTTGGCGTGTATATTATGCATTGTCTAGAGAGTTAGATCCAGTATATTTTGGTTTTGTTCAGAATACTGATTGGACCTGGAATGATTATTTCACTATCCATCAGAGAGCTAGAATCCATGGGTCAGTTAGAGTAATTTTTTATGCTATTAATGTCAATAGTGCTGTAAATTGGTGGAGTCCTTGGTTTAAGTTGTTTTTGTATATGCCTAGAGTATGTTGGATGCTTGACCACGATTACCAGACCACTATCAGCACTTTAGTCTGGGAATTACATGTTGCTGCACAAAGTGATTATGTCATAGAATTTGAGTTTGTTCATCAAGATACAGTTGTGGTTCCTAATGAAAGAGATGAGTCCTTCAGTCTCTTTGTAAGATTTCAAGGAAGAATCACAGTTGATGAAGAATACAGGCCACAAATATGTATTCTTTTCCTTTCTACTATTGCTTCAGAGAAGTGGCCCCACCATGGTTGGATGATGCTTTGCCTCACGAGATATTTGCTCCTGATTTGGATGAATTATTGGAACCTGATCAAGTTGCTAGGTACGATCATGAGCATGATTATGAAGACAGAGAAAATAGTGATTGATTGCAAAGATCATTCATTCGATATCTTTTCATATCTTATCTTTTGATTTCCGTGGGATTTGGTCCAGCTAAAAAATCTCCACTATGTATTTACTTTTATAAAAGAGCCGATGTCCTAGATTCTGGCCAAGTTGTAAATCTTTTGTTTGGATAGATTGTGTCTGATTCGGTCCCCATATGGCCTAACCTCAAAGGGATGAGATAACAAGTGGTTGTCCCCACTTGCCCGAATCTTTAGACTATTCATTACTTTTTGTACATTTACTTTTACTGTTTGTCCTTCGGATGTGATATCTTGCATGATAATCCTACCGAAAGAGATTCTTCAGGTTTCTGGTAAAAGTAGTAACCGGATGACTTGCTAGAGAATTATAAATACTTAGTGAGTTAGTTCATTAAGGCATTCGAAAATTTCTAAGAAGGTTGTAAGTTCTCCCTTTTGTAATAGAGATTTTTCTAAGCAGTGTTTCAAAGTTTTCAGAGTGTTTTCAGAGTGTTCTTGTTGCTATAAAAATTTACTGAAGCCTCACATAACCCGCAGTGACCGGCCTCACCTTTTTAGGCGCTGTAGTCGATTTTTTTTGTTTTTATTTTAATTTTTAATATTTTTTTTAATTTGAATTTTTTTTTAAATTCAAAAAATTTAAAATTATTTTCTTTTAATTCAAATTTTTTATTTTAAATTTTTATTTTGTTTTTAAATTTAATATTTTAGATTAATTATTTTTTCAAATTTAAAATTTATTTATTAAATTTATTAAATTTTAAATTTTTTTTTTTTTTTAAATCTTTTAGTTTATTTAGTTTTTCATTTTTAAAATTTATAAATTGTTTCATTTTAAAAAAAAACAGTAAATTTATGGATATTTGTTTTTTAATTATTTGCACGTGGTTTTTTTCATTTTTTTTGTTTTTTAATGATAGTTTTTTTTATTTTAATTCTTTTCTTTTAATTTTTTTTTCAATTTTAAATTTTTATTTTTTTTTAATTTGTTTATTTTTTTGTTAATTTTAAAATTTGTATTTTTTTTTCTTATTATTATTATTTTTTAATTTAAATTTTTAAATTTAATTTTTTCTTTTTTGTATTTTATTTTTTTATCTAAATTTTAATTTTGTAATTTAAATTATTTTTAAATTTTCTATTTAATTTTTTTTTCTTTTTTAATTATATGGTTTTTTTTAATAACTTAGAAAAAAATGTTTTTGATGTTTTTTTTTTAATTTTTTTGGTTAATTTTTGTTTTTTTTCTTTAAATTATGTGTTTTTTTTCAAATTTTGTCATTTCTTTTGATATAATTTTCGAATATTTTTGTTTTTTTAATTTATTTTTGTTTAAATTTTTTATTTTTACGAGTTAATTTTGTTTTTTTTTTACATTTTTATTGGTTTTTTTATTGTTTTTATATCTATTTTTTAATCTCAGTTTTGTGTTTTATTACCAACATGAAAATCACACCTCTAAAAAAAAAAAGGTTGATGCTGCATCAATACGTTTCAAAATTAGCATGAAAATCATCGTTCTAAAAAAAAAAAGTTGATGCTGCATCAATACGTTTCAAAATTAGCATGAAAATCACTAATATTTTAAAACAAATATTCATACTTCATAAATAAAAATATTAGAGTGTCAAAAATGTGCTCCAAAAAAAAAAAGGTGATTCTGCATCACCACTTTTCAAAATCGGGTGCTTTTTATGCTACCAAAAAAAAGTAGGTAACAGTGCGGTTACCTATTTCATCGGTAACATTGTTCTCTTTGAGATGAAATTCGGGAACTTGAAAAAACATAACTTCCACAGATCATATATCCGCAAATATTGTGAACCAAGATCTGAAATTTTTACACGATGTTCCTCAAGATTTCGGCTTCTTTCTGTAAATTTTTTAGCTTTTGAACCTTAGTAGAAAAAAAGTTATAGAGACACTTCCATGATGACATGTTTTAGGTGAAATTCGGGTGCCTAAAAAAACCCTAACTTCCACAGATCATATCTCCGAAAATATTGCAAACAAAGGTCTGAAATTTTTTCACGACGTTCCTCAGGATTTCGGCTTCGCGCTATAAAATTTTCAACTTTTGAACCTTCGTAGAAAAAAAAATTATAGCAAAAATGCCACGATGACCTGTTTGGAGCAGCGAAACCCTAGAATCCAAAGCTCTGATACCAAATGTTATGAAACCAGCTCCAAAAATAGAAGAACAAATAGATCAACATCTTAGAAATCAGCCACTTTGAGGGGGAAACCTCCAATACATTACATAAATGAACAATTATTGTCTGATACAAATGACAAAACCTCTTTCTATATATAGGAGTCCATGGAATCACAATATAATCCTAACCGACCTAACAATAATAATGTAAGGGTACAATAATAACAATATTGGGGTTACAGGGGTACAACAATAACAATAATGGGGTTACAATAACAACAATAAAGGACTATACTAATAATATAGGAACCTAACAATCTGATCCAAGGCCGAGAATACAACAGTAGAGAAGCAGCTAGTACCACAGAGTGCAGAGCCAGCTAGGAAGACGCAGTTCAGCCAGCACCACGCGGAGGCTGCGTAAGCCTAGCCAGGGTGATGCAGACCCAGCCAGCACAGCGCAGAGGCAGTGCAGCACCAGTGAGGGTGACACAGTGGGGACGTTGGCCAATAGGGGATGACGGAGAGGCTGTAGAGGCATCGTTGAGGGTTCTAGTGGGCCAAAAAGGGCTCGTTATCTGTAAATCCCAATTGAGGGTGTGATTCATCCATATTTTTTGTCTCTGAGTGAAAGGTACATTTGCCGTGTAATTTCTCTGTAGGGAAAACCATTTCCTTTGCCCAAAATGTTGTATTCAGATTCTAAATAATAATAAAACCCTCTAGAGTTGTTACACTGATTTTCCCGCATTGGGTTTTTCTGGAGACATTTGTCTGAAAAATCTGTGTAATCTTGTCACATGTGCATGTTGTTCAATAAATGATCAGTAGATGTGTAGACTGCAATTTGTATTTGATTTAGTGTTTTTCTTAATATTCAGATTAATAACTTGTTAATTAATCAAACAAGTAGGTGAAGTAGATCAAGACATTGTAGTAGGGTTTCTGTTTTGAAAATTTCATTGGAGGAACCTTGCGCAACCTATTTGTTGATCAGATTGGATCTCCTTAAAGCTGAAATTTGCATAGATTTGCACCAGTTGGCCAGTGTTAGTTTTTGTAGCATAGGATGGTGTTCTAGCCTCGAAACTTTGTGGCGAAACTTTGTGGAGAGGCTAAAACACAGAAGTTCTCCATAACCCAAAAATCGTTTCTGTAAATTCCACCTAGATGCAGCTCAATTAAATTAATTGATCGATAATTAAAAAATTTCCAAGTATAATTCAGGGAAATCGATTAATTATAAATAGTAATTAATTGAGAAATGTGAGAATTATTAGAAACTCACATGGATCGACTTGGACATGATCTCAACCATTGTTTAAGTTCTAATCTTGGTCTTTGGAGTCCCAACTGGAAATTATAGGAAGAGGTTGATGGGTAAATGGAGAGACACACAAGAGAGAGCCAACAGTGCGAGTTCCTTTGGTGGTTCAAGCTATCCAACAGCAGAGTTCGAGCCAGAGAGGGAGCGCAAGGCTAGAGAGGGGAAGAGACAGATCCCGAGGAAGTTTTCCAGTTCCGAAAAAGCGTAGAGAGAAGGCCAAATTATTTCTCTAGGAGGTTGCGCAGGGCCTGCACAAAGCTGTAAAGAGGTAGTTTGATTTAGTTGGAGTGGAGGTCATTTCAGGTTCTAGAGGCAGGGAAGATTTCCCAGTATGCAGGAGAGACACTTCCTTTGTCAACAGTAGGCAAGACGACTTGAGTAGTAGTTGTTTCGGGTTGAGCATGTGAGAGATTGCGCAGAAGTGACCCAGAGCCTGCATAGAGGGTTTGTGTCAGATTGCGTAGAAGTGACGCAGAGCATGCATAGAGGGTTTGGATGGCTTGCTTGGAGCTATCTAATGAGAAATATAGGGGCAGCTAGATTAGGTGATTTCTCTTTCTTTGATAACTGCTTGTGATGTATTTTTCTTAACATGATTAGCTTCTTCTTTTACATGATTATTATTAGTGTTCTCTATCATCAAACAACTACCAAACAATGAATAACAATGAGACAAGAGGACACAAGATATAGGCTATAAGCCAGGGCCAAAACCTTTCCTCTTGAGAGGAAAACCCACAAGAATTCTTCTCTTATATAACTTCAAATGACGAATTCCAAGACCTATGACCCTTGACAAAGACCCCTCCAAGACCAATTCAAACCTCTGTTTGATGAGCTTCTCTTCCACAGCTTACAGTAACAACCTTGACCCCAGCAACTTCGATTTCTTTGACCTGCAATTTTGGGCCTCTAGTAGTCACTGCAATTTCGCATGTGTGGTGGTCTTTAGGGCAGATTTGAGTCCTTTACTTCCTTGACTTGATTTCTTCTCCTTAAGACTTCGGCCTCCAAAGTAGATTCTCTTGATACCCAAACTCGACTTCACTTAGCAGGTTTTCAATTTGATCTTGTTGTAGTAGGATAATGCCCTAGCTCCTCGCACGTGTGAGAGATATAACCCTAAAATAGATCCAAAACTTTGATTTTTTTGTTCTTCTTTACATTAGGTGCTGAGGATTCTTTCTTGTGTTCTTATCTTACTTGATCGAACTTGTTGCTACTTGATTGGATGCTCTTCCAAAATGAGGTCGAGATCACTTATATATAGTCTCTCTAGCAGGTTGAATAGCCCTTTCATGAGGCCGACTTGTAGTTGCTTATTTGACAAGGTCTTGGAGGGTCTTTGACACATTTTTATGACTTACATGTTAAAATTTGGGTACCAGAGGACAAGTGGTTCCATAAGACTTTGATCTTTGGCCTAAGGAAAAGTGTCCAAAAGTATTTAACTTTTTCTCCTAAAGTGACTTTATAAGTGGTAAAGTCAAATCTAATTTTAAGTGACTTTATAAGTGATAAAGTTACCAACTCTAATTTTAAAGTGACTTTAATAAAGTCAATGTGAAATTAGAAAGTGAAAAGTGACTTTGGAAATAAAAGACAAAGAGGGTCTTTATTAAAGTGGGGTGAATTAAAAAAATAGAAAGTGAGATTTAAACGCACATTTAATCTCAGCCCTAGATCTAAAGCTATCTCAGCGATTGGATTTAGGGATTCCCCAAAAGTCACTTAGAGTTAGGTTAAAGGAGGAAAAGAAGAGAAAAGGTCATTCATTCTTTCATGAGCAGATTGAGAGAAGGAGGAGAAGAGAGCAAGGAGAGTTTCTGAGCAGTGAGGTGAAGGAGAGCATAACCTTGGCACGCATACCGAGGCAACATTTCAGCAAATTTGTACAACAAGGTTGGGACACAGTTCAAGGAAAATTTGGGCACATTTTTCAAGGCAGTTTTTGTACAGCGACTTTAGCACACATTCCTAAGCATCCGTACAACATTCTGGCACAGATTTCGAGGTGAGGAGGTGGTTGTTTTTGTGGCACATATTTCGAGGTAGACTATATAGTCTCCTACTGTTCTCGTGCCCAGAAAACGAGGAAGAATTCGTACATTTATTGTTGTCTCTCTGCACGTATTTCGAGGAGGTCGTATAGTAGCATTTATTGTTGTTCTTCATGCAAATCGAGGTCGTACAGTAGCATTTATTGTTGTGTTTTGAGGCACGAAAAACAAGGAAGTTAATACAACGTTTATTGATGTTCCTATTTTACTGTTTGCACAATTTCCGAGGCGGTGGTTAAGCACGAAAAACGAGATAAGTTGTATTTGTTGGTTGCTATAATTTTCTGTGTATTTCTATTTCATTGTAAAAGTAAAATATTCAATAATAAAGAAGAGCTCTCGAACTGGTTTTCCCCAAGAGTTGTAGGGGGTTTTCCAGGGTCATGTTGACCAAAAATGAGCGTGTCATTTTTTGTGTGTGTTGCTGAAAATATTTGTGTTTTTATTTCTACATTTTCCAGCACTTTGAAATTTCCAGAATTTGTGTTTTCAGAAATATTTATAATTTCTAGCTTGTTGAATGTATGGTTATGGGAATGGGCATTTAACTACATGGGAGTAATAAGGAGAAACTGATAACCGGGGTTGGGTTAAAATTTCTACATGGTATCGTAGCTTAGGTGGCTGAAAAGTGCAGTTTGGGACAACAAGTGAAAAATTATAGCAAGCTTATATTTCACACAGAAAATTGAACCTTTACCACAACAGTGAAATTTTCAGTTTTTTTAGGACAGCAAGCATGTCTTTGGGCTTGAGGGTGGAGGATAAGTTGGATGGGCATAGAAACTACAGTACATGGAACGAAAGAATCCAAAGTATCTTCGAGGAGGCAGAAGTCAGGGGCATCATGGTTCACACCTCGTAGAACCTAGTAGCAGTGCCTGCTGACCATGTTTAGTTGGCTGAGTTTAACAAGAAGAATGCCAAGGGAAAGAGACTGATTCTAGATGGTATTAAAGACCATGTTGTTCCTCATGCGAGAGGAAATAGATTTGCACACGAGATGTGGACAGCCTTGACCAATCTCTACCAGAGTACCAATGAAAACAGAAAAATGGTCCTAAGGAAAAAGTTTAAGGCCATTAATATGGCAAAGACTGATAGTGTTACTGCATACCTCGCAAAGATCACTAATGTGAGAGATAAGTTGGCAGCTGTTGGAGAGGTCATTCCACCCACTGAGTTGGTGTGGATTACAGTGAATGGCATTCCCAATACATGGTTGAATTTTGCTAATGGGATTGTTGCATGGGAGACTCTTCCCACTTGGGAGAGGTTGTGGGATGATTGCATTCAAAATGAAATCAGAAAGAACCAGCTTGGGGCAGCCAAACCAGTTGAGGAGGATGAGAATGTAGCATTGTTAGTAGGGGGCAAGAAAGGAAAGGGAAAGAAGAAAGCTTCCACAAGTAGTGGTGGGGGCAAAGGCAAAGGTACAAGTAAGCAGTAGGTGAACAAGGAGAAGGACTATTCCAAGGTGAAGTGTTGGAATTGTCAGAAGTTGAGACACTGTGCAGTTGTGTGTCCGAAGAAGAAGAAGAAGGGAAAAAACATGACCATGGAAGCATCAGCAGAGATAGAGGACTTTTCGGAGAGCTTTGACCGGGAGTTTGGGTTCATTGCTTGTGATTCCACTAGTGTAGGATCACCTGCCACGGAGGTTGAGAGGGAGTGTGCATTTCCCTCCACTAGAGGAGCATCTTCAGGTATTTGGTATGTTGATAGTGGGGCTTCACGTCATATTATAGGAATCCGTGAGTACTCCTCAGAGCTTTCATAGAGTGGCACTGATATAGAGGTAGTACTCGGAAACGACAGCAGTGTTAGAGCAGTCGGTGTGGGGACATTGACATTTGATAGAGAACCCAAACCTCCCTTGAAAGTGTCGGATGTTCTATATGTGCCAGGGATGATGAAGAACCTTATATCCGTCTCAGCATTGGAGGACAGAGGGTATGAGGTATTGTTTAGGAGAGGATAGGTGCTTATATATCCCAGGGACGCTCCAGTTGATTCAGCTAGAGTGATTGGTCTACGCCATGCCAAGGTGTCCAAGTTTGCGTTTCAGCCCCTTTTGGCATTGAGTAGTAGTACCAGCAGCAGAGCTAACAGTTTAGAGTTGTGCGAGATTTGGCACCCCAGGATGGGGCACATGTATCATGGGCCTTGAGGACATTGCGAGAGATCACTACAGGTGTGCCAGATTTCAGCTCTGATCACCTAGATACATGCAGAGGATGGGCTATGGGGAAGTTTTCCAAATCCCCTTTTCCCAGCAGTGAGAACAGATCGACTGGGATTCTTGATTTGATTCATACCGATGTGAGCAGTCACATGTCTCATGTTTCCTTGAGTGGATATGAGTACTATGTTGTATTCATTGATAATCACTCCAAGAAGACCTGGATTTATTTCTTAAAGACCAAGAGTGAGGTCTTCATGCAATTTCAGGAGTTCAGATCTCTTGTGGAGACTCAAACAGGTCAGAAGATCAAGTCCCTCAAGTTGGACAATGGAGGGGAGTACACCCTTGGTGAGTTTGTTGATTATTGTGCGGAAGCAGGCATCAAGAGGGAGTTCACAGTTCCTTACAACACCCAGCAGAACAGGGTTGCGAAGAGGAAGAACAGATCCATCGTTAGGGCTACCAATGCCATGCTACATGATCAGGGGTTACCGTTGTTTTTGTGGGCAGAGGCCTGCAACACTGCAGTGTATTCGCAGAACAGGAGTCCACATCATGCCTTGGGGCATGTGACTCCAGAGGAGGATTTTTCTGAGAAGAACCCTGATGTTGGTCATTTTCATATCTTTGGGTGTATTACATACTCCTATGTACCCAAGGAGAAGAAGACCAAGCTAGAGCCCACTGCGAAGAAGTGTATCTAAATTTATGCTAAAAATATCTCTGACTGTAATATTAATTGTAGCAGCCTTCATTAAATCAAAATTAGGTTGTAGGTGGCTAGTATGTTTGAGAAGAGGCCAATGCTACCTTGACATCTAGCTTTGTTTTCCTTCGTTGATTTTTTCTCTGATTTTTCTTTAAACTTTAAATTGTCCTTATCTATATAATCTCTTTACTGCCTCTGTTGTCACTATAACTTCTTCCATTACCTCATTGTTTTATCTGCTTTCTTTTTAACTATGTCCTTTTACCTGTTTTCATCTTTGACCTTTAATGCTCTGTTTACCTCTTTTACCTTTCACTGTCATAGTGAAACTTTTACCTTTCAATGTCTTTTCCTTGACCCTGCTATTTAATTTTATTTTTTATTTGTCTTCATCTCTACCCGGACTGCTCATTTTCCTGCTTTCATATGTTCTTCCGCTCATGATCCTTTGGGTGAATAAGGCCTTTAAACCTAAATCCATAGAGTTTAGATTTAAACATTTCTTGGAATTAGAACTGCAACTTGATTATTGCATTTTCTGATATATAGATCACCTGCAAAATTAAAACAATTATTAATAAAAACGAAGCTCCGCAGGGAAGCGATATGGCTTGAAAGAACTCGAGAAATCTGTGGAAGGAGTCCGAACAGCGGAGGTTTTTACAATTTCTGCATCCAGCAATGGCTTCCAGGTATTTAGAAACGTCGCAGGGGTTATCACATTAGTTTGAGAGCTCATCGCAATAGCACAAAGTTTACAAATTTTCAAATGCTTGGTGGTTTCGCCTGATGGCGCAGAGGCAATTTGTGGTTTATCGCATGGTGCACAAATGGTTTGGCGATTTAGTTTGTGGCGATGCGATAAAGAGTTGTGGCGACGCGTGGCAGATGGGAGGGGTCGTGAAACCGCCTATTTCGCAAACCTCCAAAGTTTTTAACAACGGGCGCTTTGGGTTGCGAAAACGCTTGGGGGTCACTGATCGGGAGGTGGAGATCTAACAGTGGTTGGGTGTTGTTTGATCGCGGGCTTATTTGATGCGTGGGATCCGGATTTGAATGGGACGACGGGGTAAATAAAAGGTGGGGCTCGGGGTTATATGAAAGCAGAGGATAAATGAAATGGAAAGTGGGGTAAAGGTTTAAAGCGAGGCCTTAAATATATAAGGGTCGGGGGTTTTAAAACAAACAAGGTTTATTAACGTGGGACCCGATAGATTTAAAATTTATTTAAAAACAACTTAAAAATGGGTTTTTACATTGTTTTAAATGAAAGAAGGGGGAATGAGTGAAGGGGAAAGGATTTTAGCAATGGGAATGGGGTTTTAGGGGTAAAAAATGGGATTTCAGAGCATGGGAGTGTCAGAAAAAATAAAATGAAAGATAATAGAGAGGTTAAATGAAAGATAATTAAGGCAGTGAGATTTCTGAAAATAAATAATAGTCAGGGAGTGTTATTTTCAGCATGAAAAATATAGGGAATAAGCAGTCATCTTATGATACTGTACAAATACAGGTGCCTAACAGTGGCTCCAACTTGGGAGGGCAGCTCCTTTAGGAGGTGTCAAGAACTTTGTAGACCAGTATCCTGATTTATTTGGGCTAATCTTCACTCTATAATCCTGATTTGTTGCAACATTTTGTGACTGTGATCTTCAAAAGACTGAAAATCCATGTTTACTGCAAACTAAGGTTTGAAACACACTTGTTCTTGAGCTTGAATGAACAACCTGAAATTGAAAATTTTGAACATGCTCAAGTGTTAAGAACTCTTCTGCATACATAGCTACTCATCCTATGATTCAAATGATTTTTCTTCCTTTTGAAGTGCATTTAGACTTGCAAACCTTGACATCATTTTTCCCTTTGAACTTCTAACTTACCACCTATCCTTATTTCTCCTATTGGTTCAGAATAAGATTTTGAACCAATGTCATTTTATACCTACCTACTGATAAACCAAGATTAAATAGTTTAGCAAATCCTCATTTCTAACTTATCAGCAAAAAATCAAACATGAATGAATCAAGATTAAGCAGTTTGATCATCATGAAATTGTGGCATTTTTTGAACAAGTTGCGCACAATATTATTCGCAAAAAAGTAAACTAAACTAAAGGTAATGGCATTTAAATGTGCAGCACTTTCAGAAATATTCATTTTTTGGTATGGGGCTTACCCTTTTCTTTTTATTCTGCCCTCTTTTTTTCGTTTTCTTTCTTTCTTTTTTAGATCAACTTCTTATGAGATTTGTTTAAGCAATGTTATATACAATGAAGAAAACTTAAACTGAGATTCTTAACTGAAATAATGTTTCAGCATCCTGCCATTGATAGGACCTCCAAACAACTATATTCCATCCACTTCTTGTAAAAAGAACGCATTATTACCCCTTGCAGAATGAATGATGAATGGACCTTTCCATAGGTTATCAAACTTTCCATGCTTGCCTTTGTCTTCTCTTCTAGAATCCCACTTCAGCGCTTTGTCTCCAATGTTGAAATCATTTTATTTGGTCCTTTTGTCAAATATTTTCTTGATATTTTCTTATACCAGCTATGTTATGTTGTATACTAGTTCTCTAGATTGATGCAGATGAATGGTTTGGTTTACTCTTCTCTATATATCATTCTCTTCAGACTGTACTTCTTGAATGAGCTTCATTACTGGCACTCCCAAAGTTGTTGGGAAGACTGCATCCATTCCATAGACTAGTTGATAGGGTGACATATCAATTGACTTCTTATTTGTTAACCTGTCTGCCCATAATGCATGTACCAATTTGTTGTGCCATGATTTTTTATTTTCCTCCAGTAATTTTTTTAATGATGTTCACCAAGCTCTTATTTGAAAATTTAGCCAACCCATTACCTTGAGAGTAATAAGTTGTAGAATTCCCTAAACTAATGTGATAATTATGGCAGAAATCCACCATTTTCTTGGATTTAAAGGCAGCAGCGTTATCGGTAATGATTTTCCTAGGATAGCCAAACTTAGATAGGATGTTGGTTTCAAGAAATCCGATAATTATTGAGTCTATGGCAGTCCTGGAAGGAATGGTTTCTATCCACTTAGTAAAATAGTCAGTTGCAGTGATGATCCATTTATGTTGGGCAAAGGAGGAATGGTGGATTTCTCCAATGAAATCTAGACTCCATTGTTGAAAATGAGCTTTAACATAGATTGGTTGTAATGGCAAAGGCAACAACTTTCTTTTTCCCTAAAAAAATTGGCATTTATGACAGGTAACTACCATTTTGTGGATGTCTTGGAAAAGGGTAGGCCAGTAGAAACCAGCCCTATGGATCTTATTAACAATGGTTTTCCAATAGAGGTGGCCTCCACACTCCCCTTCATGAAATTCATGCATAATCTTGTCTGCATCTTCTTTAGGCAAACATTTAAGCAATACACCACAATAATTTTTCCAATATAAAATTTTTTCCAAAATGCAGAAATTTACAGCCTTTAACTTCAAGAATCTGGCCTTAATTTTGGACAAACCAAGAGGAACATTTAACTTTAAAAGCACATGCAGTATATTTGCGTACCAGGGAGAATTTAGAAATGCTTCTTCAATAGATGGAGTCATCGGCTCCTCTTGTTCATCCAATGAGTGAATCATATTGATGTTTAGTGCTAAAAAATTTGTTTCAGCCATTAGTTTAGCCAGACCTTGTCCCTTGATTAATTTGGTGGGTTTGATTTCCAAATCATATTCCAAGATGACAACAATCCACTTGCATCTTTTTCCATCAGGATCTTGTGTTAGGATTTCTTTAACCACTGTAAACAATGTTACCGATGAAATAGGTAACCGCATTGTTACCTACTTTTTTTTGGTAGCATAAACAGCACCTGATTTTGAAAAGTGGTGATGCAGAATCACCTTTTTTTTTTTTTAGCACATTTTTGACACTCTAATATTTTTATTTATGAAATATGAATATTTGTTTTAAAATGTTAGTGATTTTCATGCTAATTTTGAGTATTGATGCAGCATCAACTTTTTTTTTTTAGAACAGTGATTTTCATGCTAATTTTGAAACGTATTGATGCAGCATCAACCTTTTTTTCTTAGAGTGGTGATTTTCATGTTGGTAATAAAACACAAAACTTAGATAAAAATATATATATATATAAACAATAAAAATGTAAAAAAAAAACAAAATTAACTCGTAAAAATAAAAAATCTAAACAAAAATAAATAAAAACAAAAAACAAAAAAACGAAAAACAAAAATATTCGAAAATTATATAAAAAAAAATAACAAAATTTGAAAAAAAAACACATAAGTTAAAGAAAAAAACAAAAATTAACCAAAAAAATTTTAAAAAAAAAAAAAAGCATCAAAAACAATTTTAACTAAGTTATTAAAAAAAACCATATAATTAAAAAAAAAAAAAAAATTTAAAAAAAAAATTAAAAAAAATTTAAATTACAAAATTAAAATTTAGATTAAAAAATAAAATACAAAAAAGAAAAAATTAAATTTAAAAATTTAAATTAAAAAAATTATAACAATAAGAAAAAAAAATACAAATTTTAAAATTAACAAAAAAAAAAAAAACAAATTTTAAAATTGAAAAAGAAAATTAAAATAAAAGAATTAAATGAAAAAAAAAAAACTATCATTAAAAAACAAAAAAAAATGAAAAAAACCACGTGCAAATAATTAAAAAACAAATATCCATAAATTCACTATTTTTTTTTTAAATGGAACAATTTATAAATTTTAAAAATGAAAAACTAAATAAACTAAAAGATTAAAAAATTAAATTAAATTAAATTAAAATTTAATAAATAAATTTTAAACTTCAAAAAACAATTAATCTAAAAAATTAAATTTAAAAACAAAACTTAAAAAAAAAACAAAAAAAATTAAAACAAACTAAATTTAAAAAAAAAAAAAAATTGAATTAAAAAAAATAATAATAATTTTAAATTTTTTGAATTAAAAAAAAAAAAAAAATATAAAAAAAAAAATCAAATTAAAAAAAATTAATATTAAAAATTAAAAAATTAAAAAATAAAAAGAATTTTTTTATCGTGGTGGCGCTGCCAATCGGCCTCCCGCCATATGGCAGCGGAGGCCAGCCGCTGGGCGAGTAGGGAGGTTGCATACAGCCCCCCGCCCGGCCAACAGTCGACCTCCGCCGCCACCTGGGCAGGAGGCCGATTCCAGGAATCGTTCTCCCGCGGCGGGAGGCCGATTCCGGGAATCGCCCTCCCGCGGCGGGAGGCCGATTCCGGGAATCGCCCTCCCGCGGCGGGAGGCCGATTCCGGGAATCGCCCTCCCGCCCAGCGGCCGACCTCCGCCGCCACCTGGGCGAGAGGCTGATTGGCGACGCCACTACGATCAAAAAATTCTTTTTTTTTAATTCTTTTTTTTTTAATTTGATTTTTTTTAATTTATTTTTAAATTCAAAAAAAATAATTTTTTTTTTTTAATTTAATTTTTATATTTGAAATTTATTTTTTTTTAATTTTTCTTGTTTTTTTATTTTTATTTTTTAATTTTATTCATTTTTTTGTTTTTAATTTTTTTTTTCTAAATTTTGTTAATATTTTTTATTAAATTTTGTATTTTATTTTATTATTAAATTTTATGTTTAGTTTTTTCATTTAATTTTTTAAAATTTAGTAAGTTTGGTATTTTTTTTTAATTTATTCGAATTTAATATTTTTTTTAATTTTTTATTTTTTTATTATTATTTTTTAATTACATAAATTTTTTTATGCAAGAATACGGAGAGATGAAACGGGCGTGGTCTACCCTGCAGAAACCCTAGCTCGATCGCACCTCTTCTCTACCAACTTCGACTGCGCGCAACCTCCCATCGACGCTTGGTAACTAACCATGGCCTCAAGCTCGGGGGGGGAAGGACACCCCCCCCCCCTGTCAACAACGACGGCACCTTTGTAAGCTCTGTGCAAAGCAATGACAGCGCCGGCAAAAGCCAGGACGCTCTGCCACCAAAAGCGCCGAACATGCAATCCCAGCAGGAGGCATCGGCTCCCACGTCCTCCACCTGCAAACCCATTGCGGCAGAGAGACCCAAAATCGAACTGCCCAGCCATCGGATAAATGCCAGGATACAGTACATGAGGGACCATGCCCTCATTGGACAACTGAAAAAGCCCTATATGGCTGGGTTGCTTCCAAATGGAAGCCCAAAGGGCAGGTCACACTACAGCTGGGGCCTAAGGGTTTCTTCACTGCGATTTTCCACTGCATCGAAGACCGAAATAGGGTAATGGATGAAGGACCCTACTTCTTCAACTCTGCTGGGTTATACCTACGGAACTGGATCGAGAGATTTAACCCAGATAAGGAAGACTTCAACTAGGCGCCTGTATGGATTCGCCTGTACTCGTTACCCATAGAATATTGGGACGAAGAATCACTCCAAGCCATAGCCAAAGGTCTTGGTGAGTTCATTAAGATTGCTGAGGAAACCAAGCTTCACCGATATACTTCGTATGCTCGTATCTGTGTCTATATGCATTTAGACAGAGCCCTTCTAGATGTTGTGAGCATATATCATGATGATTTTGAATGGATCCAGCCTTTAGACTATGAGCATGTCCCCTTCAGATGTCGAAGATGCCACGCTCATGGGCATCTTTTCAGAGATTGCCCCCTCACAAAACAGGCTCAGGCCAAGGAAGCTGAAGCCGCTCAGGAAGCTGACAGTTTCACCAAAGTGCCCCCGCGACGAAGGCATGGCAAAAAGACCTCCACGACTGGTAAGAAACCCTCTCCTCCCTCTACTACTCCTTCCACCAGTAATAGTTTTGATGTTCTTTCAAATCCTGATCTTGTCTCTGATGTAGCCCACAACCAGCTGAAAACCCCTTCTAAACCCTTGGATATACCAAAGCCTTCTAACGAATCCAACCCGCCCCAAGCTCCTCTTCAGCAGCTTTCTAAAGACAATCCCTCTGAAGGCCTCTCCAATGAAATCAAGCTTCTACCCTGGCACCCAGCCACTATGGACGTTGACAAGCCTAATGCCCGACCTACTGTTCCTAACGAAGCCCTCATTAGCGGCAGTCAAGAGACCTTTATGGACGAGGACTCTGAAGGCTTAGATCTAGGAGAAATCAACATACAAGGTCTCGCGGAAGCTTGCATAAACCAGGATTTCGATACCATCAACCCTCACCAAATTGATAAGCTGGAAAAAGTCTTCTCAAGCGTCCACCAGCAAAAGAAACTTGGTATCCAGCCTGGCAGTCATTGGGACAGTCTCAAAATCACGAAGGAGTCAAAGAAAAGAGGTCGGAAACTGGACTGGCAGCGCACCATCACCATCGGGGAAATTTTGGTTGACTCTGGTCGATATCCCAAGCTTACAAGGTTCTTCAAACCCCTACCAAACAGTTCCCCATGAAGTTGATCTCTTGGAATATCAGAGGGCTAAACAGCCCAGGAAAGCACAAAATTCTCAAAACTATGATACTGAAAGAAAGACCAAACATCCTCTTTCTTCAAGAAACTAAATGCAATAGTGAAATGCTAGGATCAATACTGTCCAAAGCTTGGCCCAGCTGCAGCTCAGTAGCAGTAGACGCCTCAGGCTCATCCGAAGGTCTTGCTATAGCCTGGGATACTCTGTCTGTAAATCTTTACAAATTTCATGCTACGCATCATCTGATACAATCAACTTTTCACCCCATTGGATCTAACATCCACGGGCATCTTTCCAACGTCTACTTCCCACAGGATCATGCAGGGAAAATAGATCTATTGCATTCTATGGCGCTTCTAAATTCAAACAGAACCCATCCCCTATGGATAGCAGCAGGGGATTTCAACATGATCACTAAAATGGGAGAAAAAACAGGGGGTCGATTCAGAGCAGATCCGGAAAGCGCTCATTTCAGAGAATTCATAGCCAACAGCTGGCTCATTGACATTCCTTTCTCCAATGGCACCTTCACGTGGAGCAATAAAAGAACGGGAACTCAACACATTGCTTCAAAGTTAGATCGCTTCCTCATTTCTAACAATGCCATCCATATAGGTGGGGACCTATCGGCTTCAATCATTCCGCAGACTGGGTCGGATCATTGGCCCATCTTGCTCCACTGGCAAAATGTTGGTCTTCAATACAAAAAACCCTTCAAATTTGAAGCATTTTGGCTCTCACACCCTTCTTTCAGCGAATTCGTCACTCAAGCTTGGAAGAGCTTCATCCCACCTCCAGGATCGAAGATGTACCAGTTCCAACAAAAGCTCAAGAATCTCAAAGCAGCCATAAAGAATTGGAACACCTCCGTTTTCGGAAACATCTTTCAGGAGATAAAAATCCTCGAAAGGAAAATGGAAGAAACTCAACAAAAAATCATAACTGGAGGCCGAACTGAAGAACTTGCTGCTCAAGAACAAGAAATCCACAAGCTACTCGCGGAAAGACGCAAGCAAGAAGAGATACTGTGGCGGCAAAAATCTAGAATAACTTGGCTAAAGGAGGGAGAGAAGAATACTAAATTCTTCCACAGGTCAACAATACAAAGACGAATGCAAAATCGCATCCCTCATATCACCAATCTACAAGGAGCACAAGCAGAACAACAAGAGGAAATCGAACAAGTTCTTATGGATTACTTCCAAAGTATTCAACAAGAGGACCACACAATCGACAGACAGCCGGCTATCGACCAAATCTCCCGGCTTATTCCTAAACGGGTCACTGCAGAGCACAACAAGATGTTACTTCGCCCAGTCTCCCTTCAAGAGGTCGAACTTGCAATGACACAGATGAAGGAGGGAAAGGCGCCTGGTCCTAATGGATTCACCTCCAATTTCTTTCACCATTTCTGGGAACTCATCAAAACTGAGGTTTCGCAGCTAGTGGAGGAATCCAGAGCTGCCCATTTGCTCCTCCCCTCCTTGAATGCTACCTTCATAGCCCTGGTTCCGAAAGAAGAACGTCCAAGTACGCCGTAGAAATTCAGACCCATTGCACTCTGCAATGTGATATACAAGGTCATCTCTAAGGTTATAGCCAACAGATTAAAACCGTTGCTTCCTCTCCTCATATCGCCGGAGCAAACAGGCTATGTAGAAGGAAGACAAATCATGGACGGCATCATTCTCACGCACGAAGTTATACACACTCTCAGAAGCTCTAAAAGGCCAGGTATGCTCCTCAAAATAGATTTATCTAAAGCTTTTGATAAATTGAGTTGGCGTTATATCCAAAGTGTCCTAACAGCCTTTGGCTTCGACCAAATGTGGATTAGATGGGTTATGTCACTTATTTCCTCTCCTTTGTTTTCCATTCTTGTCAATGGCATTCCCTCTAAGCCTTTCAAACCCTCAAGAGGAGTCAGACAGGGCGACCCTCTTTCTCCTTTCATTTTTGTCCTCATGTCCGAAGGCCTCAGTAATCTCATCCACAACGCTGTACTCTCAAACCAATTGCGTGGTATTTCCCTTCATGATACTTGCACCACTCACCAACAATTTGTGGATGACAACATGCTGTTTGGGTTCCCTTCAGTCCAAGAAGCTAGATCTTTTAAAAGAATTATTAACCTCTTCTCCACAGCCTCTGGCATGTCTGTCAACGTGTCCAAATCCCAACTTTTCTTCTTCAACACTCCTCCTTTAATCCAACGCAACATCACCCGCATTCTTGGCTTCTCTCTTGCTCAGCTCCCATCTAAGTATCTTGGAGCCCCTCTGATTGCCACTGCCATCAAGCATTCCACTTGGAACCACCTCTTGGAAAAGCTGGAAGACCGTCTCTCCTCTTGGACTTATAGAGCTCTCAATATCTCCAGTAGACTTGTCCTCATCAAATCTGTCCTGCAAGCCATGCCTCTCTATCTTTTCTCTGTGCTTGCAGCTCCAAAATGGGTTCTCAATCAGATAAAGAATCTGCAACGTAGATTCCTGTGGGGATCCTCAGATCAAAAAATAAAATGGGCTCTGGTTAACTAGAACACAGCATGCTCCCCAAAGGCAGCTGGCGGTCTTGGTCTCAGGAATCCCATTCATAGCAACGAAGTCATGGGAGCAAGACTATGGTGGAATTGGCTCTCAAATCCATTCAAACCTTGGGCTAAAATGTGGACAGCTAAATATGTCAGTAACAGACCGCCTGAAGAACTAATAAGGCTCCTTCCTGCAAGAACTGGTTCACTCATATGGAATGCTGCCAAACAGCACTCTGCCCTCATACAACAGCACAGCTTCTGGGAAATAAGAAATGGGCACACATCCAGATTCTGGACCGACTCTTGGCAGCAACACCCTCAACTCTTGGATACTCTCAGACTCTCCAACGATGGGTGCACCAATCCCCCTGAGGAAATCAAAGTAAGCCAAAGCTGGACACACACAGCTAGCAACGACTTCAGACAATGGAAGCTCCCCACTCTTTTGCTGCCCAACATTCCCAGATGCAAGCAGGAAGCTCTACAAGAGGAACGGCAACGTCGGAAAATCAGATGCTCAGAAGAAGCGGACATTCTTCGATGGGGCTACTTGCCCAAAGGCATGTTCACAACAAAAGAAGCCTTCTCTCTTATGCATCCTATCCAGCTACCGAGAGACAAACTCTGGCAATTTGTCTGGGCTCCAGGCACTTGGCCCAAAGTCTCCATTTTTCTCTGGTTACTAAGCCACAAAAGAGTCCTCACCTGGGATAACTTGCTCAAGCGCGGCTTCTGTGGCCCCTCACAATGTCTGAATTGCAAGCAGGACATTGAAACGACGCAGCAGCTCATGCTGACCTGCCATCTTGCTCATCAGCTTTGGGAAAAAATATGCTTCAGGAGTCAGCGAAACAAGCCTACAGGGGACCTTACCAACATTATGCGTCTCTGGCCCCAGCGGCCTTATAACAGTCACATTCTCAACTTTCTATGGCAAATTATCCCAGGTTTGCTCTTCTGGACGCTTTGGAAGGAACGAAACAGAAGAATCTTCAAACATCAAGCCACCCCTTTGAATATCATTTGGGACAATCTCCACGAGAACCTCCAAGAGACCCTCGCCCTTCGATCCTGGCAGGAGGAGGATATTCCCAAACAACCGCAGGAGGCAGCCATTTGGAAAAACTGGCAACTGAGAATAGCAATCTCGCCAAACACCTCCAAGCAGAAGACTCCCAGTACTCATATCCCTTGGACTCCTCCGCCCCCAGGCATATACAAGATGAACTTCGATGGCGCCTCCAAAGGAAATCCTAGTCCGGCAGGCTTCGGAGGCATACTCAGAAATTCTAAAGGAGATACTCTTGCCATCTACTATGGTTTGATAGGCTGGGATACCAACAACTCCGCGGAGCTGGAAGGGCTCTGGCAAGGTCTGGCTCTTTCCCATCAATATAATCTCTCGCCTATCATAGTGGAAGGAGATTCGCATATTCTTATCAACACTGCCAATCAGCTTCTTCAGGGTACCAGATCCTCAAAAGTAGCCAAAAGCTGGAGATTAGCCTCTCGACTCGACAAGCTTAGCAAATGTTTGGACAACAATCAAGCTATCTCCTTTGTTCATATCAAAAGAGAAGGCAACAAGATAGCTGACCTCCTTGCTAATCTAGGAGTCGAAAGCTCTTACACTCTCAACCATGGCCCTCTCCATATCATTCATGACAGGGACACTCTTCAGAATTGCATCAATTTGGTGCAGAATGATCAAAATATTCCGGATGCGGATGGCAATCAGCATTAATGGGTCACATGGCCCCGGCCTCTTCCCGAAGTGCGAGGCGTGTGGAGGCCACATGGCTCACCACAGCGCCATCAAAACGGCATTCAATATCACTGACCGCCATTACTCTCCTCCCCCGCGGCGGCGATACAACTACTCGGCTCTGCCTGGCTTCTGCACAATGGATGCTAATTCCTTTTTCTCTGCGCTCTCAGACTCTCCGGAAGACTGTTTGGCTCCTTTGGACGGTGCGTGCCCTGCACAATGCGCTGAGCCAAGCGTTCGCACGAACACTGGCCGGCGTTGCGCCCTCTACTGTTGTATCGAATTTCTTCCGGGTGTGCACTTCTCACACAGCATCTTTTGCCCTGGAGCGTTTAACATTCCTCAGTATCCGCCTGGCTCTCTGGTAGCTCAAGCTCTAACGGGTGCGCACTGGGTTCAGCTTTCTCCTGGTTCGATTTTTGCTCCAGCCTTTCCTCAGGTGCAGGACATCAACAATTCGGCACTAGTCATGCCTCGACTCCGTCAGCGTATGACTGCTCGGCGTGGAGGCACCCGTGGAAGTTCTGATGCCGTCCGCAATATTTCTAGCAGGCATGACTCGGATTATCCTTCTGGTCCTCCTGACCGTCTGCCCTCTTCTCCTCAGCGCGCCGCTCCTCTTGACTCTTCCACCTCCGCCCCTCAGCCCTCTCGCAGTCATTTCACCCGTCAAACCACGCAGAGAGCCGAATTGAACTTCGACAGTGTTTTCAACCGCCCTTCCATCACAGCTTACATAACTGTCACACTGCACGAAGAGGCCTCTCTCTGTTTTTCTCCCTGGCCCGGCTCCACTTCTGCTCCCATTCACCTTCCTCCCTCCTCCCTTGCGCCACGGTCTACCTCCGCTGCTACGCCTCAATCTGTCCCGAGCGAGCCCTCCGTCCATCCTTATCCATCCCCAGGCCTCCTTTCCATGCAGGTGCGCGCAGATGGTGCTCCGAGCACTGAGGATCCTCTTCAAGACGCTGATGTGGACGACCCTGAGGATTACTTCGGATGCCCAATCGAGGAGGAGCATCCCTCTCCGACTCACTCCAATTGAATCAGCTATGAACAGCACCAGTATGAAGTCTGAACTTGTTTACTGTCATAGAGTTGCTGGTCTTTTACATTACACAGCAGATAGTGATAGTTTTTTGCCTTTGATAATGATAGTATTTTGCAGACTCATAACAAACAGTATAACTATTCCACCGGTTTCCCATACCAAGGGCGGTGTGACAGACACTACAGAGCTGGTTTCCCTATATGGGCAGCTGATTTTTGGAATTAAGCATGGTTTGCAAGCCCAGTTTCAGGCTATCAAAGCTGAGTTGAGGCAGTTTTGTATTATAATATTTACATAATAGAAATTAGTCAAATTTAGAAGAAAAAAAAAATTACATAAATTTTTTATATTTTTTTTATTTCAATTAAAATTGTGTATTTAAAATTAGATTTTTTTTTTTTTAATTAAACTTAATATTTTCAAATTAATTTGTTTTTTATTTTATTTTTTATTTAATTTATTTTTTTCAATTTTTCAATTTTAATTGATTTTTAAAGTTTTTAACTTTTTATTTTAACAATTTTTTTAAATTCTTTTAAATTCTTTTTTTTTCAAAATTTATTTGTTTATTCATTTATTTATTAAATTTTAATATTTTTTTTTTAATTTAATTTGTTATTTTAATATTAACATTTTTTTTAAATTTAATAAAATCTAATATATATATTTTTAAATTAAGTTCATATATATGTTAGATGATCCAAAATAAATTTTATCATAGGTTATAGTGTTTGAATAAAATAATTATTAATTTAAGATATTAAATTAATAATTATTATTCTAGAATATTTAATAAATCTTTGAGATATTTAGAAATAGAAATTTGTTAATAAAAATTAGGACTCTAGAAAAGAGTCGTTTTCTAGGCTCTAACTTAGGAGTGAAGTTAGTGGAGTGGTTAGAAGCTCATTTATTGTAAATGGACACTTGTTTATTTTCCAAGTGATCCATAACTAGATTAAGTTAGAACATAGAGCTTATAAATAGGACAGTTTTTATTTTCATTGAAGTGTGTAATGAGAGAATGTGAGAGTGTGAGTTTACGTGTGTAAACTCTTGTAATTTGCTATGTAATCTTTTTGCTTGATCAATAAAGTTGTGTGTCTGAGGACACTTTTACAGTTTCATGTGGTATCAGAGCCACAGTAACGCTGTGAGGAGGAGATTCTAGCTCTACCAGGTCGTGGAAAACTCAACTCCGTTGAAGTGATCAGCAAAAGATTGGTATGAAATTTGTCAAATTTTTTATTGATTTTAGATCTGTAAATTCTAAAATCATTTTTTAAAAGAGCAGATGCGTTTCTGTTTCAAATTGTTTGAGTGAAGTAAAAAAAGAGGAAAGCGTTGTATAATTCTGCATTTATAAGAAAAATCTCCAGAAAAAAGAGTCTTGTAAATAGTGTTTAAATGAAACATCGATTCTGCACATCGTTGTATAATTCTGCATAACTCTGCATTTTGGCATCGCTTCTGAACATCGTTGTATAATTCTGCATTCTGGCATCAATTTATACGTGGTTTGTAAGTAGATTCCGCATTACATATAAATCGATTTTTATGTGCTGTATAATTCTGGCATAAGCCTGCATTTTGGCATCGATTTATATGTGGTTTGTAAGTGGATTCTGGCATCGATTCACCATTTTTGTGGCATCGATTCTACACTTGGTTGTGGCATCGATTCAGCGTTTTTGTGGCATCGATTTTGCACTTGGTTGTGGCATCGATTCTGCACTTTCACGTTTTAAAAACCAGCGTTCAGTATTGAACCAACGTATATGAACGTTTGCATTTGAAAACAGCGTTGAAACACTGTGGAATAGGCGTTGAAAACAGCGTTTGAAATACTGTGATTGAAAACAACGTTTTAAAATAACTTTACAACATTTTGAGCTTGCATTTTAACAGCGTTTAATTGCCCCCATTTGCACATATGTTTTGTCGTTTAATTGAAGCCAAATTCAGCATTCTGAACCAGTGTTTTATGATTAGAACCAGCGTTTTCTTGAATAGAAACAGCGTTTTCTGAACCAGCGTTTTAAATGATTAGAACCAGCGTTTTCTGAATAGAGCCAGCGTTTTCTGGGGCGATCTGCTCTAATTATTCTGTCTTGGTTTCAAGAGGAGACCGTCAACAAGGAATGAATGACTCCGATAAACAAAGGGAAATTTGAGATCTGTATACATCTTCAAAGTGAAAATGCTCCCTGTGAAGAGCTAAAGATCACGACCATTGCAACATACGCGTGGCGCCAGTGATTATCTATACGTATTTTTTATGTAATGTTTTTGTAATATTTTTTTTGGGAGAAAAGTCATTTTTTTTTGTAATGGAGTGATAATGTATGTTTTTATGTAAAAGTAAAGGGTCAGTGAAGTAATGTGGAGTGATAAGGCATCCTTTTTAAGGTTATTGTAATATTTTGGAGTAATAAGGAGATTTGTGCTTTGTAATTTGTTTATGGAGTGATAGTGTGACTCAAAGTAATTTTACTTTGAGGGGGGGTGACTTTTTTTTTTTACCAAGATTGTGCAAGAGCACTATTGTAAAAGTCAAATTTTGAAAGTTGCCTTGTAAGTATTTGAGAAATTTACTAGAGCCAAGTGCAAAGCTCAGTCAATTTTCTCCTATTTCGACGACTATTCGAGGGTCAAGGCCAAGCCTCGATAGTTCGTTTTTTGCGTCGTGTGTTGTTGTTGTGTTGCGCATTTTGATATTTTTTGGAGCTTGATTCATGGTGTGAAGTTTTAACACTACAATGTCTAAGTAGATTAATTTCTTTTCTGATTCCAACAAACTTGAAGGCTCAAAATCTTACAAAACATGGCAACGCCTCATCGAAAGCACTCTTGTTTATAATGAACTATGGCATGATATTTGTGATGGAGATGTAAAGCCAAATAAACCTACAAATGCAGCTACGCTAGCAAAATGGAAGTTAAAAATGCCAAAGCATTAGCTCTCATTAAATCGTCTGTCAATGATGAAATGTATGTCCATATCAAAAATGCTAAAGATGCTTGGTCTGCTTTGAGAACTTTTAAAGAGTTGTTTGATACTCAGCCTCAATCAAAAAGAGTTGACCTACAATTAAAATTGTTACATCAAAAATTCACTGAAGAAGGAGATATTCTTGAATACATCTCTAGACTTAAGAATATTAAGTAGGAAATTGTTAATGCTGGTTTTCAAGAAATTGATGATAGTTTTATGGTCACAATTTTAATTGTTGGGCTTCCTTCTTCTTACACACATTTTTTAGAAACTCTACAGCTCACTGGAAAGTTAGAAAAGCTAAAGTTTGATGAACTCTGCGAAATGTTGACTCAACATGATAAAACTTTTGGGAAGAAAAAGAAAGTTAGTGAAGATGTTTTTCTCACAGAAGCCAGTACTAGCAACTCCTCAGCTGACAATTCCAAAAACAAAGGCAAAGGTAATTTTAATCAAAATCAAGCAGCGCAAAGTCGTGGTCGCAGTTAACACAGAGGAAACAACTCCAACAGAGGCTCCAATTCAGGCAGAAACAATTCTCAAGGCAGAGGCAACAATCAAAACAGAGGATCTCAGCAAGGCACAGGACAGAATCCAGGGAGAGGACAATCTCAAAACAGAGGACAAAGCAGAGGTCGAGGACAGTCTCAAGGCAGAGGACAATCTCAAGGAAGAGGCACTGATTTGAGTCAAATTGTTTGCAGGCGATGTAACAGATTTGGTCACTATGCTTCAGATTGTCGCACAGCTATCAATAAAAATTATAAGTTTCAACAGCCTTCAGCACAATTTGCAAATAATCAAGATCAAGATGATAATGACTCAGAATATGTCTTCACTTCTTCACTAGCAATCCAACTTTCCTCCTATATTAATAGTGATTATGAATATGCTTGGATTTTGGATTCAGGAGCAACTCAGCACATGACCTGTAGACGAGATTTCTTTTGGAATTTTCAAGAGTGCCATCTTAATTCCATCTTTCTAGCAGATGACACAAAACATACGCCTTATGGAAAAGGTGCAGTCAAAGTTTTTCTCCCTGACATTGGAGAAAAATTGATTTCCAATGTGTGGTATGTTCCCACCTTTAAGAAAAATTTGTTGTCTTTGGTCATGATTCGACAAGCAGGACATCAAATAATTATGGAAGATGGCTTAGTTAAGATTAATTCAGTCAAACAGAACTTCCAAACAGTAATGACAGGATATGAAGACGTAAAACTGTTAAGGATGAAAGGAACAGTTATTCCAAGGCATTCTGATTTTGCAGGGGCAGTTACTACAGGAATTTCACCTATAAGATTATGGCATGTAAGATATGGACATTTGAATTTTGACAGTCTTTCTCAATTGCAGAAACAAGGGATGGTTAAAGGACTTCCAACTTTCAACAAAGAAAATGCTAAATGTGAAGCCTACATTTATGGCAAACAGAGTCGAGAAAGCTTTCCAACAAGTACATGTCACGCAAACAAGCTGCTGCAACTAGTTCACAGTGATGTGTGTGGTCCACTACAAACTTCATTAGGTGGTTGCAAATATTTCTTGCTATTTATTGATGATTTCAGTAGAATGACTTGGGTTTATTTTTTGAAAAACAAGTCAGAAGCATTTGAGAAATTTAAAATTTTTCGACAACTTGTTGAAAATGAGGTCAAAGAAAAGATAGGTACTCTCAGGACAGATAATGGGAGAGACTTCAATTCAAATGAATTCAAAACTTATTGCAGTGAAAATGGCATCAAGAGGCATCTTACAAATGTTTATACTCCACAGCAAAATGGAGTCGTAGAAAGGATGAATCGCACATTGTCAAGCATGGCAAGATCCATGTTAACTTTCAAAGGGTTAAGTCCAACATATTGGGCAGAAGCAATTCATACAGCTCTCTATCTAAGAAACAGATCTCCAACTGCTTCTTTAGAAGGAATCACCCCTTATGAATCTTGGTTTGGTTTCAAACCTAAAGTTAAACATCTTCGAGTTTTTGGATCCATCTGTTATGCCTTAGTTCCCAAAGAAAAGAGAACTAAGCTTGATTCAAGAAGTTTGAAATGCACCATGATTGGCTATTCAGATGAAAATAAAGGGTATCGTTTTTTGACAAATGGAAAATTTATTGTGAGCAGGGATGTCATTTTTGATGAAACAGAGAGTAAGAGTGCTGAAGAAATCGAAAGTCTTCTTCACAAGTTAGAAACTAAGCGCAGTAAAAGGAAAGGAAATATGCAAAGTCAACCAACTTCACCAAATTGTTATGAACTGATTTTCCTTCCTCTGAAGATGAGTCATCCAGTCCATCTACTTCAACAAAATCATCTAGGTCTTCTAGCAGTTCATCAGCATCTCCAAGCAGCAGCAGTTCTTCTGACAGTGATTCTCCAGATTCACCACCTGAACGATGAACATCAGTTTACATTAATCCCCTTTACAATGATGGGGACTTCTCAGCACCTCAAACAAGTGAGCAACAATTTCCAAAATGGGCAGTTCAACTATTGAAAGATGTAAGGCCTAATGAACAAAACAAAACAGGAACAAGGGCATCAAAACGAAATGAAGGCAATTTTGCTTTGATAGCAAATGATTTTACTGAACCTTCTTCTTTTCAAGAGGCAGTAAAACATAAAGCATGGAACCAAGCAATGGTTGATGAATATCAGGCAGTTCAAGACAACAACACTTGGCAACTTGTTGATTGTCCTCAACATGTTAAACCTATTGGATGCAAATGGGTTTATCAAATTAAGTACAAGCAAAATGGTGATATTGACAAGTATAAAGCACGACTTGTTGCTAAAGGTTTTGCGCAGCAGGAAGGGATCGATTATGAGGAGACCTTTGCTCCCACAGTTAAATGGAACACCATCTGCCTCACAATTGCCTTAGCAGCTCAGAAAGGGTGGAAAGTTCATCAAATGGATGTCAAAAGCGCTTTTCTCAACGGGGACTTACAGGAAGATGTATATATGACACAACTGTTGAACCCTTAGTTAAACTGAGAGTGGGGGGTGAATCAGTTTAACACATTCATGATATTTTATACTTTTATTAAACCTTATTTACACCTTCATTTCATATCCAACTTAATATGTGAGTAATCTTAGAATGTGAGCAGCAAGTATTAATATAATATAACATCAGACTTAATATGAGAGCAGCAGGTATTAAGTAGATGATATAAATCAGATCAACACATAAACATCATGCATAGAGACACCAGGTATAAGTGGAAACCCATAAAGGGAGAAAACCACATCTTATTATTGTTGTGATGCAAAGGCAAGCTCCAACTCCCTCTCACCACTGTTTTTCTGCAGGCACCAACCTACAGGAGGCTCCTACCTCAATTCTGCAAGCTACAACTTGCAAGGAAACATCAACTCCCTTCAATTTTCTACAGGCACTAACCTACAGGAGGCTCCAACCTCAGTCAGCTACAACTGACAGCTATCAAGCTGCAACTTGATAGGGAAGCTCCAACTTCCTCAATTTTTCAAACTGAATGTTTGTTGATTTACCTCAGATATCAACTCTGTTCTGTAGCTTCTCTTTCTGCTCTTATTTTCTTAATCTTCTCTGCCTTACACTTCTATACTCTGCCTTCTCTATATTTTCTCTCTCTCACCTCACTTGTGCATATCAATGTGATATTATAAATAAAGTTCCTCACATGACTGTTTGTATTTCATAAAGAATTTGGAGTGAACAATCATGACTCTTTGGCTTCTGTCTTCTTATTCCTTTATCCAACTCATTTTTAAAATTACTACAATATGTACAAATTTCCATGCTACAGTGGGATTTTGTCTTTTCCTTAGGATACTTGCCTTTGCATCACAAACAATATAAACAAAAATATTTACATTTTCAGTTATGCATTTCAATACCACTCAGCTCCTTTTCTGAACCTTGGCTTTACTGAATTTGTCTCTTTTGCTACTGTTGAGTGGTTGTTCTATATATCTCGGTTCACCTCTGTGTTTATTTATCTGTTCACTGTACTTGTGTGCATTACCATCTCTGTTCTCGAGCTGCCTGTCTACGTTCTCTGTTCATACATGAGTTTAAGCATAATTGCTTGAAGCTCACTTTACAATTTCAATTCATTTTTCTTTTGTACCATATTTCTGTCGTTGTCTCTAGTTCTTTCGTTCTTGCAGGCTCTTGTAATAAACCCAATCTTCGGGCTTTTGTAATAAACCCAATCTTATTACATATATGTTTCGACTTTAGCACAGTATATAAATATATATATCGTCATGTATCCATACTCCCGATTCAAACTATTAATAATCTGTAGCTTTTGTTTTGCGCCCAACATAAATATGGTCACTGTTATATAACCTTTAAAACATCAAATTATATTACATTCCCCGCTTAAATATATAATGCTTACTCGAATGTTCGGACCTTTGGAATTTTGAATATATATCCCGAGATTTAAATCAATTGAGCCGCTTATAACGTACCTTTTTAAAACCCACAGACCTTAACAACGTTGGGTTCACTATTTTTCCATGTTCAGTTCATGTCGGTTTCACCATTCTTCTTGTGCACCACTGACCCTTTAGCCTTTTTATTGATTATTTTATGCTGACTATATTATTGCCATAATCCCTTTGATCCTGAGGACCTGTTTTCATGCTTCCCTTGCTGGTTGATCTTTCCCTGAGAATGATATTTTCGTTTATGTTCTCCCCCTGAAACTGTGCTTTCTCTTCATATTAGAGAGTAGCATCTACAGATACTACCCCTAGTCTGTCTCTCAAATATTCGAATGGCTCTCTAGCAAGTGGTTTGGTAAATATATCTGTTGTATGTTCTTTTGTTGGTACATATTCCAGTTTTACTATCTTCTGAGCCACTTGTTCTCGGAGGAAATGATACTTGATTGGGATATGCTTAGTTTTTGAGTGAAGCACAGGATTTTTAGATATACTTATAGCACTTGTATTATCACATTTAATTGAGATAGGTTCATTAATGCTTACCTTCATGTCTTGAAGAGTCTGATTCATCCACATGACTTGTGTACAACATGCTGCTGCTGCTATATATTCTGTTTCTGCTGTAGACAGAGAGATAGATGTTTGTTTCTTGCTTAACCATGCCACCAGTCTTTCTCCTAGATAGAAATCACCTCCACTTGTGCTTTTCCTGTCATCCATACAGCTGGCCCAATCTGCATCTGTGTAGGTTGTCAAGGTGAAGCTTTTTCCTTTAGGATACCAAAGTCCATACTGAGTTATTCCTTGTAGATATCTAAATATTCTTTTCACTGCAAGAAGGTGATTTTGTTTAGGTGTTGCTTGATATCTAGCCACTAGTCCTACTGCTAGGATGATGTCTGGTCTTGATGCTGTCAAATACAACAGACTTCCTATCATGGATCTGTAGAGTTTTTGATCTATATCTGCAGACCCATCATCAGCACACAGCTTGCATCCCGTGATCATGGGAGTTGTCACAGGTTTGCAGTCCTCCATTTTGAATTTTTTCAGCATTTCTTTTAAGTATTTTTCCTAAGAGATGAATGTGCCTGTGTTCTTTTGCTGAATTTGAAGTCCTAAGTAGAAACTGAGTTCTCCAATCATGGACATCTCAAAATCTGATTTCATCTCCTCAGCAAACCCTTTTGCAAGTTCATCTCTGTTTCTTCCAAACATAATGTTATCAATATATACAACAACAATCAGGAGTTCATCTTCATGGGCTTTTATGTATAGATTGTTGTCTACTCCACCTCTCTTAAAGCCTTGTTTTTGCAAATATTTATCTAGTCTTGAGTACCAAGCACGAGGAGCCTTTTTCAGTCTACATACATAGTCTTCTTTGTCTGTTAATGAGAAGCCTTCTAGTTGTTCCATGTAGACTTCTTCTTCTATGTCTCCATTCAGAAATGCAGATTTTACATCCATTTGATATACCTTGAAGTTTTGGTAGCATGCAAATGCTAGGAACATTCTGATAGCTTCCATTCTGGCAACAGGGGCAAATGTTTCATCGTAATCAAGTCCTTCAATTTGTGAGTATCCTTTGCAGACCAGCCTGGCTTTATTCCTGATTACTTGTCCTTGCTCATTCATTTTATTTTTGAATACCCATTTTGAGCCTATGACATTCTTCTCAGTGGGTCTAGGAACTAATTCCCAGGTATTTTTTTTCTCAATTTGGTCTAATTCTTCATTCATAGCATTTACCCAAGACTTGTCCTTACTGGCTTCTTCAAATCTCTTTGGCTCTATCTGTGATAACATGGCTATGTATACCTCTTTTGTCTATTCGGTTAGCTGCCTTCTTGTCTGGACCCCTACTCTCTTGTCTCCAATGATCTGATCTTCAGGATGGTTCTTCTGAGTATATCTTGAGGGAGCTTTAGAACTTAGCTCTGTGTCTTCTGTTGTCTTTCTTGTTTCCTCATCTTCTTGGTTTTATTCTTCATGGTTATCTGATGGATTGCAGCAGTCAGTATCTCTTGTATTGTTTGGAAGTTCTTCATCAAATCTCACATCAATGCTTTCTACTATTTTCCGAAGAGTCTTGTTGTAACACCTGTACCCTTTACTTTTGGATGCATATCCTAGAAATATCCCTTCATCTGCTCTTGCATCAAATTTTCCAAGATTTTCATCATTATTCTTTATGTAACACTTGCTTCCAAAGATTCTGAAATGTTTGATTGAAGTTGGCTTTCCATGCCATAGTTCATAGGGAGTCTTGTCACTGCTTGGCCTTAAGTGAGCTTTATTAAGGATATGCACTGCTGTGTGTACCGCTTCTGCCCAGAAGGTTTGAGGAATATTATTCTCTTGCATCATGGCTCTAGTAATTTGTTGAACAGATCTGTTTTGTCTCTCTGCTACTCCATTTTGCTGAGGTGTCCCTGCAATAGTAAATTGTTGTTTTATGCCATGTTCATTGCATAGGTCTGCAAAGTCATAATCAGTGAATTCACCTCCTCTGTCTGATCTGATGCATTTCAGCTTGCATCCTGTCTAATTTTTTGCTAATGCTTTAAATATTTTGAATTTGTCAAGAGCTTCCGATTTATTCTTGAGAAAAGCAACCCATGTCATTCTGGAGAAATCATCTATTATCAGCATGAAGTAGGATTCTCCACTAGGTGTTTTAGTTCTTGCAGGTCCACACAGATCCATGTGCACAAGCTGGAGTGGTCTTCTTGTTGACAATTCCTCTTTGGCCTTAAAGGATGTGCGGGTTTGTTTACCCAATTGACAAGATTTGCATATGGTATTAGAAGGCCTCTTTATTTCTGGCATGTCTCTGACAGCTTTCTTCTTGCTTAGTCTGATGATGTGATCAAAGCTGAGATGTCCCAATCTTTTATGCCATAACCATGACTCCTCAAGTTTGCTAAGATGGCATGCTTCATCTTCCTCTTTCACAATGTAAACATTGCTCTCTGTTCAAACACCTTTGAGCAGAGTCTTACCGGTGGTGCTTGATCTGACTTCACAGTCTTGTGCTCTAAATAGAACTTCGCAACCTTTGTCACACATCTGACTGAAACTCAGTAAATTTGCTTTCAGCCCATCTACAAATAGTACATCTTGGGCCTTTCCTATGCCATTGTCTATGTTGACTGAGCCTTTTCCCTTGATCTTACTTGATTTGTCATTGCCAAAAGTGACATTGCCAGATTTATTTTCATCAAGAGTTATAAACTTGCTTCTGTCTCCAGTCATGTGTTTTGAGCAGCCACTATCCAAATACCACTGGCTTTTCAGGTCTTGAGCAGTTAGAGCCAAGTCACATTTATTCACCTTCTTTATCCACTAGAGGCACCCTTTTGTTTGGTATCTTTTGTGAGGAGATGAACTATATTATCTTAGAGGACATTTGGAAGATATATGTCCAACTTGATTGCATACACAACATTTGATCATAATTTTCATAGAATTATGAGTATGAACAGAATTTCTTTTATTCATAAACCTCCTTGAGGTGTTAAACATCAATCTTTGTCCATACTTTCTACACTCTATGATTTTATGACCAAATTCCTTACAATAAAAGCAGTAACCATAGAAGTTATTTGCATACCTGATATAAGGTTGTCTCTTCCATTTGTTTGCTTGAGGCAATCTCTTCAATGTTTGCATCTTTTGTTGGTTAGAATTACTCCTCCTTGCATGACAATATGCAGCAATGTGTCCCAGCTTGTGGCAAGCATAACAGGTGGTATTCTTCATAGGAGGGAAGAATCTCCTTTGATGTTTTCCAAATTTTACATATTCAGGGGTCTTAGAATTTATTACATTCTTTGCTACTAGTGGTTTCTTCTTATCTCTGTCTTCTTTATTACAGATTTCTTCTTTTGTAAGAATTGTTTGAGTTGCTTCATCATTCTTCTTTGCTTTTACAAAAATAATCTCTCTGTCAACCTTTTCTTTTCCTTTACTTGATTCTCCTTCATAGCCTATTCTAGTCTTTATCATAGGGGAACTTTGAGCAACCAGAATTTCATTCAACTTACTAGAGCTTGTTGTTTGAGAAGAGTTTATAACCATTCTCCTTTGAGCATTTTCTAATTTCTTCCTGAGACATACTACTTCTTCTTCCAAATTTTCTTGTTCTTGAGTTTTTTCTTTGATTTGCTTAAGTAACATGTCCTCTATCTTCTTGGCTTCTTCAAGCTCTATCTTTAGATGCTTAAGGACTTCTGAATTTTGTTCTTCTCATACATACTCGAGGAGAATGTCCTTTTGTTTTTTGCATTTCAGTTTGAGTCTATCAATCTCTTCTAGAGCACTTCTTAGCTCCCCCTCAAGGTCGACTTCACCTTCTTCTTCTTCATCTTCTAGCAGGAGACCTTCAAGTTCTTCTATGGCCATCAATAAGAATTCAGAGGTTCCTTCTTCACTTGAGGATTCATCTGAATCTTTAGATGTACTGTTGTCTTGTTGAGCATAGAAGGATTTTCTGCTAAACTTCTTTCCTTTCTGCCAGTTCTTTGATTTATTTTTCTCTGACTCTTGAGCCCGATTCCTTACTTTCTTGTGAGGACACTTAGCAGCATAGTGTCCCACTCTTCCACAGTTAAAGCATTTGAAGGGGATTTTACCTTTGTATTTACCTGAGCCTCTATCCAATTTCTTGACAAACTTTGCCTCCTCTTCATCCGAGCAAGAGAATATATCTCCCTCTTCTTATTTCTTCTTTTCTGTTTTAAAGGCTGCTTCCCTCGTACTTGGCTTCTTCTGTGGGAGCCTCATTTCATAGGCTGTTAGATTTCCAAGTAGTTGGTTCATGGTCAAGGTCTCCCAATCAGTTGTTTCTTCTATTGCAGACACCTTTGGATTAAATCTGGATGGAAGTGATCTTAGAATCTTTTGCACAATCATACTTTCTAGCATTTTTTCTCCAAGAGCTTTCATATTGTTAATAATTTCTGCAGCTTTTAGGAAGAAATTGGCAATGTCTTCATCATCATTCATTTTTAAATTCTCAAACTGGGCTCTATAGACTTGAAGTTTGGCAGTCTTTACTTTCTTGCCTCCCTCATGTATGTTCTCAAGAGTATCCCATACTTCTTTGGCAGAGTCTTTGTGCATTACTTTAATAAATTCTGCTTCACATAATCCATTCAAGATGGCATTCATGGCTTTTGCGTTAGCCACAAAATATTGTTTTGTTTCTTTCTCTGTGTCAGTTGCCTTTGGGGCATATCCTAATTCCACAGCAGCCCAGACTTCTATTCCTAGAGACATTATGTATGTCCTCATTCTGATTTTCCAGAAAGCATAATTTTCACCAGTGAAGAAAGGGGCTTTATTGGTTGAGCATCCTTCTTTACTAGCCATCTTGGGAACCTAAAATCTCCTTTCAGTTGTTAGACTGATACAAAGGAACCCGCTCTGATACCAATTGTTGAACCCTTAGTTAAACTGAGAGGGGGGGGTGAATCATTTTAACACATTCATGATCTTTTATACTTTTATTAAACCTTATTTACACCTTCATTTCATATCCAACTTAATATGTGAGTAATCTTAGAATGTGAGCAGCAAGTATTGATATAATATAATAGCAGCTTAATGTGAGAGCAGCAAGTATTAAGTAGATGATATAAATCAGATCAACACATAAACATCATGCACAGAGACACCAGGTATAAGTGGAAACACATAAAGGGAGAAAACCACATCTTATTATTGTTGTGATGCAAAGGCAAGCTCCAACTCCCTCTCACCACTGTTTTTCTGCAGGCACCAACCTACAGGAGGCTCCTACCTCAATTCTGCAAGCTACAACTTGTAAGGAAGCACCAACTCCCTTCAATTTTCTGCAGGCACCAACCTACAGGAGGCTCCAACCTCAGTCAGCTACAACTGACAGCTATCAAGCTGCAACTTGATAGGGAAGCTCCAACTTCCTCAATTTTTCAAACTGAATGTTTGCTGATTTACCTCAGATATCAGCTTTGTTCTGCAGCTTCTCTTTCTGCTCTTCTTTTCTTAATCTTCTCTGCCTTACACTTCTATACTCTGCCTTCTCTATTTTTTCTCTCTCTTACTTTTTTGTGCATATCAAATTGATATTATATATAGAGATCCTCACATGACTATTTGTATTTCACAAGGAATTTGGAATGAACAGTCATGACTCTTTGGCTTCTGTCTTCTTATTCCTTTATCCAACTCATTTTTAAAATTACAACAATATGTACAAATTTCCATGCTACAGTGGGATTTTGTCTTTTCCTTAGGATACTTGCCTTTGCATCACAAACAATATAAACAAAAATATTTACATTTTCAGTTATGCATTTCAATACCACTCAGCTCCTTTTCTGAACCTTGGCTTTACTGGATTTGTCTCTTCTGCTACTGTTGAGTGGCTGTTCTATATATCTTGGTTCGCCTCTGTGTTTATTTATCTGTTCACTGTACTTGTGTGCATTACCATCTCTGTTCTCAGGCTACCTGTCTATTTTCTTTGTTCATACATGAGTTTAAGCATAATTGCTTGAAGCTCACTTTACAATTTCAATTCATTTTTCTTTTGTACCATATTTCTGCTGTTGTCTCTAGTTCTTTCGTTCTTGCAGGCTCTTGTAATAAACCCAATCTTCAGGCTTTTGTAATAAACCCAATCTTATTACATATATGTTTCGACTTTAGCACAGTATATAAATATATATATCGTCATGTATCCATACTCCCGATTCAAACTATTAATAATCTATAGCTTTTGTTTTGCGCCCAACATAAATATGGTCACTATTATATAACCTTTAAAACATCAAATTATATTACATTCCCCGCTTAAATATATAAAGCTTACTTGAATGTTCGGACCTTGGGAATTTTGAATATATATCTTGAGCTTTAAATCAATTGAGCCACTTATAACGTACCTTTGTTAAACCCACAGACCTTAACAACGCGCAATATAAATTAAACTGGGGCCCAGCGCTAACAATCTACCACATCCAACGGCGGACATCACATCGCACGGCTTCTGATGATCCGACGGATATCGCTCGGGCAACTTGCACGGACAATAACGCGCGATGGCGCGCCGTACCTTGGGTAACCTTCGCACATCTATAGCAAGTGACCACCGTCAGATCGCTTCCCTCTAGATCGACGGCTTGTGTCAATATCGCTATGCGTCTTTGGTCGATGATTAATGCGCGATGGCGCGCAGTGGGAGGCGGTTTTCCGTGGGTCCACCTTGCCACGTGTCGAATGATCTATGGAATCGCTCCCAACTCCTCAAATACCGCCCACCATGTAAAGGTGGTGCGATGAAAACCATAAACTGTCGTCACTGTTCATCTGGTCACGGTTCCGCTCTTCTACGCAGGGCTCCGGTCTTTTATTAACACATTGAGTTATGTTCATTTTCCATTAAATTTTATATGAAACTCCGACCTTGATTTACAACATAAACCATTGCATGATCCACCTTTAATATTGGGACCCACTCTAATTTCCTTTGATTGTTTAAGTGGTCCATAGCATTAATACCTTTGTAAAAGTTTCGGCAATACATCGAATTACACTATAAAGTACTGAATTACACCTTTGGAAGTGGAACATTATAATAAAGCACTTGCATCGCATCTGCCTATTCCTTTTGTGTTTCACCGATTGCGATATGCGATCGCACCGCATCGCATCGCATCTTCATTACATCGCATCGCATCGCATCTGCTCTGCCTATTCCTTTTGTGTTTCACCGATTGCGATATGCGATCGCACTGCATCGCATCGCATTGCATCTTCATTACATCGCATCGCATCGCATTTTCATTACATCGCATCGCATCACATTGGACTCTGTTGCCTCTGCTTCATCTGTTGCTTCTGATTTATCTGCTGCCTTTGTTTGCTATCCGCCTTGCTACCTTTGCTGCCTCTTTTTCCTGTCTAATGCTGCTTCTTTCGCCCGTCTCTGTCTTTGCTGCCTCCTTTGACATCAATGACAACATTTCCAACAACAACCACCAGGGTTTGAAGTTGAAGGGCAAGAACATAAAGTCTGCAAATTAATCAAGGCTTTATATGGATTAAAACAAGCTCCCCGTGCTTGGTATGCCAAAATGGATGAATACCTTCGCAAAGTTGGTTTTCATCGCAGTGAATCTAATGATACTTTGTATGTACGCCAACAGGGAAAATATCTGGTCAGTCTCATTATGTATGTCGATGATTTGATCATCACAAGCAACAATGATGATCACATTGAATAGGTGAAAAAGGAGTTACATGCAGGTTTTAAGATGACAGATTTGGGACTACTTCACTACTATCTTAGAGTTGAAGTATTCCAACGTCCACATCAGATCTTCATTTCCCAGAGTAAATATGCAGTGGAAATTCTTCAGCGTTTTGGAATGCAGGATTGTAAGCCTATCCAAAACTTTCAAAATTTGAAGGGGGGGAAAAGGTGGACAGCACTACTTATAGACAGTTGATTGGCAGCTTGATTTATTTGACAACCACTCGTCCTGATCTATCTTATGCAGTCAGTATTCTTTCACGTTTTATGCAGGAACCACTAGACAGCCACTGGAATGCAGCCAAAAGATTTCTTCGATATATCCAAGGAACAAAAGATTCTGGTCTTCTTTACAAAAAGACTAAAAATTTTGTACTTGGTGGATTTTCAGATGCCGATTTTGCTGGCAGTATTGATGACAGGGCATCAACCTCAGGTTACTTAATGAACATGGGGTCAGCTGCAGTTTCCTGGAGTTGCAAGAAGCAAACTACAGTGGCCACTTCTTCAGTAGAAGCAAAGTACATTTCAGCATGGGAAGCAGCATGTGAGATTGTTTGGTTACGTCGAGTTTTACAGGACTTGGGGATTCCTCCAGCAGAAGCTACTTCATTATTCATCGACAATCAATCAGCAATAAAGCTTGCCAAGAATCCAGTTTTTCATTCAAAGACAAAGCATGTGGACACCAAGTATAATCATATCAGATCTCTCATTGCAAAGGACATCATCAAGCTAGTGTTTTGCCCTTCAGAAGATCAGACCTCCGACATTTTCACAAAACCTCTTGGTAGAATAAAATTTACTAAGTTCAGGGATGAACTTGGTATCTGTTGTAATGTATCTTTGGATCATAGGGGGGAATGTTAGATGATCCAAAATAAATTTTATCATAGGTTATAGTGTTTGAATAAAATAATTATTAATTTAAGATATTAAATTAATAATTATTATTCTAGAATATTTAATAAATATTTGAGATATTTAGAAATAGAAATTTGTTAATAAAAATTAGGACTCCAGAAAAGAGTCGTTTCCTAGGCTCTAAGTTAGGAGTGAAGTTAGTAGAGTGGCTAAAAGCTCATTTATTGTAAATGGACACTTGTTTATTTTCCAAGTGATCCATAACTAGATTAAGTTAGAACATAGAGCTTATAAATAGGTTAGTTTTTATTTTCATTGAAGTGTGTAATGAGAGAATGTGAGAGTGTGAGTTTACGTGTGTAAACTCCTGTAATTAGCTATGTAATCTTTTGCTTGATAAATAAAGTTGTGTGTCTGAGGACACTTCTGCAATTTCAATATACATATTTTATTTTTTATAATTTAAATTTAATTTATTTTTTAAAATCTATTTGTTTTTTTAATATATATTTTTTTAAATTTAATCTTTTTATTGTATTTTATTTTTCATTTTTTATTTTTAATTAATTTTTCATTTTTTTACTTTTAATTTCAATAATGTTTGTTTTTTTTTTTTTAATATATTTCTTTAAATTTAATTTTTTATTTTAAAATTTATTTATTTATTTTTAATTTAAGAAACATTTTCTTTTTCTTTTTTAAATTTAATCTCTATATTTTATTTTTTATAATTTCTTTCTTTTTTTAATTTAATATTTTTATTTTTTTATTTCTATATATTTTGAAATTTTAATCTTTAAATTTATTTGTATTTTTTATTTTTTTCTTAAATTTTAGGTTTTTTTTAATGTTTGAATTAAAAATTTTATTTTGTTTTTATTTTTATTTTTTTATTCCTATATATTTTTTAATTTTCAGCTTTAAAATGTTTTTATTTTTTAAATTTATTTTTTTTCCTTAAATTTTAGGTTATTTTTAATGTTTGAATTTTAAAAATTAAAAAATGTTATTTCTATTTTTTAAAATGTCAAAAATATGATACAATTTTTTTTTTGTTATTCCAGCATCAACTGGTTTTGTTTTGAGGGTGTTTTTTCAATTCTTTTTTCAAGAAATAATTTTGTTTTTAGAATAATTTTATAAAATGTTGAAATTTGACCTTCAAAAAAAACCAAGTGCGTTTTGGAATACACTTTTTTTGTTTTTGGGGTGTTTTTTCATGTTTTTTGAGTCTTTTTGGGCTAGAGTTCCCGTTTTGAGGTCAAGTTACCTATGTCATCGGTAACAGTGTTTGTATGGGGCACAAATGCAATGATGTGTGAATGCAGAATGTAGACCCTAAAATCCTTTAGTGCTTTTGATTAAAGCAAAAGTTTCCTTTTCCATGATATTATATTTCAAAGGTGCATCTCTTAAAGCGTGGCTGAAGAATGCTATGGGTTGCTCTTGTCCTTTTGTATTTTTCTGCAATAACACGACAGCAACTATGTGTTCTGATGCAAAGGAAAATATAAAGAAGTCTTTGGTGAAGTCAAGGCTTATCAAAACCAGTGCTTGTGTAAGTGCTTGCTTCACTAGGTCAAAACACTGTTTTGCTTCCTTGGTCCACTTGACTCCTGACTCTCTTATGAGCATGTTGGTGATGTTCCTCAAGAGTTCTGCAAGGTTTTGGTATAAACCTCCTTAGAATATTTATCTTTCCAATAAAAGACTGGAGCTCTTTGATATTTCTTGGGTGATTGATTTGCAATATTCCCTCAATCCTATTTGGGGTCAATCTTGATCCCTTCTTCAGATATGATGTGGCCTAGAAGCTTTCCTTCTTGGAGGCCAAATAAGGATTTCTTGGGATTCAAAACATACTATACTTTCTGCATTTCTCAAAGACCTTTCTTAAATGAGCTAGATATTCTTCATCAGTTTTTTAATAGACTGTGATATTATCAAGATATATCACAATGAAGAACCCTATTTCTTTTGAGAAAGCAATATCCATTGCTCTTTGAAAAGTGGCTCCAGCATTCATTAATCCAAAAGGCATTTTTACATACATAAAGGTACCCCAAGGTGTAGTGAAAGTTGTTTTGTGTTGATCATCTAGATGCTCCAACACTTGACTGTAACCTGAAAAACCATCAAGCAGAGAGATCCTTTTGGAGCCCACTACCCTTTGCATTATGTGGTCCATCTTTGGTAAAGGGTAGCTATCCTTCAAGGATGCTTTATTTAGATTTCTGAAGTCAACGCAGAGTCTAATCTCTCATGTCTTCTTCCTCATAGATACAAGATTTGAAAACCATTCTGAGTACCTGAGTGGGACTATTATCCTAGCATTATACATTTTCTTTATCTCTTTCTCAACCACTGGCATTTGGACAGGGTTTATTCTGTGTAGCTTCTGTTTAAAGGGCTTCTAGCTCTTTTTGAGTGGAATCTTATGCTGAATGATATCAGTATTATAGGACTTCAAGTCTTCATAACTCCAAGCAAACACATCACTAACTTCTTTGAATAACTCAATATATTTATGCTTTATAGGTGCTGGCAATGTCTTTGATAGTTTCACCATTTTGGGTTTTTGCTTACTGCTTATATTGCACTCTTCTACATTTGCTTCAGTGGACTCCATCATTGGCTTTCTAGCAACATCATTAAAATCAAAAAGTTTTTCTAGAGGGACTAGTCCTCTTGGCAGGATATTGTCTCTAAACTACAGCACTTCAAACACTTATTTTTCTGGATCTTCACACATTTCTATACTTTGTGGGTGCTTCTTTGTTAAAAGATTTATATCAGCCTCATGAGGGGGCTCCTCTTTGCATGTTTGTTCCTCAGTAGAGCAGTCCTCTTCATAATCTAAGTCTGAATTTGAAATTTCAAACTCATTTCTGGACTGCAGGAAATCTTCAATCTGTGGGTCATCTTCAAAAACTTGCCAATATCTCACATTATCAAGGATTGTTGGTCTATATTTAACCTGCACCGTGTATTGTTTGTTAGGATGATGTAATTGACAATTGTTGGTTGCAAATGCTAGTCCATTGTGTAATGAATAAAATAGTGTAAATAATGATTAATTAGTTAATTAGTAATTAGGCTGAAAGGGCATGTCTGATAAGACATGACCTTTCGTGAAGAGGCACTTGCGTAGGTATATAAGCAACCTTCATTTGTAACATTCAATCATCTCATTATTCATCATACATTTTAATATAATATTTGTATCCTCAATGGATATCTTTGTATTCCAAGTCTTTTGGAGTAATTAACTTGAGAAGGAACTTTGTTCGCTTCATATTGTATCAGAGCAGTCAATCTTTTGGATGCTCACGTTGCACGGAGCCACGCTCTCCAATCCAAGTCCTTGACTGTCAAAATTCGTCAACATTGTTGCCGTCGAAGCGTTTCTCTACCAACCTTTGGAGTTTCTCCGCTGCTACTGAGTTCATCAGAGGCCCTTGGCCATCAAAAAAAAAAAAAAGAGAAGGAAGTAATTAAAAAATAAAATAAAATAAAATAAGATAAATAAATAAATAAAATAAAATACCTACACATTCATTCAACGACGCTGCCACCATCAACGACCAGTTGCTTTGCCCTCGACCGGTGTCACCTAAGACAGTTATGTTGGTAGAACACCTTCAGTAACACACCACCGTAACTGTTGCCACCAGCGCTAGCCAATCAAAACTTCACACCGATGTTGTCTGCTCCAACCGACAGTCGAACATTCCACCGCCAACCACACTACGTTGTAGCATTCCTTACTGCCATCCGAAAATATCCGCCTTACAAATTGAATTTAATTACATTCTAATTGTGGCTCACATAACTTCAGCAAGGAAGGATCGCAATGTTGTTATATTGAATCAAACATTGTGACCTTTAATAATTAAATGAAGATTTCATAATTAAACATAGTCCGGAGAAGCAAAAAAATAATAAAATAATAAAAAAATCTCGTGGTTGGCCGTACACACTGGTATTCCCTAATTCTCCATCGAGCTACTGCTGCATCCATCCTTCACATGTCTACCCATCTCCGTCTGACGTGTTGTTTCCTTCCTCTTGCACACAACTACTTGCATTCTAGCCACCAACGAAAATCACAATCGAACTTAAGTTGGCTTCCTACTCATACGAATTCAGCTGCCATCTGTTCTTTTCGTTGCAAGTACAATGCTAAACCCTCAGAAATAGCACATGTTTCTGGTTAGAAGGGAATGATCAGGCTTTCTAGGCAGTATTGTTTCCGGTTATAACAACCTTAAACTCTACACTATATCAGTCGCGACCATTGGCACTATAATTCAGCGCGATTCACTATAAAAAAAATTAATTCTTGTGTCCATATGATTCACTCGGCACGTCTCTACAGTGATCTGCCTATCCACGGTGGCTAAGCTAGGATAAGCTACTATCCACGGTGGCTTTGATCGACAAGTTAAATATTAATAGAAGATCCATTTTTTGTAAAAGGGTTATATATGATATAAATACTTTGATATTAAGTTTATATATACAAAGTGTGATTTAAATAAAATATTTCCTTTCATATAAGTGCGAAAAGGATACAAATAAAAAGGGATTAAAAATAGAAGATAATTTATAATTGCCACTTTTATTATAAGGAAGTACTAAGTAAATAAAGGAGAAAGGTAAATAATACATATATTATAAAATATTGAAATAAAAAGGTATTAAGAAAGTTTGAGATTTTAAATAAAAGGGATAACTTAAATAAATACAATTCCAAGGGTATTTATTAAAAAAAAAAAAGGGACCGGGGGGAAGTGGATTAATTTATGAAATAAAAGATCATTTCATAAAAAGAAAAAAGAAAAAATTATTAAAAGACATATACTTAAAAACAAAGTTTAAAAGAATTTCTGAAATAAAATGGAGTCTAATTCAGATATGAAAGAGGGAAGATTTCCTAAAAATTATATTATGTGTGTCTATGCGCTAATTGAAATCAAAGGGTCACTTGCGGGAAAGGAAGTTCTCATATCTATCGATCTTACTCAAAAGAATAATTATGTTAGTACTAAATGTGCTAACCAATTAGTGATCCCTAAATCAAATATAATTGAAACAAATTCATTTTACGCAAATGACAAACAATTCGACATAGAGAATTTACACCTAAGTATTGGGGAATATTCCTTTGTCTCACAATTTACTGTTAAAACCTTATTTTGCAACAATAGTGATATAGTTTTGGGTTCACTCTGGATGGAATCACTAGGGTCATTCATCATTAATACAAAACAAGAAGTTTTTGACATTCTCCTACAAAAATAAGAAAATAGCGCTGCAGGACGTTAACTTGAAGCCAAATTTAGTAATGCATGAAGACATACAAGAAATTTCAAAGGTAATTTCTCAAAAAAGTAAAAAGGTGATACAAAATATGCAAAAGGAAATTGATAAAATCACCACTAACAAGAATGAAGAAGTTGCTCGCCTCAAGGAACACAATGACAAGTTACTAACGCAAATTAAAAAGTTGAAGAAAGACAAGAAGTCATTAGCAAACAAGGTGCAACAACTTGTCGAAAAGGAATCATCGAAACTTTCAAATGTAGAAGTTCAAGTTGAAGAAAAAACGAACATTCATCCAGTGAATGTCACAACTCAAAAAGCAGATAAGAAAGTTGCAAAAGATACAAACTTAGATATTGCAGTTCAAACGAGGAGCATTCTATGTGAAGGTTCTGTAACCAACTCAATAACTTCCTCACCAGAAGAAAATCAAAAAGTCAGACTAAAAAAGTTCCCTATCGACATCCAAATCACAAGAGCAGATGACTCGACCAAGCTACCGTATTCAGAACAGAATCAACAAGTTGATATTCTGAAGAATACCGATGTCGATGCAATCCATTCATGTGATAACAAGTCGTCACAAGTTGCCAGTCATTGTAAGATTCCTCGAAAGATTGATTTAGGATGGTCTGATCCCTTCATAGTGCGACAATTTTGTTTGTCACTTAGAGGATCATATCAACTTGTATCGACAAGGATCACTGCCCCAAGACGAGAAGATGTTCGTAACAGGAAAAGAAATCGAGGCCTTTTATCAACAAGCTTTGAGGACAAAGCTTTTTGAAGAGGAAGGCAATGTAATGAATAAAATAATGTAAATAATGATTAATTAGTTAATTAGTAATTACACTGAAAGAGCATGTCTGATAAGAAATGACCTTTCGTGAAGAGACACTTGCGTAGGTATATAAGCAAGCCTCATTTGTAACATTCAATCATCTCATTATTCATCATACATTTTAATATAATATTTGTATCATCAATGGATATCTTTGTATTCCAAGTCTTTTGGAGTAATTAACTTGAGAAGGAACTTTGTTCGCTTCACATTGACAAGGATATTTTGAATTCTTGGGATAGAGGCAAGGTCATATTCTTTGAATGTTTTTAGAAGGTCAACAGCAGCGTTCCTGTATGCTCTTAATCTAGGATGTTCAGCTGAATATTCTCCCTTAATTTGCCTAATGACTAGCTCAGTATCCCCATGGACAGAGATCATTTTGGCTTCTAATTTCTTTAGTAATTGTAGCTCTTGAAGGAGTGCCTCATATTCTGCTATATTATTTGTACATTGAAAGTTTAATTTGCAAGGGTGACCCTCTGCGTGGTTATTCTTTGTGTTGTGTACCCAAACACCTGCTCCAGATCCAGTTTTTCCACAAGAACCATCAAAACTCATGCTCCAAAGAGGTTCAGGTTCAAACTTGTGTTGTTCATTTTCTATTTAATCTGACTATTCTTTCTTTTCTTCTTCTTTTTCAGTTGTTTGTTCATTAACTGCTACTTGTTCATTAATGCTTTCATCATTGTAAAGGATAAATGAATCAAGGTCTGAGTGGACAGAGTAGAGAGGGGATTTATCAGACTTTTCTTAACTGCTTACCATATATTTCATATGAGTTTCCTTATACAATATTCTTGGTTGACTAAACACTGGTATGGTAGCATAGGTCATATCCATTTGGAGGGTGCCTTGAAGCTTGGCTCCCCATGAGCATGATAAAAGCATGTCATATTTAGGGGGAATGTCAGCGACCACAATATCCATTACTAGAATTTTGGCTGGTATTTGTGCTAAAGTAACACAAACATCTTGGATCAGTTCTAGACATTTAACTCTATTGGATTCAAAAGAATACAGGTCTTTATATGCTCTAGTTATCTCAAGGCCAAGTTTCTCCATACTTACCTTTGGCATGAGGTTGTGAGATGCTCCTGAATTTAACATGGCATTATGGAGGATTTTATCATGAATATTCAAACTGACATAAAATGGTGGCACACCTCCTTCTTGAAATTTACCTTCTACTTCAGGCCCAAACAAAAGTTCAGGTTTGTCATCATTCAAATTAACAGTATCAGCATTTTCTCCTATGTTTAGTTCTTTCAAAACTTGGGATCTATATACATCTTAGCCTACCAATTCAGTGAGGGGTATGGAAATCTTTATCTTAGCAATTTCATTCTCAATACTAAATTGTGTCTGCGTTTTTGGCAGCTTTGAATCGGTTTTATCAAACATTGTTTTTGCAGCGATTTCAGATTGTTGATTTGCACTAGAGATGTCAGTTGAATCAGTTTTGTTAGGGCTAATATTTGATTTACCAGTGCTGCATTCTAGACTGTTTTTGTTTTTATTTTTATCGGAACTTTTAACCATTTTATTTGAATTTTCTGTTGTCTTTTTAGGATCAGTTTCAAGGGCCTTTCTAGCAAAATTTTTAGAATTCTCTCTCGGGAATGTCTTGAGCTTTCTTGCTTCTGAGGTCATATTGTCTATGCACCTCCATGATGGCATTTTCGAATCCTTATTTATAATCCTCAAATTCTTGGCATTCTTCTTCCATTTGAGTTGGGGCAAATATACCTCGCTCTTCTTCAGTGAGGAAAACAGTATCCTCATCATTAACTCCCAATTAGATTAATCTGACTTTCTTTTGGCTCTTCAATCACCCCCTCATCCTCATCAGCATAGTTTTCTTGGAAAGGAGGCCAGATTTGTTGGTCAGGTCCTCTCTGTTCCCTCTGTCTTATTTGAGAGGGGTTTCTCCTAAATTTTTGGCTTTGGTTCTGGTTTCTATTCCGAGGAGCTGCTTGGTTTTCTCTAGGGAAAGCTCTCTCAATTAGGTTGATTCTCTCCATCATCCTTTCCATGGTTCTAACAAAGTTATCAATCTTAGTATCATATGTGGAGGCCACAGCCTCTTCCCTATACATGACTCTTTTTCATTCTTCATTCTAGCCCTTTTGGCAATCATATTTGCTTCCACACTTACTACACCCCTCTGCATGTCTTCTAATTTAGGAGGGTCTCTTTCTCTTAGTTGATAGACCATCTCTGGGTCAAAACCATCTAGAAATTTCATTAGGGCTAGACCTTGTGGAGGTGTCATGTGAGGAGGGAGAGCATTATATACACTATTGAACCTAGTGCAGTAATCTTGGACACTCTCTCCAACGTTTCTCTCAATGTTCTCATATTCTGACAAGACTTGGAGAGGATTTTTCTTGACTTCCCATTTATTTAGGAACAGTTGGTGAAAAGCACGGAGGTCATGTATACTATTAGGGGTTAGGCCTTTAAACCAATTCCTTGCTTCTCCCCCTAGGCTCTGAGCAAACATTCTTAACTTAATGGTTTCGTCGTCTATCTCTTTTCAATCAAAATAGTCATCCATTTTACCCATATGATGTTGGGTAGTTGTAGAACTACCTTCATCAAATAGGGAGATTTTGGACTGATAATCCTGTGGTAGAGGTACTAAAGGCAATGGTAGGACCAATGGGGCATACCAAGCTACCATGATTGGTGGTTGGGGAACCCAAAGGGGGTTTACAAGTGGAGGGTTAACAAAAGGAGGTGGGGGGTTGAATGGAGGGAGGTGAACAGTGGGTATATGAGTAGGGGTAGAGGCTTCTACAATAGGACTCTATTGTAAGATGGATGGGTATAAAACTATCTGGGTTATCCAACTCTAGGATTTAGTCCTAAACAAGCTTTGTTCAAGGTGTGAGTCAACTAGGATATCCTGCAAGTTTTTAAGGTTTTCAGGTAGGGAACTTGCCTTGTGTATAGGCTTACTAACAGTTGAACTCTCAAATCTAGGAGTTTTCCTCGGGATTTTCTTTGGATTGTCAACTATTGCAGGAAGGTTTGGGTCAGAATGGGATCTGGTACAGATTCTTTCAGAAGCCAGAATTTAGACCCAGGGCGCAGAGAGGTTGAAAATTTTATAATAGCTGAAAAACAAACCAATCTATGAAAAAATACTTTATTCACACATTATTTTGACTAGGTTCTTATTTGAGTTTTGATAATCTTAGGTTTTCTCAATAGTTTCCCAATATGGTCGCCATTATGTTAGCTCCATGTAATTTGTAAGATTGGCAAGAACAAGTAGCAAGGAACCACATCAAACCACTTTGGAGTCCATGACCTAGCCCTCCTGGGCTCAAAGAGGGATCTCTCTATATTTATGATTAACTAATTTAGCTTTATGATTATATTCTTCTGATTTTAGGCTAGTTATGGAGATTGGGGTTGTCTGTTTGATTGTTTATTTGGTTGGATAGATAGAATGTGGGAAGCTTAATCCATTGGGCTATGGAGTCATAAAAGGTTTAAATTGTACATCAATTTTTCAAGGGTTTTCACAGGGCAAATTAACTATATCAAATGGATCTTTGTGGCAAGATGAATATGAGATGATAGTGAGTTCAGTAAAGCTAAAAATAAGTTAAGAATTCTTTAACTATACTTCAACATAAAAGCAGAGCAGACAGTCTTTGAATTCTGAATTCAAGTCTTTAGAGGAAAACATTTAAGATAACAATTCAGTAGAGGTAAAGAGCAGTGAAAAATTCTTTAACTCAACTTCGTAAGAAATACCTCAAGATAACAGTTTCGGAGAAACTAAAGAGCAGTTAAGAATTCTTTAGTTAAACTTCAAAAGAAAAACCTCAAGATAACAGCGAGGTGAAACTAAAGAGCAATTAAAAATTCTTTAGTTATACTTTGCAGAGGAAACAATGAGATAACAGTAACAGACAGAATTAAGGTGCTCATGCAACATATCTTAATCTAAAAATTTTGTTTCTGCTATCAGGGAGATTGATGTACAATATGGAAAACAAAGGAGAAGCATTAACAAAAGAGGGATAACATCACCATTAACATAGCTCAAGGATCCTGTGAAAGTGCTTGTATCACTGATGTCCTGCTCAAAAACAGTTACAGTGCTCGAGTGCAATAATCTTTGCAACTCAAAATCTAATCAAAATCCAACCTAGCAACCAACAATGATAATGAACAATACATGCAGTATTTAACTGCAACTGAGGAGGTTGCCCTAATATAGGGTGACAAACTGCATTTACTACAGAGTAAATGCAGTTTTTGACAATTGAGAGCATGCAAGGCCCAACCCTAAAATATCCCTAACAGACCTACTGTAACAATAACTTTCAAATTAACTGTTGAGCTAACTTTAAAATATCTTTGACCAACTCCCTGTAACATTATCTTTTATAATAACTTCTGAATTTATGCTAAAATATCACTGACTGTAATATTAACTGTAGCAGCCTTCATTAAATCAAAATTAGGTTGTAGGTGGCTAGTATGTTTGAGAAGAGACTAATGCTGAGTAGCCTTGACATCTGGCTTTGTTTTCCTTCGTTGCTTTGTTCTCTGATTTGTCTTTAAACTTTAAACTGTCCTTATTTGTATAATATCTTTACTACCTCTGTTGTCACTATAACTTCTTCCTTTACCTCACTATTTTATATGCTTTCTTTTTAACTCTGTCCTTTTAACTGTTTTCATCTTGGACCTTTAATGCTCTATTTACCTCTTTTACCTTTCACTGTCATAGTGAAACTTTTACCTTTCACTGTCTTTTCCTTGACCCTGCTCTTTAACTGTCTTTTATTTGTCTTCATCTCTACCCGGACTGCTCATTTTCCTGCTTTCATACGTTCTTCCACTCATGATCCTTTGGGTGAATAAGGCCTTTAAACCTAAATCCAGAGCGTCTGGTTTTAAACATTTCTTGGAATTAGAACTGCAACATGATTATTGCATTCTCTGATACATAGATCACCTGCAAAATTAAAACAATTATTAATAAAAACGAAGCTCTGCAAGGAGGCAATATGGCTTGAAAGAACTTGGGAAATCTGTAGAAGGAGTCCGGACAGCAGAGGTTTTTACAATTTCTGCATCCAGCAATGGCTTCCAGGTCTTTTAGAAACGTCGCAGGGGTTATCACATTAGTTCAGGAGCTCATTGCAATAGCACAGAGTTTACGATTTTTCAAATGGTTGGTGGTTTCGCCTGATGGCACGGAGGCGATTTGTGGTTTATCGCATGGTGCACAAATGGTTTGGCGGTTTAGTTTGCGAGGATGTGATAAAGCGTTGTGGCGACACATGGCAGATGGGAGGGGTCGCGAAACCGCCTATTTCGCAACCCTCCGAAGTTTTTAAACAACATGCGCTTTGGGTTGTGAAAATGCTTGGTCGCTGTCGAATCAGGTGGCAAAGATCTGACGGTGGTCGAGTGTTGTTCGATCGTGGGTTGATTTGATGGGTGGGGTCCGGATTTGAATGGGACGGTGGGGTAAATAAAAGGTGGGGCCCGGGGTTATATAAAAGTGGAGGGTAAATGAAATGGAAAGCGAGGTAAAGATTTAAAGTGGGGGCTTAAATATATAAGGGGTCAAGTGTTTTAAAATAAACAGGGTTTATTAACGTGGGACCCAATAGTTTTAAAATTTATTTAAAAGAAATGTAAAAATGGGTTTTTACATTATTTTTAATGAAAGAAGGGGTAATGAGTGAAGGGGAAAGGATTTTAGCAATGGAAATGGGGTTTTAGGGGTAAAAATGGGATTTCAGAGCATGGGAGTGTCAGAAAAGATAAAATGAAAGGTAATGGAGAGGTTAAATGAAAGATAATGAAGGCAGTGAGATTTCTGAAAATAAATGATAGTCAAAGAATGTTATTTCAGCATGAAAAATATAGAGAATAAGCAGTCAACTTGTGATACTGTAAAAATATAGGAGTCTAACACCGGTCAGAGATAGCATACCACCTGAGCGGTTATGTAGTTATATGGCAATGGTTGCCAACATCGTTGACTCTGAGCCTTCTAGCTATGAGGAGGCAGCTAGCCAGTAGGTCTGGAGAGAGGCCATGCAGGGGGAGTATTCTTCTATCATGAAGAATGATGTTTGGGAGATGGTACCAAGGCCTGAGGGAAAATCCGTGGTTACTTCCAGATGGCTTTACAAGGTAAAGCATGCTGCAGATGGCAGCATCAAGAAGTTCAAGGCAAGGTTTGTGGCTAGAGGGTTCTCCCAGGAAGAGGGAGCTGATTATGAAGAGACCTTTTCTCTCGTGGCTAGATATACTTCCATTCACTCCATTATATCGATAGTAGCAGAGACGGGTTGGAAGATCCACCAGATGGATGTGAAGACTGCATTTCTCAATGGCTTCATACAGGGGGAGGTGTACATTGAGCAGCCATAGGGCTTTGAGGTGCATGGGAAGGAGTCCAATGTATGCAAACTGAAGAAGGCACTTTATGGCCTGAAGCAAGCTCCTAAAGCTTGGTACTCCAGGATTGATACTTACTTGTAGGAGATGGGTTTCACAAAGAGTGATGCAGATCCAAACCTATACTTTATTGTGATAGGTGAGGAGCCTCTCATTCTGGTGATGTATGTGGATGACTTGGTCATTACGGGTGCAGAGAGACTCATAGAGGGCTGCAAGAGAGATCTTGCTTCGAAGTTCGAGATGAAGGACATTGGCTTGATGCATTACTTTTTGGGTTTGGAGGTGTGGCAAGAGGAGGGGCATTTCTTCCTGGGACAGGAGAAGTATATTGTGGACATCCGTAGCAGACTCCACATGGAGGATTGTAAACCCATGTCGACACCTATGATCACTAACAAGAAGAAGCCTCATGCTTCAGATTCCGAGTTGGTGGATCCCACATTGTATTGACAGCTGATTAGTTCCTTGATTTATTTGGTCAACACTAGACCAGATATAAGTTTTGCAGTCAACACAATGAGCCAGTTCATGTGTGAGCCCAGGAGAGTGCACTGGGTTGCTGCAAAACACATTTTGCGGTACTTGCAGGAGATACTACATTATGGTCTGGATTATAGACAAAGATATGGAGTGAGATTGGCAAGGTACACTGATTCTGATTGGGCAGGTTGTGCTTCTGATAGGAAGAGCACTTCAGGGTGTTGTTTTGGGCTGGGTTCAGCAGTTGTGTCGTGGTTCAGCTGAAAGCAACAGTCAGTAGGATTGAGTTCAGCAAAAGTAGAGTACATGGCAGCCAGTCTAGCTAGTTGTGAGGCCATCTGGCTTCGCAAGATGTTGTTTGGCTTATTTGGTCAATCGTTGAGACCTTCAATGATTTACTATGATAATCATAGTTGCATTAAACTCACAAAGAATCCAATGTTTCATGACAGATCAAATATCATTTCATCATAGACTATGTTCAGAAGGGAGTTGTGAAGCTTGAGTATATTCCCACAAGAGCAAGTAGCAGATATATTCACCAAAGCCTTACCACGAGGCAAGTATGTCTACTTCAGAGACAAGATGGATGTGGTGAGGAACACTTTCCTCGGTAAGGAGTGTTAAATTTGGGTACCAAATGACAAGTGGTTCCCTAAGGCTTTGATCTTTGGCCTAGGGAAAAGTGTCCAAAAGTATTTAACTTTTTCTCCTAAAGTGACTTATAATTGGTAAAGTCAAATCTAATTTTAAAGTGACTTTATAAGTGATAAAGTTACTAAGTCTAATTTTAAAGTGACTTTAATAAAGTCAATGTAAAATTAGAAAGTGAAAAGTGACTTTGGAAATAAAAGACTAAGAGGGTATTTATTAAAGTGGAGTGAATTAAAAAAATAGAAAGTGAGATTTAAATGCACATTTAATCTCAACCCTAGATCTAAATTTATCTCAGCCATTGGATTTAGGGATTCCCCAAAAGTCATTTAGAGTTAGGTTAAAGGAGGAAAAGAAGAGAAAAGTTCATTCATTCTTTCATGAGCAGATTGAGAAGACGAGAAGAGAGCAAGGAGAGTTTCTGAGCAGTGAGGTGAAGGAGAGCAAAACCTTGGCATGCATACCGAGGCAACATTTTAGTAAATCCATAAAGCAAGGTTGGCACACAGTTCAAGGCAGATTTGAGCACATTTTTCAAGGCAGTTTCCGTACAACAACTTTAGCATGCATTCCTAGGCAGTCGTGCAGCATTTTGGCACAGATTTCGAGGTGAAGAGGTTGATGTTTTTGTGGCACAGATTTCGAGGTAGATTGTACAATTTGCTATTGTCCCTGTGCCTAGAAAACGAGGTAGAATCTGTACAACATTTATTGTTGTCTCTCTACACGCATTTCAAGGAGGCCGTAAAACAACATTTATTATTGTTCTCCACGCAAATCGAGATCATACAGTAGCATTTATTGTTGTGTTTCTGGGCACGAAAAACAATGAAGTCCATACAGCATTTATTGTTGTTCTTGTTGTACTGTTTGCACGATTTATGAGGTGGTGATTAAGCACGGAAAACGAGATAAGTTGTATTTGTTGGTTGCTAGAACTTTCTGTGTATTTCTATTTCACTGTAAAAGACAAATATTCAGAAATAAAGAAGAGCTCTCGAACTAATTTCCCCAAAGAGTTGTAGGGGGTTTTTCCAGGGTCATGTTGACCAAAAATCAACATGTCATTTTCTGTGTGTCACTGAAAATATTTCTGTGTTTTTATTTTTGGATTTTCCAGCACCTTGAAATTTCCAGAATTTGTGTTTTCATATATATTTATTATTTCCAGCATGTTGAATGTATGGTTATGGGAATAGGCATTTAACTACATGGAAGTAATAAGGAGAAACTGATAATCGGGATTGGGTCAAAATTTCTACATTACAATAATTTTCTTAACATGATACAATATGCCCAAAAGGGTCTTCCATACATGACAATGACTTAATTGACTTCATGACTCCATGACAAACCTAGAAGCACTATATAGGTGCTTGACCTATAAATAATTTTACCTTGAGCATAAAACCCATGCATCAAGAATGACAATAATAAATTTCTCTTTTCCTTAATATCAAATACATAAAATCATGATTACATATGTCATTATGAAGACCGAACCTAGTTACATATTGCAACACTATCAGTTTGTGTTAGGATTGCTTGGAGAAGAGGGTAATTTCCCTCAATTGATTTTGCCAGTATTTCTCTCATCTTAGATAGCCAGTTTGGCATCCAAATTTATTATACTCGAAATTTCACTGTTGCATCAATTTTCCCACATTGGGGTTTTCCGAGGAAATTTGTCCAAAAATAATTGTCATCTTTATGTGTGTCTTCCAGCATTTCTGAGATCCTATTTTTGCTTCTATAGTAATTTGTATGGTGAAGAAATTGGAGTGTGAATTATTTGTTGTTTGTCAAAGCAATAAATCTTATAATAATTAACCAGCTAGAAGAATAATTTATAGTTGCCACATTTCAAGGAAGTTTAACATCCAGTTGGGCCATTAACACCAATTGGACGGGTCTTCCACTCTCAAGTTTTGGGCCAAACCCTTTCTGATTTTTCTGGGTTTCTTGCAAGGAGGTTGCACTCCAAGTTTCAAATCGATCCAGCCATTCTTCAGACAATATCTCATTTTCTTCATCTCAGGTCGTTTTATTCACTTATGAGACCATACACTGGGTTTTGCAAGGTGTGGAACTCTCAGGAAATTAGGAAGATCATTTTTAGGTTTTTCTGGGGTTTTGGAGGGGAGTCCATGGGTGGAATTTTAGGTTGATCTAGACACTACTCACGCCAACCATCATCAGTTACAGCCAGTAGTCAGCAGAAAATCATTTATCGGGCCATGCATGTCATAGATCTAAGTCACACACTTACTGGGTCTGATAGATATTTTTGGGGTTTGCTCTGCTTGCTTAGCAAGCTTAGGTTCCTTCATCACTTCTTTGATGTACACAATTTTCATGATATAATAAAATGGCTTAGTGATTTTGTTTCTCTTATCTATGTCTATTTTCTTGTTGTTGGTATCCCTACATATTTCTGTTGTTTTACGTCCATCTCTATTATTTACTGTATTTTTCCCAAACAGATCATTACAAACATAAGCTTACAAGCTTAAGACGTGGACTCGGCCAATGGCCATGAGGTTCAATGAACCTCAATTTTTTTTTAGATTTTCTGAGTTTCAAACCTCAAGATTGAAGTTCAAGGAACCTTGTGATGTAGCCCACAACATAGTGTGGAGCATTGGACTATAAATTAGAGGGACTCTTCAGTTCAAGAAAAGTATTAATCAAGGTGAACATTGTAACACCCTAAGAGGCTTGACCCTTGGTATTGTTGAGGAGTGCAAACATAGGAGAATTCATCGGGCCTTGTACCAAGAATCAAATTTTTATTAGCAACTTTCATCTAAAGGGGGGTTGAAGGTGCTAGGTTGTAAGTTTTGAGTTATTTTAAACTTAAAGTTTCCACCTCTAGTATTAATAGAGACAGAATTCTGCAAAATAGGCAGTTTTTTAGTTTCAGAGGTTGTTGATAGAATTTGGAGCTCTTGTTGAGGTGGGAATGTTGTAGGTGTAAATAACGGAGCTCCAACTTAGTATCGATATATTATTTTTATCATGTAGACATTACGTTTGTATATATTAGTGTAAGATATGTGCCCAATGTAACATCAATGTGTTAAGGTTAGCAATTAGGTGGTTAAACCACCATAAACAACTTAGTGTACCACATAACGATGCACTAAAATATGAGTAACCTGAGGGATAATTTTGCAACATCATCATTAATATACTGGACATTTACTATTCTCGATCTCAAAATACATTTGCACGAAATGTGTTATGTATGCACACATATAAAATCCTACATTACACAACGTAATAAGATATTTTGTTTTGTTTTAGAAAATAAAAGCATTCAACTCTTAAGTTCAAACAATCATGCAAGTTGGATCATTATAGTTCTTTTTCCTGCTGCCTTAGACATATTTCACTTATTCTACCTTTTCTGCCTTTTTTGAAACTCAAGAAGGGACATGAGAAAAAATACCTATTAAATCTTGATTCTAGGACATATTTACAAAACCTTCATTCTCATCTATACAAAATACAATAACATATATAAGAATAGGAATGTTTGTGTCTTGTTTTAAGCATATTCAAGTAAGCTCTCAACAACTACATGTTTGCCGAGATATTCATTTCAAGTCCACAATAGCTACTTGCAACTTAGAGATTTGATCTAGATTGGTGAGTATCAATTACCAAGGCCTTCATATCAAGTACAAGTGTTTTTCATGTCATCAATATATATATATATATATATATATATATATATAGAGAGAGAGAGAGAGAGAGAGAGAGAGAGAGAGAGACCATGTATATATAGTACAACATATGAGAATAGGAATGGATATGTCCTTTCTTATGCATACTTGAGTAACCTCTCAACAACTATGAGTCTACCCACATATTTATTGAAACTCTGCAATAGCTTCTTGCAACAGAAAGTCTAATCTCAATTGTTGTGTATCAATTACCAGAGTCTCCATACTGATAAAACCTAAGAAAAAGGCTTGATTAAACCCAATAAGTGATGGTTTTTATATAGCCCATTTATTTATAGATAGAGAGAGAGAAAGGTGACCAATTATTATCAGACTCTTTGACTATTATGACTTCTGTAATGTTCCAAACTAGGAAAAACAGTGATATACAAAGCAAACAGCAAATTCAACCACAGAAAAATTTAAACTTTAGTGCACACCCATGAAAACTGGAAATATGAAAGCAGTTGAGCCATTTTATTATATAACTGGAGCAATAGTACAAGAAAGTGGAAGGAATGCACTTGGGCTTGCCTCAATGGCAAGCGGAGCAAAGCCCATGTGATGAAATGATAAGCCTGACTGATGTTATCAGTTGTCCCAATAATGTTCTGCATTGCCCCGGCAAATCTGCACTGTCTTCTGCAAATATACTATTGAAAACCCCACCTCCGATGCTCAAAAAATTCCACCAAATTAATCCCAAGCTCCTCAAGCAAAACCCACCAAAATATAGAAAGGATTTGGCCTGGTTTTGACCCCCGAAATTCGGCTCCCAAAAGCCCCACGTCCTCCTCTCACTGTTGAAAAGTATTGTCTAATAGTACACCAAAAGAAATCCACCCAAAACACTCCAAAAAGGTTGCAAATCACTTCCCAAATGTTTCCCTGATCTCTCTCGGCAAGTACCAATTTCCCCAAGCAAGCCTCCAACTCCCATGTGTGCCCAGTGAGAGGCTTTTGCACTGGCTCAATGTTGATTTATGGTAGCATCGGATGTGCTCTAGCCTTGTAATTTTGTATACAGGCTCAAACACATGCATTCCATAAAACCCAGAAAGGATTTTTGGAAATTCCACTTAGAGATGGTTTAATTAAATTAATTAATTGTTTTTTAATGTTTTCGTAAGTCTAAACTTAGGGAAACTGATTAATTAAAGGGTATTAATTAAACTAAGTATGAATCTTCTAGATCAAGTCATGGATCACCTCCAAGTTAATCTTAGCCGTTGATTATGTTTTAATCTTGGTCGTTGAAGGGTCAACAAAAGAATATAAGGAGGGTGAGGGGCCTATGGAAAACACATTGAGCACATTGAGCATTTGGCATTTTCGATCTTGTGAGAGAGAGACAGCTTTTTGATCAAGATCGAATCACTAGGGTTGGGTTTGCTAAGTGATTTGATTCAGTGATAGTTTTAGAGACGGGCAGATGCAGTGACTGGTCAGGAGGGTCGGTAGTACATTTCAGAGAGAGGTAGCAATGACGCAGAGAGAGGCAACGCAGTCACCTGTAGGGGTGACGCAGTTCCTGAAGGGAATCACGTAGAAGTGACGCAGTGCCTTTTGTATTCAATCCAGAAATAGCTGGAAGCTGGGGTTTCTGAGCCAGGAGGGCCAAAACTCAGTTTCAGATCAGCCTTGATCAATTTCAGAGGAGAGGTGACGCAGTTCTTCAGCTTGCCCACGCAGGCTTACACAATTCCAGCGTAGGCATCACACAAAGGCAGAGAGGGGCTTCACCAGTGTTGTTTAGATCAGCCAGGGACTTGCAAAGTGAGGTATACCTCACATGTCTTATGTTGCCTAGATTTTCTCTTAAGGGTGAGCCGGATATTGGCACCCTAGTTGTACTCAAGATTCTGCTGCTTAATAATACAAAACCCTCATATCCACTGCACCGGTTTTCCCGAGTTGGGTTTTTCCAGGGACTTAGTCCAAAAATAGTTGTGTCAAATGTGGATGTTTTTCATTGTATTTTTTTCAGTTTGTTTCAACACTTAGATTTATTCCACAGGATTATTTGTGTAGACTACTTCAGTTATTACTTCGATATTTCACTGTAATGAAATAATTATGAAAAATAATAGGAGAAGTAATTCAGATTTGTTGTAGTAGGAATCCAGATCTAGGATTTTTCACATGGTATCAGAGCTTATTCAAGTTGAAGTGCGGGATAAACAAGAGTGAACCAGCAGATTAGCGCTGAAGAGACAGGATCTGTGTAAGCAGCAGCAGACCATCCCATAAATTACGATGTCCAGGCCAAGAGGGCAATCCAGCGCAGAAAAGGCTCTCTCTGAGAGATTTGACAGAGGGGTAAGTTTTTTCAGTTGCAGAAGAGGTAGCGTAGTAGACCAACGTAGTTGAAGGACGCAATTACTGCACAGCCGTAAGAGTTGGTGCATAAGCGTTAGAAAAATTCTGAAAAACACAGATTGGGGATTTCTTAACCTCAGAGAGTTTTCTTACTCAAAGAAACTCAGCTTTTCCCATGCAACAGCAGAAGCATTGACTTACTCCTCAAGGAGTGTGTAAGTCTAGCTAAGCATAGGATTAGAGGAAGATATCGACAATTGAGAAGATGGCCAGCAACGGATTGCATGACTAAGATAGATTAGAGGGTGCCTCCAACTATGTTATTTGGAAGTCAAGGATTCAGTTTCTCCTTGATGAGAATGATCTAAAGGCCCTCATAGACAGCACAGTTGCAGAACCACTAGATGCAGCACATCTGAGAGCCTCCAAGAAGAACATGACTAGGGCCAAACGATTGATCCTAATGGTGTGAAAGATATCATCGTACCTCACATAGAAGAAAAGAACACTGTAAGAGAAATGTGGGTAGGGCTAGAAAAGCTATACCAAGGATCTTCCGAGCAGCGGAAAATGTATCTGGAGGAGAAGATGCATAATACCAGGATGAAGAAGGGAGAGCGTTTTGACTCCTTCCTGTCTAGAATTCAGGATAACCGAGACTGGCTGTCAGCAGTGGGTTCAGCACCCAAAGACTCAGAGCTAGTAAGGCTCACTCTGAACTCTGTTTCAGAGGACTATCAGGTCTTTGTCCAGAGCATTATGGGCAGAGAAAAGCTTCCAGGATAGGAAGCGATGTGGGCAGCCTTGCAGCAAGAAGAGTTGAGGAGAGATCTCCTCAAAATCCATATTGAGGATGGCAGCAGTGGTTCGAAAGTCCAGAAGGAGGAAGAAGATAACACAGCCCTTGCATCAAAGGGGCAACAGAGGAAAAAGAAGAAAGATTTATCTAAGATCAAATGTTTCAGGTGTGGGGAAATGGGACATTATGCCACACAATGTCCTCTTAAGAAAAAGGATAAGGAGGAGAAGCAAGATCCTCAAGCCAGAGCTGCCAAGATTGAGGCAGAAGCATATTGTGCTATGTTAGCTCATATTCCGAAAGGAGAAAAATGGGTTGACCTAGGTTGTAGATCCAGAATCTACAGGTGGCAGGACCCTTGAGTATTTCCAAACTCTTGGATCACATGTGAGCTATGGCAACCTTAAGACAGTAGCAGGATGGACAATTGCAGCAGAAGATGAGAAGACAATGCAGTGGCTAGCAGTACTAGACCCTGATTAGCACAGAGAGGAAGCAGCAGCATCAGCAGTTGAGCGGCAGCAGCGCAGTGTACACTGGTGCAGCGCAGTGCAGTGCAGTGTTCATGCAGTGCAAAGCAACAACATCGCAGTATTTTGAGAGAGTTAGTGCAAAAGTTAATAGTAGTAAGTCTTATTTTTCAGATGCAGTTTTACTTGTCCAATTTCAGATGTTTTTCTGTTGCAATTAGCAATAGTGCAGCAACAGCAATAGTTGAGCAGCAACAGCGTAATACACAGTGGTACAGCACAATGCAGAGCAGTGCTCACGCAGTGCAGTAGCATAGTTGCAGAATTCAGAGGGAGTTGCAGTACAGTAGAAGTTGGCGACAACTAGCAGAGTTAGCAGCAGTATAGATGCAGCATTTTTGTGCAGTGTTGGTGAGCAGCATCAACAACACAACAGCAGATGTTTCAAAGGTTAGAGCAGCACATTGAGTTGTCTTGCTAGAGCACTTTCCTCGCTAAGAGGGAGTGTTGATTTATGGTAGCATCGTATGTGCTCTAGCCTTGTAATTTTGTATACAGGCTAAGACACATGTATTCCATAAAACCCAAAAAGGATTTTCGGAAATTCCACTCAGAGATGGTTTAATTAAATTAATTAATCGTTTTTTAATGTTTTCCTAAGTCTAAACATAGGGAAACTGATTAATGAAAGGGTATTAATTAAACTAAGTGTGAATCTTCTAGATAAAGTCATGGATCACCTCCGAGTTAATCTTAGCCCTTGATTATGTTTTAATCTTGGTCGTTGAAGGGTCAACAGAAGAATATAAGGAGGGTGAGGGGCCTATGGAAAACACATTGAGCACATTGAGCATTTGGCATTTTCGAGCTTGTGAGAGAAACATGGCTTTTTGATCAAGATCAAATCACTAGGGTTGAGTTTGCTAAGTGATTTGATTCAGTGATCAGAGTCAGAGAGGGGCAGATGCAGTAACTGGTCAGGAGGACCAGGAGTACATTTCAGAGAGAGGTAGCAGTGACGCAGAGAGAGGCAGCATAGTCACCTAGAGGGGTGACGCAGTTCCTGAAGGGAATCACGAAGAAGTGACGCAGTGCCTTTTGTATTCATTTTGAAAATCGCTGGAAGCTAGGATTTCTGAGCCAGGAGGGCCAAAACTCAGTTTCAGAGGAGAGGTGACGCAGTTCTTCAGCTTACCCAAGCAGGCTTACGTAGTTCCAACGTAGGCGTCATGCAGAGGCAGAGAGGGGCTTCACCAGCGTTGTTTAGATCAGCGAGGAACTTGTAGAGTGAGGTATACCTCACATGTCTTTTGTTGCCTAGATTTTCTCTGAAGGGTGAGCCAGATATTGGCACCATAGTTGTACTCAAGATTATGCTGCTTAATAATACAAAACCCTCAGATCTACGGCACCAGTGTTCCCGAGTTGTGTTTTTCCGGGGTCTTAGTCCAAAAATAACTGTGTCAAATGTGGATGTTTTTCACTGTATTTTGTTCAGTTTGTCTCAGCATTTAGATTCATTCTGCAGCATTATTTGTGTATATTGCTTTAGTAATTACTTCGATATTTCACTGTAATGAAATAATTATGAAAAATAGTAGGAGAAGTAATTCAGATTTGTTGCAGTAGGAATCCAGATCTAGGATTTTTCACACCCAGGAGCTGCAATTTCATCCCAGATTGTGGCTTCCTCCTACTCCAAAACTCCACAAAAATCCTGCCAAACCTCTAAGCTTCCTTCTCTGAAATTCCTCTGACAATTACTCCCTGGAAGAGCACTAAAATGACTCACACGTGAGTCCCTCCTACATCCTCCTGGAATACACACTAGTTAGGAAAAACCTAAAACAATGTTACCGATGAAATAGGTAACTGCAATGTTACCTACTTTTTTTTGGTAGCATAAAAAGCACCCGATTTTGAAAAGTGGTGATGCAGAATCACCCTTTTTTTTTGTGCACATTTTTGACACTCTAATATTTTTATTTATGAAGTATGAATATTTGTTTTAAGATGTTAGTGATTTTCATGCTAATTTTGAAATGTATTGATGCATCATCAATTTTTTTTTTAGAGCGGTGATTTTAATGCTAATTTTGAAACGTATTGATGCAGCATCAACCTTTTTTTTTTAGAGTGGTGATTTTCATGTTGGTAATAAAACACAAAACTTAGATAAAAAAAATTATATAAAAACAATAAAAAAAACCAATAAAAATGTAAAAAAAAAACAAAATTAGCTCGTAAAAATAAAAAAAATTAAACAAAAATAAATAATAAAAAAAAGCAAAAAATATTCGAAAATTATATCAAAAGAAATGACAAAATTTGAAAAAAAAAACACATAATTTAAAGAAAAAAAACAAAAATTGACCGAAAAAAAAAACAAAAAAATAAAAACATTAAAAACTTTTTTTTTCGAACTTATTAAAAAAAACCATATAATAAAAATTTAAAAAAAAAAAATATATATATATATATATATATATATATATAAAATTAAAATAATTAAAATTACAAAATTAAAATTAAGATAAAAAAAAAAATTAATTTAAAAATTTAAATTAAAAAAAATAATAAGAAGAAGAAAAAAAATACAAATTTTAAAATTAACACCAAAAAAACAAATTTAAAAAAAAAAACAAAAACAAAATTTAAAATTGACAGGTAATAGGTCGGTTCCATGATAGAATTATTTTTTTACTATATACTATAACACTTTATACTTCATGTTTTTTTTTAGACAACAACGGTTAAATTTGATTAAAAGGCGGCAAACCAGTTGCCGTAGGCTATTACAGGACAGTTTTGATTGTAGAGATTTATCGAATTACAACGAATGGGACTGTTGTTCTCGTTACAGGGATTGGGAACTCCAATGGGAGAGCGACGCTTGATGGACAGAACAGCTGGAGGGACTGCCCAGGAAATGCTACAGGAAGCATGATTATGTGCTGAAGATTGAAATTGAGGGACCTCTTGCTTTTCATCCGACTTCGCATGCTGATCCTTAGCCTTTCTTCTTAAAATGCCAGAATACGTATCATTGCTCTTGCCTACGTTGCTTTCGGAGCCCAAGTGATGCGCAGCCATAGTACATCTGCGGAGGCTTTTGGGTCTGTCATCGAGATCCACCGGAGAAAATGGGACAGTAGAGAGGGCTAACAGAGGACAGGGTCCGTTCTTGGAGGGAGATCGGACTGAATGAGCTTTTGAGGCAGAGTCCATGACCCTCAGCGACAGTATGCTAGATATGATCCGAACCCGGAGGGCTGAAGGATGGGCAGCAAAGGGAAACAGAGGAGAGCCTGAAGATACTGAGAGCCAGGCTTCAAAGAGATTAAGGAATGGTGCAGACTGAATCGTCATTGTTAACTGACAGAGACCTCCTACAGCGAAGAGAGCCTAGGTTGGCTTCCAAGTCCGCCTGAGAGTTCAGATTTCTTAGGATATGAAAGAAAGAGATTTTGCGAAATCTAGGTAGGATAAGCCTGATTTTTTTGAGAATGTGGGCTAAGCAGACCTGAGCAGGGTTCTTAAGAGAATTCAAAGCTTGAATAATCAATCTGGAGTCTCCAAAGACAGATAAAGAAAGGAAATTTCTCTTGAGCGCCAAGTTTAGACCCTGCCACAGAGCAAGAGCCTCCGCTCTGTTGTTAGATTCAATGCCCAGTCCCCAAGCAAACCGCACCACTGTAGAACCACCAGGACACAGGATAACTCCACCGCCGCCCGCAACACCAGGGTTACCTTTAGAGGCCCCATCAAAGAAAAAACAGTGGTCATCCAGGGCGAATCTCCACTTAATGAACTCCTGTTCATCCAGACGGATTTCCCAACTAGAATGAGCAATTGCAGGAAGGATGGGGTTGTTCTTTTGGATTGAAACAAGTTCAGAAAGCCAAAGATTCTCCTCACTGTCCAGAGCCGTTTCGTTTCTGATAGCATTGTTGGCTTCTAAAACCTCACCCAAGAGAGCCTTGATTTTAGAGATAACACTGGCAAGGTTACAACTCTCATCCTTGAAAATTCTATTGTTCCTCTCCAGCCACAATTTCCAGCATATGAACTTGGGAATCCACATCCAGCCAGTCTTGAGAAGGCTTTTTTTGGAGAGGCAGAACGGAGATAAATTTGCCCAGTTGCGAAAAAGATTTGGAATATTTCCGGGAAGCTCAACTTTGTCAGATCCTAGCATTAGGACACCTCTCTAAACTTCTTGAGCAAAGGGGCAAATTAACAACAGGTGATTAGCTGTTTCTTCATCCGACACACATAGAGGGCACCTGGATGGCCATTCCATACCACGCTTTCGGAGCTTGTCTCTTGTGAGGATACTGTTATGTGCCAGCTTCCAACAGAAGAAGTCAACCTTGGGAAGAGAGGGAAAGGCCCAGATGAATTTCCATTGAGTTGGATCCGGAGGAACATTTGGGATAACCTTCATACTTTTATAGCCTTCAGATACAGAGTATGAGCCTGATAGCAAGCCCCACCCTCGTTTATCCTTAGAAGTAGCCTTTATTGGAGATTTACCTTGGAGCAAGTCCAGCAATAACATGGCTTCTCCTTCTAGCCACTGAGGAATTTCCCCTAGATTCCAACTGTCCCAAAGACCATCCGTCCAATTGGAGATGTCCCAAAGGGTGTTCAAATTGCAGGCCTGAAGCCAAGCTTTAATATTAACTAAGTCCTCCATCCGGCCCAGAGGCTGGTCACCAAGGATCTGGTCTTCCCAAATTCTAATATTTTTCCCATTGCCTGGGATCCAGTAAAGCTTTTGGCTGAAGTGCTCCAAAGCAGAGAGACAGAGTTTGAAAACCGGAGAGCCTTTGGTTGTTCTTGGGGGCTGATCCAGGCACCTCAGCCGCTGCCCATGAAAATATTTTTTCCACAGAACACTTTTACTCCAACTAGCTTTGCCCGAGACAATGTTCCAGAGGATCTTGGAGCCCAAAGCAAGGTTCTAGGCAGCCAGATCTCGCATTTGGAGACCTCCTTCCATTAAAGGCTTCTTAAGAGTGTCCCAGTTAACTAAATGAAGCCTTCGCTCATTATTTTTCCCCCCTTCCCACAGAAATCTTCTCAGGAGACCATCCATTTTACTGATGAAGGTTTTAGGGGCCAGAAGAATGGAATGTTGATATAAAGGCAGACTAATAAGAACAGATTTCATAAGGATTACTTTCCCAGCATTGTTCAACCAAGAAGCTCCCCAAGCTTGAATTCGGAGCTTTAGCTTGTCTAGCAGGGGCATCCAGTGGGCTACTTTAGGATTAGATTTGAAGATAGGGATCCCCAAATATTTAAATGACTCCCAGTTACGGGTTCCTTCCATTTCTAAGAGCCTAGCTATGTCTGTCAACTCCTTGATCGGGCAATTCCATCCATAGATTGTGCTTTTTCGATAGTTTATCTTGCTGCCCGAGACCTCCCTATAAATGTCCAGCTCCGTCTTGAAGGACCTTGCAGAGTTTATGCTAGCTCCTCCAAGCAGTAAAGTATCATCCACAAACTGGGCATGGTTTATGTCTTTGGTGTTATGAGCCATTCTAAGGCCAGGCAGAGATTGGATCTGTTGACAATTGGCAAGCTGGAAGCTGAGCACAGAGGCTTGGATGGCATAAAGGAGCGGGAACAAAGGGCAACCTTGTCTTAGGCCCCTTGAGGCTTGGAAGAAATCTGAAGATCGACCATTAACCAAAGGCGCAATCCATGGGGTGGCTATACATGCTTTCACCCAGTTTATGAGGGAAGCAGAGAAGCCCAGATTCTTCATCACAACAAACAAGAAATCATGTCTCACCCTATCAAAATCGTTAGCCAAGTCTAGCTTAATCACCATACCTTTCTCATTGCGGTGAAAGCTTGAGTGGACTGCTTCTTGCACCAACACTATATTATCCAGAATCTTCCTCCCTTTAATGAAACCTCCTTGATTTTCAGGAATGATGTCTGGCAGAATATTCTTAAGGCGAGAGGCAATGATTTTGGTGACCAGCTTATAACTAGTATTGCATAAAGAGATGGGTCGGAACCTGCTGAAATCGGAGGCACCTTTCTCTTTCGGGATCAAGGCCAGGAAGGCCGAGTTTATGCTGCCACCAATCTTGACACAAGACTGCGATTTCCGGACCATTCTCAGAAGATCTTTGTTGATTGTGGCCCAGCAAGCCTGATAGAACCTTACTGTGAACCCATCAGGGCCAGGAGCTTTATCTGGTTCCATGCAATCCAATGCCTTTTTAAGTTCATTCATGCTGATCGGAGCAGTCAGCATTGAATTTTCAGAATCTTGAACACAGAGGGGGATTAGATCAAGCGGATAGACATGAGGATCAATAGGGGGATCTTCAGGGGCAGAGTATAGGTTTTTGAAGAAGGAATGGGTTGCTCTCTTAATGCCTTCAAAATATTTAACCACCGTGTTTTGATAGTGAATTTCATTTACAGATTTGAAATGCTTGCAAGCTTCAGCTTGCTTATGGAAGAAGCTTGTATTTTTGTCTCCAGCATGTAACCAAAGATTTCTGGACTTCTGTCTCCAGAACTCTTCTTCTTCCCTATTTGCTCTATGGAACTCTTTTTGCAGATCAACTTCTTTTTGTATGAGGCATTGAGTGACAGCGGAATTCTCCATAGCTAATTGGTGGACAACAGGGCTGTCAAGAGCCTCCTTTCTTTTGGATGAGGGAGTTTTCAATCTTTTAGCCCACTCCTTGAGCCCACGTTTAAGACCCCTCAATTTTTCTTCCCACACAAAGAATGGAGAACCTTGGACTTGCTGGTTCTAGGCCTCAGAGACCACGTCCTGGAAACCGTCCTGCTGAATCCACAGAGGGCTGAATCGAAATGGAATGGGGCCAAGGTTTCTGTCCAGAGAGAGCTCAAGCAGAATTGGTTTATGATCAGAAGTGGAGTTCGGAAAAATTTTAGAAGTGGCCAAAAGACCAGAGGTCAAGAAAGAGGTTTGGACAAGGAATCTGTCCAACCGAGCAGCAATATGGCTGGGGCCTATCCGTTTATTGGACCAGGTGAATTTTCCTGATGTGGGCCTGATATCCTCCAGATCCCAGCCCAACATAAGGTCTTCAACCCATTCTCTAGCTGGATCCCTGACCAGGGAGCCACCCTTTTTTTCCTCCACAGCTAGAGTAACATTCATATCTCCTGCAATAACAATATTTTCTGGATTGTGCAAAAGAAGATAGGACTGGAGCGAGTCCCAACAACTTTTTTTCTCAACTAGTAAAACCGGAGCATATAGATTAAACATACTTACTTGATGGCCAGATTCTTTGTGAAGGAGCTTAGTGAAAAGCCAATGGAGGCAGCATTCTTCGTGAATCAGATCATAAATGGAGCTGTCCCAGAAGGTGGCAATCCCACCAGAGGCGCCCCGAGCACTGACAGCTCTCCGTTGGCCTTTATGCCAGAATGCTTTGCTAGATTGGAGGAGAAGAAGATCCTCCATCTTCGTCTCCTGGATGAGAAGGATTTCAGGGGAATACAGCTTCACAAGGACTTTCAGGGCTTCTTCTTTCAACCTGCTACCTAACCCTCTACAGTTCCAGGAGACGTATTTCATTATTTACTGGCATGGGAGGGGGCTCCTTTTGGAGCCTTGCCGGGCTTGCGCCCGGATCTAGTGTTCATCATTCCTTTGAGAGTTTTCTGGGAGCCTTGGAATACATCCAGATAAGTTTTTTCCTCTCTCTGTTTTTTCTTAGATTTCCGACCCCTGGCCGACTTGATAGGGGTGACTTGCGAGCCATCTGAATCGAAGTCTATCTCTTCTGAATCTCCCCCAGAGTCGGAAGCAAGACTTATGTGCTCCCCGATACCTGCTTTTCCCCCATGATCTTCATCTGCTGGAGGGAAGATGGATTATGCACCATCTTCTTGCGCTTTCTTCCACTGGTCTACTGGTCCTTCTTAGGTATCAATGGCATCCACCTTTTCACCAGAGGAGGAGCCGACATTTGGAGATTCTTTGGTCTTTGGTTTATCCTGAGGCCTCCCCAAAGGCCCAGAATTTTTCTTCTCAGTTGGCCTTGGGATAGCCTTGCCCTTTTTTATTTCTTTCCAACCTTCCTCTTCCACCTTGTCCCCTGTTGGGGCTTTTGGGCAATTTCTTTGGAAGTGCCCATGTTCATGACAGGTTCTGCATTTGAAAGGCAGTTGCTCGTAATCCAGTTTTTTATAATGGTGCCATTCGCCAACTGTGAGTTTTACCGCTTCAGGCAGACCAACTTCCAGGTCGACTTCAACACAAATTCTAGCGCAGGTGTATTGTCCCTTGTTATCAGCTTTGTCAATGAATCGACCCAGCCCATTCCCAATCTTCTGCAAGGAATGAAAAGTCCAGCAATGAATCAGGAGATTGGGAAGCCGGACCCAGACTGGGACTTCCTTAGGGACATCGACTGAGGGATCGAAGTCAGGGGTCCATTTATTGAGATACAGACCCTGATTTCCCATGAAATACGGACCATTTCTAAAAACCAGATCCCGATCTTCTTTGGTGGTGAATTCGAAGATGAAATAGCCTCTTTCGACCGCGTAGCAAATCACATTGTTTTTCAGTTGAGGCCTCCAGTTGCGTTGGATCCAGTCGTCAGTTGTTTTTGTGGAAGGCCAGCGACCCATAAATTGCCCAACCAACCCTCTGTCAGCTAGGGCAAGGGCGATTTTAATCGGCTATTCCTCAGGCAAGGCGATTTCAGGGATTTCCTCCAGCTTTTTGATGAATTTCGGGACCTCAGGGGTCAGGCTACTCTTCCTTTTCTGTGATAGCAGACTGCGAAAAGCCTGCTCAGATGAAGTCGGTAGGGTGGGAGAGGGCTCCCCACCCCCAAGCGCGATCATGGCGGCGGCTGTGGCTATGCAGCGGTTCAAACCTACCCAAAATGCTTCAGTGCGCGCGCAATTTTCCAATCCCGATAGTTGCACTTTATACTTCATGTTATGAACCATATACGATAACTATTATTATCCTGTTGAATCCAATTTCAAATCCCATGGATATATTGTGTCCAAAATCGAACCATATAGATGTAATGATATCTCGATTACAATATCATGTCCCACCATACGATGATATATGATTTTTCAATATAATTTATAACTACAAGTTGCTCCTAAAGGTGCAAGAATACACCGAAGGTATAGAAGAATTGATCATTTAGAATAATAACTATACAAAGAACCAAGTCGAATAAGAAATTTGAAATCTGTAATCAGAGAAGCGTAATTTAGAACAAAGAGAGACTGATAGGTTTATTTAATTGGAAAAGTTGTATGAGGGATGCATTTGTATGCATGTATTGCATTGTTTTGTTTTTTGAAGCACACATTCAAAATAAAAATAGTACATAATGTTATAAAATTATTCGAAAAGACTTAATCTTTATAGATATGGTCCAACATAAACTTTTTGTGAATTACCTTTCCTAAAGGGTTACTATCTTCCATTCTTTCATAGTGTTTCTTTTGAAAAAATGAGATTTTTTGCAAATTAAAGGTTCTAAAATATTTCAATTAAATTACTTTTAAATATGTAATTCATTTAAATATTTAAAAGTTATATTCTTCTAATTCTTGTAACTTGGTCAATGAAATAGAAAGCAAATTAAATTAAATTCTTCTAATTTTTGCAATTAGCTAATGAAATGAAAAATAATTTAAATTTAATTCTTCTAATTCCTGTAAGTTAATTAAATAAAAATCAATTTCAATTCAATTCTTTTAATTCTTGTAAATTCTTCTAATTCTTGTAATTTAGTTAGTAAAAGTAAAAAAATTGAAACATAAATCAAAATTACCAAAAACTATTTTTTAATATTTAATAATTTTTTTAATATTTAATTGAAACTTTAAAATAAATAAAACAAAACAAATAAAACACTACTATCTTTTAAGGATAAAAATAAAATTAATGTACTTCCAACCAGAAAAAATTCAATCAAAATTCTTCAAGTACTATACAATACATAAAAAGTTCAAACAGAGGGAAAAGCTTTAAATGCGCTGAGAAACATTGAAGGTGGGGACTGGAAAATTCTTTGTATCATTTGCCAAAAGAGATAAGCCGTTCTTTTCTTCCCTTGAGAACGTACCAGTTTGAACCCCTATCAGAATTATTTTCAAAATTATTGAGAGGAGATTAGAGTAAATACCATAACTACAACATCTCTGGCAGCGATGACATTTCGATGCCGAGAAGGTCAGCGCAGGAAAGATTTTGTGGGCAAATGGACTCCAGCTTGGCCTTGGCATAGTTTAGAATCATTTATACTGCTAAATGGATTAACTTGCTATATTGGGGGCCTTGTTTCTACACAAGAGAAGCAGCAAATGACATTTGTGTTCAATGCCCTGAAACTTGCTCGTCAGGAGGCTGAAATCTCAAGAGAAAATGCTAAGTTGATCAGAAGATATATACGTAATACCTGTGAAAAATTATGATCTTAAAAAATATACAGTACAAACAAAACCGATGTTGAATTGAATGAACCTGCGAGTGATTAGCCCCACGATTATAAGTTACAAAGTGTAGTGGTTTTCCTGACCACGTTGGCCAAAATTCTATCTCCTAACAAATCTGTGGAGGCCAACCGAAGATACACGAGAAGTAATTGCCCACTTGCCCGCTTTATAGGATTAAATGAATAGAGAAGTGAGCTTGAAAGTTTCACTGGACTCCTACCCTGGCTATGCAAGATTGAGAGTCATTTCTTGGAGAAGATGTCTCTTTTGCCTGGGATTAATGACTCCACCACATTCAGCACTCTCAAGTACGTCTACCATGATTGCAGCGGCATGGCCCAACGGCTCCTCGGAGACTCTCTTCAGCATAAATGCCTTTATCCATTCCAGCAAGAAATTTAGCTCCGATGACGAGATCATTATCAACAAATAGAAAAAGGAAAGTCAATGTAGGTAAAAAGATAGACTTGTCCATGATATGATATCTGTAGCGTACAAGGCTGCTGAATCCATGGTTCTCCATCAACCTGCACTGGAAAAGCTGCAAATGTATGGATTCTGATGAATTGACCTTGCGCTAACCTTTGGACAAATATGCATATGAACGAAATACGATATTCCTGAGCAATTCTTTGTCAAATCCGATTCCGGGAATCGAAATACAATATTTCTGAGCAGTGCTCTGTCAAATCCGATTCCGGGAATCGGCCTTTTCCTCTGCGATACCATAATTTGATTTTTTATTTTTTTTTCAAAAAAATTTTTTTTTTTTTTTAATTTAATTTTTTTTTTTTAATATTTTTTATTTTTTTTTAATATTTTTTATCAAATTTTGATTTTTTTTTTTATTTAATTGATTTTTTTTTAATTTCATAAATTTTCTTTATTATTAAGTTTTATGTTTAGTTTTTAAATTTAATTTTATAAAAGTTAATAAATTTGATTTTTTTTTTTAATTTAATAAAATCTGATATATATATACATATTTTAATTTAAGTTTATATATATTTTTTATTTTTTATAATTTAAATTTAATTTATTTTTTATAATTTATCTGTTTTTTTAATATATATTGTTTTAAATTTAATATTTTTATTGTATTTTATTTTTCATTTTTTATTTTTAATTAATTTTTCATTTTTTTACTTTTAATTTAAATAATGTTTTTTTTTTGAATTTTTTGAATTTTTTGAATTTTTAAATTTATTAAAATTTAATATATTTCCTTAAATTTAATTTTTTGTTCTAATTTTTTTTTTTTTTAATTTAATAAACATTTTCTTTTTCTTTTTTAAATTTAATTTCTATATTTTATTTTTTATAATTTCCTTCTTTTTTTAACTTGTTTTTATTTTTTTTAATTTAATATTTTTATTTTGTTTTTATTTTAATTTTTAAATTTCTATTTTCTTTTAATTTTAATCTTTAAATTTTTTTTTTTTTTTTTTTTCCTTAAATTTTAGGTTTTTTTTAATGTTTGAATAATTTTTTTTTTAATATATTTTTAAATTTTAAGCTTTTAAATGTTTTTATTTTTTAAATTTATTTATTTTCTTAAATTTTAGGTTTTTTTTAAATGTTTGAATTTTAAAAATTAAAAAATGTTACTTCTATTTTTAAAAATGTCAAAAGTATGACACAATTTTTTTTTTGGTTATTCTAGCATCAACTGGTTTTGTTTTAAGGGTGTTTTTTCAATCCTTTTTTCAAGAAACAATTTTGTTTTTACCATAATTTTATAAAATGTTGAAATTTGACCTTCAAAAAAATGAAGTGCGTTTTGGAATACACACTTTTTGTTTTTGGGGTGTTTTTTCATGTTTTTTAAGTCTTTTTGGGCTACAGTTCCCGTTTTGAGGTCAGGTTACCTATTTCATCGGTAACATTGTTCTAAATGTAAGTGTTGTAAATCTCCTGTTGATCTCCTCCGGATGGATGTGAAAAAACCTCTCTAAGGTGGCACTCGAATTCCCCCGAAGAAAGGGTGAGTTCTTCGCTCGGAACTCGTGTTAAACAGCAAGCAACTCGACTAAGCAGCTCGAGAAACTAAGTTGATTTCGATGTGCAAAAGATACAAATGAGGCTGAGCTTTCTCCTTTGATAATTTTGTGGGCCTTCCTTCCCACATGGGCCCCTCCACCTAGCCATTTGACTTCCCTCCTAAGCATTTTGAACTATTGGCTTAGTGAAGTGTGTTTTTCCTTATGTGAGTGGCCCCCACATTCCACTAGCAAAATAATACGGCCTCCTCTTATCTTTCTAAGTTCTTTACCAAAATTGAGTGGGTCCCATAGCCTCCAAAAATGATCCCAAAATTGTGGAAATTAAACCTGTTCCAAAATAATTTAGGAAGGGACATTACAATTTCCTAGAGGGGCATCAGAATGAAACAAATGTCAAGATGTCTAGGAAAAATCCCTTATTTTTGAAAAGAGTATCCAAAGGACTCCAATGTAATGTTCCAAATAGAAATTTATAGCGATAACCAAAGATATGCAATAATTTCAACACAATTATTCAGTGAACACAAAAAAAAAAATTGTGCCCATAACACCAAATTGGCCAATTTTATTATTTATAATGACTGGAGTACAATGGGAAATGGAAGGATTGCACTCGAGCTTGCACAAGACAAGATACAAGCCTCGAGTGATCATTACAAAAATGTCCAACTGTAATAGAAGTTATATCCTCCAGAACACTGCATTGGCCCAGTAATTCTACACTGCTAGCTGACTTGAGACCCTAATTTTCCCCCTCAAAACTGCCCAGAAAATTCTATAAAATTAGGGACGAACTCCTTGCCAAAATTAGGGTTTTCCCTAGTTTTGACCCTCTAAATTCGGCCTCCCACAACTTAGCCCCTCCTCCACAACCAGAAATCTACACCTGTAGCTGAGACTGATGTTTTTTGCTCCCAAAATGCTAAAAATTCCCTCACAATAGCCTTCCAACCAAAATCCCAGCAACCCAACTCCTCAAACCTCCAGCCAAGACTCCACCCAACCAACCCACACAAATGACTGCGTAGTCCTGAGGTAGTCTCTAAGCCCATAAATTTGTACTGAAGGATGTATTGTCTCTCCTATTGAAAATCCACCTCCTCAAGTCTGGAAATTGGCCAAGAAACACCCCAGCAACATTGTTCCCTCAATCCTTGACACCACTTCTCAAACACTGCATGGCCTCTCCTTTTGCGTCGTTGCTGAACCAGAATAGCGTAATTCATATAGGATGCTTCTCTCCCATTCTCCAAACTAAGATGAAATCCTTCCTAGGGTGGCACTCGAGGTCCACTGAAGAAAGGATGAGCTTTACTCCTTGGGAAGCTCTTGTGCTAAGCATCACTTTGTAGCTCAACTAAATAGCCGAAGCAACAATCAGATATCAAAATGTCAAAAAGCCCCAAATGATGCTTCTTTCCTCCTATTTATGATTGTTGGTCTTGGGTCTCATGTGGGTCCCTCCAATGATTTCGATCTCACTTAGGAAAATCAAATTCTTTACCAAGTGGTGTGTATTTATTTTTGGGTGAGTGGCCCCCACATTCCATTAAAATCTCTTCGACCCACATTTCCTAAGTTTCTCCTCCAAAAAATTTCCCAACTCCCAAATTGCAAAAATAGAAATTCTTCTTAACAAATTAATTTAATTGGGGGCATTACAGTCCTCCCCACCAAAAATTTCTTGTCCTCAAGCAATGCCTGAACAAGCACCCTTTTGATCAGCTAGCCCCAATAGTCTCTACACACAATACCAGGGTCCCAAATGTACCACCCAGCCATCCCTGATCTTTGCCCCATCTTGCTAGGATCCCAAGCCATCCTAATCAACGTGAGGCATCCATTGCTCCACTCACTGTCCAACCTAGTATAGGCACTCGAAGCCCTTTGCATACCATCAGTAAATAGAGAATCATGATCATATAAAGTCATGTCTGTCTCCACGTGCAACTACTCTACTAAGTCATCCATCTCATGTACTCCAAGGGTGGGCACCTGAAGATACAATCCAACCCTTGTAGAAATAAATCCTTCCTTGCACGAGCTTCCCCTGAACTCCCCCTGCTGATCATCCCTCCGTGCTAGTGAAGTCCCCCACGCCAACAAGGAATCACTAAAATCTAATGAAAGGTCGGAATGATCTCCCCCTGTCGAACCCAACTCACTCCCAAGGGTAGCTAAACTATCAAGTATTGTGATGCCAGGGTCCCATGCCCATCGCTGGAAGGAACTATCCTGCAAACCCTGCAACACTTTGGTCATGACTAATTGTCTAACATGCTCATACCAGAGCCTCATCTCCTGCGACTCTCGGCCATAATATATGTGATGATCGAGGTTATGCCCAACCTGCCAAGGGGACTCAACAATGCCCACGCCTATCACTCTATGGTTGGCCCAATCCTGAACAACCACCTGCCTTACCATATCATGAAAACCTCGGTGATCCCCCATGTGTCAACTTAATAATGAACTGGATCATCGGTTATCCTGACCATAGTCACTAAGTAATGGAGTGTCCTCCACATCAACTGGATCCCTGAATCCCATGACCATCCTAGAGGTCCACAACTCCTAATTCCCAATGCATGTTGTCGTGGCATGTTGCTAGTTGTTGGGAATTCTTGGGACCCCTTTGTGCCTCGTCTTTGGTCCTTGTACGTATCCCATGGATGGGCACTCAGCATCAAGAATTTGTCTCGCGTATGATGGACTGTTATGCTCCTGCCAGACTGCACAGCAAAATCTACTATCCCAACTCCTAGCGATGTATCTGAGTACTACTTGGAGCCTAGGCATCCTCCTATTAACGAGGACTATCATCCCCTGTACCTCATGCTCACATAACAACTCGGGTTGTCCTGCCAGAAGTGTCCCCTGCAACTCGATCATAGTCACTTCCCTAAGTGTGAACTTAGGGGTGGAGCATACGCTACCTCTCCAGCAAACCATGCGCTCCCCAGACCTGCACCTCTCATCTCGTGCCCTGACCAAATGCCACCATTGAGAAGCCTCTCTTTGGACACTCTGTGTCCCAACTAACTGTCTCAAGCAAGCCTCTTGGATCCTGTTGCTCACAATGAAGTCATCAAGGAACAATATCGGACTTTGTTGCACCTGTAAACAATGTGGAAGGGAGATCGACGCACAAGTCCCCGTGGATATCATCAAATGATGCTCATCTGCATCCTCATCGATCCGAGGTGAGTTACACCCACCGTCATGCAAGTCACCTCTATCGGACGGTCTCCCTAGAGGTGATGCTCCAAAACCCCAATGGTTGGCATCACGCATCACTACCTGCGGCCAAGCATCTCTGCACTCCCCTGCATACAAATGTGTATCTTTGTGCCCCTTGGCACATGCCTACACCCAATTGCACCCCTTTGTACACTCTTGGACACCACTACCAGCTGCCATATCATCTTGTATTAGTCGATACCCCTCCTGTGATGATGTAGTTGTCACTCCATGCGGAACCTTGAGGTGGTGTGAGTCACTCCTACTCCATAGTGCACACCTACACAACTTGACACTCCACCATACACCTTTGTACTCCTTTCCAGAACATTGAACTCCATGGTACGACTCCATGCACCGCTGAACAACTACGCCAACTGCTACACCACCCTGCATCATCGGCCATCCCACGTGTCAATACATCCACGACTCCGCTAGTGACCCCACCATGATGTGGGCTACCCCTCCTCGTCTGCCCTAGTAGACCTGAGTGGTCTATCTCCTCACATGCTAATGGGAATGACACTATTGTGCCTAGCCTCCATGGCACCTGTGTCCAATGTGCCCATGAGAGAGCACTATCTCCATACAACCTGTCATCTGGTGGCCTACTGATGCCACATCTTTTAGCCAACCCCTGCCAGAGTATGTTACTCCCCCTGTGACTCCATGTGCATCCAACATGCCCAAACAACACATGGGTTCGACTCACGAACCCCCTGACTACTAGTACTGACTGGAACTCCCCCAAGGAATCAGTGCACTCATTCACTGATTTCACTATCCCACCAACGCCATAGTCATCCTGCATCCCAGATATATGATAGGAAGCCCCACCTGGATCCCAATGCCAACCTAGGCCTCCAACGTCTCCAATGTTTGAGAGCTTTTGTTGAGCTTCACTCCGGACTACGATCATCTCTTCAAGGCTAGCTCACTCCATCGGGAACCAACTCGGAATCTCTCGCCATCCAACCCCAAGGAAAGTATCAAATGCACAAACACCCGTACACGGAACAAACCCTCCATCATGCAAATGTTGCACCTTACGCTGCTCATGTCGCCTCGTCTCACTAGTCTGGTTAGCACATATAATCTGACTAGGTAAAATTGCCTCTCTCCTGCCAATGTGCATAGATAACCTATTAGTGCTACGAGCTCCATCTATATATGCTTGAAGAGGGTTGCTCTAATGCTCTAAGGTGTACTCCTCTAGCTGCGTTGCTAGGGAATCCAACCGTTCCCCAACGGGAGTTAGTTTGACCACTGACTCGGCACAAATCACTCTCATACCCTTTAGCTCCTCATTCTGCTATAGAATGGTCTCTCGAACTATCATGGCCTTCCTTCTCAATGCTAGAATGTCAGCCTGGAGCTATCGAAACTGTTGTGGGTGATTATCATATGTAAACTCAATCAAAACTCTAGATACCTTTGTGTCTCCTAGCCCCTCAACAACCTGTTGTAGGTGGTCAGCATTTGGAAACTCTATCACGACTATGAGTGCCTCATCAACGGATGGGCCTATGATCAATCTTGACCAAGGTGCTAGTCGAAGCTATCAAAGAGATCCCCAACAAGGGTGACACCTGCATCACACTGGGTATGTCTACCTAATCACACTCCCATGTGCCCTCAGCCTCCTGCTCAATCTCCTCCTCAGGCTCCTGACATCTGAGGCCCGACCTCCACCAACGGTAATGACTCCTTGCTCCATCCTCCAATTGTCCTCTTCTATGTTCCTCAAATGAGAAAGCCCTCCTGATCTTAGGGTCCGACGCCTCATACTCATCAATCATATCCACGAAGGACCTCCTCAAATCTACAAAGGTGTCAATTTCCCTCCTCTTCTCTGGTTCATCCAGAAAATTAGGCATGGTAGCTTAGCTAGGCTGGCCATGGATATTGTTTAGTTGGAGCACATGCGTATGCACATGGCTTCTCTGCTAGGTATGACTCAATGTCCCCATCATTTGTTGCATCCTCTCTAGAACCTATTGCTTTAGCTTCCTCAATTGTTGGTTCTGCCTCATTAGCTCCTCCATGATCCCCTGTGTACTCTTCCCTTTCTGTGTCATTGGAGTGCCCATAAATTCACCAAACACTATCCATTCATGGCCAAAACCTTCATGATCTTGCTAGCTCCCCCACAGCTAGCCAAGACGATGCTCTGACACCACTGTAATGTTCCAAATAGAAATTTACAGTGATAACCAAAGACATGCAATAATTTCAACACATAAAATTATTTAGTGAATACACAGCCCATAAGACCAAATTGGCCAATTTTATTATATATAATGTCTGGAGTACAATGGAAAATCGTAGTGCACCTGGGCTTGCACAAGATAAGATACAAGTCTCAAGTGATTAATACAAAAATGCCCAACTGCTGTAGAAGTTTTGTCCTCTAGAAAACTGCGTTGGCCCAGTAATTCTGCACTACTGGCTGACTTGAGACCCTGATTTTCCCCCTCAAAACTGCCCAGAAAATTATGTAAAATTAGAGATGAACCCCTTGCCAAAAATCTAGGAAAACCCAGACGGAGTTTTCCCTATTTTTGACCCTCCAAATTCGGCCTCCCACAGCTTGGCCCTCCTCCAGAACCAAAAATCTATGCCTGTAGCTGAGACTGATGTTTTCTACTCCCAAAATGCTAGAAATCCCCTCACAATAGCCTTCAAACCAAAATCCCAGCAACCCAACTCCTCGAACCTCCAACTATAATATTCCCAATTAGCAACCGCTAATTGGCAATATTAATTTTGTTCAAATTTTTCCTTTCTAATGTTAATCAGTTAATAAAGGGGGAGATGGGACCCATAACCCACACTTAGGAGATAATAATTCCCTAAAATCACTTAGGCAAATTTAGTTGGCAGCGTGGGGCCCAGGAGGGCAAAGTGACAACGCAAGGAAAGGGGGCAACGTGGAGGCAACGTGGGCCAGGCAGCGTAGTGGCAGTGTGGGCTAGGACAGCGTGGCCAAGGAGGGACAGCTCAGTTGAGTGGGGCCCAAGGGAGAGCTAGGATCTCAAGCATAAAAGGGAGAAGAGGCTCACCATTCACTCATTCTATTATGCATCTTCTGATTTTTTGTCTTTAGACATTGAGCTCGCTTTTGCTATTTAGTGAAGTCTGCAAGTGTTGTTCAGCACACGGGTGTCTCTGAGCGGAGATCCCAACCTCAGCCTCAAGGGATTTCAAGTGCTCGCTCAGGTGCGGATATCCACCATTGTTTTTTAGGCATAACACTCAACACTCTTCAGCCAGGAGCACGCAATCACTAAGGCAGCGCAGTCACTCTTGGGGATTACGCAGTCTTGAGAGGAGGCAGCACCGGGAGAGAAGGGAAATCAGGGATTTCAACCCAGGAGTATTTTGAAGGGATTAGCCCTTCATAAATCATATTTTGCAGTAGGAGAAGGCCATCATTTGCAGTCTATCAGTTCAGGGCCAGCGTACTCGCCTGGAGTGCGTGATTTTCCAAGGAAGGTCAAATTCTAGGGTCAGCCATTACCGGATTCCTTCTTGGTTTTTCCAGGTTATTGGAGGGGAGCTTATATTCCGAGTTTCATATTTTTCTGAGCAAGGGAGCAGCTCCATTCCAGCAGTAGTAGCAGTTCCAACAGCAGCAGCAGGAGTTACGCAGTCATAGAGAGAGTAGTCATTCAGTGGGAGATTATGAGAGTATTTCCAGCTTGCCTTGAGCAAGCCAAGGTGCCATCATTCTGATCACCTTTGTACCCATTGTTATCTTTCAAATTATAATAAAATGGCTCAACGTTTATCTATATTTGCAGTGTTTTCATGATGTCTCTCTATTTGTTGTAGTTATTTGTTTATGTTGCTTTATATTGTTGTCTATTTCCTATTCGGAATATTTCACCAGCCAAGACTCCTCCCAACCAACCCCCACACAAATGACTACGCAGTCCTGTGGGTGATGATGCAGTCTCTAAGCAATTCGTATTGAAGGATGTACTCTCTCTCCTACTAAAAATCCACCTCCTCAAGTCTGGAAATTGGCCAAGAAACATCCCAGCAACACTGTTCCCTCAATGCCCGACACCACTTCTCCTCAAGGACTGTGTGGCCTCTCCTTCCGTGTCCTTGTTGAACCAGAATAGCATAATTCTTGTAGGATGCTTCTCTCTCAGTCTCCAAAATAAGATGAAAGCCTTCCTAGGGTGGCACTCGAGGTCCACTGAAGAAAGGATGATCTTTACTCCTTGGGAAGCTCTTGTGCTAAGCAACACTTTGTAGCTCAGCTGAACAGCCAAAGCAACAATCAAATATCAAAATGTCAAAAAGGCCAAAATGATGTTTCTTTCCTCCTATTTATGCTCTTTGGTCTTGGGTCTCATGTCGGTCCCCCATATGATTTCGATCTCACTTAGGAAAATCGAATTCTTTACCAAGTGGTACGTATTATTTTGTGGGTGAGTGGCCCCCACATTCCACTAAAAACTCTTCGACCCACTTTTCCTAAGTTTCTCCAAAAAATTTCCCAACACCCAAATTGCAAAAATGGAAATTCTTCTTAGCAAATTAATTTAATTGGGGACATTACACCCAACGTGTCAGATACGTTTTCAGCTCAGACATGCAATTCATGGTTCACAGTGTCACACCATTCAAAAACTAATTCTACTAGTTCCGAACCATATTCATTTCTATGAACTTTCTAGGGGGATTGATACTAAATTTCAATTTCTCTGGGAACTGAGCACAGTTTTTCAAATTGCAATTAATCATATAAAATATAAGAAATTTGGAAAACTCAATGACAGAGACCTCTATTCAGAACACATAAATAGTTTGACCTAATTATTGATGCGACCCAAGAAACGGACAGAATTATTTGACAGTAGCATAAAAATATGGAAACCAGCACAAGCAATAAACAAACAATTAGGTCCATCCATGCATGCAATGGGAAAGGAAAACCATTCATGCATCACAATAATATGAATTACCATGTCACTTTGTAAATGGCTACTGGCTCGACAATGGAATTAAGAATTTTGGTCAGTTTTATAATTTCTATGAAGCAAAAGTATGTTTTGCCTTGGATGGTAAAAAGATATTAAGAGGAATGTCTGAAGTGTAATCTGTGCTAAAACAAAATTGAAAATAATTAACTAGCAAACAAATTTACAGCTGGGAAAAGAAAATGGGTATCATGTTGTGCTTGACATACCAAATATGAAGCTGGTAGAGTATAATGTGTATCCCAATATGCTTAACATCCTTGCAGCTGTACAATGAATTTAGTTGAAATGCAAGCCACCTAAAAGTTTCACAGGTAAGATTGGAAAATTAGGCACATAGAAAAATCATGTAAAAAGGGGAACATGCAAAGATCTATGTGAAGTAATGATTTCACATGCTTTTGACCTTACCCATCATATTTGGCTCACCACAGCCAAAGTCTTACATCAGTGATATAATTTCTGGTAAAAGCAGGAAAACTGTAAGTAATTACAACGGAGAGGCAGATCACAACAAAAAGCACCACAGATTAAGGCTTCTTAAACCTAATAATTACACATCCAGGGAGACAGCCATGTACTGTAATTCATGAAATGGATTCAAGAGTGCTGCAAATTCCTTTCTTGGCTTCTAGAGGAGAATACAAGCAGCAGTAATGATGCAGCTTCATAAAAGGCTCATTTTGTAAAAGACAAAAATGCATAAGAACAGCAATGGGAGAGCCTCTAATACTAAATGACAATCTATGACAACAGTTCAAGATTTCTAAATTACCATGGGCAACTAATATCTGACTATAGAGAGTACGTGAATTAACACATTAGCCTCAATCAACGGTTTTTAAAAGGATGTAGCAATTTCGAATTAGCAATGGAGCACATATCTAATTATAACCGTGTGTGCCCTTTAATTCAACAGTCTTTTCCCTTTCCATGAATCTAGAACATGCAACTTCAATGATAAATCTAGATCAGATTAAGCCTAAAAAGAAATGGTGCAGTAAATGAGACTTCAGCGGCCGATATTAGATCGTTAATCAATGACTAAGATTAACTTTTGACTTGATCTTCGTCTTCTCTAGAAGATTCACACTCTGTTTTATTAATACCCTTTAATTATTTTATTTTCTTAAGTTTAGACTTAGGGTCACTTTAAAAATAATTAATTATTTTAATAAAACACACTTTAAGTGGAAGTTTCACAAATAATTTCTAGGTTCTTTGAAATACATGTGCCTAAGTCTCCCTGCAAAATTTGAGACTTAAAGCACATCTGATGCAACCCAAATCAACAAAGATCACAAAGTTACAAACAAGTCTACATGTAAGTCTTAAGACAGTCAAGCAAGTTAATGTGCATTGAAATTTGAATCATTAAGCAATCTTTATGAGCACCATGAAGTGTATTTTATTTTTTAGAGTAGCTTTAAAGTTTACTGATACTCTTATAAATTATAACTTATTGTATACTTCTAATTCTGAAAGTGGTCTTGGGGGGTCCAGTTTTACTGAGGCCCTGATGTTGTCCAGGTGTGGCTGGAGACGTGCACAAGAAACTTGACTGCCGATTCTGTCATTGTATATATGTGAAGGAAATTGTCTACATTGGACTTCCTTCTGTTACTGTCTGTAAGATAACTTGGTATAGTAGATTGCTGATGCAATCATTTGTATGCAATAGCCGAAGCTTTGAAAATCGTCTCTGTATTTGCCTCACCACAGCCAAAGTCTTGCATTATTGATATAATTTCTGGTAAAAGCAGGAAAACTGTAAGTACATACAACGGAGAGGCAGATCACAACTAAATGCACCACAGATTATGGCTTCTTAAACCTAATAATTACACATGCAGGGAGACAGCCATGTACTGCAATTCATGAGATGGATTCAAGAGTGCTGCAAATTCCTTTCTTGGCTTCTAGAGGAGAATACAAGCAGCAGTAATGATGCAGCTTCATACAAGGCTCATTTTGTAAAAGACAAAAATGCATAAGAACAGCAATGGGGGAGCCTCTAATACTTAAATGACAATCGATGATAACAGTTCAAGATTTCTAAATTACTATAGGCAACTAATATCTGACTATAGAGAGTACGTGAATTAACACATTATCGCCAATCAATGGAAGGATGTAGCAACTTCGAATTAGCGATGGAGCACATATCTAATTATAACCATGTGTGCCTTTTAATTCAACGGTCTTTTCCCTTTCCATGAATCTAGAACATGCAACTTCAATGATAAAAACAGCTCAGATTAAACCTAAAAAGAAATGGTGCAGTAAATATCATAGTCTGTAATGTAAATGAAGCCCAGTGGAAATTTTCTGAAAGTTGATGGTCCTAGTTTGCCACTAGGTTGTGTCTCAGAACTGGTTTATGGTTTCCTTTCTGGCACTCTGCCGACAGATGCCCTCAAACAATCATCCACTAAAAAAGTTAAACTGCCTTAAACATGTACATCTTAAAAGAATACCTCTTATTTCTTCTTGTCGCTTTTTCTTCTCGACAATGAATATTTTTCTCTTATCTCATGTTTCTTCTTTCTCATATCTATATTGTTGCACTAGGAGAACCAATGTGCATTTTACAGCCTGTGTAATAAGCCTTGGCAAATCTTACTATTCTTAAAATGAAAACTATAAAATGTTGGACAATATTCTTCTAAAGAAAATCAAATTCTAAAGATTTTATCTGGTCTCTATAAAATGGTGATTTTCAAAGTAAAATAATTTTATCCTATAAAATTTGGGCAAATCATTTTTAGCAAAAAAGGAAATTGGTGATCTCTTTTTTTTGGGAGAAGAACATTGAAATTATCCCATAGGCAAAACTTCGCCTCTAAAACTTTCCCTGGCTCTAATAAACTATAATGAAAAAATAGCTGAGGTTTGATGAATATGTAAAAGAGAAATAGCAATAAGGCAATCATTTGTTAATTACCATCTAAGTCACAAGACATGTCCCTCGGGATCTCATGTCCCGTATTTCACATGTCGGACACGAAACGTGCCCTAAAACATGTCGAAAACGTTTTTTTTCCGTGTCCTCCAATCAAGACACGTGCTTTGGATATTGAAAAAATGTGCCCTAACATTTTTGGCTTTTAGGACACGTGTCCCACAAAAAGTGACATTGAAAACCAATGCCATGGTTTATTTTTGGGTTTTTTTGTTATTGTTTGCATTTGAAGACAAGTTTGCTCCCCATCAAAATCATATTTGTTGTGCAATGTGAGGAATTCCACCAGATTCAAGCGCAATGCTCACAACTTCACATTGAGAATGTAGTTCACAAGTTCTTCTAAATTTATAGCTTTATTTTATCAATCATGATATTTCTAAATTTCTGGTTAGTAACTTTTCATGTGCTTGAACAATTGTTAATAACATGAACAACAAATATTGAACTGTGAACATCATTGATGTAGTAAATTAATAAACTAACTAGTAAATTAGTAAATACAAAATACTTAATACTAAATAGATATCATCATGTTTCATATCTGTAGATGTTCTAATTTCTAAAAAATATGGATCAAGCACTATATTTCAGTATTTTTTTAATATATATATATATATATATATATATATATATATAAAACGTGTCCCTCGTGTCCTGTTTCTAGGGTTGCTGTGTCTCGTGACAAATACTGGTATTTACATGTCCTCGTGTCATGTGACTTAGATTACCATCATATAAAAAAAAAAAACTAGGATGGTGTTAAAAATTATGCAACTGCGGTCAAATTCCAATATGGACAGCTCGGATGGTCGAGATTATAATTGCATTAGATTCCTCTTTTCGAGAGGACCAAAATCAACCGATAGATTGCCCCAATCGGTTAAGCGAAAGTTAAATTATGAAATTAATTTATTTATTAAAATGAAATGGAATGGGACGACCTAACCACATGTGGAGTTAGCCTTAACCCCAAGCGGTCACACACAAAAGTTATAAATAGAGGCCACCTCACGCTCATTCTTACACTTGCTCAAGTGATCTTCGATTTGCATCCATTGGTTTGTTTCGTCCATTTTTTCTTTGGCTCGCACAAGTTCGTCAGGAGAAGCTCGCGCAGGGTTCAGGATCACAAACGATGGGCTCGCATAGATCTGGGTCTTCTAAGCCTAAGCCGCGGGCACAGTGTTGCATTTTTCGAGCTAGAGCCGCGGGCACAGTACTGCATTTTTTGGGCTAGAGCCGCGGGCAGGCTGTGCTAATGTAGCGGCTAAGCTGCTATAGCCACAAGCTGAGGGAGTCAAGGTTGTGGCTAGGGTTCTGGGTTGATCAAGACCTCAATTGTGGGCACAGAGCGTCCAAGTTGCGGCTAAGGAGGCTTCAGTTGTGGGTTGAGCGTGTCAAGGCCGCGGCTAAGGGATTTTATGAGCAGATCTGGGTTGGATCACATTCAATTGCTTGCGCAATGTCGTCATACATTTGTCGCTCAGTCACAGTCGCTTCAGATCAGTCTTTGTCAGCCTAAGTTGTCGGAAACGCAGGCCTTGCCCCTCTAAAACTCGGATCCCCATTTCAGATGCAGAAACTCGAACGATCTGCCATTGAAACGGCCAGGATCCGTATCAGGCATGAATCAAAATTTTGGAAACACAGGTTTTTTCTGGAGAGGTGGATCCATGTCTTTTTTGGTGTTTTTTGAAACGTTTTACAAATTTCGAATCTGTGCCACAATTTTCGAATGCGTATCACAGAAATCGTGAGGATCACGACTTTCCGAAAACGGATCGTGTTAGCAGTTTCGCCAGAAATGGGTAGTGGCTTTGGCGCACTGGGAACGGGCTTTCTGACGATGGAATTAATGCCATGTCTTGACTATTCAACACTCAAAACACAAACCTAAGAGTCGAGAGTTAAGACGTTAGCACAGTCACCAGTGTTGAGTAGTGTACGGATTTGAGCCCGCAGTGTCGAGCAGTGAGTACTTAGTAGCCCATTTGAGCCCATTCAAGTCGTCGGTTGAGGGTCGAGACTTGAGACGTGAGCGCACTGGAGTAGTGGAGCAGTGAGTAGCCCATTCGAGCCGTCGCCTGAATTTGAAATTGTGAGCACAATGGTGAGTAGCCCATTCGAGTCGTCGTGGTTTCAAGGTTTGTTTCCCTTGTCCAGTTTCAAGTTCAACTTTCCAACTTTTAGGCAATGTTTAAATTTTGCACTCTTATCTCGGAGAGAATCAAGATGAAGTGTTAGTAACTTAGTAACTGTCTTTACTTTCTTTACTTGACATAATTCTTAAAAGTTAAATCACAAAAGTGTGAAGGCCATGATAATGAGTGCCAATGGAAGATAGAATGGATGTGGGGTCTGTTCCTAATGCAAAACTCGTAGCATAAAGTGGGAATGTAGCACATTTCAATAGAAAGTATGGAGCCGGGAAGGCTAGTCGATGCCATGATGTATTTCAATTATTTTTTTATTAAAACTTTGTCACGGTTTAGGTCAATGGGTTATGGTTACTGAACCTTATAAGTCTCATTTCTCTTTAAAAGCAATCTCCCTCAATTGAATATTAATCATTGTCACAAAATGAAATAATATGGCAATTTGTTATTTTCTATTAACCCCATATAAAAAGTCGATTCCAAAAGAACATTGGTTGCGGAGAAATAATGTGAGAGTGCCCATCAGTCAATACATGTATTCTAATTGCTATGCTCAAAAAAAGCAGAAGTTTACAAAGAAATCCATTTTTACTAGTAGCATAGTCCCTACTAAAATATAGGATGAAAGGAGCATCAAAATCTAGAAAATAAGACTAAATAGATCATCAAGTGAGGGTGCTTTACAATACAGAGAATATTTTCAAAGCTTCGGCTATTGCAGATAAACAATTGCATCAGCAATCTACTATACCAAGTTATCCTACAAACAGTAACAGAAGGAAGTCCAATGTAGACAATTTCCTTCACATATATATACAATGAAAGAATGGACAGACAAGGTTCTTGTGCACTTCTCCAGCCACACTTGGACACCATCAAGGCCTCAGTGAAACTGGACAACCGAAGACCACTTTCTAATTGTTATAACTTATAAGAGTACCAGTAAACCTTAAAGCTACTCTAAAAAATAAAATCCACTTCATGGTGCTCATAAAGATTGCTTAATGATTCAAATTTCAATGCACATTAACGTGTTTGACTATCTTAAGACTTACATGTAGACTTGTTTGTAACTTCGTATTTTGTAACTTTGTGAACTTTGTTGATTTGGGTAGCATCAGATGTGCTTTAAGTCTCAAATTTTACAGGGAGGCTTAGGCACATGTATTTCAAAGAACTTTGAAATCATTTGTGAAGAGTCCACTCAGAGTGTGTTTTATTAAAATAATGAATTATTTTTAAAGGGACCCTAAGTCCAAACTTAGGAAAATAAAATAATTAAAGGGTAATAATAAAACAGAGTGTGAATCTTCTAGAGAAGACGAAGATCAAGTGAAAAGTTAATCTTGGTCGTTGATTAACGATTTAATCTCGGTCATAAAGGGTCATTTGGAAAATACACGGAGAGGATCAAGAGATCGAATTTCTGAAGTGAGCAGTGCTCAGAGGAAAGATAATTGCAGAGAGGGGCAGAGATAATTGTTGGTTGGAAAGACTATTCCTAACCCGAAGAATACACAGCAGAGAAGATAGAGCAGTACCAGCAGAGGCAGCGTAGCAGCTACGCTGAGCCTGCGCAAAGCCAACAGACGCAGCACAATAGCCCAGAGGAAGTCTGTGATTTAGCTGAGGATCAATCAAATCCAATGTCCAAGAGCCGGGGTGTGAGACCAAAAAGGGCCAGAGGGTCAAATCCAGCCAGGAGAAGAACAAGCACGCGGAAGCTACGCAGTCCCCACGCAGAGTGATTCAGAGACTGTGCAGAGGTTATGGAGGGCTTGCCAATCCAGGGTTTTGGCCAGTTAGGCTTCCAGTGTCAGTGTGTAAGGTAATCTCACCAGCTCTCTGTCAGTCAGATTCTCTGTAAGGATAGCCAGCAAGGCATCCAGTTTGTATTCAGAAAATTACTTCATAATATATAAACCCTCAACTGCTGCACCGGTTTTCCCGCATTGGGCTTTTCCGGGGACATTAGTCCAAAAACAACTATGTCAGATGTGTCTATGATTTACTCTTGTTCAGATTTTGTTTCCGCACTTGTATTTTTTTCCATAGTTAATTTGTGAAGGTTGTAGTGTATGAGATGTCGTTGTTTACAGTGGAAAATCGTAAATAATTTGTTGAAAGGAATTAACAGATAGGAGATTTCTCATCAATGTTCCAGTAGGATTCTAGGTAATACGAATTTTCAGATGGTATCAGAGCTTTTTTAAGCTGAGTGTAGGAGGAGCAAAAGAACAAATCCAGTAGATCCAACGTTGAAGGAGAAGTCAGGGATGAAAGAGTTGCGTAAGCAGCAGATTGATCTCACAGGTGATTGCGCAGTCCAAGCCAAGAGGGCTAGTTACTGCAAGGAAATCTCTCTCTAAGTGAGCTGACAGAGAGGTAGGATTTTCCAGATTGCAGTTTGTCGGAGGCGAAGGGAGCAGCGCAATAGTTTCAGCACAGATTAGCAGTTGGAGGGATGTAGTTTTCTGTAAAGCAGTGATTGTTGGTGCAAAAAGCGTCAAGAGAGAGTAGCTAAAGACATTTTGGGGATTTCTGACCTCAGAGAGTTTCATGCCCAAGAAACTATTATTTCCCATGCAGAAGTAGCAGAGTTCGTGAATTATTTGGCTTGCTCCAGCAGGGACTGCGTAGAGCCAACTGCGTCGAGGGTTAGAGGCAGCAGATCGACAACATGTGGGGGATTTTCTTCCTCAGAGAATTCCTAGCCGAGGAATTCTAATTCTTGATAATTGAGCAGCATTATTGTGTGGCAGATCCACTATCTCCAGCAGGGAGTGCTTAGGCCAGGCCAGCAGCTGCACAGAGGAGAGAGAGGGAGCTAGTCCGTTTCATTTTTCAATCGGCAGAGATGGCAACAAGTGGGCTAAGAGATCAATATCAGTTGGAGGGAGCCTCCAACTATGTGATCCGGTAGGCAAGGATCAGATACTTGCTGGATGAACATGATCTCAAAGCCTTCATCGCTAGCAAAGGGACTGCTAGAGAAATGTGGCAGGACCTGGAGAAGCTATATCAGGGATCTTTCGAGTAGTGGAAGATGTTTCTAGAGGAGAAACTGTGGACTATAAGGATGCAGAATGTTGAGTGCATAGATCTATTCCTGTTTAGACTTCAAGAGAACCGAGATCAACTGGCCGCTATAGGAGCAGCTCCTCAGGCCACAGAGATGGTCAGATTGGCCCTCAACTCAGTGTCCGAAGACTATCAAATCTTTGTCCAGAGCATCCTGGGCAGAGAGAATTTGTCGGAATGGGAGGAAATTGTTGATTTTTGGGTAGCATCGGATGTGCTTTAGCTCCGAGATTTTGTGAAGGGGATAGAACACATGAGATCTCCAAGACCCAGAAATCGTTTGGAAGAAATTCCACCCAGAGTGCATTTTATTCAAATAATTAATTATTTTTAATGGAGCCTAAGTTAAAACTTAGGAAATTAAAATAATTAAAGTGAATTAATGTAAATGTGGGTGAGAAGCTTCTAAGTGACGAGGATCGAGTTTGTTTTAATCTTAGCCGTTAATTAAAGTTTTGATCATGGTCATTGATCTCTCAACAGGAAAAGTATAAAGGAAGGCTAGAGGGTCAATTGGAGGAAACACACACACAAAGCAGCACTTGAGCTAAATCAAAATTCTGGGAAGTAGTTTACTGAGAATTTTGGAATAAGTTCTAGTTCAGAGGGGCAGTTGAGCAGTAGGACTTCAGTCCAAGGCCGAGAATACATTGCAGAGAGGCAGCGTAGCACCAAGGAGAGATAGTGCAACACTTGAGAGAGTGACGCAGAGCCTGGAGAGGTGACGCAGTCACTGAAAAGGTAACGTTGGGGTTTCTATGAGGCAGATTGGGCAGCAATTCAACAGATCTATTTTTGAGTTGGGAAGGCTCACGAGGAGGGTGACGCAACTCCTAGAGGGGGTGACGATGTCTCAATGCAGAGCTAGGAGCAGCTACTATTGCGCAACACTGGGAACAGCGCAGTCACCTATGGGGTTTAATCATTCAACTGCTGGATCAGCCAAAATATCTGTCTTTGGATAGAGGTACTTTTGCCAGGATTTTCTCTATTGGGTGAGCCGGATTTGGCACCCTAGTTGTATTCATAAATCTGCTTAATAATAAAACCCTCATATCTGTTGCACCAGTTTTCCCGCATTGGGGTTTTCCGGGGACATTTAGTCCAAAAATAAGTGTGTCCTTTGTATGATTGTCTCATCCTATTTTTCAGTACTTGCTCTATATATTGGTGTAGGTTGCAATGTATTTGCCTTAATATTTACTGAATAATTATGTAAATAACTTGTTAATTGAAGAACACAAGTAAGAAATGCAAATCAGTTAACTGCAATAGGATTTCTACTTGTTAGATTCTGAAATTTTCACATGGTATCAGAGCAATTGCAGATCAAGGAGGACTAAAGCCATCAGTGAAAGGACAAAGGAGAATTTGTTGTAGGAAAGCAGTTGTCCCGAGAAACAGCGCAGTTCTAGGCAGAGAGGCAGAGGAAGGGTAACGCAGTCACCAAGGAAGGCTCACACAGAGCCTGTGTCAGCCTGCTAGGGTGTCGTTGTAGCTACAGAAGGCAACACAAAGGCTATTGAGTCTCATTTTTCTGGTTGTTGTGGCTGGAGGTGTAGTACAGTTTCTATCTGGAGTTGCTGGTGGGACGTTGATTCTATTGGTGCATAACAGTGTCTAGTGGGGCAGAAACAAAGTAGAGGGAATCAGTTCCTCAAAAGATTTATTGCCAAGAAATCTAGATCCAGTGCTGAGTAGCAGCAAAAAGAAATAAGAGGGGTGCTTCAACATTTGTTGGCAGAGGGATTTCCGTGAGGGAAATCGAGATTCAGAGGGAGCTTGTTCCTTAGAGGATTTCTAGCGCCAAAGAAATCTAGATCCGAGTTTTGTTGGGGCAGTCGTGAAAGAGGGAGAAAGGAACTTGTTCAACATTCAGTTGAGCAGAGCTGGCCACAAATGAACTGAGGGATCAGAATAGGTTGGATGGAGCATCCAACTTTTTCATCTAGAAGAACAGGGTCCTGGCAGTTTTGGATGAACATCGCATCAAGGATCATGCCTTGAACACGATTGTTGTTCCAGTTGATGTGATCCTCTCAAGAAGTACGAGGAGGCTAAAGCGAAACGCATGATCATGGACTGAGTCAAGGATCATGTGATCCCACATATTGCTGAGAAGAACACAACAGGGGAAATGTGGGTGGCCTTGACCACATTCTACGAGGAATCATCCATCTAGCCGAAGATGTTGCTTGAGAATCAGCTGAGATTGTTTCGAATGCAGAAGGGAGAAGAAATCGATCCCTTCCTTATCAAATTGCAAGGGATCCAAGATCAGCTAGCTTCCTTAGGGGCTACACCAGATATTGGATTTATGGTCAGGACTGCCCTAAATGCAGTCACTAAAGACTGGGAAACTTTTGTCCAAAGTATTTTGGGCAGAGCTTCTCCTCCTAGCTAGCAGGATATGTGGGTAGCTCTTCGACAGGAAGAGATCAAACAGTGGACCAGGGCGGGAAGCAGGAGTAAAGGGATCAAAGTCAAGAAGGAGGAAGAGGAAGATGAGACTCTCGCATCAAAGGGACAGCAACGACAGCAGAGACGGAAGAAAAAGGACCTCTCAAAAGTCATAGGCTTCAGATGTGGGGAAATGGGACATTTCGCCACGCAGTGCCCTCTGAAGAAGGGCAAAGAAGAGAAGTCTGACTTGAAGGCTGCTCCAGCTCAAGTTGATGAGGAGGATGGCGATGACTGCGCCATGAGTGCTCATGCACCACTAGAGAAGAGGTGGGGCGTAATGGAGCTACAGTGGATAACGGGCAGGATCCTTGAGGTGCCCAAACTCTTGGATCACATACGGCTACGGGAGCCCTTAACGACAGTAGTAGAATGACGAGAGTCAGCTATTGCGAGGGATGATGGAGCAACAATGGTAGAGCTAGAGCACCAAAGTCTGAAGCAGCGCAGTGGAGTGTTGCAGCAGTGCGGGAGGCACAGAGCAGATACAACAGCAACGCAATAGCATCAGAGGGTTAGTGCAGATGAGCAGCAAAGGAAGCTTCAGCATCGAGGTGAATCCAGACTGACTAGTATGTCAAGATTTGGGATATATTTCAGTTGCTTAATTCTCAGCAACTGAGTTGTAATGCATCAGTTAGCAATGGCAATGTTATGGGCAGCATGATGCAGCATATTGAGAGGGCGTTGCAGTACAAATGCCGCAGTGACAGTGGCAGTGTCATGGGCAGCAGTACAGATTGTTACAGCGCAATGGATGAGGGGCAGTAAGCCGAGCATCAGCAGCACAGAGGACCGACGTCGTGGATCAGGATGATGCTTCTGGTGAGAAGTATTTCTAAAGCGCATTCCTCGCTAAGAGGGAGTGTTCATTTTTGGGTAGCATCGGATGTGCTCTAGCTCCGAAATTTTGTGGAGGGGCTAGAACGCATGAGATCTCCAAGACCCAGAAATCGTTTGGAAGAAATTCCGCTCGGAGTGCATTTTATTCAAATAATTAATTATTTTTAATGGAACCTAAGTTAAAACTTAGGAAATTAAAATAATTAAAGTGACTTAATGTAAATGTGGGTGAGAAGCTTCAAAGTGACGAGGATCAAGTCTGTTTTAATCTTAGTCGTTGATTAAAGATTTGATCACGACAATTGATCTCTCAACAGGAAAAGTAGAAAGGAAGGCTTGAGAGTCAGTTGGAGGAAACACACACACACAGCAGCACTCGAGCTAAATCGAAATTATGGGGTGTGGTTCGCTGAGAATTTCAAAGTAAGATCTAGTGCAGAGAGGGGCAATTCGGCAATAGGACTCCAATCCAAGGCCGAGAATACACTGCGAAGAGGCAACGCAGCACCAAGGAGAGACAGCGCAGCACCTGAGAGAGTGACGCAGAGCCTGGAGAGTCACTGAAGAGGCAGCATTGGGGTTTTTGTGAGGCAGATCGGGTAGCAATTCAGCAGATTGATTTTTAAGTTGGGAAGGCTCACGAGGGTGATGCAGCTCGTAGAGGGGGACAGCGCAGTCACCTGTGGGGTTGGATCATTCAACTGCTGGATCAGCCAAAATATCTATCTACGGATAGAGGTACTTCTGCCGGGATTTTCTCTGTTGGGTGAGCCGGATTTGGCACCCTAGTTGTATTCAGAAATCTGCTTAATAATAAACCCCTCATATATGTTGCACCGGTTTTCCCGCATTGGGTTTTGTCGGGAACGTTTAGTCCAAAAATAAGTGTCATTTGTGTGATTGTCTCATCTTATTTTTCAGTACTTGATCTGTATATTGGTGTAGGTTGCAGTGTATTTGCATTAATTTTTACTGAATAATTTTGTAAATAACTTATTAATTGAAGAACACAAGTAGGAAATGCAAATAATTTTAACTGTAGTAGGATTTTTGCATGTTAGATTCAGAAATTTTCATAGCAATGTGGGCAGCTCTTCAACAAGAAGAGATGAGGAGGACTTACTCAAGTGCCAACTTAAGGGCAACAACAGCACTGAGAAGAATCCGAAGGAGGAGGATGAGAATGAAGCCCTTGCATCAAAGGGGCAGCAGGTGCAACAGAGACGTAAGAAAGACGTCTCAAAGATCAAGTGCTTTTGGTGTGGCAAGATGGGACATTACGCTACACAGTATTCTCTCAAGAAGAGAGACAAAGAGGAGAAGCATGATCCGCAGGCTGCATCTGCAAGGATTGATCAGGAGAATTTCACCATGATCGCTCACATATCACCAGAGGAGCGTTGGGGTGATCTAGAGTTGTAGCTCAACAGAGTTGTTGTTGGGCAGGATACTTGAGGATTCCACCTCTCAGTTCATTTCCTTGCTACGGGAGCCCAAATTAGATGTAGCAGGATGGACGAGTGCCAGTTGGTGTACAGGAGTGCAGAAGTGACAGTGTTGTGGTTAGTGAGCGCCAGGGTCTGAGCAGCGCAGAGCAGAGTTGACAGCAGTGCAGGGAGGCACAACACAGAGTCAGCAGCAACGCAGCAGCTTTAGAGGGACAGCGCAGAGACTAGAAGCAGCCAGATCGTCAGTACAAGATGCATCATACTGAACACTTAGTTAAGTACTTGGAGGTTTTTCTTTTGCAATAAGCAACAGAGTTGCAGTGTAGTAGCAGTTGGCAGCAGCATGCAGGGTCACCAGCAACGCGGTGTTGGTGGGCAGCAATGTTTGACATCAACAGCGGAGAGGGAGATGTTGTAGAATCAGAGCAGTACTCAACAAGGTGTGTTGTTAGAGCATATTCCTCGCTAAGAGGGAGTGTTGATTTGGGTAGCACTGGATCTACTCTTAAGTCTCAAAATTTGCAGGGAGGCTTAGGCACATGTAATTCAAAGAACCCAGAAATCGTTTGTGAAAATTCCACACAGAGTGTGTTTTATTAAAATAATTAATTATTTTTAAAGGGACCCTAAGTCTAAACTTAGGAAAATAAAATAATTAAAGGGTATTAATAAAACAAAGTGTGAATCTTCTAAAGAAGACGAAGATCAAGTCAAAAGTTAATCTTAGCCGTTGATTAACGATTTAATCTCGATTGTTGAAGTCTCAACGAGAAGATTATAAGGACTTGAAGGGTCATTTGGAAAATACACTGAGAGAATCAAGAGATCGAATTTTTGAAGTGAGCAGTGCTCAGGAAAGATCAATCAAGATATTATTTGCAAAAAGGGGCAACAATAATTGCCAGTTGGAAAGTCTATTCCTGAGATGGAGAATACACAGCAGAGAAGATAGAGAGCAATACCAGCAGAGGCAGCGTAGCAGCGTAGCAGAGGCAGCGCAGTAGCCGAGAGGAAGTTCATGATTCAGCTGAGGGTCAATCAAATCTATTGTCGTAGAGCTAGGGTGAGAGACCAGAAGGGGACAGAGGGTCAGATCCAGCCAGCACGCAGAAGCCACGTAGTCCCCACGCAGAGTGACACAGAGACTGCGCAAAGACTGCGGAGGGCTTTCCAGTCCGAAAGATTTTTCTAGTTGGGCTTCCAGTGTCAGTGTGTGAGGTAATCTCGCCAGCTTCTCTGTCAGTCAGATTCTCAGTAAGGATACCCAGCAAGGCATCCATTTTATATCCAGAAAATTACTGCATAATATATAAACCTTCAGTTGTTGCACCGGTTTTCCCACATTGGGTTTTTCTAGGGACATTGGTCATAAAACAATTGTGTCAGATGTCTGTATGATTTACTCTTGTTCAGATTTTGTTTCCGAACTTGTATTTTTTCCGTCGTTATTTTGTGAAGGCTGTAGTGTACAAGATTTCGTTGTTTACAGAAGAAAACCGTAAATAATTTGTTAAAAGGAATTAACAGATAGGAGATTTCTCATCAGCGCTGAAGTAGGATTCCGAGTAATATGAATTTTCACAAACTTGGGTTCAGACTTTAGGGCCGAAACCTAGAAGGTTACTTGTTCTTTGTTGAGATTGCATTGTGACCCATCAATTTTATTTTGCGAATTAATTTACATCATTATTCATGGCAAAGTCAAGTTCATCCATTCATGAGGCAAAGACAGTGGAACATGAAATTGAATATGCCCCTAAAGTTGATCCAAAGTCACCAATTTGGAAATATGTAACTATTCTTGGGAAGATCCAAGGAGGGAGATCATTGGCATGGGTTTGCAGTGAGTGTAAAAACGAGTATAAGGGATCATACACCAAAGTTAAAGAACATTTACTTGGGTTAAAAGGCAATGAGGTTCGAATATGTACTGGCCCACCTTAAGAGAATGGGGCAGATGGAAATGATTTAAGGAAGAAAAAACTTGCAAAATATCAGAAAGAACAAGACGAGGTGGATGCTAAAGCAAATGAGGCAAATCCTACCTCTCAATTAAAACACCCAACAAGGTTTGGAGCATCTTCATCAAAGCCTCCACTTCCTTCTCATGGAATTGTTGGTTCAAAGCAGTCTAATTTGGGGTTGTAGAGGTATAGCTCCCCCCTGAGATTCCGGGCAGAGATGCGCTCCCTGATGCAGTTACAGGTTGAGGCGTGCTCCTTGATAATATGCTCTCCAATGTTGATTGATGATGACATTCCGAGTAGTAACCCAATGGTAGAGATTATGATTGATAGCTTGATAAACAAATGGTGGTAGCCTAAGCTCCCCTTCGGTGACAAATTCTTCTTCTATAGATCCGAGAATGTTCAGCATACGAGCAAGTACAATCAAGAGATAAGAAGAAATAAGCATGGGAAGTACATTGATGATTTCTAATGAGAATGGATCACAACATGACGACTACATGACAGAGATGATCAGTGACGATACGTGATGATGCATGAAGATAACAGAATGGCATATTGATCGATGAACAGATATGGGCGGGTGGAATTCTCCCTGCTTGAGAGGGAGTGTTAAAATTATGCAACTGCGGTCAAATTCCACTATGATCAGTTCGGATGGTCGAGATTATAATTGCATTAGATTCCTTTTTTCGAGAGGACCAAAATCGACCTATAGATCACCCCAATTGGTTAAGAGAAAGTTAAATTATGAAATTAATTTATTTATTAAAGTGAAATGGAATGGGTCGACCTAACCACATGTGGAGTTAGCCATAACCCCAAGTGGTCACACAAAAAAGCTATAAATATAGGCGATCTCCAGCTCATTCTTACACTTGCTCAAGCGATCTTCGATTTGCATCCATTGGTTTGTTTCGTCCATTTTTTCTTGGCTCCAACAGGTTCGTCAGGAGAAGCTCACGCAGGGTTCGGGATCACAAACGATGGGCTCACATAGATCTGGGTCTTCTAAGCCTAAGCCGCGGGCACAGTATTGCAATTTTCGGGCCAGAGCCACAGGCACAGTACTGCAGTTTTCGGGCCAAAGTCGCGGGCAGCCCGTGTTAAGGTAGCGGCTAAGTTGCTATAGCTGCGGACTGAGGGAGTCACGGTCGCAGTAAGGGTTCCGGGTTGATCAGGACCTCAGTCGCGGGCATAGAGCATCCAATTCATGGCTAAGGAGGCTTCAGCTGTTTGCTGAGCATGTCAAGGCCACGGCTAAGGGATTTTATGAGCAGATCTAGGTTGGATCACATTCAGTTGCTTACGCAATTCCTTCATACATATGTTGCTCAGTCACAGTCGCTTCAAATCAGTCTTTGTCAGCATCCTCGATTCAGATCTAGGACTTGGTTTTTGAGATCACTTGGTGATCCATCAGATCTGTGCTCTTGATGTTGTAGATCTACAAATCTGTAGATCTTCTCTATGTATTTCCGCTGCAAGATGTATCTACAATCTTCACTCATTATCAACAGTATTCATCACTATGCTTCAGCCAGTGTCAATGCATCTCAGTGCTCATAATCAAGTTCCTTCAGCAGAGATATGTGTAAGGTCACATTATGCATGTGCTAGTTGTTTTGTTGCATCATGAAGATATAGATCTATGGATCATTGTACTCTTGTTTTTGAACCATTTGATGACGATCTAAGAAGAAGAATTTGCAAGGGCTTTCCCCATAGTGGGTTTTTCCCTAGTCTCGGACCAATCCTAATGTCTCTATGTGTTCATGATTCTCTTCTCTTGTTCCTTTTCATTCCGCTTCTTAAATGATGATGATGATGATGTTCTTTCTACATAGTTGCATATACTAATGGTTAATAATGTAGATATATACAATGATATAATTAATTGAGGTGAACTTAACATGTTATTGAAGAAATGTAACTATCAAAGCAAAGAACAATGTAGCTCTATGGAAAATTAACATGGTATCAGAGTTGGGCTGAAGGAAAGCCATGAAGATCACCCCCATGGAGACACTTTTATGGAAGAAAGTAGAGGATGGTAGAGACCTAAAAGAATTCTCGAGTATGAAGAAAACCCTAGGTAGTTAGTGGATAAGGATGTGACCATGAGGGTTTGAGAGAAACCCTAGTTTATGGTAAGAGTCTTGAGATGTGATCTATGTGAAGCACTTGGGATCAATTTAACAAATGACCTGGTTGTCGATAGAGGGAAACATTGTTTTATGATCTATGGATGGCACTTGAAGGTTGGTTCAAGAGGGAGAGGATCATCTGTCATTGAAGATAAGTATTCCTTGACTTATGACCTTACTCTTGTTTATACTTATGGATCTGATTATTATGATTATTGTTTCTAGTCATTACTTCCTGCATGTATATTTGAGCACCTGGTTATTTCTAACCTCCTTGATGAGATGTGATGAGTTGATCCCTCTTGAGGAACTTTTGAAATGTCGGAAAGATGGCCAGATCTAGAAGAGGTAAAGAGACACTTGAACACTACGATTTTCCTATGTGAAGGTGCATCGATAATACCACAAGGCATGCATGGTATATTGTTTTAATGTTATGTTTCAGCTATAACATTGGATGGCTAGGTAAGCCCTATGATATGTTGAGAATGTCTCCTTCGCAAATGGCTCATGCATGCATATGAGAGTGATTGGGATTTTTGTTTCCTATGATGAAATGGTGCATTTGGTAGTGAATGGTTTGAAACTTTGATCATCTTCTTGTTTCTACAAGGCTACTTATTGTTGATTTTGGATATAGTGGCATGCTTGATGTTTGGATAACATCTATTGTATTTTTTTTGAGATCCTGATTCCGACTCTAGTAAATGGTACTCTTGACTCTTGACATACATAAGATATGTTGGATCTCTTATAGAAGATTACCTCATTGATATGGTATTGATAATGTTTCTGATAAGCATGATGAAAGCTCATGGAAAGAGAGATTGCACTTTTTTGGTTTATTGAATAGCCTAACTTGATCCTATTGATCATGATAAGCATGTTATTTGCAACCATGATGATGAAGGCATATCTAAGAGATTGATGTTCTAGATCTTCAACTACCTGTGGTTATGGCATATGGTGAAATTAAATGCTCCAACTTGATGCATTGTTATTGGATTCATAAGATTGTGTTGTCGCAACAGCCTACTGCCCTAATCTTTCAAGTCCAACCCTTGATGAAAGATTGATGACGTAATGTTGATGATCACGATATATATGTGTTTATGATCTAACAAGATCTGTTGTTGCATGACTCCAGTAAAGACAGACTAATGACATGAATGAAAATGAAATTGCATGCCCTTCTATGATACATGTGTATCTGACATTGATGATCTACACCAGAGGTTTGAGCCTCTCTCGTGCAAAGGAAGGCTCATAGATGTGACTATACCTAATAGACATAGAATTGAAATTATGTACAATGAATTCGGTCTATACTTCAAATCAAGGGATCTCTGACATGTCTTGCCATTGTAAACTAGTTTATGGAATTGCTGGAATTGAGCATGAAATCAGATGGGCACTTGGAAGATGTCAATTTTGAAAATGTGTTGCAAATACCAGTAAGTTCTGTCAGCAAGGAAAGTTCGTATGTTTGAACCGAACTTGTGTTTGGAGGTGACCGAGACATTCATATGGATATGTCATTATGTTTGAGGATTGTGCTACATGTTTTGGCTTATTGATATTGATAAACTGTGTTTGGAACTTTTGACATGATGCTTAATGATTGAGATTTGTCTAGAATTATAGATATTACCACGATCGCACATTTGGATTTGACATGATTTGATCTGGCGATAGTTGATTTTCCTAGATGACAATTCTATGTGGGCATAGTGACCTTCAGTGTCGTATGTGAGTATACAGAAATATGGTTTTGTATTGGCCTCCTTGTTCCTAGCACAATGGTTGTTGTGACTTAGTATGAACATGCATGACTTAACCTTTATGTGTATGCACTTGCATCTAGTAACGGAAATGGACTGTAATAGCATGTTAAATGACAGACTTCATATGAGCTCTACATGTCACCTGGTCGAAAGAATTGATACTATGAAATCAGTGCCTTTGATAATAGTTTTTGTTTGGCTTCTAAAACTCTGATGAGCTGACTTTGTTGACACAACAATGATTTATGTAAGGCTGATTATGTTGGCTTGGTAAGACATTATGCTTACCAAAAGCATTGCGTGATGCAAGCTCCCAGATTCAAATTTCTCCATATTTGACAGTTATCTGGTGAAGTTAGGATAATGAGTTCTAAGGTATGGCCTTGATTTTGATTATACATGTTGATAGTCTACCCTTGACATGTGATAAACCTCTGACAATCTAAGTAAGAGGGAGATGGCTTCTGAATCTCGTAAAGATGTATCATGGCAGGATGAATCAACTTCTGGAATTTGGGAAAGAAATCCCATGTTGCAAGACTATTGAAATATCTTTGCGTAATTTAAATCCTTCGACACTCTAATTTAAAATTCAAATGTTGATTGAACGTGACATGGCATCTTTTAGTTGATTGAAGAATTGATGTTCCGTTTTGAACATCCATCTGTATATGATGTGTATAGAACATTACTAAATTCATGATTGAGCTACTTCATTCAGAATTTCCACCAAACATCTTTTGAAATACCTACATGAAACATTCTACTTTTAAAGGTTGAGATATTTCTCCCATAATATGTAGCTGCATGGATGAACTAATGATGTTTGGGATTATTGTTGATGAGCACAATTGGATGCTACCTTAGTATGATATTTGCCATGATATCTTGGACGAGAGGTCCATAGCACAACCGAGGTCGGATACAATGCTGCTAGCAAGGCTAGTTGTGATGCATGATGTAGAAGCTCCTTAGAGAGTAGTCTGAGAATGATCTAGATAAGACATGGATACACTGTGATGACAAAGAATCCCATATACATATAGTTGGGACTGTGATTTCTCCATTTATTGAGACAGTGCAACGGTTCGAGACAAGCTTAGGGTTGTGATTGACACCTCCGTGAGAGGGACGATGATTATGGTATCTATGTGTGATTAACACCTCCGAGAGAGGAAAGATGATTATGGTATCCATGTGTGATTAACACCTCCATGAGAGGGATATGGTTATGGTATCTTATTGTGATTGGTATCTTGTTGTGATTTACATGATTATGTATGTTCTAACATAACACTTGATTTGATGTCCTGTATGAACAAGAATCAGCAGATACCAGATGAGAGCAACGTTGATCGAGGACACTGAGCCAGCTCTTCCTCCTTGTCTGAGCTCCCAAGACGAGGAATTGAGATAGAGGGATCCTGGAGTTTAGTGAACTCTAGACAATAGGGTGTATTCCCAATCTGTTACCCATAAGGTTGAGATGCTGCTCCCTTATCTTCATAGGGTCAAAGAATGCTGCTCCCCCGATTGATCTTTGCAGAGTATACCCCAATTGGCATCACACCCACAAGCAGGGCTTATCGGGAATACCACTCCTCGTTTAACCAACGAGTTGAGAATGTCCTTGGCGTGTACAACCCAAGTAGATTATGATGCAGGTGTTCTACCACATGACTATTCAGGGTCATTGATGGGAAGATCAATAGGCAATAGGATGGGTTGAGATAACCCTATACGGTTTCGAGTTGAGAGTGAGCTCCCTGATGTGATACCAGGGTCGAGATGGGCTCCCTTGCGTGGATGGATATCTTATCGCTATATATGGAGTTGTATAGGTATATTTCCCCCATAAGATTCTGGGTAGAGATGGACTCCCCGATGCGATTGTGAAAATTTCTGAATATTACTTATGCAGAAACCCTACTGTTAAATCTTGTTATACTTCTCCTACTTAATCAAGTTATTAATATGAAATTTCAGTATTGACATCGAACTAAACACATTAACAATACTCACTGATACAGATCTAAAAACTGAATACATGCACACAGACAAAGTGACACAGATTTTCTGGACAACTATCCCTGGAAAAACCCAATGCAAGAAAACCGATCTTCTAGCTGCTGGAGGGTTTATATTATTATGTAGAATCTAAGTACAGCAAATCTGGGCACCTTACTGGTTAACCTGACAGAGAAAACAAGATCTACAGCAATGCTTTTTGTTCCAGAGACGAAAAACTGGACTGGTTCACACCCTCAAACGGGATTTACAGAACTCAGCCCCTTTCTGCCTCTAGAAACCCTAGTGTTGCTCTGAAGTTGCCTGCGTCAACCCTGCTAGCCTGTTGATGCCCTTGCGCTGCTCAAGAGAGGGTTGTGTAACCCCAGACTGGGTGACGCAGTCCTTACGCTGACTAGTTGGACCAGCGTAACCCCTAATGACCCCCTGCTGCCTCGGCGGTGCCCTCTCTGCACTGTGCAGCTGCTGCGTAGCCTCTGCTTCCTCTGCGTTGCTCCTGGTTTCTACTTCTCTGCTTCTAGCTGACTCTTGGCTCTGGGATCAGATCATCCCCTTAGCCAATACTACCCCTCATTGCAGTTGAAACACTTCTGAAAATTCTTAGCAAACCCACCCTAGAATTCCAACTTGGTCTCAGTGCTCTGCCTCTGTGTGTGTTCTCCAACTGACCCAAGCCCTCTTCTTATACTTTTCTTATTGAAACATCAAGGGTTGTGATTTGATCTTGAATCGACGGCTAAGATTAGAAGGTGCTTGATCCGCATTACCTAAGTCATTCTCATCGCATGTTTAATTTAATTACCTTTAATCTTTTAATTTTCCTAAGTTAGACTTAGGATCCTTAATTAAAAAGATTAATTAATTAAATATCTCTTAAACCTGATGGAATTTCTTAAAACGCTTTCTAGGTCTTGGAGATCTTATGTACTCTAGACCCTCCACAAAATTTGGGAGCTAGAGCACATCCGATGCTACCCAACCACCCTAAAATCTCAACAGACCCTCTTAGCGAGGAATGTGCTCTAGCAAAACACTTCACCTTGAAGTTCTTCTTCGATCTCTGGTGTCGGTCTCTGCACTGATGCTTGGCATGCTTCCCTTCATCACTGCGTTGATGCTGCTCTTTTGTACTGTTGCCCATGACGCTGCCACCACCACTGCTACATTCGTACTACAACTCCCTGTCAAATTGCTGCATCGTGCTGCTCATAGCACTGTCACAGCTAACTGCGGCACTACAACTCAGTTGCTAAGAGTAAGCAACTAAAGGACCCCTGCCCAAATGACAGATAAGTTACTCGGGCTGCATCATCACTGAAGCTCTACAAATTGTTGCTCTGCACTATCCTCCTAAAGCCTTTGCGTTGCTGCAGCTTCGAACTATGTAAGCAGACCTCCTCTATGTTGCCTCTACACTACTGCTGCATCTGCACTGCGTTGCTCCCTCTCCAGCGTTTCAGCCTTTGCCTTTGCTTCATCTGTGATCTTTGCACCCACTGCTCCAGTCAGTCCTTGCTACTATCTTAAGGCTCCCGTAGCATGGATGTGATCCAAGAGTTGGGCTACTCAAGGATCCCGCCACCACTCTGTAGCTGCTCTATAGATCCATGTCACCCCACTTTCTTGGTTCATGAGCGCTCACGGCTATGTCATCTTCGGAGCCATCGTCCGCCACAACAACCTTGGAGGTAGAAGCTTCCTTGTCCTTCTTCTGAGGACAATTGTTGGCGAAATGTCCTAGTTCGCCGCACTGGAAACACGTGATCTTGGATAGATCACGCTTCTTCCTCCCTTGCTGCCTCTTTGATGCCAAGGTTGCATCTTCTTCCTCTTCCTTCTTCACCTTACTGGATCTGGTGTTGTGTTGTCTCTTGGTGAACCGATGGAGTTCTTCTTGACAGAGGATCGCCCACATACTGTCCCAATTGGGAAGGTCTACTCTGGCCAAGATACTCTGGACAAAATTTTCCCAGTCCTCTGTGACCGCATTGAATGCAGTCCTCACCATCATATCATCCTCCACTTTCACTCGCACGGCAGTCAACTGATCCCTGATTGCTTGTAATCTGAAAAGGAAGGGCTCGATTTCTTCTCCCTTGGCCATCATGAATAACCGCATATGGTTCTCCAGAAGCATTCTCCTCTGGACAGATCTACCCTCATATAGGGCGGTTAAGGCTTTCCATATCTCATTAGCCGTCTTCTTATCGGCTATATGAGGTACAACATGATCCTTAACCCCGTCCATGATGAAGCACTTGGAATGTGTCGCTGCTTCATTATGCTTCGCTAAGAGAAGAGTATCGATTGGCGTGGCCAGGACTGTTTCTACATGCTCCCTCAAACCGTATGCCTCCATGACCACCAGGATTCTGGCCTTCCAGATTGCAAAGTTGGACAGACCATCCAACATATCCTGATCACGTAGTCCATGAGGTGCCATCTGGTCAGATCTGCTCTGTCGAAACAGATTCTTCCTCTCCTCGCTTCTCAACTGAATCTCGGATCTATGGTCCTTCGCGAAAAGGCACCCTCTACTCCTTCTGACAACTGATTTCCTCCTTGGAAATCTACCAAACACAACGAATCGGCTCTCTTCGATCCTCTGATCGATATGTAGATTTCTTTGGCTGGAAATCCTCTGAGAAGTCGTTCTCCTCCCACTCTTTGTCAACTAGTGCTCAGGCTAAATTCTGAATCTTCATATATTTAACCCCACCAGCGACTACTGAAACTCTGCAGCATTTCTTCCGGCACTCTGGATCATCTATGGCCTCAAGACTGCATCACCCTGGCTGGCCTTTGCGTGAGCAGACAATCCCACAGCTATCTCTGTGTTGGGTCTACGCAGTAAGTACGTGGGCCTGCGTGGAGACTGCGTGGGGACTGCATCACTCTGGTCTATGCATGGCTCTACTTTCCTCTTCTGCTGCGTTGTCCTCTCTGGTCCGGTTTTCTGCGATTACTGCTGCTCTCTGTTGCTTCCTGCAACAAAGATTCTTCAGTCTTCTTGTTGATGATTCAGCTAGATCTGCAATCGCTCTGATACCATGTGAAAATTTCTGAATATTACTTATGCAGAAACCCTATTGTTAAATTTGGTTATACTTCTTCTACTTACTCAAGTTATTAATATGAAATTTCAGTATTAACATCGAAGTAAACACATTAACAGTACTCACTAATACAGATCTAAAAACTGAATACATGCACACAGACAAAGTGACACACAAGATTTTCTAGACAACTGTCCCCGGAAAAACCCAATGCAGGAAAAATGGTCTTCTAGCTGTTGGAGGGTTTATATTAATATGTAGAATCTAAGTACAACATATCTGGGAACCTTACTGGTTTACCCAACAAAGAAAACATCATCTACAACAATGCCTGTTGTTTCAGAGACGGAAAACTGGACTGATTCACACCCTCAAACGGGATTTACAGAACTCAGCCCCTTTCTGCCTCTAGAAACCCTAGCATTACTCTGAAGTTGCCTGCGTCAGCCCTGCTAACCTGCTGATGCCCCTGCGCTGCTCAGGAGAGGATTGCGTAACCCCAGACTGGGTGATGCAGTCATTATGCTGGCCTAGCTGGACCAGCGTAACACCTGATGGCCCCCTATTGCCTCTACGCTGCCCTCTCTGGGCCTGCGTAGTGGCTGAAACCCTCTACGCTGCGCAGTTGCTGCATAGCCTCTGCTTCCTCTGCGCTGCTCTTGGTTGCTGCTTCTCTGCCTCTTGCTGACTCTTGGCTCTGGGATCAGATCATCCCCTTAGCCAATACTACCCCTCGCTACAGCTGAAACACTTCTTGAAATTCTAAGCAAACCTGCCCTAGAATTCCAGCTTAGTCTCAGTGCTCTGCCTCCGTGTTTGTATTCTCCAACTGACCCCAAGCCCTCTTCTTATACTTTTCTTGTTGAAACATCAACGGCTGTGATCTAATCTTGAATCGACGGCTAAGATTAGAAGATGCTTGATCTGCATCACTTAAGTCATTCTCATCACATGTATAATTAAATTACCTTTAATCTTTTAATTTTCCTAAGTTAGACTTATGGTCCTTAATTAAAAAGATTAATTAATTAAATATCTCTTAAACCTGATGGAATTTCTTAAAACGCTTTCTGGGTATTGGAGATCTTATGTACTCAAGTCCCTCCACAAAGAATGGGAGCTAGAGCACATCCGATGCTACCCAACCACCACAAATATCAACAATGATTACAAGTTGAGGCATGCTCCTTGACGATATGCTCTCTGATGTTGATTGATGATGATATTCCAAGTAGTAACCCGATGGCAGAGATTCCAATTGATAGCTTGATAGACGAAGGGTGCTAGCCTAAGCTCCCCTACGGTGACAAATTCTTCTTCTAGATCCGAGAATATTCAGCATACGAGCAGGTACAATCAAGAGATAAGCATAAATAAGCATGAGAATTACATTGATGATTTGTAATGAGAAAGGATCACAGCATGACAACTACATGACAGAGATGATTAGTGACAATACGTGATGATGCATGAAGATAACAGAATGGCATATGTGAAAATTCCTGAAACTACTAAACAGAAATTTCTACTGCAGAAATCTGGTCTACTTCACCTACTTGTGTTTTTACATTTACAAGTTATTTTCATAAATATTCAGAAAACAACGAAGTAAACACACTGCAGATCTACACATACATACAGATCAGGTACTGAAGAAATAAGCATGCATGACAAAGGACACACAAGAATTTTCGAACAAATGTCCCTAAAAAAACCCAATGCATGAAAACCGGTGCAGCAGCTCTTTGAGGGTTTTATTATTATGCAGAATTTTGAATACATTCAAGGGTACCAGACATGGTTTGCCCAAATAGAGAAAATTTTGGCAAATGTACCTATCTCTCAGAGAAAGAAAATATGGTTGATTTAGCAGAGGATGAAGAACCTCACAGGTGCATACGCAGTCATCTTTCAGAGTGATTGCTTCACACCTTCTGGATCTGCTAAAAACGAGCCCTTTCTGGCCCACTAGAACCCCAGCATTACCTTTCCCAGCTCTGCGTTAACCCTCCAGCCCTGCGTGAGCCTCTGCGGAGCTCTTGTTGGGCCTGCGTTAGCCCTGTTAGTCCTCCGCTGCCTCTGCATTGCTCTGGTATGGATTTGCCTCTCTGCCAATGTATTCTCGACCTCCGATCTGAAATCCCATTGTCGATCTGCCCCTCACTGCACTGCAAGCTCACTCGAAAATTCTCAGCGAACCGCAACCCAGAATTTCGACTTAACTCAAGTGTTGAAACTCTATGTGTGTTCTCCAATTGACCCCAAGCCTTCCTTTAATAATTTTCTCGTTGAACAATCAGCGGTTGTGATCTAATCTCTAATCAACAACTAAGATTAGAAAAGACTTAATCCACGTCACTTAGAACATTCTCACCCACATGTTTTAATTAATTCACTTTAATTATTTAATTTTCCGAAGTTAGACTTAGGGTCTTCATTAAAATAATTAATTATTTGAATAACTTTCACAACGAGTGGAATTTCACCAAACAATTTATGGGTCTTGGGATCTCATGTGTTCTAGCCCCTCCACAGTTTCGGAGCTAGAGCACATCCAATGCTACGCAAAATCTCAAAATCATATTGATCAATGAACAAATATTGGTAGGTGGAATTCTCCCTGATTGAGAGAGTGTTAAAATTATGCAACTGCGGTCAAATTCCACTATGGACAGCTCGGATGGTCGAGATTATAATTGCATTAGATTCCTCTTTTCTAGAGGACCAAAATCGACCTATAGATTGCCCTAATCGGTTAAGCGAAAGTTAAATTATGAAATTAATTTATTTATTAAAGTGAAATGGAACGGGTCGGCCTAACCACATGTGGAGTTAGCCTTAACCCCAAGCGGTCACACACAAAAGCTATAAATAGAGGCGACCTCAAGCTCATTCTTACACTTGCTCAAGCAATCTTCGATTTGCATCCATTAGTTTGTTTCATCCATTTTTTCTTAGCTCGCATAGGTTCGTCAAGAGAAGCTCGTGCGAGGCTCGGGATCACAAATTAAGGGCTTGCATAGATCTGGATCTTCTGAGCCTGAGTTGCGGGCATAGTACTACAGTTTTCCGGCCAGAGCCGTGTTAAGGTAGCGGCTAAATTTCTCTAGCCGCGAGCTGAGGGAGTCAAGATCGCGGCTAGGGTTCCAGGTTGATCAGGACCTCAGCCGCGGGCACAGAGAGTCTAGGTCGTGCCTAAGGAGGCTTCAGCCAGGGGCTGAGCGTGACAAGGTCGCGACTAAGGGATTTTATGAGCAGATCTGGGTTGGATCACATTCAGTTGCTTGCGCAGTGCCTTCATATTTGTCGCTAAGTCACAATCGCTTCAAATCAGTCTTTGTCGGCATCCTCGATTCAGATCTAGGACTTGGTAGTTGAGATCACTTGGTGATCCATTAGATCCGGGCTCTGGATGTTGTAGATCTACAAATCTGTAGATCTGCTCTATGTATTTCTGCAGCAAGATGTATCTACAGTCTTCACTCAGTATCAACAGTATTCATCAATATGCTTTAGCCAGTGTCAGTGCATCTCAGTTCTCAGAATCAAGTTCCTTCAGCAAAGATATGTGTAAAGTCACATTATGCATGTGCTAGTTGTTTTACTGCATCATGAAGATATAGATCTATGGATCATTGTACTCTTGTTGATGAATCATTTGATGACAATCTAAGAAGAAGAATTTGCAAGGGTTTTCCCCATAGTGGGTTTTTCTCTAGTCTCAGACCAATCCTCGTGTCTCTATGTGTTCATGCTTCTCTTTTCTTATTCCTTTTCGTTCCATCGCTTAGATGATGATGATGATGTTGTTATTTCTACATAGTTGCAAATACCGATGGTTAATAATGTAGATTTGTACAATGATATAATTATTTGGGGGTGAACTTAACATGTTATTAAAGAAATGTAACTTTCAAAGCAAAGAACAAAGCAGCGCTGTGGAAAATTAACAGATAGAACCATCTTAACCCTGGATCCTTTAAGTAGAAGGAATTTTATGTGAAAATTCCATGAAACTCTAGAATCTTATTGCAGCAATCGGAATATATTCACCTAATTATTAATTTTAACTTAACAATCTATTTGCAGTATACTACGGAAAACACAGAATACATCACACTGCAACCTAAATAAATAAATTGTGGAAGAAATACAAGTGCAGAAACAAAATCTGAACAAGAATATATCACACACACGTATTACACAGTTATTTTTGGACCAATGTCCCCGGAAAAACCCAATGTGGGAAAACTGGTGCAACAGCTGAGGGATTATGTATTATGGAGTAAATATTTCTGAGTACAAGTCTATAATTGACACATCTGTCAAATCATGCAGAGAAACTAACAGAAGAGATCTCATGAGACAAACCTCACTCCACGGAAACCCGACACTGATCAGCACCCAAACTGGACTGCACTGCGCTGCCTCTGCGCAGTGTGGTTCACCCACGCAGTCTCTGCGTCACAACTACGGCTGCCCTCTGCCTTTGCGCTAGTCTGTCCGCTAGTTGGAAACTGAGACCTTCTGGCCTCCGGAAAATCTCTCTGTGATCTGGCACTGGCCAAACGTTGTCTCAGCAAAATTATGACTTCCCTTCAGGCTCTGTGCAATGATTGCGTAAGCACTGCGTCATTGGCTTTGCGCTGCCTCTGTCGCTCTCTCTGTCTCTACTGCTATGCACTCTCCAGCTCAGGAATCCTTCCAACCGAAATCACTGCCCCTCTTTGCAAAAGATCTCTTGATCGATATTTCCTCTGAGCACTACTCAATTCAGAAAATTCGATCTCTTGATCTTTACTCTGCCAAATGTGTTTTATGTTGAGATTTTGGGGTAGCATCGGATGTGCTCTAGCTCCGAAATATTTTGCGGGAGCAGAAGTCCATGAGATCTCCAAGACCCAGAAAATTTTTAAAGAAATTCCATCTAGTTTGATAATTATTCAAATAATTAATCTTTTTAATTAAGGACCCTACGTCTAACTTAGGGTAATTAAAAGATTAAAGTGAATTAAATTAAACATCTCATGAGAATGTTCTAAGCGATGTGGATCAAGCAGCTTCTAATCTTAGCTTTTGATTAGAGATTAGATCAGGGTTGTTGGTTTGCCAACGAGAAAAGTGTTACTCTAAGTGTCACTAATGTCAATATCCATGAAGGCAAGCATGATGATGACCAACAAGCATAATGAAGGCAAACATGACGAAGCAAAGTCAAGGGATTCAATAAAGAGGTCCTTCATTCTATTTCTGCACTCACAAAGGATCAGTCACATTAAAAATAATTTTTTGATACCATTGAGGCAAAATTCCTTCATAAGCCCTCCACCATCTGAAAGAGCATGATTTTTCCTTTCCAACGAGCTATTACTCAGCCCGAAACTCCAAGCGGTTTGAAAGTTATTGATTTTTCAAGTTTAAGGTAAAATTTTGTCAGTGAGTCGACCTTACCTTAAATTCATGTTGGCCTAATCCTTAAGACAACAACGCATTCCTATTTATATACATTATGTTTCCTCATTTTTCCATCATCTCCACAATCATCATTACAGAAGAAGCATTCCAGTTCACGACTCGTGAACTCAGAAGGAGCCAGCATTTTAAAATAAATTCTTATCTTGTTTAGCCTTATAATTTAACGCAGAAGTTGTCTTGTTTGGGTTTATACTTCAATGCAGAAGTTGTGAATATCTTAGATCTAGGTTTAAACCAATGTTTTGAAAATCGCGATCAGGATTAAATCGGCGAGGAGAAAAAATCGGAAAAAATCGTAAAAATTGGGAAAAAATCAACACATACAAAAATATTCATTTTTTTTCAATTTTTTTAATATCTAAAGCATCCACAACATAAACTAAATGCATTGACACATAAATATAAAAAAACACTAATATATAAGATGTGCAATATCATGTCTAGTGCTACATCACACATAAAACTGAATCATGTCTTGAATACTAAGTCCTAAGTCTCAAGAGTCAACTCAGCCTCAAAATATCAACTAAAAATATAATAATGTATCTCATATCATGAGTCATAATGTCCTATACAAAGGAATGTCAATGCACCATATAACCTATGGTCCTATACTACTGATTTCCTCTGCCCCTCTTACGAGAAAATGTAACAGCGTTCCCTCTAGATGAAGAAGTTGGTGGGGCTAGCAATGGACTCTATTGTGCTCTAGAAGTAGAACCTGAAGCACCAGGAGCTAAAGGAGGCAGACCATGTCCTCTACCGGTAGCAGGGGTAGGTGGTGTCACCTCCTCTTCTTACTCCTCTTGCTGCTGCTCCTCCTCCTCGTCCTCCTCTGCCTCCACTACCTCCTGCTCTATCCAATCAGGGGTTGACTCCATGACAGGCCTCTCAGCCTCAACCCTCCATTCAGCAGTGGTGTCAATCGCTTCTAAAGAGATGGCCTCCATATCAGGTGTCCTCTCAAGTTGTCTCACCCACAATCTAAAGATTGTAGTAGACGTAAACCATGTCATTGAGGCGCTGAGACTCCAACCTGTACAAGGGTCATAAATTAATAAATTAAAAATATATATTATAAACAATAAATTAATAATTATAAAAAAAATGATTTAATGAATTCAAAAAATCAGTTGGAATATTTTAAGTTTTTAACCTGTTGCGCCTTTTAGTGTGTATTTTTTCAAATACACTCCAGTTGCGCTCGCATCTTGAAGAGCTACATGTTTGGCTCAGTATTCTAATGGCAAGATTTTGGAGTTTTGGTAATCTGCCACCATAACTCCTCCACCATGCATCTACAAGTTACAAGTTACAATAAATAAGATAAACTTATAAAGTTACAAACATAAGAAAAATTTTAAAATAATGAAAATCTTACCTGCCATTTTAGTAGTCCTATCTTGGACAGCCATGTCAAAGCTCAAGGTGCCACCTGCCATTCTATACACCTCCATTTCTTTGGATATCTTTGCACGTTCTGATGGAGATGGCACCATCTTCTGAACACAACTGAAAAATCCATCCATGACCTCAGCATCAAATAGGAAACTACATGAGTAAGCAAATTCAGGGTTCAGGAAGACCCCTGTAGCATGAATGGGACGATGGAGTGTGTTGTTCCATCGATCATCAATCACTTCCCATAAAATAAGTTCTTTCTGAAACCCCTCATCACCCTTATCATCATAGTAGCTGCGAATGGCTTCTTTGGCCCTATCCATGGCCTCATACAAGTAGCCCATTGTGGGCTTCTCTCCATCAACCAATCTAAAGACCTTCACCAAAGGTTCAGTAATGCTGCACACCTCTTGCACTTCCGCCCAAAAGCATTCCTGATATGAAACCAACCTGCAGATGGCCTCTCCCTCTGATTTGCAGCTGACAGTCAAAGCACGCCACTCCTCTGAAAGAAACATTCTCTTCAAATCCCACATAGAATTCAAGAGGGATTGAAAAGATATGAAAGTAGTGGCAAATCGTGTAATAGCAGGGCGCACCAACTCCTTCTTGTTGGTGAATGTTCTCATCAAATGAAGCACAAATGCATGATTATATATAAATTTTGTAATGCTCTTTGATGACTCTGCAATATCTTTGACAAAATCAATCTTTCCTATGTCCTCCAACATCAAATCAAGGCAATGTGCAGCACAAGGTGTCCAAAATATGCTCGGATGCCTCTCCATAAGCATCTTGCTAGCAGCAAAATAGTTTGCAGCGTTGTTCGTTATAATTTGGACAACATTTTTGGGACCCACCTCCAGGATGAACACATCCAATAAATCACATAATAATCATGCATCTTTGACATGTGCAGATGCATCAACAGATTTCATAAACATTGTCCCCTTGGGACCACTAACCAAGAAGTTAATAAGGGTCCTACCCTTTTGATCAGTCCAACCATTTGACATCACAGTGCATCCTGTGACTTCCCATGATGCCCTTAACTCCTCCAATCTCTTGGTGCAGTCAACTTTCTCATTTTGAAGAATGCACCCTCTAAAGTCATCATATGAAGGGGCTTTGTATCCTCGGCCAACAACAGCGATAGCATCAATCGTAGTCTGATAAAATGGTTTGTTTTGGCAACATTGAAAGGAATATCACTCCAAAAAAACAATTTGCCCAATAACCTGTCAACTTCTTCCTTCTCTTTTTTTTTTAATAAGTGAGGAGATGGATGGTTGTGCACCAAGAGTGGTTCTAGGAACAAAATATGAGGAGGCGCCTACGGGGTTGGGTGTAGAAAATGTTGATGCTGAAGAACCACTACCACTCTCACGATCAACTCTAAACCCTGATATTTGACTCTTCAGAGCTGTCTTGCTGAGCTTAGTTGTTTATATTTCTTCCAATGATTTGTTGGATCTTCTGATTATTTCTGGATTGGTATTTGTCCAAGGGCCTACTTCATGTCCAGGAATTTGTGCCGGGTGATATTTCAACCTGTATACCCCCCCTTTCATGTGTTGACTACATAACTTGCAACTCAAGTTTGATCGATCAAACCCCTGATCAGGTTCACCAAATTCCCATAACGGATCCAATTTCCTTGGCATGTTTGTAAATTTGTAGAACTCTTGACTCTTGAGTTTTACTGTAAGATGAACTTTGAAATTTGAACCTAAGGCATAAGAAAAATTGCAAGTTAAAAAATTACAATTTTACATACAACATTTTGATTTTTTCACAAAAAAAAACCTCAACTCAATGCAAAAATAATGGGAAAAAAATACATGTTAAAACTCAAGCAAAAATAATGGAAAGAATCTAGGAGCACAAGAAGAAATATAAAAAATAAATTTAACAACCAATTTTTTGCATTTCTGACCAAAATAAACCCTCTCCTCTCAATAAAACCAAAAAAAAAACACACAACCAAATGCAATAAAAAATGATGAAAAATACATAGGTGATAGAAACCCATGGAAGAACAAGAAAAAAAACAAAAAAAAAAAGGGTCAAATTTGATACCCATACCTGGAAAAAACATTTTGCCAAAGAAACTTGGTCCAAATTCGAATTTTGTTGGCTTGGCTTGCTAAAATCCTTCACTTTTGTTCACTCCTGCCCTTATAGATCACTTATCCTCCTCCTTAGCTCTCCTTAGCAAACCTCTCACTGCAGAAATGAGACAAAAAAAAATCAAAATCACACTTAAAAAGTCACTGTTTTGAGGGCCGGCTATTAATTCCGATCGGATCGCCATTTTTTCCAAAAAATCACGATTTTTTGGCGATTTTTTCAAATCCAAAAAATCACCGATAAAATCGCCCTTTTTTTAAAAAATCGCAATTTAATCGTGATTTTCAAAACACTGGTTTAAACAAATCTGTGACATACCACATTTCGGTGTTCCTGTAGTTCGGACTGTGGAAGTAGCTCAGATTACAATAGCTCGAACTTCCTGTAGCATCACATTTCATAGCCCAGATCTTGTTACAGTGGGCTGGACTATAACTACAGTGGCTCGGACTTTACTGTGGTGAATGACTTGGATCTCTTGGAGATCTTAACCAGATCCGAAGTTGTTAAGGGTTGTTTTCTTCTCAAAATAGTGGTGAAGAATCTCGTTGACAATGGGATACACTGGCTTGTTTTAAAATAGTGAACGGTGGTGCAAAAATTCAGACAGTATACAAGCTCGAATTGTGTAAGCTCGGATAGAAGTGCAGTCTTTGTGTCTTCAAGCATTGTTTTCAATTCAAACTGTTGCTCTTACATAGTTGCGGATTGCAGTGGTGAAATTTTCAGTGAACTGTGACATTTGGATAGAGATAACATTTCAGCCCTATGGACTAAATTCGTAAGCTATGGTGAAGAAGTACTAGTGCAGTATGGTGTAGAGTTGATGGTATAGATTAGTACAATGAAGCATCTTCGAATTGATAATCAAGTGAAGAAACGAAGAAAGGATTGGTGTCCTTGGAGTAGGAGCTCCTAAACACAAGGTTGGTGCGTTGAAGAAGATAGGGTCGGAGCCCTAGAGGTCGGAGCCTCATTAATTCCAAGTTGGTGCTTGCCAATCATTGTACTCGTTCATTTGTAAAAGTATCATTATCCTTCCTTCTATACTAAATTATTCATTCCTCTATTTTTGTGTAGAATCTAACTGGTTATAATAACAATTGAGAAGAAATACCATTCACCCCCCTCTCATTATTTCCAACAATTGGAATCAGAGTTAGCTTCTTCATTATCTACCTAACAGCTAGAAGAAGGATTTTTAGACACAATGAAGAACATAGAAGTGATAGGGAAGCTGCCTATGTTTGATAGAACAAATTTTAGTTTTTGGAAGAAGAGGATGTCCTCCTATTTAATGTCCCTTGGTCCTGAAGTGTGGCATTCTGTTTTGAGTGGGTACAAAGCTCCCTCCACTCTTCCAACTAATCCAGAAGAAAGAAAAGCCTACATTGCTAATGCTAAAGCTCTAAATTCCATTTCTAGTGGAATCTTTGATTCTGAATTCACAAAAGTCATGAATTGTGACTCGACCAAAGAAGTATGGGATAAGCTAATTTCCCTATATAATGGGGACTCCAAAGTTAAGAAGGCAAAGCTTCAAACTCATAGAAGTCAATTCGAAAGTATGAAAATGGATGACGAAGAAGATATTGCATCATACTTTCTCCGAGTAGCTGAAGTGATTAACGCTCTTAGAGGGTTAGGAGAAAATGTTGAAGAAATCACTATTGTTCAAAAAATCATGAGATCTCTTCCTAACAGATTTGACTCCAAAGCAAGTGCCATAGAAGAAATGAAAGACCTAGATACTCTCAAGATGGATGAACTTCATGGAATTCTCATTGCCTATGAGATGAGGAAAGGAATTCCAAATTCCAAAGAAGAACATTCAAAGCCTCAAAATCAACAAAAAGAGGAAAAGGATAGAATAACAACAGTGTTGACTCCGATGCTGAAACTGAATTAGCTCAATTTGTACGAAGACTAAAGAAGAGATCTAAGCTAAAAGGTAAGTACCCTCTTATTTGTTTCAAATGTGGAAGAATAGGTCATTATGCTGCAAATTGTCCTCATAAACATGATAGTGATGATGAAGAGGATTCTAAAAGGATGGTGTACAAAAAGAAAGGGTTGAATAAGAAGAACTTCTTCTCCAAACAAGATGAGTCTGATGAAGATGAATTTGTAGTCATCAAGAAGAAATCAACTAGAAATATGCCTCATCATAAAGGAAGTGATAATGAATCAAACGAGGAAAATCACTGTGTTGGAAGCAAAGACGTGTTATTCATGGCATTCACAAATGATGATGATTCAGAACTGGAAGACGAAGGAAACGTGGATAAATTAGTAATTAGCGCCATTGAAGAAAATGAGAATTTATGAAAGAAGATCATTTCTCTCAAAGTAGAAAAGGAGGAAGCAAAAAGAAGGGAAGACTTCTTGAACAATAACCTAAAAGAGAAGGAAAATATCTGTGAAAAACATGAAGCTGAAATAGTATCTCTAAGAAAGGAATTGGAGCAAGTCAAAAGGAGTTGGCAAAGATCTCAAGCACTTGTTAAGATTCTTAATACTCAAAAACCTCAATATGAAATCTGGAATTGGTTTCAAAGGAGAATCATCAAGTACGAAGAATAATGCAAGGAGTTATGCCGACATACTTTCTTGCCATCCAAAAGAAGAAAAGTCATCTCACCAAGAAAAAAGGCCCATCTCAAAACCAAGAATTTAAGGAAGAGCAACTCCAAGGAACAATATTGATTCAAGTTATGGCTATTACAAGAGGTACCAAACTATCTTTCTTGGGTATTGTTACTATTGTAAAAACTTTGGTCATCAATCTAAGCATTGCAAGGCTCATAAGATTGAAGCACCAAGATTGAAAGATCAAACAAACAAACTACGTGGTCCTAAAGAGCAAGGACAAATCAAAACTTACAATTCTTTTGATCCTTTGGCTAGGTTTGATCCGACTTGCTCATTATGTAATAATTATGATCATAATGAACAAAATTGCCCTCTCAAAAGAGAGGAAGCTAGAAGCGTAAATTTCAAAACGGATAAATGTGGCCTATCTCTATGTGCTCATAGTAAAGAAAATCATTGGTTCGTGGATAGTGGATGCTCAAGACATATGACAGGTGACCAAAAGAAGTTTGTCTCATTGAACAAGAAAAATGGAAATGTTTCCTTTGGAAGTGGATCTGCTAAAATCACTGAAAAAGGAATTGCTACCCTCGTCAATGGACAAGGAAAGGCTCAAAATACTTCGCTGGTAGAAGGGCTCAAACACAATCTCTTAAGGGTTAGCCAAATTTGTGACCAAGGACAAAATGTTGTCTTTAGTACTAAAAATTGTGAAATAAGAGACTCGTCCTCGAGAGAAATTGTGGCAAAAGGAGTAAGAACACTAGATAATGTTTACATTCTTAGCAAAATCCATGGAGATAACTATTACTTGAGTCAAACAGATGAAAGTTGGTTATGGCACAAGCGATTAGGGCATACAAGTTTTGATAAATTGGTCAATATCAGCAAAATTAATGCAGTAAGGGACATTCCAAAGATGTTCAAGCCAAATCAAGTTGTATGTAGCCCATGCCAACACGGAAAGCAAACTAGAACTAGCCACAAAACTAAAGAGTTCTCAACATCAAAACCTCTGGAGATCATTCATGCAGATATATGTGGGCCAACTAGAACTCCAGCTCTTCAAGGTGAAAAACATTTTGCTTTATTTTTTGATGACTATACTAGAACGATGTGGGTATATTTCATAAATTATATATCCAAAGCATTTGAATGTTTTAAGAATCTTAAAGCTCTCATTGAAAATGAGAAAGATTCTAGGATCAAATGTCTTAGAACGGATAGAGGAGGAGAATTCACCTCAAAAGAATTTGATGAATTCTGTAAAGTGCATGGAATCGAAAGATAACTCTCCACTACTAAGACACCCAACCAAAATGGAGTAGTTGAAAGAAGGAACCGAACCGTTCAAGAAATGGCAAGGTCAATGCTATTAGCCGCTGATTTGTAGCCAAAATTTTGGAGAGAAGAAGTTGGGACAGCAGTTTATACCTCAAATCGAACTCAACTAAGACCAAATAATGAAAAGACTCCTTATGAATTATGGAAAAGAAGACCTGCATCAGTAAAATATTTCAGGATTTTTGGAAGCAAATGCTTCATAAAGATCAATGATGATTCTCCAGGAAAATTTGATTCTCGAGTTGACGAAGGAATATTTCTTGGATATTCCACTAGGAGCAAAGCTTACAAATATTACAACAGTCGTCTACGGAAAATAGTGGAAAGCATTGATGTGAAGATCGATGAAGCCCTTCCAGAAAAGGAAATCGAAGATCATGAAGTTGAGCCCTTCCTTGAAGAAAGTGAAGAAAAACACGAAAAAGAAGAAAAGGATGAAGAACCTCAAAGTGAACCTTCACAAACTCCTTCTAAGATCAAATTCCTTCAAAAACATCATCCAGAAGAACAGATTATCGAGAATATAGATGGATGAATTCAAACTTGAAGAAGAATGACAAACACTCCAAGAAAAGATGATGTTGCTCGCTTATCTCTAATAGAACCTGAAAATTGTTCTCAAGCAAGTAAAGATCCTCATTGGATAAAGGCCATGGAAGAAGAAATGTCTCAAATAGAAAAGAATGAGACTTGGGAGCTAGTACCTCATCCAAAAGATAAAAATATAAGTGGAACAAAATGGGTATTCAAAAACAAGATGAATGAGGATGGACAAATTATCAGAAATAAAGCTAGACTTGTTTGCAAAGGATACTCACAAATTGAAGTAATTGACTTTAAAGAAACTTTTGCTCCAGTAGCACGTTTGGAAGCTATACAAATGTTTTTAGCATTTACTTGCTCAAAAGGATCCAGGTCTATCAAATGGATGTAAAATCAGCGTTCTTGAATGGAGACCTCAAGGAAGAAGTCTACATGGGGCAACTGGAAGGATTTGATCTAGCTGAAGGGAAAGACTTTGTATGCAAGTTGAAAAAGGACTTACATGGATTGAAACAAGCCCCTAGAGCTTGGTATGCAAAGTTGGATCACTATCTGCAATAAGAAGGTTTCGAAAAGGGAGTAGCAAGAAGCAATATCTACAATAAGATAGACAACGATAGACTTTTGATCACCCTTGTATACGTTGATGATCTAATCTTTGCCAGCAATGATGATGGGATGAGCCATGAATTTGCTCTAAATATGTCCAAAAGATTAGAAATGTCAATGATTGGTGAGTTATCTTATTTTCTTGGGCTACAAATATCTCGAACCACTACAGGCATGTTTATATCTCAACTAAAATATCTTAAAGACATGCTCAAGAGATATGGGATGGAAGATTGTGCTCCTATGAGCACACCAATGACACACAGATTGTAAATTAAGAAAAGATGATGATTCCCCTCTCATCGATGCAACTCTTTATAGGTCAATTATTGGAGCTCTTCTGATGCAGCAAAAACTGCATCTTTATAAATATTGTGTTCTGATACCAAACGATAGCAGGGCTTGCAGAATTAAACCCTACTAATTACCCACATTAACATTATGGAGTCATGCTTCCTCCATTATTCACCCATTGCATGGTTTTCTCTACTTCTCTATGAGTTTTATTGTTAAACTATTTAACATAGAACCCACATTAACCTTTTATGCATATGCACGCGGAACCTTTAATAAAATTGCTCTTAGGTTTAAAAGTCAAATTACCAACAATACGCTTTACCTTTCTATCGTGGCCACCTTATTTACATTACCCGTGGCACTGCATATGGTATTACCAAACCATATCACATCGCAACATTAAACCATATCGCATACACGACATCGCATTTCCAAGACTTATCGCATGTTGCTAATCTACCGATTTCAAAAATCGACAAACATAAGATTTCGCATATCGCGAATCTTAACTTATCTCACTTCAGCTCTTCGCAACTTAAGGCTTCATTGCAAATCGACATTTCGCAAATTTAAGTTTCCGTCGTTAACTATTATACCATATCGCATGCGATGTGCGATATGCGTATGGACCTTCGCCCGACATGTGTCCACTTCGACACTTTCACCATTTAATCTGCGATACAATCTCAACCATTCGTCTTCACTTCATATCTGCGATACGATCTCAACCATCCATCTCGATCTTTGTCCGACGCATCCCATGAACTCCCAATTCACATCCGTCGTTGATCAAGATGTGATCTCGCAGTCCCTGTGCTTTCTTCTATGTAATTTCACTTGACTTTCTTGTGCATATTCCTTTGGTTTGTTCCGCTCGATCCCTACTGTGTCTTGATATACAGTCGGGGTTCGGTCTTTGTTGTCTTCCACAGTGTTAATCCCTCGTGAGCTTTGTTAGGCAGAATGGTCCTGACTACTGCAACCGCCTTTGCATGTTGTTTTCACTCCGATCTGCCTCCGACTCACCTGCAATACTCACGTTATACGAAACACACGCAATTTTATAAATCATTAACACTCTACACTCCACATAAACTCGAAATTGAGTTTTCTATTCACAAACAAATATTTACATAATAATGAATCTCCTCCCAGCCTGATTTTCTATTTCATTGGCCTCTCCACACTACTTCTCTCTCTCTCTCTCTCTCTCTCTCTATGCCCGTAGGCTTACAATCAAATCTCCTCTATTACCTATCTAAGAATATGACCCCCCCTAATGCCTTCGAGGCTTACAAATATACACAAAAGTTTTTGCAACCAATTCTGGTTCAGATCCTCAATCTTCTCAACTAAATCCTCTAAATCCACAAAATCATCAACTAATTCGTAAGTCTAGAATTCACAATCCCTATGAAATCTCAACTAGTCTAAATCTTTCATGTTCTCCTACATTCGAGAACATTTTCAAATATGCCTCACAATATTTAATTAAATCCTATTCTAAATGTCTCACATAAAATCCACTCAAAATATTGAAAATTACATTAATTAAATACTTAAGAAACCAACTCCCTTGAAAATATAAGACCCCCTAGATTCTACTAAATGTACAAAATTTGGAATCATGATGCTCCTGCATCAGACTCCCAAGGCAGAAATTAATCATGATCTCCAGATCATGTGCTTTCAATTCTGATGGAATTCCCCCTGGATCCCAGACCTTAGTTTGTAATTTGTCTTTGGCTACCTCTCTTCATTTCTGCTATTTTGTTGTTGTTGTTGTTCTCCAGGTCTCCATACTTTATGTTGCATTGCCCCACTGGCTATGCTCTCACAGTCGGTTGTTGTCTTTCTCTTGTTGCTGTTGCTTTGCCTTCTTGTTGTTGTCTTCTTCTGAGACACTTTCATCATTGACCTTCTTATTCTTTCAATCTCCATATCCAGTTTATCTTCTGACTAGTAATCACTCTGCCATTTGTTGTTTCTTCTTTTTTTAGATTCTCCTGCTTCAACTTCTGTTATTATTCTCGAGATTGCTCCAAATACTGCTATAGATATTGCTATTTCTGCAATCTAAACTTCCTAAATATCCTTGAGGATATCTCTCTCCTTCATTTGACTATTCTCTTGTGCCAAATATTTTTTAATCTTTGCAACAGTGCCTTCATCAAAACCTATAATCATAAACCAATTATCAGAATTAAAAATATAAGGCCTCATTCCTTTTCCTTCTCTGGCAACATCTCAGTATGTTGCTCTGAGTTTTCCTCCAACTCCTTTGTCAGCACATCAGTTTGTTGATTTAAGTTCTCCAAAGAGCTCACGAGACTGTCAGCTAGTCTCTCCTCCATATCATCTGTTTCAAGGATATCTCCCTGCTCTGGTTCACAATAATGAACTCCTTCCTCTGTAATTTCGATTTGTTGAACTCTTATTACCACTCTTACATCCTCACCCTTTTCTTCATGATTGTCATTCATAACAATTTCTTTGTCTTCCTTCTTCAACAATTCATCCTGAGTATATATCCTCTGTTTTTCCAACATTCTTCTTTGAAGGTCTAACTTTCTATATAACTCAACAATTTCAATTGGAGTAGAATTTGGAAATTTTACACACTTTTCAACACCTTCACTTGTTGCTGACCAATCATCAAATGGCCCTTCTCCCTTTGCCAAATCTACAAGCATGTCTAAATCATTTTTCTTAAAAATTCCAATCTCATTAGGCACAGTAAATACCTTTTCTTCATCATGCTTTTTAATTACATCTTCAATGTAGACTTCTTCTTTCTTTTGAACAATCTTCAATAATTGTTCCTTCTCCATATCATCTTTAGTTTCAGCAATCCTCAGTGATTGTTCCTTTTTTGTTGTCATCTCAACAAATTCTTGTGGGTAACTTTCACATTTATTACCCTTGTGAACCACTACTATTCTATCTCCTTTTGCTTCAAAATTTCCACTTTGTTCTTCTTTTATGTTTTCAAAAAACTAACTTTTGTCTGCTCTAACAGTATTCAATAATTGTCTTTCCCTTTTTCTTGAGTAACCTGCAAACATACAAAACTCATCAGTATTAAAACCATGAAGCTTTTCAACCTTTGTTGATATTCCAGTCATCCACTCTCCATCAGAACTATCATCATAGTTCACAGATTCTCTGCTATATTTTCCTCTAATTTCTTCATCACTTTCAGAAATCAATGGGCCGTGTTCTAGTTCACATACCAAAAGTTTCTCCACATACTCACTTATTCTGAGTAACTCTTCCTTCAATTGAGCATTCAATCTATGCTCCCACTTCACTTGTAATCTATGCCATTTAAATTTCCTTTTCATAGCCCAACCATACCTCTGGACTTCCTTATTCATCTGTAACATATCCATCAATAACTCAAGATGGAAACTTATCTCAGCTTTCTCTCTATCAATCTCTTCTTGACTTATCTTCTCTACGCCTTTTACCTTGGCATATTTCTCCACTCTTCTTCTGTTGTGGCTTCTCTCTGGACCTCTGCTATGACTATCAGTAGTCATTCTTCTGTCTTTTGTGAACTGCATCTGTTCACTTGTGAACTGCACTAAGCCTCTCCTTCTCAGCAAGTCTCTATACATGTTGCAAGTACCTCACCAAGCCTTCTCTCCTTTGAGCTCGGTCTTTTGGTAAGACTGGTTCTCTATTGAGCAACTCCTTTACTCATTGGCTTCTGCAATTCCACTTTCTTCTGAGAACACTCTTGTCCTCTCTATCCAACCTTCAGCTGGAACATTTAGGTTCTTTGCCACTTTTCTTCAGAGTCTCCACTTTACTCTACCTTCAAGAACGCAATTGGTCCTTCTTCTTACAGTTCCTTTTGCTATTCTTTTGCTAAGATATTCCCTCTTTGTTGCAACCTGAAATATGTAAACATATTCTCAAATCAAAGTTAAAATAAAACATACCATATCACCTTCAAGATCTCTGCATGATCTTGTTCCACCATTCATCTGCACTTTGAATGGACTATTCCCTGTTCCTTTGCCTCTGCAAATTCTCTTCAAGAGTATCAATTATTATCCATATTCTGCAACACTTTATCTCTGTGTGTCTGCTGCCTGTTAGATTTAAAATCTGATCCTTCTTCCTTTACACGCAGAATCATCTTCTGCTCTGTTACCAAAATTTGGCGCAACAAAAACTACATCTTCATAAATATTGTGTTCTAATACCAGATGATAGTAAGGCTTACGGAATTAAACCCTAATAATTACCCACATTAACATTATGGAGTCATGCTTCCTCCATTATTCGCCCATTGCATGGTTTTCTCTACTTCTCCATGAGTTTTATTCTTAAACTCTTTAACATAGAACCCACATTAACCTTTTATGCATATGCACGCGGAAGCTTTAATAAAATGGTTCTCGTGTTTAAAACTCAAATTACCAACAATACGCTTTACCTTTATAACGTGGCCACCTTCTTTACATTAACCGTGGCACCGCATATGGTATTACCGAAGCATATCGCATCGCAACATTAAACCATATCGCATACATGACATCGCATTTCCAAGACTTATCGCATGTCGCTAATCTACCGATTTCGCAAATCGGCAAACATAAGATTTCGCATATCGCGAATCTTAACTAATATCACTTCGGCTCTTCGCAACTTAAGGCTTCATCGCAAATCGACATTTCACAAATTTAAGTTTCCGTCGTTAACTGTTATACCATATCGCATGCAATGTGCGATATGCGCATGGACCTCCGCCCAACACGTGTCCACTTCAGCACTTTCACAATTTAATTTGCGATATGATCTCAACCATCTATCTTCACTTCATATCTGCGATACGATCTCAACCATCCATCTCGATCTTTGTCCGACGCATCCCATGAATTTCCAATTCACATCTGTCGTTTATCAATATGTGATATGACGGTCCCTGTGCTTTCTTCCGTGTAATTTCACTCGACTTTCTTGTGCATATTCCTTTGGTTTCTTCCGCTCGATCCCTACTGTGTCTTGATATACAGTCGGGGTTCGGTCTTTGTTGTTCTTCATTGGTGTTAATCCCTCCTGAGCTTTGTTATGCAGAACAGTCCTGACTACTGCAACTGCCTTTGCATGTTGTTTTCACTCCGATTTCGTCTCAGACTCACTTGCAATACTTACGTTATACGAAACACACACAATTTTATAGTTCATTAACACTCTACACTCCACATAAACTCGGAATTGGGTTTTCTATTCACAAACAAATATTTACATAATAATGAATCTCCTCTCAGCCTGATTTTCTATTTCATTGACCTCTCCACTCTCTCTCTCTCTCTCTCTCTCTCTCTCTCTCTCTCTATGCTCGTAGGCTTACAATCAAATCTCTTCTATTACCTATCTAAGAATATGGTCCCCTAATGCCTTCGAGGCTTACAAATATATACAAAAGGTTTTGCAGCCAATTCTGGTTCAGATCCTCAATCTTCTCAATTAAATCCTAAGAATCCTCTAAATCCACAAAATCATCAACTAATTCATAAGTCTAGGATTCACAATCCCTATGAAATCTCAACTAGCCTAAATCTCTCATCTTCTCCTACATTCGAGAACATTTACAAATATGCCTCACAATATTTAATTAAATCCTATTCTAAATGTCTCACATAAAATCCACTCAAAATATTGAAAATTACATTAATTAAATACTTAGGAAACCAACTCCCTTGAAAATATAAGACCCCCTAGATTCTACTAAATGTACAAAATTTGGAACCATGATGCTCCTGCATCATCTTCTATACTTAACTGCCACAAGACCATACATTATGCAAGCAGTTGGAATGGTGGCAAGATTTCAACCAAGTCCTAAACAATCTCATCTAGCAATTGTGAAGAGAATACTTAGATATTTGAAAGGAACTACTGATTTTGGTCTTTGGTATCCGAAGAGCTCAACTCTTACTGTAATAGCTTACACTAATGCTAATTGGGCTGGAAGCGTGGATGATCGAAAAAGTACCAGTGGAAATGCATTCTTCATGGGAGATTGTCTTTTATCTTGGCTCAGCAAAAAGCAATCATCTATATCTCTTTCAAAAGTTGAAGTCGAATACATAGTTGTTGCTGATTGTTATACACAAATACAATGGATGAAGGAAGCCTTCAAGGATGTCAACATAGAAACTAAGCAACCAATCACTATTTTTTGCGAAAACACTAGCACCATCAATCTTTCAAATAATCTAGTGATGCACTCAAAGACCAAACATATTCCAAACAAATATCATTTTCTCCATGAACAAGTTGCTGAACAAAATATCAAGTTAGAATATGTCAATACAAAGGAGCAGATTGCAGATATCTTTACAAAACCCCTTCCTCGAGAAGCATTTGAAAATCTTCGTCAAGAGATGGGGGTCATTACTCTTGCATCACATTAAAACAAGCAGCATGTCGAGGGGAGCAGCATGATAGAGGGAACAACATGACAAGGGGAGCATATTGGCACCCTATTTTCCATTGATGTCAGAGGGGGAGAGAAGAAAAATATTGCCATCCAATGACAAAGGGGGAGATTGTTAGTCTAATTGTCATTGATGTCAATATCCATGAAGGCAAGCATGATGATGACCAACAAGCATAATGAAGGCAAACATGACGAAGCAAAGTCAAAGGATTCAATGAAGAGGTCCTTCATTCTATTTATGCATTCACAAAGGATCAGTCACATTAAAAATAATTTTCTGATACCTTTGAGGCAAAATTCCTTCATAAGCCCTCCACCATCTGAAAGGACATGATTTTTCCTTTCCAACGAGCTATTACTCAGCCCGAAACTCCAAGCAGTTTGAAAGTTATTGACTTTTCAAGTTTAAGGTAAAATTTCATCAGTGAGTCGACCTTACCTTAAATTCATGTCGGCCTAGTCCTTAACACAACAACGCATTCCTATTTATATACATTTTGTTTCCTCATTTTTCCATCATCTTTGCGGTCATCATTATAGAAGAAGCATTCCAGTTCACAACTCGTGAACTCAGAAGGAGCTAGCATTTTAAAAGAAATTCTTATCTTGTTCGGGCTTATAATTTAACACAGAAGTTGTCTTGTTTGGGCTTATACTTCAACGTAAAAGTTGTGAATATCTTAGATCTGGGTTTAAACGAATCTGTGACATACCACATTTTAGTGTTCCTGTAGTTCAGACTATGGAAGTAGCTCAAATTACAGTGGCTCGAACTTCCTGTAGCATCACATTTCATAGCCCATATCTTGTTACAGTGGGTTGGACTATAACTACAGTGGCTTTGAACTTTGTTGTGGTGAATGACTTGGATCTCTTGCAGATCTTAACCAGATCTGAAATTGTTAAGGGTTGTTTTCTTCTCAAAACAGTGGTGAAGAATCTCGTTGACAGTGGGATATATTGGCTCGTTTTAAAACAATGGACAGTGGTGGAAAAATTCAGACAGTATACAAGCTCAAACTGTGTAAGCTTGGATAGGAGTGCAGTCTTTGTGTCCATTGTTTTAATTCAGACTGTTGCTCTTACATGGTTGCAGATTGCAGTGGTGAGATTTTCAGTGAACTATGACGTTTGGATAGAGATAACATTTCAGCCCTATGGACTAAATTCGTAAGTTGTGGTGAAGAAGTACTAGGTGTGCAGTATGGTGTAGAGTTGATGGTATAGATTAGTACAATGAAGCATCTTTGAATTCATAATCCAGTGAAGAAACAAAGAAAGGATTGGTGTCCTTGGAGTAGGAGCTCCTAAACACAAGGTTGGTGCGTTGAAGAAGATAGGGTTGGAGCTCTAGATGTCGGAGCCTCATTAAGTCCAAGTTGGTGCTTGGCAATCATTGTACTCATTTATTTGTAAAAGGATCATTATCCTTCCTTCTATAATAAATTATTCAACCCTCTATTTTTGTGTAGAATCTAACTGGTTATAATAACAATTGAAAAGAAATATTGATTCACCCCCCTCTCAGTGTTTCCAATAAAAAATATAAGAGAAGGGCTTGGGGTCAGTTGGAGGATATACACATTGGTAGAGCACTGAAGCTAAGTCGAAATTCTAGGTCGTGGTTTGCTAAGAATTTCGAAGCGAGTTTGCAGTGTAGTGAGGGGCAGAGATTGGCAAGGGATGATCTGATCCGAGGCCAAGAATACAACGACGTCAGAGAGGCAGTGTACCAAGCAGCGTAGAGGCCAGCCAGAGATAAACAGTTCAGCCAGAGCCATGCAGAAGGGAGCGCAGAGGCAACAGCAACCCTTTAGGGGTGACACAGGCCCAGCTAGGGCAACGCAAGGGTAGCATAAGCCCTGAGAGGGTGACGTAGGCCCATCTAAGGCGGCCCAGAGGCTGACGCAAGCTAGAGAGGCTGACACAGAGGGCTAAGGGACAGCATTGGTGTTTCCGGTGAGGGTGTGAATCAGCGATATTTTCTGTCTCCGAGTGAAAAATATATTACTGTCCTGTAATTTCTCTGTGTGGCGAACCATTTTGGTGCCCAGATATTGTTGTATTGAAATTCTGCATAATAATAAAACCCTTTATAGCTAGTTGCACCGGTTTTCCCGCATTGCGTTTTTCTAGGGACATTTGTCCGAAAAATCTGTGTCACTTTGTCATGTGTGCGTAATGTTGAGTAAACGATCTGTAAATGTGTAAGTTGCAGTTGTGTTTACTTTGTTGATTTTACTGAATAATTCAGAAAATTAACTTGTAATTTAAATCAAGTAGGAAAAGTAAATCAAGACACTGCAGTAGGATTTTTGCTTAGAAATTTTCACATGGTATCAGAGCATTACAGATCAAGTTGAATCACCAGCAATGCGGCTGAAGAATTTTTGTTGTAGGAAGGGCAGTTGAAGCAACATAGACCAGAGAAGGCAGCGCAACATCAAGAGGGACGCAAACCCAGCTGAGAGGGACACAGAGCCAGTCTTCTCACGCAAAGGCTGACGCAACACCACCAAGGTGACGTATACCTAGCCTTGCTTACGCAGAGGTTGACGCAACACTAGTAAAGGTGACGCAGTGCTGGTCAGAGGCACGCTAAGGTGACGCAGTGGCTGAAGCAGACCCTAGAGGGTGACATAGTCCAGTTTGCAGTGGCATTGTGCAGTTTGTCGGGGTTGAAAGTATAGCTTCCGGTCTTCAAAAGTTGTTTGTATGGCACAGGTTTTGTCGGTGCAGAACAGTGCCTAGCTAAGTTCACAAAGAGCGAGAGGAGAACAACCACTCAACAGATTTTTTCCAAAGAAATCTGGGGATCGATCAGGAGGGTGATCGAAGAGGGCTGATTCAAGGGATTTGGCAGATTTCCGAGGAGGGAAATCAGTTGTCAGAGGGAGCAGTTACTATAGAGAGTGCTTTTTTGCCAAGGACCCTAGATTTGGGCTTCTCTTGAGAGTAGCAACAACATTAAGAAGAGGAGTATCTGTTTCGACAGAATTTTTTTGAGCTAGATTGCATCGTATGGACTGCGCGATCAGGATAGGTTGGACGGCCTGTCCAACTTTGCTATCTGGAAGGCTAGAATCCTGACGGTCCTAGAGGCATACACACTTTGAGAACATGCAGAGAACGTCTTGGCTACACCGACCGACGTTGCCCTTCTCGCGAAGCATAATGAAGCAGAGGCGCATGCTAAGCGCTTTATCATGGACGGGGTCAACGATGATGTGGTCCCACACATTGCCGAGAAGAAGAAAGCTAATGCTATGTGGACAACTTTGACCACAATGTCTCAAGGAAAATCCGACCAGAAGAAGATGCTTCCGGAGAACCATATGATGTTGTTCGTGATGAATAAGGGGGAGGAAATGGATCCTTTCCTCTTCAGGTTGCAGTCGATCCAGGATCAGCTGATTGCCATGGGGGTTAAAGTGGAGGATGACGTCATGGTGAGGATTGCTCTAAATGCAGTCTCAGATGAATGGGAAACGTTTGTCCAAAGCATCTTGGGCAGACAGGACCTTCCAAACTGGGACAACATGTGGGCTATCCTCCGACGAGAGGAAATCCCCCGGATGACCAAGAGACAAAACAGCACCAGATCCAGCAAAATGAAGGAGGAGGAAGAGTAGGATGCAGCCCTTGCATCTAAGAAGCAGTAAGGGAAGAAGAAAAGGGATCTGTCAAAGGTCAGATGCTTCAGGTGTCGTGAACTTGGACACTTCGCCACCACTTGTTCTCCAAGGAAGAAGGACAAGGAAGTTGATTCCAAGGTTGCAGCAGCTAAAGAGGACGATGGCTCTGATGATAATGTAGCCATGAGTGCTCATGAACCTCGAGAGAAGAGGTGGGGTGATATTGATCTGTAGAGCAGCTACAGATGAGAGGCAGGATCCTTGAGGTTCCCAGACTCTTGGATCACATACGAGCTACGGGAGCCTTAAGACAGTATCGAGACAAGTGGAGCAGTGGGTGCAGAAGATCACGGTGAAGTAGAGGATAGAGTCGGGACACTATAGATGGGAGTAGCGCAGTGCAAAGGCAGCAGCGCAGAGGGGTTGATGGGACTTCAGCAGCATAGAGGAGGCAGTGCTTACGCAGTGCACAGTAGTAGCATCGCAGTGGCTTCAGGAGGACAACGCAGAGCAGCAACAAAGGGACCTTCAATGATGAGATGCAGCCCAACTGACTTGCCTGTCAGATTGGGCATGGGTCCTTCAGTTGCTTACTTCTCAGCAACTGAGTTGCAGTGCAGCAATTGGCAGCACGATGCAGCAATTGAGAGGGAGCTGCAGTACAGATGTGGCAGTGACTGTGGCAGAGTCACGAGCAACAGTACAAAGAGCAGTAGCAACACAGTGATAGAGGGCAGCAGGCCAAACATCAGCGCAGGGACCGATGCCATAGATCAAGGCAATGCTTCAATGTGGAAGTATTGCTAGAGCACATTCCTCGCTAAGAGGGAGTGTTGAGATTTTGGGGTAGCATCGAATGTGCTCTAGCTCTGATATTTTGTGGAGGAGCAGGAGTACATGAGATATCCAAGACCCAGAAAGCGTTTAGAGAAATTCCATCTGGTTTGATAGTTATTCAAATAATTAATCTTTTTAATTAAGGACCCTAAGTCTAACTTAGGAAAATTAAAAGATGAAAGTGAATTATATTTAACATGTGATGAGAATGTTCTAAGTGACGTGGATCAAGTAGCTTCTAATCTTAGCCATTGATTAGAGATTAGATCACGGTTGTTGGTTTGCCAACGAAAAAAAAGTATAAGAGAAGGGCTTGGGTTCAGTTGGAGGATACACACATTGGCAGAGCACTGAAGCTAAGTCAAAATTCTAGGGCGTGGTTTGCTAAGAATTTCGAAGCGAGTTTGCAGTGCAGTGAGGGGCTAGATTGGCAAGGGATGATCTGATCTAAGGCCAAGAATATAACAGCGGCAGAGAGGTAGTGTACCAGGCAATGCAGAGGCCAGCCAAAGATACGCAGTTCAGCCAGAGCCACGCATGATCCAGGTGGATATTGGTGGCCACCCGCCTATTCCACTTGGGCCCCCACCATTGTCTCTTTCAGTTTTTCAGTTTTGGCATAACTTACTATTTTTAGCTGTTTTTCGGGTCCTGAACTTCCGGAGCCGTTTTGAGGCCCTAAACGACGTTTTTTGGTATGAAAATTTGTTGCGATTTTGATCATCAAAATTGTCACAAAAGTTGTAGTCCTCGGATAGAGCTTTCTAATGATGTATCATGTGCGTCAAACGGAGATAGTATGCCAAAGTTACGTCCCTGGGAAGTGGAAACACTAATTTACCCAAACGGGGCCCATAGTTTTGGCGCTTCATCTCCTAGGGTTAGGTTTTTGGGATGTTGAGGGTTCTCCATTGTTTCTCAATAATAAATAGGCCCTCGCGCCTCATTGTAAAGCAGTTCAGAGGTCTGCAGCCACCACATCTCTTCTCAGAGATTCGCTACCAGCACCCTAGCTATTTTATTTCCATTATGTCTGTAAGCATCTTTCTGTTATTTTGATATTAATGAAATGAAGTGTTATTTCCGCTGCATCTCTGTATTTATGGTTATGTGTTTATTCTGTTGCGTTCCTGCATAAATCCGGATCAGTGGTATCAGAGCGGTCCGCTTTTTCTCGATCCTTCTTTGCATGTCCCCAACGAGGTCGGGGTATAAGGAGCTAGGGCTTGATCTGGTGGAACCTTTGCAAGATCAGCCTCGCAAACCTCGACGGACGCCCAGGGGGGACGAAAAGAAAGATGAGGGAGCAGGAGATCCTATCAAAATATTGCTCGAGGAGGCCCTCGAAAAACAAAGGAACGCGATGATGGATAGTTTTGCTCAGATCCTTCAACGGCTGCCCACCGGCGGCGCATCTGCATCCAGTAGCCACTCTGGAGTTGCGACTTCCTTTAAGGTACAAGTAAATTTTGACATTCCCATATTTGAGGGTCAAATAGACGCAGATGCCGTAGATAGATGGTTGAATCTATTAGAAGGATATTTCTCTGTTCATGACTTTTCAGACCGGGAGAAGATTATTTTTGCACTCCTCAAAGCTACCCCCCATGTTAAGGGCTGGTGGGAAACCTACTGTGAGAACAAGGACCAGACAGAACCCTCTCTGTTCTCGGCTGTACCAACTTGGAATTCTTTCCGAGACGCCGTCAAGGAACAGTACTATCCCGTGGTGAGCTATGAGGACAAGTACATACAATGGACCACGCTGCGACAACAAAGGGATCAAGATGTGCACGAGCTGACGAATCTGTTCCATACCCTGCGCACAAAGTTGGGTATCAAAGATTCAGAGAAGCATTTGGTGCTAAAGTATCGCAGCTGTCTGCACAGATACATTCAGGAGGAAATGGAGTTCCTCGACATCTCCTCGCTTGGTACGGCATACCGGTATGCTGCCAAGATTGAGCAGAAATTCAAACAGAAGAAGCGAGACTTTGGATTTGCGAATCAAAAGCAAAGAAAAGGTGCTTCCAAACCGCAGAACAAAGGACAGAGCATGGCGGCTAAAGACAACCCGTCAAAGCCACAAGACAAGAACAACACCGTAAAGCCAAAGAAGGACACGGGAAAGTGGTGTGAGTTCCATAAGAGCTCCACTCACAACACAAGTGAGTGCCGGGCCAAGCAGTTGCTAGTGGCCGAGATGAGGGCTTCTGAGTCAGATGCATGCTCTGACTCCGAATCAGAACCTGAAAAGGGGAATGAAAAAGGGAAACAGATTATTGATGCGGAGCCCAACGCCACTGTTGCCACTACAAAGGTCCAGAAGGAGGAACCGGAAGATCCAGAGGAGGAGGAACGTCTCTTCCACTCCGAGATGTGGGTAAAGGGCTCCCCTGTACAGTTCATTGTCGACAATGGGAGCCAAAAGAACCTCATTTCAGCAGACGCCGTGAAGCGGTTGGGCTTGCCGCCCACAGCTCACCCACATCCATACACCATCGGGTGGCTTCACCAAGGACGAGATCTCCGCGTCAGCCAGCAGTGTCGCCTTCCCTATAGCATCAAGCCCTTCACGGATGAGGTATTATGTGATGTTGCTCCTATTGATGTTTTTGATGTATTATTAGGACAACCATACTTGTGGAAGCGTCATGCTGTGTATGAGTCTCGACCTCGTGCTGTTATTATTACTTTGGGAAATAAGTTGTACGGGATACCAGAGGTACCACCTCCTACGACTATCTCTTTGGTTACTGCAAAACAATGTAGTAAGCTCATTTCCCAAACCAGGAAATTCGTTTTTCTGATGATCCGCCCCGAGGGCAAGAAGAAGACTGTGGCCACGACCTCCAGACAGGGCCCCTCTGCACGACAACAACAAATGGATAAGGTCGTGGAGGAGTACGGGGACATCTTCACCTCACCCACAGGGGTTCCTCTGCACTGCCAGGTCAAGCACCCGATTGATCTGACCCCAGGTGCGCCACTACCCAATGGACCGATCTATCGACGCTATGTTCTGGAAAATGATGAAATCAAGAGGCAGATTCAGGAGCTGTTGCAGAAAGGTCACATCAGACCAAGTTCATCGCCCTGTGGGAGCCCGATCGTGTTGGTACAGAAGAAGGATGGGACGTGGAGACTCTGTATTGACTATCGGGCGGTGAACAAGATCACTGTCCGGAATAGGTACCCAATCCCACGGATTGATGACCTTCTGGACCAACTCCAAGGTGCAAAATATTTCAGTAAGATCGACCTGAAGTCTGGGTATCACCGGGTACCAATTGAACCCTCTGATGTGTGGAAGACTGCCTTCAAAGCTAAGGAAGGCCTTTTTGAATGGCTGGTCATGCCTTTCGGGTTGACGAATGCTCCCGCAACCTTCATGAGGATGATGGACGACATCTTGCGGCCATTCACCAACTCATTCGTAGTGGTGTACTTGGATGACATTCTGATCTTCAGCAAGACTTAGGAAGAGCACCTTCATCACATCCGACAAGTCCTCCAAACACTGCGGCAACACAAGTTGTGTGCCAATTTGGAGAAGTGTACATTTGGCATGACCCAGGTTCAATATCTGGGATACATTATTGATGAAAGGGGGGTGCATGTGGATCCAGCCAAGATCCAAGTCATTCGGGATTGGCCAGCCCCGACTACTATAACAGAGCTTCGCAGCTTTCTGGGTCTTGCTAATTTCTACCGTAGATTCGTGTTAGGATTCTCTCATATCACTTGGCCCTTTAGTCAAGTCACCAAAGGAGGAGCGAGAGAAAAATTCTTTTGGTCGGAACCTCAACAGAAGGCGTTCAAAGAATTGAAAAATTGCCTCTGTTCTGCCCCAGTGCTCACCTTACCAGACTTGCAGCAGCCATTTGAGATCGAGACAGATGCCTCTGACTATGCTATTGGGGCAGTTCTTACTCAACAGGGACATCCAGTGGCATATCACAGTGAGACATTGTCTGAGACAGTTCGCAAGTATCCCACCTATGACAAAGAAATGTATTCCATTGTGCAAGCCTGTCGACAATGGAAGCATTACATTTTGGGGAAGGAAACGATCATCCACACAGACCACCGGCCCCTGCAGTTCATACAGACACAAGGGAAGTTGCAGAATGATCGCCATCAGAAGTGGTCCACATATCTGCAACAGTTTCACTTGAACATCAAGTACAAGAAGGGTAGCACCAATAATGTTGCAGACTGCCTCAGCCGACCACCGATCGTGGCGCTCACCACTGTGCTCAACTCTTGTGGGCACGAGACTTCCGATTGGCCGCTTCTCTATGAGAGTGACCCAGAATTCGGCCACACTTACAAGGCACTCTTGGGGGGCACGCAAGTTCCAAATTTTCACCTCCAAGATGCACTTTTATGTCACCTGGGACACCTTTGTGTTCCCTCAAGCGAGCGTGCCAAGATGATATGGGAAGCACACTACAGTCGAGTCGCTGGGCATTTTGGGGTCGAGAAAACAGTAGCAATACTACAGAAGTATTTCTATTGGCCGAACCTTCGAAAGGATGTCGAGAAGCACATCAGATCCTGCACTGCTTGTGCCATTGCCAAACCGACCATCAAGAAGCAAGGCCTATATACTCCACTACCTACCCCTATTCGACCGTGGGAATCCATCTCCATGGATTACATGTCGGGCCTGCCTTCTACTAAGAATGGAAATGACTGTGTTTTCGTGGTCGTTGACAGATTCTCGAATATGGCCATCATGGCGGCCTGTAAGAAGAATATCACAGCAGAAGCCACTGCTAAACTCTTCTTTGAACGAGTGTGGGTGCACTTTGGGATCCCACAGTCTATCATATCAGATCGAGATAGCAGGTTCCTCAACACATTTTGGTCCAACCTCTGGTCAATGTTGGACACAAAGCTCACCAAGTCCACAGCTTTCCATCCCCAAACAGATGGCCAGACAGAGGTCGTCAACAGAATGATTGTACACATTCGGCGCATGTACAACTCAAAGCATCCACGCACATGGGACGAGAGCCTCCCCTATGTACAACACAGTTATAACCGGGCTCTCCACAGTTCAATTGGCCATAGCCCCTTTCAGGTGGGTTTGGGATTCCAGCCACTATGTCCCATTGACATAGCCATGCCGTTTGCAGCTGCTCAGGCCGATTCAGCTCATGTCCAGTCTGAAGTTCACAAAGCAAGTAGCTTCATCGAGCGCATTCAACACATCCGCCAACAGGTTCATGAGATATTGGACAGAGCCAATGCGAAGTACAAACATCGCCATGATCAACACCGGGTGCCACACCACTTCCAGGTGGGCGACAAAGTATGGCTACATTTGCAGAAGGAGCGCCTCACTGGACCTCACCGCAAGCTTCGCCCGCTCCGATACGGGCCGTACACCATCACTAAGGCTGTAGGTAACAATGCCTTCGAGCTTAGTATTCCACCATTCCTTGGTCTGCACCCAGTCTTCAATGTGGATCGCCTTCGTCCTTACTTTCCACCTCTACCGGACACCTCGGACATTGCAGAACAACTCACACCAACAGAGTTAAACCCAGACTGCATGGAACAGGCCACCACAGATTGTATCATGGACATGCAAATCAAGAACACTCGTCAACAACAGATCCAACTGTATCGGGTGGTCAAAGCTGGCCAACTCCTGCACCAAGGAAAGTGGTTCACCAGGGACCAAGTTCAGCAGAAATTTCCTCATCTCATGGAGGAACTTAACGCAATGGGGACCATTGCTTCCTAAAGGGGGAGGAATGATCCAGGTGGATATTGGTGGCCACCCGCCTATTCCACTTGGGCCCCCACCATTGTCTCTTTCAGTTTTTCCGTTTTGGCATAACTTACTATTTTTAGCAGTTTTTCGGGTCCTGAACTTCCGGAGCCGTTTTGAGGCCCGAAACGACGTTTTTTGGGTACGAAAGCGCCAGCGAATTTTCTGATAAAATTCGTCCCGACAGCTGTAGTCCTCGGATAGAGCTTTCTAATGATGTATCATATGCGTCAAACGGAGATAGTATGCCAAAGTTACGTCCCTGGGAAGTTGGAACACCAATTTACCCAAACGGGGCCCATAGTTTTGGCGCTTCATCTCCTAGGGTTAGGTTTTTGGGATGTTGAGGGCTCTCCATTGTTTCTCAATAATAAATAGGCCCTCGAGCCTCATTGTAACTCAGTTCAGAGGTCTGTAGCCACCACATCTCTTCTCAGAGATTTGCTACCAGCACCCTAGCTATTTTATTTCCATTATGTCTGTAAGCATCTTTCTGTTATTTTGATATTAATGAAATTAAGTGTTATTTCCGCTGCATATCTGTATTTATGGTTATATGTTTATTCTGTTGCGTTCCTGCATAAATCCGGATCAACGCAAAAGGCAACAAAGAGGCAGCAGCAACCCTTCAGGGGTGACACAGGCCCAGCCAAGGCAGCGCAGGGGCAGAGTAAATCCTAAGAGGGTGACGCAGGCCCATCCAAGGTAGCGCAGAGGCTAACGCAGGCTAGAGACGCTGACACAAAGGGCTACGAGACAGCGTTGGGGTTTCTAGTAGGCCAGAAAGGGCTCTAGTTCTGTAAATCTTGTTTAAGGGTGTGAATTAGCCATTTTTTCAGTCTCTAAGTGAAAAAGGTATTACTGTCGTGTAATTTTTCTGTGTGGCGAACCATTTTGGTGCCTAGATATTGTTGTATTCAGATTCTGCATAATAATAAAACCCTCTAGAACTAGCTGCACCAGTTTTCCCAAATTGGGTTTTCCAAGGACATTTGTTTGAAAACTCTGTCACTTTGTCATGTGTGCGTGATGTTCAGTAAATGATCTATTAATGTGTAGGCTACAGTTCTGTTTACTTTGCTGATTTTACTAAATAATTCATAAAATTAACTTGTAATTTAAATCAAGTAGGAAAATTAAATCAAGACACTGCAGTAGGATTTATGTTTAGAAATGACCATTCAAGCCATTCTTATAGTCTTTTCGTTAAAACTGCAACAATCCAGATTAGATCTCTAATCAACAGTTAAGATTAACTTTTGACTTGATCCGCCTTTTCTAGAACATTCACACCCATATTCTATCATTTCCCTTTAATGATTTTATTTTCCTAAGTTTAGACTTAGGGTCCCTTTAAAAATAATTAATTATTTTTCCAGAATATAATCCGAGTGCAATTGCACCAAAAAAATTTTAGGTTATCTGGAATCATGTGTCTAAGCCTCCCTGCAAATTTTGAGACTTAGAGCACATCCGATGCTACCCCAAAATCAACACTCCCTCTTAGCAAGGAATGTGCTCTAGCAATACACCCTTTGAGTACTGCTCTGACCCTGTAACATCTCCCTCTGCGCTGTAGATGTCTGACACTGTTGTCTATCAAATATGCGCAAACACTGCATCTGTACTGTTGCTCATCCTGCCACTGTCAACACTGCATCCGTACAACAACTCCTCCTCAAATTCTACAATTGTGTTGTTGTTGGCCCTGCCACTGCTAACTGCCACTGCACTGCAACGTTGTTGTTTATTGCAACAGAAAAACATCCAAAACTGAACAAGTGTTCAGCATGATGCATCTCAACACTGAAGATCTGACTGTTGGTAGCCTCTGCGTTGTCCCTCTGAAGTTGTTGTTGACTTCTGCACTATGCCTTCCTACACTACTGCCAACTCTGCTCTGCGTTGCTCAAACTCTAACGCTACTAACTACAACATTGTCACTTCTACACTCCTCTATACCAAGTAGCACCCGTCCATCCTGCTACATCTGTTTTGGGCTCCCGTAGCAAGGGTATGATCCGAGAGGTGGACTCCTCAAGGATCCTGCCCAGCTTGTAGATATCTGGGTCTACAACTCCAAATTGTGAAAATTTCTAAATCTTACACTTTATGCAGAAATATTTACTGTTAATCTGGTTATGCTCCTCCTACTTAGATAAGTTATAACTGAATAAATTAAGGTTAATATCGAAGCAAAACACATAACAGATCTTCACCAATTCAGATCTAGAACAAGTACATTCACACATTGACAAAGTGACACAGATATTTTATGGACAAATGGTCCCCGAAAAAGCCCAATGCGAGAAAACCGATCTTCTAGCTGCTAGAGGGTTTTATTATTAAGAATTTTCTTAATACAACAAATTTGGGTTCCAGATCTGGAAAACCCGACAGAGAAATAATAGATCTACAGCTCACTGGCTGTTCTGAAGCCAAAATAATGACTGATTCAGACCCTCAAACAGGACTTACAGAACTCGGCCAAAATTAGGCCCTAGAAACCCCAGCGCTATCCCTGAAGCCTCTGCATCAGCCTCTGAAGCCTCTGCGTCCCTCAGCACTGCTCCGGAAAGGACTGCCTTACCCCAGACTGGGTGATGCAATCCTTACGCTGCCCCTTAGGGTCTCTACGTAACCCCTGAGGGCTTCCAGCTGAATCACGTTGTCCTGGGAGGGAATGTGCAGCACCTACGTAGCACAGTTGCTGCCCTTCCTGCTGCTGCTCTCCTGCTTCTTTGCACTACCTCTCTGAGCTGATCTTTGCCTCTTGTTGATTCTAGACCCTGGGATCAGATCATCCCCTTGGCCTAAATTCCCCTCTCTGCAACTAAAACACTTTTGAGAATTCTTAGCAACCCCGCCCTAGAATCTCAGCTTAAGCTTCAGTGCTCTGCCTCTGTGTGTCTTTACAGATGACCCCAAGCCTTTCTTTTATACTTTTCTCGTTGGGAAACTAACAGCCATGATCAGATCTTGAATCAATGGCTAAGATTAAAAGAAAGCTTGATCTGTGTGACTTAAGACAATTTCATCACATGTTTAATTAGATTCACTTTAATTATTTAAGTTCCCGAAGTTTTAACTTAGGAAATGCATTAAATTAATTAATTAATTTAATATCTCCTAAACCAAATGAAATTTCCCAAATCCATTTCTACGTCTTGTAGATCAAGTGTACTCTAGTCCTTCCTCAAAATTTGGGAGCTAGAGCACAACTGATGCTACCCTACCCCAAATACACAAAATCTCAACACAAATCACCCCACCTACCTCCTGGAGGTATATGGGCAATCATCGTGAATTCCTCCTCCTCTATCTTCGTTGCTCCGACCTGAGGATCATGCTTCTCATCCTTGTCTTTCTTCCTGAGAGGACACTATGTGGCATAATGTCCCATCTCGCCACACTGGAAGCATTCGATCTTTGAAAGATCCTTCTACCTCCTGTGTTGCTCTTTATGCCCCATTGATGCAAGGGTTGCATTCTCATCCTCCTCCTTAACCTTCGAACTAGTGCTACTACTACTCTCAAGTTGACACTTGAGTAAATCTCTCCTCATCTCTTCTTGCTCAAGAGCTGCCCACATCGCTTCCCAGCCCAGCAAATTTTCTCTACCCAAAATGCTCTGGACAAAGACTTGATATTCTTTGGACACGGAATTTAAGGCAAGTCTGACCATCTCTGTGGCCTAAGGAGCTGACCCCATAGCTGCCAGCTGATCCTGTTTTCCCTGAAGTCTAGACAGGAATGGATCAATGCGCTCTCCTTTCTGCATCCTGGTGTTCTGCATTTTCTCCTCCAGAAACATCTTCTGCAGCTCAGAAGACCCCTGATATAGCGTTTCCAATGCATCCCACATCTCCTTGGTTGTCCCTTTGCCAAAGATGTGTGAAACAATATGATTTTTCACTTCGTCGAGGATCAACCACTTGGCCTTTTCCATATTCTTCTTGAAGGCCCTTAATGGTGTTGCATCCACCGGTACAGCCTGAGCACTGTCGATAATGTGCTTGAGGTCTTGCTCATATAGAAGGAAGGTAATCCTTGCCTTCCAGATTATATAGTTGAGGCACCCTCCAACCAGTCCTGGTCATGCAATCCACTGGTGGCCATCTCACCCAGCTACAGTCGACATGTTGCCTCTCACCCTCTGCGCAGCTAGCTTTAAGCACTCCCTGTTGGAGCAAGCCACAAACTCTGCTGCTTCTGCACGGGAAATATGAGTTTCTTGGGTAAGAAATTCCCTGAGGTCAAAAATCCCCAAAATATGTCTCAGTTACTCTTCTTGATGCTTCTGCACCAGCAATCACTATTGCGCAGCAAACTGCATCCCTCCAACTGCTGATCTGTGCTGATATGTTATGTTGCTCCCTCTACCTCGGACAACCAGCAATCTAGAACAATCCTACCTCTCTATCGGCTCACTCGCAGAGAGATTTTCCTTGTCGGTCTATCCCTCCTGGCTTGGACTGCACAATCCACTGGGAGATCGACCTGCTGCTTACGCAGCTCTTTGATCCCAGCGTCACCAACGCTGAATCTGTTGGATCTGTTCTTTGCTCCTCCTACACTCAACTTAAACAAGCTCTGATACCATGTGAAAATTCCATGAAACTCTAGAATCCTATTGCAGCAACCGGAAGATATTCACGTAATTGTTAATTTTAACTTAACAATCTATTTGCAGTTTACTACGGCAAACACTGAATACATCACATTGCAACCTACAAAAATAAACTGCGAAAGAAATACAAGTGTGGAAAATAAACCTAAACAAGAATAGATCACACACACATCTGACAGTTATTTTTTGACCAATGTCCCCGGAAAAACCCAATGAGGAAAAACTGTTGCAGCAGCTGAGGGTTTATGTATTATGCAGTAAATATTTCTGAGTACAAGTCTATGATTGACACATCCGTCAAATCATGCAGATAAACTGACAAAAGAGATCTTGTGATACAAACCTCACTCCTCCACGGGAACCCGGCACTAATCAGCATCCAAACTAGACTGGATTGCGTTTCCTCTGTGCAGTGACTATGTCACCCATGCAGTCTCTATCACAACTACGACTGCCCTCTGCCTCTGCACTGGTATGTCTGTTGGTTGGCAAGTGAGGCCTTCTGGTCTCCTCAGCAAAATTACCACTTCCCTTCAGGCTCTGCGCAGTGACTACGTAAGCACTACGTCACAGGCTTTGCATTGCCTTTGTAGCTCTCTGTGTCTCTGTTGTTATGCACTCTCTGGCTCAGGAAATCCTTCCAACTGGAATCACTGCCCCTCTTTGCAAAAGATCTCTTGCTTGATATTTCCTCTGAGCACTGCTCACTTCAGAAATTCGATCTCTTGATCTTTACTCCGCCAAATGTGTTTTCCAAATGACCCCTGAATCAAGCATGCAATTATGGAGATAAAGGTCATTGATAGCCAAGGTGAGCATAAAAGGTCATGTCCTGGGTTACGATCAGGGATATGAATGTTTTGCAAGTCTTCAGGTAATTCTTCCTCTTCAAAACACAAGGACTTCTTAATTTGTTGTTGTTGTTAAGGAAGTTTTGCAATCTCTTTTAAAGGGACGAATACAATCATCTTCCCAATAGCAGAATCCATGTCAATGTTGAACCTTGCCTGCTTGCCCTTTTCTTTCTTCTTGATGTTTCCCCCTTTTGAGAACCCTTTTTAGGCTCAGCTTTAGTTTGGGAATACTTTTTTGGAGGATCCTTTTAAAGGGCTTTCTCTTTAGGAGGCTCTTTAGAAGGGACATTCTTCGGAGGGTCCTGCTTGGGAAGAGAGCCTTCTTTGTTAGGTTCTTTGGATTTTGCGAGGTCTTTACTATTATCTCTTCATGAATATTGCACCCCTTTGAATCTTCCATTACTTTCATCAACATTGACAATAGGTTCCTCTTTCTCATCTTTGGTTTTGACCTCACTAATGGGAGGATGAGTGTATGAACCCCCAAGCAAAATGTTGAATACATCAGATTCTACAATATTATCTTGCTCATTTGTTTCCTCATCATCACTCTCATCACTCTCACTTTGTTCATCTTCAGAGGATGAGTCTTGCTCCACTACATTGGTTGGAGCCAAAGTGTTTGGGACTTGAGATGAGCTTGGCTTATCTTCCTCACTTTAAAGGAAATTAATAAAAATGAAACCAGACAAAGACATGGCGAAAAAGGCTTCTCAAGCCTTAATGTATTGTGTTAACAAAGAATGATAATGATACATTTAAATACATCAAGATTATGTCTCAAGATAGTTCGTCTATCTTGGACACATAATCATTTTGGCTGAGTGAATATCTCGACCACACACCAATCTAGGAGCCAAATTAGTTGGAGAGAATCTCTCAAACAACTAGACCTAAACAAACTCCGAAGTTTGAGGAATAGTCTCATTTAGAGTAGACAATTAGGAAATATTCCAGGTTTAATAATTTATTATTTTGGACTTATTGATTGTTTTATGAGAGTGTGAGGCTAACATTTCCCCCCTCAATCATAATTCCAAAGTAAGAACATGGTACTATCTCCAAGTCTTCATGTTGAAACTGTTGAGTTGAACCTCAATGAAAAACTGCCTGAAAAAACGCCAAAACTGGATGCCGAAAAACTCCAATATGAAGAGAGCACACCAAGAGAAGTGAATCAACTGCAAGTCTGATACAACTTTGAAAATGTTTGACAACTCAATCAAATGCCAAGCTGCAATGCGAAAAGATCCATCTATCCTTTGCTTGGTCCAATGACCATCCAAGTGAACAAAAGAATGTCCACAAATGCTCTCAATCAGCATCCCAATCGCTTTCCCACTGGAAAATTTTGATGCCCACTGGAGAATTGTTGTTGTTGTTGAAACTTTCAGTATGACAACCATCAATTCCCCCCTTTGTCAGCTGAAAAGAGAGACCATAACCATCTCCATTTGTTTTGAATTGACCCCCTTCGGATGTAGGAGAGTTTCACTATTGTACTTGATTTGACCATTAGTCGCAATATGTGAGATTGAATTTTGCAGTAAAACTTATACAATTGTTTGATTGTCAATGACCACTCCCAAGGATCAATCCATGCAACATTTCTCTAATAGGTGATTCTTCTTGCCACAATGGTGACAAGGACGGAGATCAAAACAATGATCTTCCATATGACCTGTTCTTTGACAATGTTTGCATTTTGGTTTTTCTTCAACTTTCTCATGGACTTTTGATGTTACTTGATCAAGAAATTCTCCACTAATGAACTTGATTGGTTTTGAATAATCTGGAATATGCAAGTTGTTTTCATCTTTGTCATACCCTAAGCCACGTCGTTTTTTGTTGCATTGGATTTCTTCTCATGGTTTGATGATTGGCTTGGAACAAGAAGGTTGAACTTGCTCATGGGCAACTTCTACACTTGAAGTTGTATGGCTGAGTGGCTTGGAATCATTTTTATCAACTTTTGTATTGTTGAATGTCTCAGAATCATGACTCTTCTGTGGCATCTCATCTCGTTGCAACTGGGATTCAATTTGAAGAAACTCAATTGTCTCATGTGCTTGATGTAGATGCATTTTAATATTAGCACGAGGCGCTTTGCTGATTTTTACCATGTCTTCAACAGTGGATAGGATCAGATTGTTAAGAACCTCTAACAATTGAAAGTTGTGCTCCATGTAAACCCCCTCGCTTGAACAAAAGCTCGCTTGCTTTGAACACTTGCTTGATTTGGCAAATTTAGGGTGTCGGTTACGACCGAAAATGCACCCAAGTTAATGATTTTACAGCATGTTCAAATGACTTTGAAAGTACTTAACCTCCTATCAATTTGATTTAATGATTCAAGGCTAGGGTGTTGGATTCAACCGAGAATGCACCCATTATAACAATGATAAAGGTGTCGGGTTCAACCGATCATGCACCTTTGACTTTAAACTTGGACACCATAACCTCAAATTTGACTTTGACTCTCTATCTTTAACTTGACTTTGAAGTGGACTCAACCTCTAAATTTCAACTTTTTTATATCACTTTGACTTTCCCTAAATATTTTACAATAAATTCTACAAACATGAACACTTTAAATCAACTATCTTATGACTTCCAGCTCTTTACAAGACTTCTAACTTTAACTTTATAAATTCTCAATAACTCTTTACTTTGAACCAAAATATACTTGAAAATACCCTTTACAAACTTTATAAGAGTACTTAAAAGAGCCACTCTTAAATATTTCTCCTTAAAAAGCCTTTACATTCACTTACTCATAAAACTTTGCATTAAAAAAATGACTCCACTCCATCTTAACTTTTTACTTTTTAATGGTGACTATTTTAATGCATGAAAAAAATATTTATGCATACCATATATCTTTGCATGGAAGGCTCCACTCAACATAGAGGTTTATGCACTTTCGTGAATGACTTGCTGCACTGTTTCACACCTGCCAAAAAACCAATTTCACACACATCTTTTCACACAGGTCCACGTACCAACATCAAATACATAACTACACTCGAGGCCTTATAGTAAGCTTCTCGCTTTAATTGAAGTATTTTTCAAATTTGTTGACTTCTGAGCACGCATGAAATTCTTTAGAATTTTTGGGTGCACAGTTCTCTACACAGGGTGGCTTAATGTTGCTCTGTCAACACAGTTCAGAATTGGTTCCAGAAATAGAAAGGTGGGTTGCTGCAACAGCAATCGATGATTCTCCCTACAACTGTTGTTCTCCTACTGCGCCACAACCTTTCAAAGCTCTTCACACAGAGTTTGCTGGTTACTGGAGTTTGCCAATTATTGATTGGGATTCGCTCCGTTCAAAGGCAACGCAGGTTGCACCACTCCCATCACTGACTAAGTAACTTTCTGTTGACAAATCCCAATATGCTCCATCATTTACATTTGAAGAGTCAGAAGGTTGTTGAAAACAGAGGGTCAGTGTTCGATCGCCAATGTTAGATTGTCTATGTTGCTTAGTGGACACCAGATGCTCACACGAAGCACAGCACGCGAGTTTTGCTTCCGGAAAAAAATTCCGGGCAGGCAATCGAGCTGCTGGAACTATAGTAGCAACATATCCACAAATGAAATAGAATAATCTCAATAAAAACACCACTTTGACGCCACCAGAGTGGCGCAGCAACATCGAACTCGACACAAGATCCTTCATAGGTCAACGTTGTAGCTCTAATATATAGCTGGAAATGATCATCACTCGTTAAAGCCAACTGATCTCCGTATTCTCAGGTGTGCTTGAGCGAATTTGTCTTGTGATTGAGACAAATGTGGCTAGATGTAGATCAGTGATGACTTTGGCATGGACGTGAGCTAAGTCCTTCGTGCGTGGATTTATTGACCAGGCAACATCAGAAATCATTCCAATATACGACAACCTCTGCGATGCTTAAACTGTTATCCTTCCATGCATTTTATTTACTGCAATTTTTTCAATACAGAACAATTTATTTTAGGCAGGTGACCTTACAGTCTGACAAATATTCATTTATTTGGTTTGTTCATCGACCATTTGGAAACAATTCTGGCAACCCTTGATGATAAGCACCCTTACATTCTATGTTCTCCAGTGGCAGTGCTGACGGTGCTCAACAATCTCCTCTTGCCATCACAACACTGTGGTGTCATATTCCAGCAACTCCCCAAGTAGAGGAAACCCACGAACTTCGCAAATCAAATTTGTGGCTGGTAATTTCACAAAGTTTCCATACGGAAGTCAAACCCTTCAACAAGAATTCAAACCTTGCTGTTGATGGCACATCCAATAGCGCGCTAAAAGAAAGCACTCAAACCAGTTCAGAAACTGCAACTCTGGATGAAAGCATACGACTGAATCACATTACTTGATAGAATCTGGAAAAGTTGCTAATGGAGATGGATAATCAGAGTCTTTAGAAATGAAAAGGAGAGACAACGGATCGGTATGATAAGCTGTTTTTTAAGTTCAAAAGATGTAAAGGTTTCCTGGAAACAGCAAAAAAGCCATCCTCTATTCAACAGGAGAAAACAATTGATGGTGTAGAACATAACGTAAAAAACTCAAGAAAACCAGTCAAGATCAGAAGTGAATCTGATGGTGAGCAACTGAATTCAGAGCAACATTATGATGCAGCTAGGGTTAAGACGGTGTCAAAGGCTAAAAATCAGCAACAGTGGTCTTCAATTTTTAGGGAAGATATCACACCTCAACCTACTGCAAAGCAATCTTCAACTGTGCCACCCGAAGAGTTGAAGGCCTTTGAATGCAGCATTACTGATATCCTATGAGGCAGACAAAGTTGTAAACATTGTGCAAAAGAAAGTACCGGAGAACCCCCTTCTCATGGTCTTCAAAAGTCGTTGGTCTTGATCGTGAAACTGAAGAAATTCAGATCCTCTCACCGAAATTGGATCTGACCATAACCTAGATGGAAAAAATGTATATGTATGTGATTCTCGACATGAGATAGATCTAATGAAAACATCAATCTGCGAAGGCGTACATAAATATGATGTGTTCTTCTCAGTCCCTTTTGTTTATTTCTGGTAGCATCGGATGTGCTAAGTCTCAAATTTTGCAGGAAGGCTTAGGCACGTGTATTCCAAAGAACCCAAAAAGTGTTTTTGGAAATTCCACTCAAATCATGTTTTATGAAAATAATTAATTATTTTTAATAGGACCCTAAGTCTAAACTTAGGAAATTAAAATAATTAATAGATATTAATTACAACAGAGTGTGAATCTTCTAGAGAAGACAAAGATCAAGTCAGTTTAATCTTAGTCATTGATTAACGATTTAATCTTGGTCGTTGAAGTCTCAACAAGAAGATTATAAGGACTTGGAGGGGCACTTGGAAACACACATAGAGACGGAGATAGAATCTAGAGATCGAAATTCTTGAGTGAGCAATGCTCAGGGAGAAGATCGATTGAGAGGATTCTCATAGAGAGGGACAAGGATAATTTCCAGGTGGAAGAATTCCTGATCTCGAGAGTGTATAGCAGAGGACGCAGTAGAAGCCACAGACAGCTACGTAGAGCCAGTGACGCAGAGGCTACGCTGGGATTGCGCAGAGCTGTAGAGGGAGTTCGTTTTTCTATTGAGGAGACAGCAGAGGGGCAGTGCCAGTTCCCGAAGGGAGGTTCCAGAGTCCAGTAGATTCCAAATTCCAGCCAACAGAGAGATCCAGCGTAGAGAAAGAGAGCAGCTTCAATTATGACGCAGAGACTACATGGGAGCAGCTCGTTTCGGGTGCAAATCAGTGCCGGATTCCCACGGCAGAGTGAGTTTTGTCTCATGAGATTTTTTTTTATCAGATTTCTCTGTAAGATTTGTCAAATTCGATAATCATAGATTTGTACTTAGAAAATTACTGCATAATATACAAACCCTCGATTGTTTCACCAGTTTTCCCGCATTGGCTTTTTCCGGGGACAATTGTCCAAAAATAACGGTGCTAATGTGTGTATACTTGTGCTAGTATTTTTTATTGTGAAGACTGCATTTTGATATTTACCGTAGCATACGTTAAATAATTTGTTCAGTTAAACAAATAGAAGAAATTTAATCAGCTACTGCAGTAGGATTCCGGATAGCGGAATTTTCACATGGTATCAGAGCAAAGAAAACAGATCCAGAAGAGCCAGTGTTGAACAGAAGAGGGAAGTCAGGAAACTGCGCAGCCAATAAATCGGATTTCCTAAAGGATTGTGCAGTCCAGTCCAAAAGGACAAATTTTTTGAGGAAAATCTCTCTCTGAGTGGGTCGACAGAGAGCGATTTCCGGATCGAAATTTGCCAGTGACAGAGGGAGTTGTGCAGCAGGTTCAGCGTAGAGCAGTCTTCAAGAGGGGCACAGTTTTTGCTAGACCGCAAAAGCGTCATAAATCGAAGGGAAAATAGCGCAGATAAGTATGGAAAATTTAGATGTCTCTGAATTGTCTTCTATATTGGAAGAAGATTTTGCATGTTTGTCAAGTTCAACATCTACAAGTGTTTGGTACATTGATAGTGGAGCTTCAGCTCACATGACTAGAGTACGAGAATATTTCTCGAGCTATCAAGAAGAGCAGATGGACTTCCAGATCACTATGAGAAACAAAACAAAATGCACTCCAGCAGGGAGAGGCACCATAGCGTTTCAGACAGAAGCAGGAAGCAACATCAAAGCCACTAATGTGTTGCATGTGCCAAGGCTAGGAATGAATCTTATTTTAGTGTCCCAGTTACCGGACATGGGATACGATGTATACTTCATTGGAAAGAAGGCATACGTCAAGCATCCTAACTGGAAGAAGAAGAGGAAAATTAGAACTCGAAGCAATAGACTATACAGATTGCAGCTCGAGTCTTCAATGGCACTGATAGGCAGCAATCTTGATGGCGAGAGAAATCCGAAAGAACTATGGGATTGGAGAATGGGACATTTGCACCATGGAGCATTGAGGATGCTCAGAGAGACTGTTACTAGAATACCAATACTCAAAGCGGAGCATGATGACAAATGCAAAGGATGCATACTAGGGAAGTACGCCAAGGCAGCATTTCCCAGAAGTGATGGACGAGCAGAAGGCGTATTGGGATTGATACACTCAGACATTTGTGGCCCAATGTCCACTAGAGCTCTCCGCGGTGGCAAATACTTTGTCACCTTCATTGATGATTACTCCAAGATAACCTAGATCTACTTCCTAAAGACCAAGGATGAGGTCTTTGACCGATTCAGAGAGTTTAAAGCTCTCGTGGAGAAAATGATAGGGAAGAAAATAAAGGTGTTGCACCCAGATAACGGTGGAGAATATACGAACAGAGACTTCACAGATTTCTGCACAAAGGAGGGCATCAAGAGAGAGTGACAGCTCCATACAATCCACAGCATAATGGTGTAGTGGAGCGGTAGAACAGAACCATTGTTGGGGCAGCAAAAGCTATGTTATATGACCTAGACCTGCCTAGATTCTTATGGGCAGAGGCATGTAACACAACTGTTTATATCCAAAATAGAACTCCTCACAGAGCATTGGGGAACAAAATGCCTGAAGGATTTTTCACAAGGAGGAAACTGGAAGTAGGTCACCTCCGGATATTCTGAAGTCTGGCATATTGTCACGTACCAGATGAGAAGAGAAGTAAACTTCATCAGACTGCAAAAATGGGGTGTCTCGTAGGATATAGCAAGACCTCAAAAGCATATAGAATCTACATTCCTAGCAACAGGAAAATTGTAGTGAGATGAAATGCCAAGTTCATGGAAGATAGAGCTTTCAGGAAATCTTGTGATATGCTAGCAGAAGTTCCTTTAGTCCAACAACAGCAGGGGCAGCAGGGAGGACAGGCAAGAGGGCAGACACCAAGATCGAGTACATGACTAGTACTATCATTTCCTCGGGAGGAGAAGATTGTGATAGTTCTCAGTAGATGGAACAGCAGTAACAAGATGAATTGAGAGAACCTCCTACCACCAGTGGTAGAACCAGTAGGGAGGCGCGGCAGACACTGAGGGACGCAGAGGATTTCATTGGAGCTCCCAGAACCTAGAATAGGCAGCGTAGACAACCTAACAGATACCAAGAATTGGTAGCACAGGTAGAAGAACCCTCAAGTTTTTAGGAACTCGTACAGCACCAAGTATAGCATTAGAGAATGGGCCATTTGCACCATGGAGCATTGAGAATGCTCAGAGAGACTGTTACTGGAATACCAATACTCAGAGCGGAGCATGATGACATATGCAGAGGATGCATACTAGGGAAGTACGCCAAGGCAGCATTTCCCAGAAGTGATAACCAAGCAGAAGGCGTATTGGGATTGATACACTCAAACATTTGTGGCCCAATGTCCACTAGAGCTCTCTACAGTGGCGAATACTTTGTCACTTTCATTGATGATTACTCCAAGAAAACCTGGATCTACGTCCTACAGACCAGGGATGAGGTCTTTGACCGGTTCAAAGAGTTTAAAGCTCTCGTGGAGAACATGACAGGGAAGAAAATAAAGGTGTTGCACTCAGATAACGGTGGAGAATATACGGACAGAGACTTCACAGATTTTTGCGCAAAGGAGGGCATCAAGAGAGAGTGGACAGCTCCATACAATCCACAGCATAATGGTGTAGTGGAGCGGAAGAACAAAACTATTGTTGCAGCAACAATAGCTATGTTATATGACCTAGACCTGCCTAGATTCTTATGCGCAGAGGCATGTAACACAACTGTTTATATCCAGAATAGAACTCCTCATAGAGCATTGGGGAAGAAAACACCTAAACGATTTTTCACAAGGAGGAAACTGGAAGTAGGTCACCTTCGGATATTCCGAAGTCTGGCATATTGTCACGTACCAGATGAGAAGAGAAGTAAACTTTATCAGACTACAAAAAAAAGGGGTTATCTCGTAGGATATAGCATATAGAATCCACATTCCTAGCAAAGGAAAATTGTAGTGAGACGAGATGCCAAGTTTATGGAAGATAGAGCTTTCAGGAAATCTCGTGATATGCCAGTAGAGAATTAGTCAGCAGAAGTTCCTTTAATCCAACAACAGCAGGGGCAGCAGGGAGGACAGGCAAGAGGGCAGACACCAGGATCGAGTACATGACTAGTACTATCATTTCCTCGGGAGGAGAAGATTGTGGTAGTTCTCAGCAGATGGAACAGCAGGAACAAGAGGAATTGAGAGAACCTCCTACCACCAGTGGTGGAACCAATAAGGAGGCACGGCAGACACTGAGGGACGAAGAGGAGTTCATTGAAGCTCCCAGAACCGAGAATAGGTAATGTAGACACCCTGACAGATACCAAGAATTGGTAGCACAGGTAGAAGAACCCTCCAGTTTTCAGGAAGTCGTACAGCACCAAGTAAGGCAATGGAGAATGGGACATCTGCACCATGGAGCATTGAGGATGCTCAAAGAGATTGTTACTAGAATACCAATACTCAAAGCGGAGCATGATGACGTATGCAGAGGATGCATACTAGGGAAGTACACCAAGGTAGCATTTCCCAGAAGTGATAACCGAGCAAAAGGCGTATTGGGATTGATACACTCAGACATTTGTGGCCAAATGTGCACTAGAGCTCTCAGCGGTGGCGGATACTTTGTCACCTTCATTGATGATTACTCCAAGAAAACCTGGATCTACTTCCTAAAGACCAAGGATGAGGTCTTTGACCGGTTCAGAGAGTTTAAAGCTCTCGTGGAAAACATGACAAAGAAGAAAATAAAGGTGTTGCACTCAGATAACGGTGGAGAATATACGGACAGAGACTTCAAAAATTTCTGCGCAAAGGAGGGCATCAAGAGAGAGTGGACAACTCCATACAATCCACAGCATAATGGTGTACTAGAGCGGAAGAACAGAACTATTGTTGGGGCAGCAAAAGCTATGTTATATGACCTAGACCTGCCTAGATTCTTATGGGCAGAGGCATGTAACACAACTATGTATATCCAGAATAGAACTCCTCACAGATCATTGGGGACGAAAACGCCTGAAGGATTTTTCACAGGGAGGAAACCGGAAGTAGGTCACCTCCGGATATTCCGAAGTCTGGCATATTGTCACGTACCAGATGAGAAGAGAAGTAAACTTTATCAAACTGCAGAAAAGGGGTATCTCTTAGGATATAACAAGACCTCAAAAGCATATAGAATCTACATTCCTAGCAGCATGAAAATTGTAGTTAGACGAGATGCCAAGTTCATGGAAGATAGAGCCTTCAGGAAATCTCATGATATGCCAGCAGAGAATCAGTCAGCAGAAGTTCCTTTAGTCCAACAACAGCAAGGGCAGCAGGGAAGACAGGCAAGAGGGCAGACACCAGGATCAAGTACAATGACTAGTACTATCATTTCCTCAAGAGGAGAAGATTGTGGTAGTTCTTAGCAGATGGAACGGCAGGAACAAGAGGAATTGAGAGAACCTCCTACCACCAGTGGTAGAACCAGTAGGGAGGCACAGCAGACACTTAGGGACGCAGAGGAGTTCAATGGAGCTCCCAGAACCGAGAATAGGCAGCGCAAACAACCTGACAGATACCAAGAATTGGTAGCACAATTAGAAGAACCCTCCAGTTTTCAGGAAGTTGTACAGCACCAAGTATGGGTGGATGATGGTAGAAGAGTACAGTTCTATCATGACAAATGATGTCTGGGAAGTTGTGCCTAGACCAAAGGATAGATCAGTTGTAGGATCGAGATGGATCTACCATATCAAATACACTGCAGATGGTAGCGTGGAGAAGTACAAGACCAAGTTTGTAGCAAAGGGATATGTGCAAAAAGAAGGAATTGACTATGAAGAGACCTCTACCCCTGATACACCTCCATCAGATCTGTTATATCCCTGGTAGCTCAGATGGGATGGGAGATTCACCAAATGGATGTCAAGACAACATTCTTAAATGGGGTAATAGAAGAGGAGGTGTACATAGAATAGCCTGAAGGCTTAGAAACCCATGAGAAGAAAACTCATGTATGCAAATTGAAGAAAGCCCTGTATGGGCTCAAGCAAGCACCCAGAGCTTGGTACAGTCGGATTGATAGCTACTTGCAACAATTGGGATTCATCAAGGGAAATGTAGATCCCAATATATACTATTTGATGGTGGATAATGAACCACTAATTCTGGTATTATATGTAGATGATTTGTTTCTTACAGGATCATATAAGCTCATAAAGGACTGCAAGAAGAATCTTGAAGCAAAATTCGACATAAAGGATTTGGGGCTGACGCATTATTTTCTAGGATTGGAAGTGTGGCAGAAGAAAGGAGAGATCTTCCTAGGGCAAGGAAGATATGCCAGGGAAATTCTGAAGATGTTCAGAATGTAGGATTTCTGGTCCATGGCAACGCCTATGATAACCAACTGGAAGAAAATAGATGCATCAGGGGACAAGAAAGTGGACCCCCCCTTTGTACAGAGAACTCATTGGGCCACTCATGTATCTAGTCAACACCATGCCAGAGATTTGTTTTGTTGTCAACACCCTTAGTCAGTTCATGGTGGAAACGAAAAGGGTACATTACGCAATAGCTAGGTACATTCTGAGATATGTGCGTGGAACAGTTGGATACGAGTTGAAATACACCCGAGGAGATGATGTCAGATTGAGCGGGTTTCCTGATGCAGATTGGGCAAGAAGTTAGGTAGACCGAAAGAGTACCTTCGGGTATTGCTCAATGTTGGATCAGGAATGATCTCTTGGTGCAGCAGGAAGCAAAATTCGGTAGCACTGAGCTCAGCCGAAGCAAAGTATATGGCGCCCAACACAGCAACATGCGAAGCCATATCGCTTAGGAAGTTTCTTGTGAGCTTGTTCAGGAAGAGGATGCAACCGACTAGTGTTTACTGTGACAATCAGAGTTGTATCTGTTGATTTTTGTAGCATCGGAAAGTGTTCTAAGTTTCAAACTTCGTGACGAGACTTGGACATCAATATTCCAAAGAACCCAGAAACCGTTTGTGGAAATTCCACTCGGTACATGTCTTATTAAAATAATTATTTTTTTTAATGGAGATCCTAAGTCTAAACTTAGGGAAATTAAATAATTAAAGGGTATCAATAAGACAAAGTGTGAATCTTCTAGAAAACAAAGATCAAGTCAAGTTGTAATCTTAGCCATTGATTAGACTTCTAATCTGGGTCGTTGATTCATAAACAAGAAGATTATAAAAGAAGACTTTGTTGAGATTTTGTGTATTTGGGGTAGCATCAGTTGTGCTCTAGGTCCCAAATTTTGTGGAGGGACTAGAGTATACTTGATCTACAAGACCCAGAAATGGATTTGAGAAATTTCAAGTTGTGTTCAAGTTATTCAAATAATTAATTATTTTTAATGGATTTCCTAAGTCTAACTTAGGAAAATAAAATAATTAAAGTGAATTAATTAACACGTGTTGACATTGTCTTAAGTCACATGGATCAAGCAGTCTTTTAATCTCAGCCATTGATGGATGATTTAATCTCGGTCATTGAATGGTTCAACAAAAAAGTATAAGAGAAAGGCTTGAGGGTTAGTTGAACAGACACAATTTTTGTAGAACTGAGGAATAGATATGGAATTCTAGGGCGAGTTTGCTAAGAATTTCCAGTGGAATTTCCTGCAGTGAAGGGTAGTATTGGCTGAGGGAATGATCTGATTCCAAGAGCCAAGAGACAACAAGAGGCAAGAGGAGCAAGCTCAAGGACAGTGCAAAGGCACTAGGAGGCTTCAGAAATCACGCAGAGGGTATTTTAGGACCAGCATGAGGCTGTGAGACCCTTCCAGGGGTGACGCAATCCCTTCTAGTCCAGCGCAGTGCCATTTGAGGCTAGCAGGGCTGACGCTGAGACTTCAGGGGCAGTGTTGAGGGTTTCTAGGGTCAGATCCGGGCTGAGTCCTGTAAATCCCATTTGAGGGTGTGGATCAGTTAGATATTTGGCACTAGATCTTTGGGTTAGCTGCAGATTTTATATCTTTTATTCTCTGTCGCGTTTTCCAAGGTTGGAACCCAGATTTGTTGTACTCAGAACTACTTAATAATAAAACCCTCATATCTACTGAACCAGTTTTCCCGCTTTGGGTTTTTCCGGGGACTTATGTCCAAAAATCCATGTGTCACTTTGTTGCATGAGTGAATTATTCAGTAAATGATATGCATGTGTAGGTTGTAGTTGTGTTTATTTTCGGTATTTTCTGAATCTAATTTCTGAAAATAACTTGTATAAATTAAATCAAGTAGGAGGAAATAAACCAATACACTGCAGTAGAATTTTCACAGGTTTGAGGGTCATTTGGAAAACAAGTCGAGCATACACTCAATACCCAAAGGAGATCAATTTTGAAGGAATAGAATTCAATCTCAGTGGGAGAGTTGCAGGGCGGAGAGTTGCAAAAGCAGAAGGAGAAGGAGGGAGTCAGCAATTACTAAACTCAAGGACAGAGGGACACAGTGAGTCACAAGAGGCAGCGCAGTGAAACCACGCAGAGCCTACGCAGACTTACGCAGTCCAGCGCAGAGAAACACGTACACAGTCACAGAGGGAAGCAAAGGTTGATCAGGGTATCAGTAAATTGTTGGGAGGAGCCAAGAATTCCATCTCAGGTGTTTTCAGATTTTATCTGCCAGTGTATTCCTTATAAAGATTCATTTGTTGAAGAATATTAATAAAACCCTCATCTATTGCACTGGTTTTCCCGCATTGGGTTTTTCCGGGGACATTTGCCCAAAAATAACTTTATACATGTGATTGCTTCTTATGCTGATGTTCTTCACTGTATACTTCTTTGCATATTTAATTGGGAATGTTATAGTAGTATTTATTTCGAAGTTTACTGATAGATTTCTATAAATAACTTATTGAAGTAATAAGTAGGAGAAATAAATCTATCACTGCAACTGTAGATTTTCAGATTGAAAATTTCACAATATCAAGCTCTCTAAGAATCCAGTATTTCATGATCGGTCCAAACACATAGATATCAGATGTCATTTTATCTGAGACCATGTTCAACGTGGGGCAGTACAGCTGCAGTATGTCCCCACACGAGATCAGGTAGCTGACGTACTCACAAAGGCTCTGGGAAGAGCTAAATTCATTCAGTTCAGGGAGCATATGGGTATGGTTGAGAACCCGTTTCAGTAGCAGATAGGTCCTCAGTTACAACAGCAACAGATATCAGAAAGTTGCAGTGTCGTAGCAGTTGGCAGTAGTAAACAGGGTCAGCAACAACATAGCTGTAGCAGCGCAGTGTTGATAGGCAGCAGTGTCAGGCATCAACAGCGCAAAGGGAGATGTTGAAGAATCTGAACAGTACTTCAGATGGTTGTATTGCTAGAGCACATTCCTCGCTAAGAGGGAGTGTTGGTTTGTGGTAGCATCGAATGTGCTCTAAGTCTCAAATTTTGCAAAAAGGCTTAGGCACAAATATTCCAAAGAACCCAGAAAGAATTTTGGGAAATTCCACTCAGATCATGTTTTATGAAAATAATTAAATATTTTTAATAGGACCCTAAGTCTAAACTTAGGAAATTAAAATAATTAATGAAGATTAATTAAAATAGAGTGTGAATTTTCTAGAGAAGGCAAGGATCAAGTCAGTTTAATCTTAGCCGTTGATTAACGATTTAATCTCGGTCGTTGAAGTCTCAACGAGAATATTATAAGGACTTGGAGGGGCATTTGGAAACACACATCGAGACGAAGAAAAAATCTAGAGATCGAAATCTTCTAGAGAAGACAAAGATCAAGTCAGTTTAATCTTAGTTGTTGACTAACAATTTAATCTCGCTCATTGAAGTCTCAACAAGAAGATTATAAGGACTTGGAGGGGCATTTGCAAACACACATCGAGACTGAGAAAAAATCCAAAGATTGAAATTTTTTAGGGAGCAGTGCTCAGGGAGAAGATCGATTGAGAGGATTATCACAAAGAGGGGTAGGGATAATTTCCAAATGGAAGAATTCTTGATCTGGAGAGTGCATAGCAGAAGAGGCAATAGAAGCCACAGATAGCTGCGTAGAGCCAGTGACGCAGAGGCTACACTGGGACTGCGCAAAGCTGCAGAGAAAGTTTGTTTTTCTGTTGAGGAGATAGCAGAGGGTCAGTGCCTGTTCCTGGAGAGAGGTTCCGGAGGCCAGTAGATTCCAGTTTCCAGCTAGCAGAGAGATCCAACGCAAAGAAAGAGAGCAGCTTCAGTTGTGATGTAGAGACTGTGTGGGTGACACAGTCACTGCGGAGAGCAGCTTGTTTCAAGTGCAAATCAATGCCAGATTCACGTCGCAGAGTGAGTTTAGTCTCACAATATTTTTTCTGTCCGATTTCTCTGTATGATTTGTCAAATTCGACAATCATAGATTTGTACTCATAAAATTACTGCATAATATACAAACCCTCAACTGTTGCACTGGTTTTCCTGCATTGGGTTTTTCGGGGACAATTGTGAAAAAATAACAGTGTTAATGTGTGTATACTTGTGCTAGTATTTTTTCTTGCATTTTTTATTGTGAAGACTGCAGTGTATTTTATTTCTACATTTACCGTAGCATACGTTAAATAATTTGTTCAGTTAAACAAATAGAAGAAATTTAATCAGCTACTGCAGTAGGATTCCAGATAGCGGAATTTTTACACCTTCCTCGAAAGCTTGCAAAGCACATTGTGTCTTATCATTTATTCTCTTTTTCAGTTCGAATATTTTTATGAGCAGATCTGTTCTCTAGATACTTTTCCAATAATCATTCTAGGCATTGTTCTCTATGACTGATCAACAATTCTTCACGTGCAGGTTTTCTCTACGCTCCTCCATTTGTTGTGTACATAGTACTCTATGCTTAAGTTCGCAGAAGTCTTTGTTATCCATCTACACTTCGTCCACCCTCAGTAGTGTTCAACATTTTTCAATACTCAGCGCTCCACAGAAAAAAGAATACATAGTGTTTGAATGCACAGTTGATACCTCAACAAGGTATCGCTCTGATACTAATTAAAGGAAATTAATAAAAATGAAACCAGACAAAGACATGACGGAAAAGGGTTCTCAAGCCTTAGTGTATTGTGTTAACAAAGAATGATAATGATACATTTAAATACATCAATATTATGTCTCAAGATAGTTTGTCTATCTTGGCCACACAATCACTTTGGTTGAGAGGATATCTCAACCACACACCAATCTAAAAGCCAAACTAGTTAGAGAGAAACTCTCAACTAACTAGACCTAAACAAACTCCCAAGTTTGAGGAATAGTCTCAATCTAGAATAGACAATTAGGAATTATTCCAAGTTTAATAAATTATTATTTTGGACTTATTGATTGTTTTATGAGTGTAAGGCTAACACAATTTGCTTTTTAAGAAAAGGTTTTCACTTCGAAAGTAGCTTGACTTTTGGGCCTTCTCCAATGCAGTGATTCTGTTCATAACAATCCTATCCCGTGAATGGACTTCTTCACTAAGCTTTTCCATCTTTTTGAGGATAACCAGAAGGGTTTCTTCGTGTTGATCCCTTGATTTTTCCTTCTTGGTCTCAGTTTTGGTTTTGAGGAGGTCATTGGCATCCATTCTTGAGATACGGAGGTTTTCCTCAACTTGCATTGCCATCTCTTTAGCTTCGGCCAAAGTGGAGGGTTTCTTGTCTCTTAAGGCATAGGTTAGGTGGCCCCCTACGACTTTGACAAACTTGTCAAGGATGTCGGTTGTTAGCACTAGTATTTGCATCCCACCCATTCCACCTTATTTTAATCTGCTTTTACCCCATCTCCGTCATTATCATTGACCTCGCTTCGTTTTTTAAACATTTTTCCCAAGAGTCCCATAGTCATCATGGTCATCATTCAACTCATTCTTCCATGTTGTGCCATCTCTAGGTCATAGGGTCAAAATCATGAAATTGATCATTTCACCATCAAATTCATCTTTTGAAGGAGTAGTAATAGTCAAAGGTCTTCAACAATTTCAAGTTCTAAAACTATCATTTTCAAATAAGTGGCTTTGTGTTTACCATATTTATCTCTCAGTTGTGCTTGGAAAGCTCATTTCCCTCTCCTAGGGTTTTGAGGGCATTTTTCTTGGTTTCATGACTTCCATGGTTAAATCATCATCAAGACTTGTACCCTGATGCTCTTACACCTTCCCCTATTCTTAATATACCTTCCTAAACACTTCCCATCACTCTTATCCCTCAAAAACATCATTTTTCCACAAGCCCTAGCCTATTGCTACAATTTGACACTTTTCCAGACTAGGCCTGTGGTTTTTCCCTTTTGGACCCCTTCCCCTCACTCATTTCTAGAAATTCCACTACCCTACACTCTAGGTTTCAGTTCAGACTTTAATGGATCAGCTCCTCCTCTCATGGATTCGACCCCTGAGATTGGGAGAGGTTGTTTGTGGCCTATTTCACGTCTATTTAGCTCATTTTTTCACACTAGTGAAGAGTTGGAAGTTGGAATTAGTTTCATTTTGCCAGTTGATCAAGGGAACTTGTACTCAGTTTTGGCCAAGCTAATAAAGAAGAGTTGCAGCTACATTTATGGGATACATGTGGTATTTAATGTCTTTCATAGTTTCTTCTTTAGTCACATATGTTTTAGTGTATTATTCATGTCACTTTCATGTCTATGTTATGATCTTTTACAAGTTTGAAATTCAGAATACATGCTTGCACATGCTTTCTTTTGGGTAACTGATCATATTTTGATCATTATCTTCTGCCTGAGAGAAATACATCTCTTATGCTTCCCTCAGTCTCCTTATATTTTCTAAACCATCTCATAACCATTATCTTCAAGTGATTGACATCATACCTACCTTGCCCCATTCATCCCTGCAACCCTAAATCTATTGCCCTGACATAGCTTTCCTTGACCTAATTTCTTGATCCATTGATTTCCCCAACCAAACCAAATCAAAACAACCCCCGCACATCATACCTAGCCTAAAACCCTAATTGCTCCAGCCCTCCTGGCTGTGACCCTTTTGGAGAGAGCCCTCTCCAGCTTGATAGGGCTAGCTATCAAGTCAAAAGCTTGGTTTATGGTTACCTTTGTTGGCATTCTTTCCTCAGCATTGGTAATCTGGTGGAGTGATAAAATACTGGCATCGTTGCCGGGGAGGCGAAAAGACAAATCTTCCCTGGGAAAGAACGACAGAGATTTAGATCTAATTATTGACGGTGAACAGCAGTTGGACACATATAAGGCTGAACCATTCACTTGGCGACTCCATTTACTGAAAGATCCAGAAAATCAACACTGCATGGTGACTCCACTACATGAAGATCAGTAGCTTCAAGAATTTTCAAGATGGAAACTGTTGCAAGAAGGTATGCCCCCATGAGCCGGGATCACAATCCAGGTTTCCCAAATAAAATGCCTAAGGTAGATTGGCAAAGGAATTTGCCTATGTTTAAAGATGATGATAGGAATGATGCTGCTTTACATCTGGTTAAATTTCACATGCATACACGCAAGTTGAAGGTTAAATTTCCTAAAGATTGTCTTTTAAAGATGTTCATGGCTTCTCTTGAAGGAAAAGCACAATCTTGGTATGAAGGTTTGCCAGCTGCTAGTACTTGTTCTCTTAGAGTTTTCCATTCAATATTTTATGAAGAATACAAGGAGTCCTACCCTTCTTTGTCTTTGGTTAATAATTGTTGTGATCAATTTGGGGTTTTTATTCAAAACCTAGAGGATTATTATGATGATAATGAGTTCATGGATGAAGAGATCTTGGAGGCTTTGCATGACAATCCTTTTCATCACCAAAAAGAGCAAGTGTTTTCTCTCATGGAAGAAAAAGATGATGTATGTTGTCCTGATGTACATAAAGACTTCCCACAGGAGACAATTCTTGCAGCAGTACAACAAGTTGATCAGCCAAAGGTTAAAGAAGATATTCAACATCCTTGTGAATCTTTAGGAGAGAAAGAATACAATTATTGTGTTATCAAAAGAAAACAAAAAGTACTTTCTCCTATGTCTGAAGATGAGATAGATCAGCTCCTGAACAGTCATATTACAGCCCAAGCTAAAGCAGGTTTGCAGTGTTCACATAGTCAAGAAAGTGTTGGTAAAACTTCTTCCATTTTTTAAAATGAAAATCTAAGTTTAAATGAGGACAATCCTGAAACTAGATTTATAGATTATCATGAAGAAAGATAATCTCCTTTTTCAATGTTCATATTTGATGAAGTTTCTCCTGAACCTCATTTGCCTAAGTACGATCAATCTGAAGATAATTTCGATGAGGAGCTTGATGAAACTATACAGGAAATTGTTGTGAGTAAACCAATTTATAATGATAAAACCCTGCAAGGAGATCAGCTAGCAGATACTGTTGTCTTTCATGAAGATGATAGGGTTGTCATGTTTGATAATTTTGAAGAATGTTTCTTGTTTAATGATGACTTATATGAATTTGATGAGTATGAACTAGAGAGAGACAAAATTCTAGAGATTGAGTCAGAATTTCTCACGGTTGAGGAATTTACGGCCAACACTCAGATAGCAGAAGGTTATACTTCCCTATGCCTTCCTATCGAGCAACAACCAAGTGTTCTTTCAGATCATAATGAAGGGAGTACTTGTATTTTTGTTGTTGGATCTCAAGACAAGGTAATGCTTCAGGATTTTCAAGATCCCTTCGGCAGTCTTTTGCAAGCATTGGAGAAGATGAATGTTGTCTTGTTTGTCAGCGTAAGTCTTGCTTTCAGTTTTTATTGTGAGTTGCCTACAGTACATCATTCTGCCTGCTCGAGGAAAGTGAGAGCAGAACTTCAGTAAGTAGCCATCTCTTGGATTGGTTACACTAGAAGGATCATTTCACCTAATCAGCAATTGTGCAGCAGATTAGAGTAGTTTGTATCATTTCAGTTTTATTTTATTTTATTTTCAGCAAGCGTTCACAGAATTCATCAAGGCTTGAAGCCTGACGTGAAGGCCCTAAGGCTTTGATGATCTGTTAGTGTGGGTTGAAGTTTGCAGTGTGTTTTCAATTTCAGTTTTAGTTTCAGTTTACAAATTGGACTCCATTGCACAATGGAGAAGGCACTGATCAATGAGTTCCCAGAGGTCTGCGGTTCTAGACACCTCCTTCGGAGCTATCCTCCCCAGTTGGAGCCAATGTTAGCACTACTATTTGCATCCCACCCATCCCACCTTATTTTACTCTGCTTTCACCTCATCTCTGTCATTATCATTGACCTCGCTTTGTTTTTTAAACATTTTCCCCAAGAGTCCCATAGTCATCATTCAACTCATTCTTCCATGTTGTGCCATCATTAGGTCATAGGGTCAAAATCATGAAAATTGGTCATTTCTCCATCAAATTCATCTTTTGAAGTAGTAATAGTCAAAGGTCTTCAAAAATTTTAGGTTCTAAAACTATCATTTCCAAATAAGTGGCTTTGTGTTTACCATATTTATCTCTCAGTTGTGCTTGGAAAGCTCATTTCCCTCTCCTAGGGTTTTGAGGGCATTTTTCTTGGTTTCATGACTTCCATGGTTAAATCATCAACAAGACTTGTATCTTGATGCTCTTACACCTTCCCCTATCCTTAATCTACCTTCCTAAACACTTCCCATCACTCCTATCCCTCAAAATCATCATTTTTCCACAAGCCCTAGCCTATTGCTACAATTTGACACTTTTCCAAACTAGGGCTGTATTTTTCCCTTTTGGACCCCTTCCCCTCACTCGTTTCTAGAAATTCAACTACCCTACACTCTAGGTTTCAGTTCAGACTTTAGTGGATCAGCTCCTCCTCTCATGGATTCGACCCTTGAGGATGGGAGAGGTTGTATGAGGCCTATTTCATGTCTATTTAGCTCATTTCTTCACACTAGTGAAGAGTTGGAAGTTAGAATCAGTTTCATTTTGCTAGTTGATCAAGGGAACTTGTACTCAATTTTGGCCAAGCTAATAAAGAAGAGTTGCAGCTACATTTATGGGATACCTGTGGTATGTAATGGCTTTCATAGTTTCTTCTTCAGTTGCATATGTTTAAATGTATTGTTCATATCACGTTCATGTCTATGTTATGATCTTTTACAAGTTTGAAATTCAGAATACATGCTTGCACATGCTCTGTTTTAGGTAACTGATCATATTTTGTTCATTATCATCTGTCTAAGAGAAATACATCTCTTATGCTTCCCTCAGCCTCCTTACATTTTCTAAACCATCCCATAACCATTATCTTCAAGTGATTGACATCATATCTACCTTGCCCCATTCATCCCTGCAACCCTAAATCTATTGCCCTGACCTAACTTTCCTTGATCCACTGATTTCTCCAACCAATCCAAATCAAAACAACCCCCGCACATCATACCTAGCCTAAAACCCTAATTGCTCCAGCCCTCCTGGCTGTGACCCTTTTGGAGAGAGCCCTCTCCGGCTTGATAGGGCTAGCTAACAAGTCAAAAGCTTGATTTGTGGTTACCTCTGTTGGGATTCCTTCCTCAGCCTTGGGAATCTGGTGGAGTGATAACAATAGACAATTAGAAATTATTCCAAGTTTAATAATTTATTATTTTGGACTTATTGATTGTTTTATGAGTGTAAGGCTAACACACTTTGCTTTTTAGGAAAAGGTTTCCCCTTCGAATGTAGCTTGACTTTTGGGCCTTCTCCAATGCAGTGATTTTGTTCATAATAATCCTATCCAGTGAATCGACTTCTTCACTAAGCTTTTCCATCTTTTTGAGGATAACCAGAAGGGTTTCTTCGTGTTGATCCCTTGATTTTCCCTTCTTGGTCTCAGTTTTGGTTTTGGGGAGGTCATTGGCATCCATTCTTGAGATATGAAGGTTTTCCTCAACTTGCATTGCCATCTCTTTAGCTTCGACCAAAGTGGAGGGTTTCTTGTCTCTTAAGGCATAGGTTAGGTGGCCCCCTACGACTTTGACAAACTTGTCAAGGATGTCCGCATCGGAGGCATTTAGGTGATCGGGGATATCCCGGAAAACCCTATCAAACTTTTGAATGAATTCCCAGATGTCTTTTGTTCCCCTCAATATTTGATAGAACTTTTCAACGTTGAAGGTTCCTTGGGCATTGCAAGACCACCTTTTCATGAATAGGTCCTCAAATTCATCAGAGTCTTCAATGCAGCCTGGGGAAAGACTAAGGTGCCATTCTCTAGCTTGTCCCTCGAGTGATAAAGCAAAGAGCATCATGAGCCTATCTTCATCAAAGATCATCCTACAGGACATGTGCCAATAGACAATTAGGAATTATTCCAAGTTTAATAATTTATTATTTTGGACTTATTGATTGTTTTATGAGAGCGTAAGGCTAACACACTTTTCTTTTTAGGAAAAGGTTTCCCCTTCGAATGTAGCTTGACTTTTGGGCCTTCTCCAATGCAGTGATTTTGTTCATAACAATCCTATCCCGTGAATGGAATTCTTCACTAAGCTTTTCCATCTTTTTGAGGATAGCCAGAAGGGTTTCTTCGTGTTGATCCCTTGATTTTTCCTTCTTGGTCTCAGTTTTGGTTTTGGGGAGCTCATTGGCATCCATTCTTGAGATACAAAGGTTTCCTCAACTTGCATTGTCATCTCTTTAGCTTCGGCCAAAGTGGAGGGTTTCTTGTCTCTTAAGGCATAGGTTACGTGGCCCCCCTACGGCTTTGAAAAACTTGTCAAGGATGTCGGCATCGAAGGGATTTAGGTGATCGGGGATATCCCAGAAAACCCTATCAAACTTTTGAATGAATTCCTAGATGTCTTTTGTTCCCCTCAATATTTGATAGAACTTTTCAGTGTTGAAGGTTCCATGGGCATTGCAAGACCACCTTCTCATCAATAGGTCCTCAAATTCATCAGAGTCTTTAATGCAGCCTCGGGAAAGACTAAGGTGCCATTCTCTGGCTTGTCCCTCGAGTGATAAAGCAAAGAGCATCATGAGCCTATCTTCATGAAAGATCATCCTACAGGACATGTGCCAATAGAATTCTTCAATAAAGTCAAGCGCACTCATAGTGGCATCTCCTTTGAACTTGGGTAACCTTCGGTTATATTTCTCAGGTAATGGCTTGGGATCATCACTTAATTTTAAAAGGAGCAAAGATACTAACCAAATGTCTTTCACTTTTGGTCATCTTGTGTTTGTAAGTGCTAGAAGTATCTGCCATTTCTGGAATGGGATCACTGACTTTTTCAAATTTGGGAAGAAGAGCAGTTCCAATAGGTGATGGATCACATTCGTTCCTTCTTGCAACAGCCCTAATTAAAGGAGGAATATTGTCACTTTCAAGCAAACTAGGGGTTTTGACAATGAGTGGAGTCGTCAGAGGAATAATGAGAGTGTTGTTAATGAATCAATGAATCAATGATTCACTAGGGAGGCAAACCTGGTTCCTCCCCGGCATTTGTGCCGGGAATGTTAACACTCAAAGTTGTAGGGGACCTAAAAGGGGCTCCTAAGAGGGCAACTTTTAGGTCAACGGCAACGATGGAGACTTAGACCACTGTCACCACAGCTAACACTCTGTGTTGTTTACGGACTTTCACCGATGGGAGGAAAACCGATAATTAGGAAGTCACCTATAAAGGATGGATCAACAAATAGATGTGAAGTGACCTTAAAGACCCTTTCCATGGGATAGGATTAAGAATGGAGCTTGTTTTCTCTTTAAGCAAGGTACTAGACTTTCTAGGAAAAGGAGGTGAGGATTTGAGGGTTGAGTTGAAGGAATATGACCTAGAAAGGAGTTTCCCAATCCCTAAAATCCTTAAAGAACTTGGATTCCCAAGTTGCCATTGATGAATTGTCTTTGATAAGAAATGGGACCACACGGGGCCAAGTGGACCCAGCCCAGGTTAAGGGGATGGAGTCTAGCACCCGAAGATATTCTTAACCTGACCAAGGCAAGGGGAAAGGATCAAACGAGAATTTTCACCTGAAGGTGTCAAATTGATCATATGAGGTACTAGCCTTGGGAACACTAGAGCAAAATTTGATCTTAGACCTAAGGCTTGGGATATCTCAGAACCCCACCATCAGAATCTCTTCAAATTTGGAGGAGACCTTGAGGACACACCAGTGCAGTAGGGCCTATGAGATCAAAATTTTTCTAGGGCAATTTTGTCGGGAAATTGATACCCTATGTGGCCCTGCGTAGCTAAACCTAGAAGAGGGAGGAAAAGGTGAAAGAATATGGTTTAAATGACCACCCTTTGATGGATCAGTGCCTAATTCCTCTTGGGGATATGGAGTCAAGGAGAATTATGAAGATGGACTTCATTTCTTGATCAAGGATGCTCTCAAAGTCGACTTCGTCCAATGTTAATGGCAAGAGAAGAAAAGTGACCTTGAAAGCATTTATACTTCGTTGCAAATGGAAGAGGCTTATTGAGATAACTCGATCTCTAGGACAATTCATTCATCAAACATGGCCCATACATAGAGATAAGCTAAATAGAATCATAATTCCACATTTATTCCGTAAATGCATGCATCAATTAGCCCTAAAATAGTGAAAGTCTCATAACCAATGTATGCAGCAAAATGAAAGAAAATAGCGTTAAAATTGCACTTACATGTAAGAGAATATATCCAACCAGCAACACATTTGCAATATAAGAAGCTTGAAAATAAGAACCTAATCCATACATCAAAATTCATCCATTATCCAAACATATCCACCAAGGAAAAGGTGTGAAGTTCTCTAAGGAGAAAATGATCCAAATCCAAGTGATGATCCAAAATGAATCCATCCAACTCCTATTTATACACCCATTAGGAGTTCGAATTACCTAATGGGCCTACATTAGACCCTAAGAAAAAAAATAATGTGCAAATTAACTAACTTTTGGTGACAAGCCCACCAAACTAGTTCACAAATAAAATAATAAGCCTCTCAAGAGGTCAAATAATAATCTATGCATGTCGTAGGGTCCTCCAAGAGGCATGATGAGGTCCATAAGTGCCATAATGATGAATAGGATCTTCAAAAGTGATGGACAAGGGGGTGGCTCCTTGTTCTTCAAACAATAAACATGTGGTGCTCCTAGTGGGTGTGAGGGCACACCAATGACCTCAATGACCTCATGGGCCTCCATATGAGTCGAAGATGCTTATAGACCATCTGTAAGGGTTTACATGATGGAATGAATGTTGTCATGTTATCGTGCCAGTCCTGGGACACCTGCCAAGTGTGTGGTGCACCTGTGGGGCCAGCTGAGCATAGTGTACCAAATGCATCTTCCTCATCCAAAAGGTGGATCGCTAGCAATCTTTGGGAATCCATGGAGTCTTGTCTACTGTTGTGGACGCCCATGGCTCTCTACACACACCCTATATGTGTCAATGTAGCCCTCTGGAGCGTTAGAACTTGTATAGGGAGACCAAACCCAAATGGACACCATCTACAATCCTGCATAAGATCCAATGTGTCCCCTAGCCTTCCAATACAACAAGTCATTAAAGTAATCGGGTGAAAGAGCTTACAAACCATGGACAACAAGTGGATACTTCATAATGGCATGCCCTTCCATAGTGGGCTTTGGCATGTGCTAATGTCTCCAAGCTCCAAAGGGGGTTAGCCAGGTACCTTATTAAGTGGTTTCTACCTTTAGGGGGGAGAGTATGTCCAAGGTACATCCCTCAAATGGTGGTGGCATGTGATAAAGAGGTGAAATGGAATAGGGAATGAAAAGGGCAATCTTGGGCCACATATAGGGGCACAAGGGTAGATGGAGAAAGGGAAGCCCACACCTGGGTATGTAATGTGTAGGAGGGAGAAATCATGGTACATGAGGTGCCTTGGCCTTGATTTTTCCACCCTTCTTTGTATGCCTTTTGTCTTTTATGATTTTTCTTTGATTAACTACTAAGGGCCCAAAGGATGAGAACATGGTGTAAGATATAGCAGTGGTTACCCCCTTTTTGGTAGGGCAGTTCAATGCCCTCCAGGGGTTGGGAGTCGGGACAATCATGGGTCCTTGAATGATAAACAAGGCTCATCTAGGGCCTACGGAACTAGGGTGATGGCCATGGGTATGGGGTAGAGCTCATGCATTGGCTTTTTTGCACATGCTAATTATGTTTGTCCCAACCATCTTTTGCATCTCGTGGTACATTTTCTTGTTGAATGTGGCCATTTATGCTTTTACTTTTATTTTCATCTACTCCAACCTCCGGGCCATCGATCCAAGCCTGACCCAAGGTGGGGGCAAGGAAATGGGGCGACTAACCCAATGTGGACCCAGGTGGGAGGGATGACAAATGGTGGTATCATGAATGGAAGGGGAGTGATATATGTGGATAAGGGAGCGAGACCATGCAACCAAAGTCGAGGCTTCCCAAGTAATACCACCCTAAAACCAAATGGTCACTAAAGGAGATGCCACGGGACTAAAATCCAAGGGTAACATCCAAAAGAGGTCAAGGGGATAGAAGCACAAACTAAGCCCACTCTTTCCGCCGAATCCCCCCATCAATCCATGCCCATAAGTGTCCATGATAAGTAAACCCAATACTCAATTACCAAATGACAAGACATACCTTTAGGTTTGGGAGGCCACCTTCAAACATACGATCAATACAGATGGGTGAGGGACCACACGGCTGGCTTAGGTGGCGAAGAAATGGCACAACGAGCTAGTTGAGGGTTGCAAGGGGTTGTTGGTTGTTGTCTAAGGTCCATAATGGAGCAAAAAAATTCTCCTAGTGATATCACCCATGAAGTGGTGGGTAACAGGGTCAGCTTGTTCAAAGAAAAAGGGGTCGTAACCTAGTCGTACTAAGCACCGAGACAGGGGCCAAACCCTAGTCCATTTTTGTAGAAGAGAGAGGCTCAGTATTGGAGTCGAGTTTCCTACTAGAGGAGAGGTTGAACCCTCTCCCAAGATCTGTTGAAGAAAAGTGGCTATACTCTACTAGAGAGAGGTCGTACTTTAAGTCGTGCCATTACAGAGAAGAGAGGACCAAGTTCTATGGTTGTTCTTGGTTGTATATTCTCTGGATTTGCTGCTATAATTATTTCCTAAGTATTTTCTCTAAATCCTAATAAAATCTTCTTTGTTGGTTTTTCCTAACACTGGGCTTTTCTAGGGTAAAAGTTGTGTAAAGGTTTATGTGCTTGGAATTCTTGTTTCTGTTGTCCATAATTTGTTAGAAGCTCAACTATGTTAATTGTGCAGATTTTAGATTTGAGTTTTTCTAGGTTTTCAGAAAACATAAAATTTTGGGGATAAAAATTTACTAGCGCATTAATCATTTTGTTGGGCTTAGAGAAAACCAATATGGTATTAAAGTAAAGCCTTTGAAATAAATTCAAGTGTTGCACAGGTTCAAACTCAAAGGGGTTTGTGGTCTTTCTTGCACTTTCAACAAACAATTATTCAAGGATTTGATTTACAATGGAAATTGGTGTCAGGTATGAAGACAAGTTAGAAGGAGCCTCAAACTATCTTCAATTGAAGGTCTAGATCCCAATTGTTATCAACGAGAACAAGTTGTGGAGCTTTGCTAACTCCACAGTGGTTGTCCCATTCTCATATCCTCTTGCCTTAGATATGTGCATGAGGTGAAAGAAGCAAGGACACAAAAGATCATCTTGGACGAGGTAAAAGATCATCGGATTCCCCATCTATACGAGAAAATGATTTCCAAAGGGATGTGGGATGCACTCACCAGACTGTACTAGAGTGATAACCAAAATTGGAAGATGGTGCTAAAGGATGAGCTCTATGGCACTAGGATGTCCAAGGGAGAGAACATGGCTTCCTACCTAACCTAACTCACACAGGTGCGAAATGAAATCACAGTTATAGGAAAGATAGACCCTAAATATGAATTAGTGCATATAGCCTTGAATGGCTTTACAAAGTAGTGAGATGTACTTGTAAAATGCATCGTGGGATGAGAGCATCTTACCCTAGGAAAGGTTGTGGGATGATTTCACAAAAGCGAAAATCCAAGAAGGGTCTTAGCGTGGAGACCAAAAGAAGGGTGAGCAGGAAGAGAACCTAAACCTCTAAGGGCAAGGGAAATTCCAAGAAAGGTTCCAATGAATGAGCTACCTCGAAGGGCAATAAAAATAAATTCAATTCTAGCAAAGTGAAATGTTTTTCTTGCAACAAACTAAGGCATTTTTCCATCCAATGTCCTAACAAGAAAAAAGAAAACAAAAGAAGCAAGTCGTCGCAACAGCTAAGATGGAAGACTTTCTGGCAAGATTTGAAGATGAGGTCTAACTCATCACATATCTCCCTAGTTCAATGGCCACCAGCATGTGGTATGTTGATAGTGGCACTTCATATCACATGAATAGAGTGCGAGAGTACTTCACCAGTCTGAAGGAGCACAGCTTGGACTTCCACATTGAGCTTGGTGACAATCTCAAGTACAAGTGAGCATGCAGTAGAACCGTTAAGTTTCAGAGGGATTCCAAGAAGCCTCTACTGGAGAAGGATGTGCTATATGTTCCAGGTTTGACAAAGAATCTAATTTCTATTTCAACCTTGGAGGACAAGGGTTATGCGATAATTTTCTGAGATGGAAAGGTGTATATTTGTTCCAAGGGTTCTAGCTTCAGCACAGCAAGGTGCTTGGAGTGAGAAGGAACAAGTTGTACAGAGTTCAGTTTGAGCCAGCCAAAGCATTGGTGAGCAACAACAACAGCAATCGTGACTTGGGGGAGTTGTGGCATAGGAGAATGGTACACTTGCACCATGGAGCATTCAAAGTGCTCAAGGAGGCCATGACCGAGCTCCCTGATTTCACTACATATCAGCATAAAGTGCACAGGATGTGCCATGGACAAGAATACCAAGATTGTGTTTCCCTACAGTGACAGCAAGTCCAAGGGGATCTTGCACTTGATCCATTCAAATGTATGTGTTCCCAAGTCAATTGTGTCTATTGCAGGGTTTGGCTACAACGTGACCTTCATAAATGACCAATCTAGGAAAACCTTGATCTATTTTATGAAGACCAAGGACGACGTCTTCAGTTGGTTCAAGAGTTTGGAGCTCTTTTGGAGAACCAAATGGAGATAAATACCAAGGTTCTTAGATCTGACAATGGAGGCAAGTACAACTTGAATGTCTTCAAGGAGTTTTGTGCAAATTCTGGAATTAAGCGAGAGTTGATAGTTCCATATAACCCACAACAAAATGGAGTATCGAAGAGGATGAACAGAGCCATTGTTGCGACAGCAAAAGCAATGTTGCATGATCAAGATTTTCCTATGTTCTTATGGGGAAAAGCGTGTAATACGATAGTTTATTTGCAAAACAAGAGACCACAAATGATGTTGGGGAGGATGACCCCTAAAGAGGCACTCACGGGGAAAAAAATTGAGTTTGGGCATCTTCGGATTTTTGGGTGATTGGTTTATTGCCACATTCCATCAAAGAAGAAGATGAAGCTTGATCCTACTGCAAAGAAGGGCATATTCCTTGGATAAGCAAGACCTCAAAGGCTTACAGAGTCTAAATTCCTACACTTAAGAAGATAGTGATGCGAAGGGATGTGAAGTTTGAGGAGGCCAACCTTTTAGAAAGTCTTGTGGCTCAGTAACAGTTGTAGCAAAGTTTTAGGAGCGGGAAGCATCAAAGGAAGAAGGGAGACATCCATTACAAATTGCAAGACCCCAGACTTGTGTGCAAGACTCCAAATTTGTGTGCAAGACGAGCAACATAAGCATGAGGAGTAGGATGCTCCATTTACCCAAGCTAAGACTTCCAAGATGAAAAGGTCAAAATGGGCAGAGCATACCTTAAGGGAGACATAGGAGCAAGTGGATGCTCCTGGGACTTCAGTCAAGGAGCATACCACAACAGAGATTTTCCAATTACATGGAATTTATGAGCAAGTTGATTGAGGGTAGGCCTTCTAGTTTTCAAGAGGCATCTAAGCAACAGGTGTGGAGGGATGCCATGGTGGAAGAGTACTCTTCCTTCATGAAGAATGATGTATGAGAGGTTGTGTCAAGACCTAAAAGGAAATCAATGGCAGGATCAAAGTGGATCAAAACACATTGTTGATGGCATGTTGAAAGGTTCAAAGTCTAGTTTGTAGCTAAGGGGTTCTCTCATAGAGAGGGAGCTGACTATGATGAGACATTTTCCCCTATAGCTAAGGTGCTCCTCCGTCAAGGTCTTGATTTCCATTACTGCAGATATGGGTTGGACAATCCATCAGATGTACATCAAGATGGTGTTTCTTAATGGTGTGATTGAGGAGGAAGTCTATATAGAGCAGTCAGAAGGCTTTGGGGTGCATGGGAGCAATTCCCATGTTTGCAAGTAAAAGAGAGCGTTGTACGGACTCAAGCAAGCACCACATACATTGCTGCTCTCTGGAAATTGAACAACCCAAGGAAATCGATCTTTGTGTGTCTTCTCCATCGACCCATCTACTTCTTATAATCTTCTGTTGGACCAACAATGGCCAAGATTAAAACGTAATCAAGGGCTAAGATCATATCAGAGTCGATTCGTGTGAATTTCTAGATGATTCACTCCTTATCTCAATTAATAATGATTAATTAACCAGATTTCCCAAGTTTAGACTTAGGAATATTAAAAAATAGACTAATAATTTAATTGAGACATTTCTAGGTGGAATTTCTAGAAACGATTTTTGGGTTATGGAGAACTCTTGTGTTTTAGCCTCTCCACAAAGTTTCGAGACTAGAACACCTTTGATGCTACAAACAGTATCACTTCCTCTTAGCGAGGAAGGTGTTATAGTGTTGCACCACTACTGCTACAACAACCTGTCTCTGTATCATCCCTCCATCACGTTGTTGATGTTTGGCTACTACCCACCAACCACTACGCAACTATGATGTTGCATCTGTGTTGCTTGTGACACTGGCATACTACTACCAACTTTGCAACTGCACTGCAACTCCCTCTCATCAGTTGATGTTGCAACTACAACAACTGCAACTGAGAAGCATCCAAAATATTGAATCAACTATGTTTGTTGCATGTCTCCTGGATCCTCACTTCTACTAGCTACTTCACTATCACTAAAGAATCTACGTTGTTGTTGACACTACATTGTGTCACTCTACACTGCCCTGCGCTCCTCAACACCTGACTGCTACTAGTCTGCAATTGTAACTTGGGAATCTGACTACATCACTGACACTAATTGATCTTGTTACTGAATATTGTGGGCCCCTGTAGCAAGGTAATGATCCATGAGAAGGACACCTCAAGGATCCTGCCCATGTATGCACTCCAAATCACCCCACCTCTCTCCTGGAAGTATAGCTACAAACATTGCAAACTCTTCCTTCAACCTGGAGGGAAGCTTGTCTATCTCTGTAGACACTATCACCTGGTCCTGCTTCTCCTACTTGTCCCTCTTCCTGAGAGGACACTGTGTACTGTAGTGGCCTAGCTAACCACACCTGAAGCACTTGACCTTGGATAGGTCCTTCTTCTTCTTCTTCTCTTGTCCCTGACTGGCACCCTTTGATGTTAGGGCTACACTCTCTTCCTCACTTTTCAGTACCTTGCTACTGATGTTGTTGATGGTACTCTTTAACAAAGCCCGCCTCAATTCAACCTGTTGGGGATCGGACCACATCCTGTCCCATTTGGGCAATGTGCCTTTGCCCAAGATACTTTGGACAAACACTTGCCACTCCTCTGAGACATTGTTTAGTGCCAAATGTACAAGCTTTGTAGGTTGAGTTGCCTCCCCAACAGCTGTTAGTTGATCTCAAACCTCTTGAATCCAAGTGAGAAAGGCATCTATGCTCTCGCCCTTCTGCATCTTGATGCTCCTTAGCTTCTCCTGCAAGAACATCTTCCTCTGCTCGAAAGCAAGGTTGCGGGGAAGCTTCTCCCCCCCCCCTCCGATCCTGCTCCCAAAATGCGCTCCGTTCGGGAGCTCTTTGGGAGCGCGCTTCTGAGCCTAAAAAAACGCTCCCTGTTTTTTCGAGAGCGTTTTAAGGAGCACTCGGGAGAAAACGCTCCCTGAGCGCTTCCCCCATTAAAAAAACGATTCGGGAGCATTTTTTTTAAGTAGGGAGCAGTCGAGGAGTATTCGCTCCCCGGCGCGTAAAAAAAATTTCGATGTCAAATTTCCGATTTTTTTTTTTAGAGGGAGGGAGGGGGGGTTGGGTAAATAAAAGCCCACCCTCCTCATTTGTTTTTTCATTGTTTTAGTTTGAGAGTGAGAGCAAGAGCTTGAGAGTTGGAGAGCAAGAGACCTTGAGAGTTTGGAACTTTAGAGAGTGGAAGTGCCAAAGAGAGAGCAAGGAGCAAGCTGCAAGAGAACAAGAGGAGGATTGAAGGAGTCAGGAGTCAGGACAAAGAGGTAGGACTTCTAATCTAGTTTTTTATTTTCTAGGAATCATTTTTAAGTTGTTCAAAAATGAAAACTTGATTTTTTTCTCAATGTTACATTTTAGTGTGTTGAAAAGTGAAAATTTGATTTGTTTTTTTCCTATGTTGCATTTCCTATTCCCATTTGGCATTCCTCCATTTTTTTTTGCAAGCTAGAAACTTGAAACTTGAAACATCATGGCTATATGGCTAGGGATTTTCTTCATGTTGGTTCCTTTCTTTGTGATAATGGTGTTGGAGAGTAGAAGAAAGAGGCCCATTAGAGAAGAGGAGGATGAAGAAGTGGGTTATAGTAGATTTGATGAAAATCCTGAAGAGGAGTATGCTGAGGAGGAAGAAGAGAGTGGAGAACATGAGGCCACAGAGACACCAACTAGACAAGACCAAAGTCAAACACCATTGTGGAAATATGTTCAGAGGCAGGAAGGAGGGAAAGGTGGTGGAACCACCAAATTTCTTTGCCCCCATTGCAATAAAGAATACACAGGCTCATACACCTGTGCCAGAAGGCACCTTTGTGAGAAAATGCCAGGGAATGGAGACAAAAATCTAGGAATCAAAATTTGTGTAAGTGTGCCAGCAACAGAGAGAGAGAAATATAGAAAGGAAGAGGAGGTTGCCCTACAGAGATCTAAAAGATCTAGGGGTTCATTGATTCTTATACACCATCAAGTCCATCACATCATGGACAAAGAAGTCCATCAACTTCCACCCATGGCAGTGGATATGGAGGCACACCTGGACCAAACATCTCCTTAAGGCATAGAACCATATCCGATTTCCTTGACGAAGGGTGTAGGAATGATGTGGATTCAAAAAATTTCCAGTTTCTATATGCATGTGGGGTGCCATTCAATGTTCTTCGCTCACCTTATTGGCATGAAATGGTTTCTGCCATTAACGATGCCCCCAAAAGATACAAGAGCCCTGGGTATGACAAGGCCTAAATCATGGGACTTGATCATGAAAAAGCTAAAATAAATAATTCTTTGGCTAGAATGACAAATTCTTGGAATGAGCATGGGGTGTCCATTGTATCTGATGGATGGACCAATGTAAAAGGAAAGCCATTGATAAGTGTTCTGGCTGTGTCAATTAGTGGTGCAATATTCCTTTCAACATATGACGAAACCATGGGAAAGACCTAAAAGGTCACTTATGTTTATGTTGCGGGTTCAACATTGCTGCTTTCTTTGGTCCCGCCTGGATTTTTATTTCTTCCTTCCCCTCAAGCCTGAACGAGCTGGAATCCATAAGAGGAGAACCGGTGGCCTAACCGAGCTGGGCTCTTTCATTTATGGTTTCCCCACTAACCGTCTGGTGCCTCGTTCGGCCCGTTCCATGTGTTCCTGCTTTTGCCAGACATGGCTCTTATTGATGCTTGGTGCGGTTTTTCTAATGTCAGTTAATGGCCACCAGAACCATTACTTGAAACAATTGAAAGTATTAGGCCATACAATGTCATCCAAGTCATCACTGATAATGCTCCTAACTGTAAGGCAGCAGGAGCAATTATTGAGGATAAATACCCCAACATATTTTGGTCTGGGTGTTTGGTTCACACAATGAACATTTTGATGCATGATATCATTAAAAAAAACAACCTCAATTCAAATGGCTTCGTGATTTGTACAAGAGAGGTAAAAAAATGATAAGATTTATTACAAATCATAGCAATACCCATGGATTTTTCCGTACTCACTCCAAATTGGAGTTGTTGAAGATAGCAAAGACCAGATTTGCTAGCTATTACCTCACCTTCAGGCACCTTTTGAAGGTAAGAGAGTCATTGGCAGCAATAGTATCAAGCCCACACTGGCAGCGACAATAATTGACAGGTAAGGTTTTGAACATGTGGAGGAGACCGCCCTTGATTCTTTGTTTTGGGCACATGTGAGGGAAATTTTGAATTTCACCAAGCCCATTTATCACATGATTCGTTTTTCAGATACAGATAAATCAGTGATTGGGGAGGTTTATGAGCAGATGGATAGCATGTTGGGGCAAATAAAAAATGTTGTTAAGGATAATGATCCCAACTTGTATGCAATGATTTACAAATGTGTGTGTGCACGGTGGAATACACTCAATGTTCCACTACATGCCATGGCATATATCCTTATGCCAAAATACTACTCTCCATCTTGGCTGTGCCAACCTGCACCTGGAGGTGGGGTTAGGATCAAACCTCACACAGATCCAAAGGTACAAGAGGGGTACATGAAGGCATTAGACAAGTTGGTCCCCGACAGGGAGGAGTGTGCTAGATTGCGCCTTGAATTAAGCAGATACTTCAGTTGCACTGATAACTTTGGTTCTTTCCATGCAATGGAAGACAGAGACAGATTTGATGCTCTCACATGGTGGGAAGCATATAGCGGCATGGGACTTTTGCCAAAGTTGGCAAAAAAAGTTCTCTCACAAGTTGTGAATACTTCTTCTGCAGAGAGGTTTTGGAGCACCTACAACTTCATACATAATGTGAGAAGAAACAGGCTGAATGAAAACCGAGCTGAAAGCTCGGTTTATGTGCATTGCAACTTGAGGTTGTTGAGTCATTACTGTGATCGGGCATATGAGGATCAATTATATAAAGTCTGGGACAACAACCCAGAGGATGATAATCTAGAGGATGGCACTGTACATATGGAAGAATTGGAAGCAGAACTTTTGAGGGATGATGATGATGCATCAGCAGCCACGCCACCGCCACACACAGGGCCAGTCCCACCATCCAGTAGCAGTGCGGGTGCCAGTGTCAGTGCTCAATATCCAACTATTGTTACTTTGCAAATTCAACCTCCACCTACATCCTCACGTTGCCCTCCGCCTTCTAGTCATGGTCGTGGTACTCCTGAGAGTACTAGAAGACCACCATTGCCTCGTGGTTCTCACAAATTAGACATTTCTCATGGGCGTGGCAAGGGGCCAGCCAATAGATAAAATAGATTTGTTGTTTACTAGTCTTTTCTATTTTCTAGTAGTTTTTAACTTTTATAACTGTTGAATGGTTGAAACTCGACTCTTTCATATTTAATGACAATTTAAGTTTGATGTTTGAATTTGAAAGGTGAAACTTTGAAGTTGGCATTTATAAGTTTATAAGTCATTATGAATTATGAATATGATGCTTCATGAAAGTTATATGGTGATCAATGAATCAATGATGATAAATGTTATATATTGCATTTTGAAATCAATGAATCAATGATGATAAATGATATATATCAATGATGATAAATGTTATATATTGAAATTTGAAATCAATGAATCAATGATGATAAATGTTATATAATGAATTTTGAAAGCTTGAAACCTTTAGATTGATGATTCGCGAGACTCAAGAGTCAATATGTTGTATGTTTCCAACTTGTGGGCATGGTTGATGAAGATTATAACTTCTAGATGATTGATGTTATATGATTCAATCTATGTTTTTATGTTTTTTTATGTCTAATTCATCATTATACATGCTTTTGTTGACATATATGCATCAAAATATAAAAATATATATATATTTAAAAAAAACGCTCCGGACCGGGAGCTTTTGAAAATGGCGCTCCCGCTCCAGCTCCAGCTCCCTGCTTTCGCTCCCACTCCCAAGTAACCATGCTCGGAAGTACTCTGACATAGTTAGGAGAGAGCATCCCACATTTCTTTGGTCGTCCCTTTATCTACCACAAGTGAGACTATATGATCTCGGACTCCATCCAAGATCATTCGCTTCGCCTTTGCCATTTCCTTTGCGTACTCCTTTAGTTGATTAGGGTCCTAGGGAACTTCCACCACGCTTTTTGCATAGGTCTTCAAGCCATGTTCATCTAATAGGAAGGACATCTTAGCCTTCCAGATGACATAATTGGAGGCTCCCTCCAACCTATCCCGATCTCGAAGCCCGGTTGTGGCCATCTCGAATCTGGTCGAAAACTCCCTCTTTCCCCCTACTGGCCTGCTGGATCTACTACTCACACTCCCTTCTGGAGTGAGAATATCTACTCACAACTACTGTCAATCTGCAACTGGAAATATTATATCTCTAAAACTCGAGATCTCCTGAGAAAAATTTTCCCTCTATGTGTTGTTCTCACACATTTTGTTCTAGCAAACTGCTACAAAACCCTTTGTGCCCAAACAATAAATCTGCTAAGCGAAATCTGAGTTTTTGCTACTCCCTCTGCTTGTTGGAATCGTTTTTCTGGACAAATCGAAGTTTCCTGCAACTGCAACTGGAAAATCGAACCCTTGCCCACCAATTCGCACTGCCTGGCTAGGCACTGCGCAGCCCCTAAAAATTATGTCCTGTTGCTCCCACTAACAACAAAATTTTCTTCTTCTGCCTCTGAGCTTCTCGTCTGTCAAACTCGCTCTGATACCATGTGAAAATCTCAAGTCTGAAATCCTATTGCAGCAACTGGAATTAATTCTAATTGTTAATTAATTAACAATTTATTTTCTACAACAAATATCGAATAAATCACACTAGAAAGTGAGAAATATGCTAGCACACACATAAAAATTGACACACATATTTTTCGACTAAAGTCCCCAGGAAAAACCCAACTTGGGAAAATCAGTGCAACAGTTGAGGGTTTTATATTATTAAGTAGCAATGAAATTCTAAGTACAATTTGGATGTTGAAAACTGGAAATCCACAACAAGAAAATCTAGCTGAAATTATCTGAGGGAATTTCCCTTCATCCACAATCAACCCCAGTACAGCTCAGCTTCAGGAACAATTCCTCCTGGAACCCTTACACAGGCCTATACGCATTGCTTGCGCAAACCCTTTGGCGTCAAGCTCAAAACTACCTTTGATCAAGTCATTATGCATGTCTCTACTGCTGGGAACAATTCTCCGACCTTCTAGAAGACTTTCTCGGCCTTCTAGAAGACTTTCCCGTCCTCTGGATGTAGAATCGAATTTTCCCATAGCTAAATTGAATTTCCCTCTAAAGTTGCCTACGCAATCCTCTACGCTGCCTCACTAGGAATGACTCTGCCTCTTGCTGCTGCCTCTCCAGAACTGGAAAACTTTCCTTCGGATCACTGTCCCTACCCCTCTCTGTCTCTACTTCCTTGTCTAGCTCGAACTCTTCCGATAACTATTGTTGCTCCATGGAAATCAAATTTCCCAAGGAAATTGATCTCTGTGTGTCTTCTCCATCTACCAATCCACTTCTTATAATCTTTTGTTGGACCTCCAATGGCCAAGATTAAAACTTAATCAAGGGCTAAGATCATATCAGAGTTGATATTGTTGGAAATACTGAGAGGGGGATGAATCAGTATTTCTTTTCAATTGTTAATTATTGCCATTTAGATTCTACACAATTACAGACAGAGAGGTGTATAATGATAATATTAAGGATTAATAAGAATTCCAATCCTCTTTCTAATAATAGTATACAATAGATGGGTGAGGGCAACAACCCTTTTAATGAAACAGGCACGAACCTGTTTCCAAGCACCAACTTGGACTTTGATGAGGCTCCGACCTCTAGGGGTTTGACCTTATCTTCTCAAGGCACCAACCTTGTGTTTAGGAGCTCCTACTCCAAGGACACCAATCCTTCTTTACTTGGCTTAATAGTGAATTTGAATAGCACTTACTTGAATGTTCTTGACATATTCATCACTATATTATTTCTTCCAAAATTATTCACTGACTTCACTATCCAGTCAACTTCAAAGATGCTCCACTGCCCAATCACCTTGTTGTGTGTTGACTTCAATTTCATAATTAACTTGCTTAACTATTCAGGTGTAAGTATCTTCATTGTAAGTCCTTCACTATGTTGGTGTCCCGTGTTTTGATAGTTTGGCAAATCAAAAGACAAGGCAACATCAGAACCAATCTTTAGAGTTACAGGATCTAGTCCTCCTGTTCTCAGAGAGGGATCTCTCAAATGTTTCTTTGCAAAGGTTTATCTTGTGTGCTTAGAGTATTGGTTTTAGACTAGTTATTAAGTGCAGGTGTTTGAATGTTTGTTTGGTTGAATTGATATAGCAGAATATGAAAGGTCTAGGAAAGGTAGGTAGAAAGAGGAAGTAGTAGCCTCATTAGGCAATGGAGTCAAAAAGAGGTCATGACAAACTTATCAATGGATATGGGATATCAGAGGGAAAATCTAACTTGGCCACAGGATCCTTTGGTTTTTGGAATGAGATGGACATCAATGATTTGGAAAGAGAAGTTTAATTCTGAACAACGGGAATTTGAAAACACAATTTGAACAATAAAGAGCTATTTGATAGACAAGGCTAACCATGAATTCTACAAATCATACCTTTAAGCAAATAATGATTTCAAAACAACTTTTAAAATGAAATCTAAGATTCGGGAAACACCCTATTTCCTCAAAGATTTTATTTCAAATGGCTTAGAAAACATAAAAGATTCACTGATAATTGCAGTCATAGAAGAGGGAACACCTAACACATCTATGATTACAACTACAAAGACCTTTAAGACAACTGTTTAAGCAAGGACAAAGGGCAAGATCAGAACAAACCTCCTTGGCTTACTATAAACAGAAATACTTCAAAGGGAGATTTCAATAATTGCCTTTAAGTGGTAGCAGACAAGCAGGGAGAACCATAAATCATGCTGAAACCATCTTATTTGAACTATCATAGAAATAAACAAGCATGAGGACTAAAGAGAGAGATTAAAGACTCTAAAATACCTCAGCAGAAGAAAACATGAAACAATGAAGGATGAAAAGGTCTAAAGTGCTTCCATGAGTCATTTCTTAGCCTAAAACTTTCAACCTAAATTATGGAACAGAATGAAAACAGGAGAAAACATGAACAGTTCAGAATACTTCACCAACAGCCAAGCTCATGGATCCAATGATAGAGCCTTCTCAGTAACAAGCATGCAACAACATCATCAGGGCTTCCAAGACTTCAATTTCTTCTTCAACTTCAACAAACTATGTATTATTTCAGAGAGTTTCAGTATTACAACTAGTGATCAACCAACATTTACAATGGATTCCTCAACAAGTTTTAACTTTTTATAGAGGAATGAGGAGGTCAAAAGAGAGAAGATCTTCTGAGTTCCATTAATACAGTTAATGCTTCTCGGCCTTTGAGGGGCTCAAGGGAGAAGTTTACAGATATTTTCTTATATTAATTGGTATACATCAAGTATTTCAGCTTGCTGGAAGCTTATGTTGACTTTAAGGCTCTATGTCATCCTTTGCAATAACTTTGCTGATAGTTTATATTAGTTTCTTTGATTCGAAATAACTTTTCAGCTGTAAGGGGCAGATGTGCTCTGTTCCGGTCATTACTCGGCCTTTGTTTGAATGCTGTGAAGTCACAGGTGGCAATATGGTAGTTGAGAGGAATTAATTTGCCTCTGATGTGGCGGTGGAGGCTTTCCTGTTTATAAAACACTTATGATTTTCTTTAAACTGTGTTTCAATTGGGATGATTAGGCTTTTGATAAACAATCTTAGCCGTAATCCCCCCAGATCTGTCTTCAATCTTCCACTCGGGTGTGTTCTGTCTTCGACGCTGATACTCTTGGTTTGTGTTTGATTTATTTACTATGTTTTGCTGGTGTGCAGGCCGCGCAGGGATCATATGGCATCAATGCCTCATGAAACACTAACGAAACGTAGAGTTTGAACCCTGTAAATGATTCCTTTTGATGAATCGAAGGTGGGAGAATCGTCATTCTCAATCTTAGGCTTCTCTTTTGATATAATGGAAAACCATTGAAAACCCTGCACAATACGAAAAATATTATAAAATCCTGCGTTATATAGGTTTTACTGCTTCAGAGGGCGTAGGGAGAGAGCATGGTCGTTGGATGGCATCATCCAACGGTCGAGATCTGTTTTAGGAGGTTTAAAAAGGAAAGCGGGTGAAAAATAAGTCAGAACCGTCGATCGCGGAATGATCGACGGTCAGGATTGATCGGGAGGAAGTAAAGCGACAGAGTCACTTTACGAAGAAATGGCGAAAATTTGATGGGATAAGGTTAAAAACCTTTGTTATGATACAAAATGGTTAAAAATGTTGTTTGAGGTTTCGGGGTGATCGTGGGCCGTCAGATGAGATCGGCCCACAAGATCAACGGTTGAAGAGGCGCGTGAAAAACACATATGAAAAGAGGGAAAATGGTTTCGAGGATGGAAACCACCGTTTTCGCGTGAGAAAAAGGCGGGTAGGCGGTATTTCCCTTTGGAACGCGATACACGTCCCTGCCCGCCACGTGGCTTTAGAAAACCACCCTTTTCGCGTGGCCTTGGGAGAAAAAAACTTCGCGCTGAAAGTCATGCGATTTGGAACAAGGGCCGTCAGATCTAGGGCCTCAGATCTGACGGTGGAGAAAGAGCGCGATTTTGGAAAGATGCGCGGGCGAAGGTAAAGGGAGGGGAAGTTTATCCCTTGAGTTTCTTTTGGGCGCAATCACCATTCGATGAGCTGGCCTCAAATTGGACGGCGCACGTCAATATCGCGCCGGGCCCATAGTCGACTTTTAATGCGCAATGAGGGCGGTATTTCAAAATGGCTTAAGGCCACGTGTCGGTCGGTGGCGCTGATCGCTGCCAAACGGAGAAAACCGCCTCCCTCTCAAAAGCGGTGCGATGAATTCCGCCCGGTTTTCTTTTTAATATAATGACAATAAAGCATTAAAAACCCAAGAATTAAATATAAACAAAGGTTTTGTGTATCGAGAGGGTTTCATATATACGAAGTGGATAGGCGCCCGACTACGGGGCCTTGGGCTACATGGAAAGCAATATGATCGGGGGCTATAGTATACAGGGATAATCAGCATCGGAGATTTCAACAAAGGGAAAAGACTTGCGCGCTGTGTTTCCTCTTATGCGATAAGCGCCCAAATGGCTTAGCGCCTGATTCCAGCACTAGGGCATGTGTAGTGGAAATGGTTAAGGACTTAGCCCAAGGGGCTTAAACCTTTACACAAAAATATGTAATTTTCATGAAGTTTTCAATGTTTTTCAATGGTTTTAAGGGTTTCGATAAGGCAAAGAAAGAGTCTTAACCTTACCAAAGGGGTTTTGAGGGAGGGGGGAAGGGAAAAATATGAAAAGGAAGGGTTCTTTATGGAGAATAAAGGGGTAAAAATGAGGTTAGTTTTGGAAGTGAAGGAGGGGAAAAATGATGATTTTTTGCAGTAGTTTCTCCTCATGAAATCAGCAGAATTCCAGAGTGTAAAATGGGCACAGTAAGGAGGATTTGGACAGAGGCATGGGGCCTTCAAGAGTCTTCAAGGGATAGCACTTTTTGCAATAAAATTTGTTCCTTGAAGGCTCCAAAATAGATTTAGCCACCTTTTGGTATAACAAATTTTATAGGTGGCTAACACACTGTTCAAGGTGTTCATTGTACTTGGTCTGAATTCTGCACCATCAATCTAGCACCATCAATTTTGCACCATTTTGCACCATACTGCACCATCAATTCTGCACCGCAGTTTGCACCAAGAGTTCACCACACAGCACTAATACTTTTGCGCTATTATATGCTTTTCTAAAAGATTTTCTCACTTCACAATGGACTGAGCTTTGCTACCCAACAAACAATTGTAGAGTCTGAGCTTTGTTGCTAAGAGTAGCTGCCTGTCGTGTCCAAGTTTAGTCCTCCAAACTATCTGTGATATCCGAGCTCTGTGGTGGAGACAATCCTTCTTATACCCGAGCCTCCAAATTGTATATTATAGTGGGTCTGAATGTCCCGAGGCACAGTCATTTAGGAGTGTATTACAGTGAGCAAGGTCAGAAGATAATGTAGGTTACACGAAGATAGCACAGGCACAAAGGTTTTACAATAAGACTGCACCATTGTTTCGAGTCATGGCAGGTCCGTAGGTAAGATAGCACGAGTCTGTGGAGTGATTCGAGCTACAGCAAAGAATTCCAAGCTACTGTGTATGTGCACCAAGCCACAAAAACAGATCCAAGTAGAAACAGGTCTGAAATATGAAGTGTTCTGAAACTATTACAATGGATAAGCTGCCTGGAGGTATCAAATATCTGATTTAAAACTCAGAAATATTCATTCGTAGACCCTTTCTCCTTAATTTATGCTTCCTTTCTTTTAAGTTCATGAGTTGTGAACTATAATACTCTTCTCTGTGTATAATCATTGAATTCTTGACTAAAACAAATGATTTTACCTTTATATTTATAGTGGTTTGTCATCTTTGAAAGGACGTGACTGTTGGGGAAAAGGGCCGACATGAGAGTGTGAGTGTATGTCGGCTCACAATTAATTAATATTTTTTTAAACTTAAAAATTCAGTGTCTCATCAACCACTGGGAGTTTTAGGGCAAGTGAGGGCTTGTTAGAAAGAGGAAAAAAATCCTCTTCAAGATGGTCTAGAGCTCAATGTGATTGGTTGCCTCCAAGATGCCAAAATTCATTTTTTCTTAGTAATTGTCCTTAATTTTTGTGTGCAGAAAGTGCATAGGACAAAATGCCTTCTCCATTGCTTGGCTTCTCCTTCATTTGTCTTCTCCATTGTTTGGCTTACCAATCATGGGGTCATAGCATCATCATGTAGGACATCTATGTCATCATGATAGTACCCAGCAAGGTCATGAAGGTATAGCATCATGTATTCAATAGTAGTGCAGCATCATTAGGAGAACTTCAAATGATATCTTCCATGTTATCATTAAGTCTTTCAACCTTCATCAACCTGTTGCCATCAATGACAACTTGGATTAACAATCTCCCCCTTTGTCATTGGATGGCAATATTTTTCTTCTCTACCCCTTTGACATCAATGGCAATGGGGTGCCAAAGTGCTCCCCCTATCATGTTGCTCCCCCTAACATACTGCACCCTTGCCATGCTGCTTGATTTAAGGTGATGCAAGAGCAATGACCCCCATCTTATGGCGAAGATACTCAAATGCTTCTCGTGGAAGGGGTTTTGTAAAGATATCCGCAATTTGCTCTTTTGTATTGACGTATTCCAACTTGATATTGTGTTCAGCAACTTGTTCACGGAGAAAGTGGTATTTTATTGGAATATATTTGGTCCTTGAGTGCATCATCGGATTCTTTGAAAGACTGATGGCGCTAGTATTGTCACAAAAAATAGTAACTGGCTGCTTAGTTTCTATGTTGACATCCTTCAAGGCTTCCTTCATCCATAGAATTTGTGTACAACAATTAGCAGCAGCTATATATTCGGCTTCGGCTGTAGAAAGGGATATAGATGATTGCTTTTTGTTGAGCCAAGATACAAGACAATCTCCCATAAAGAATGCAATTCCACTAGTGCTTTTTCGATCATCCACGCTTCCGGCCCAATCAGCATCAGAGTAAGCTATCACAATAAAAAGTTGAACTCTTAGGATACCAAAGACCGAAACCAATCATTCCTTTCAAATATCTGAGAATTCTCTTCACAGCTTCTAGAGGGGATTGTTTAGGACTTGACTGAAATCTTGCTACCATTCCTACTGCTTGCATAATATCTGGTCTTGTAGCAATTAAGTATAGGAGAGCTCCAATTATTGACCTGTAAAGAGTTGCATCTATGAGAGGGGTATCATCATCTTTGCTTAATTTACAACCTGTGGTCATCGGTGTGCTCATAGGTGCACAATCTTCCATCCCATATCTTTTGAGCATGTCTTTAAGATATTTTGCTTGAGATATAAACATGCCTGCAGAGGTTTGAGATATTTGTAGCCCAAGAAAGTAAGACAACTCACCAATCATTGACATCTCGAATTTTTTGGACATATTTAGAGCAAATTCATGGTTCATTTCTTCATGATTGCTAGCAAAGATTAGATCATCAACATAAACAAGAGTGATCAGAAGTTTTTCTTTGTCCATCTTCATGCAGAGATTGCTACCTGCCACTCCCTTTTTGAACCCTTCTTGTTGCAGATAGTGATCCAACTTTGCATACCATGCTCTAGGGGCTTGCTTTAATCCATACAAGGCCTTTTTTAGTTTGCATACAAAATCTTTTCCTTCAACAAGATCAAATCCTTCTGGTTGCTCCATGTAAACTTCCTCCTTGAGATCTCCATTCAGGAATGCTGATTTTACATCCATTTGATAAACCTTGAATCCTTTTGAGCAAGTAAACGCTAAAAACATTCTTATGGCTTCCATTCGAGCTACTGGTGCAAAGGTTTCTTCGAAGTCAATTCCTTCGATTTGCGAGTATCTTTTGCAGACAAGTCTGGCTTTATTTTTGATGATTTATCCATCTTCATTCATCTTGTTTTTGAATACCCATTTTTTTCCAATTATATTTTTATCTTTTGGGCGACATACCAGTTCCCAAGTTTCATTTTTTTCGATTTGAGACATTTCTTCTTCCATGGCCTTTATCCAATAAGGATCTTTGCTTGCTTGAGAAAAAATTTCAGGTTCTATTAAAGATAATAGAGCCACATCATCTTTTCTTAGGATGCTTATCATCCTTCTTCGAGTTTGAATTCCTTCATCTATATTTCCGATGACCTATTCTTCCGGATGATGTCTTTGAATAAACTTGATCTTAGAGGGAGTTTGTGAAGATTCACTTTGAGATTTACTTTGAGGTTCTCCATTCTCCTCTTCTTTTTCAGGTTCTTCTTCTTCACTTTGTTCAAAGAAAGGCTCAACTTCATGATCTTCAATTCACTTTTCTGGAAGGCCTTCATCAATCTTCACATCAATGCTTTCCACTATTCTTCGTAGACGATTGTTGTAACATTTGTAAGCTTTGCTCCTAGTGGAGTATCCAAGAAATATTCCTTCGTCAACTCTAGAATCAAATTTACCTGGTGAGTCATCATTTATTTTTATGAAGCATTTGCTTCCAAAAACCCTGAAATATTTTACTGAAGCAGGTCTTCCTTTCCATAATTCATAAGGAGTCTTTTCATTATTTGGTCTTAGTTGAGTTCGATTTAAGGTATATATTGCGGTTCCAACTACTTCTCTCCAAAATTTTGGTTGCAAATCAGCTGCTAGTAGCATTGTCCTTGCCATTTCTTGAATGGTTCGGTTCCTTCTTTCAACTACTCCATTTTGCTAGGGTGTCCTAGCAATAGAGAGTTCTCTTTCGATTCCATGCTCTTTACAGAATTCATCAAATTCTTTTGAGGTGAATTCTCCTCCTCTATCCGTTCTAAGACATTTAATCTTAGAATCTTTCTCATTCTCAATGAGAGCCTTAAGTTTCTTAAAACATTCAAATGCTTCGGATTTATATTTTATGAAATATATCCACATCATAGTCATCAACAAATAGAGCAAAGTACCTTTCACCTTGAAGAGCTGGAGTTCTAGTTGGCCCACACAAATCTGCATGAATGATTTCCAAAGGTTTTGTTGTTGAGAACTCCTTAGTTTTGTGGCTAGTTCTGGTTTGCTTTCCATGTTGGCATGGGCCACATACAACTTGATTTGGTTTGCACATTTTTGGAATATCCCTTATTGCATTAATTTTGTTGATGTTGACTAGGTTATCAAAACTTGTATGCCCCAATCGCTTGTGCCATAACCAACTTTCATCTGTTTGACTTAAGTAACATTTATCTTCTTGGATTCTACTGAGAATGTAAACATTATCTGGTGTTCTTACTCCTTTCGCCACAAGTTCTCCCGAGGATGAGTCTCTTATTTCACAATTTTTTGTACTAAAGATGACATTATGTCGTTGGTCACAAAACTGGCTAACACTTAAGAGATTGTGTTTGAGCCCTTCTACCAGCAAGGTATTTTGAGCCTTTCCTAGTCCATTGACAAGGGTAGCAGTTCCTTTTCCAGTGATTTTAGCGGATCCACTTTCAAAGGATACATTTTCATTTTTCTTGTTCAATGAGATAAACTTCTTTTGGTCACCTGTCATATGTCTTGAGCATCCACTATCCACGAACCAATTATTTTTTTCACTATGAGCACATAGAGCTAGGCCACATTTATCAGTTTTGAGATTTACATTTTTAGCTTTCTCCCTTTTGAGAGGACAATTTTGTTCATTATGATCATAATTATCACATAATGAGCAAGACGGATCAAACTTACCCAAAGGATCAAAGGAATTGTAAGTTTTGATTTGTCCTTGCTCTTTAGGACCACGTAGTTGGTTTGTTTGATCATTCAATCTTGGTGCTTCATTCTTATGAGCCTTGCAATGCTTAGCTTGATGCCCAGAGTTTTTACAATTGTAACAATGCCCAAGAAAAATAGTTTGATACCTGTTGTAGTATCCATAGCTTGAACCAACATTCTTCCTTGGAGTTACTCTTTCTTCAATTCTTGGTTTTGAGATGGGACTTTGTTCCTGACGAGATGACTTTTCTTCTTTGGATGGCAAGAGAGTACATCAACATAACTTCTAGCATTATTCTTTGTACTTGATGATTCTCCTTTGAAACCAATTCCAGACTTGTCATGTTGAGGTTTTTGAGTATTAAGAATGTTGTCAAGAGCTAGAGAGCTTTGCCAATTTCTTTTAACTTGCTCTAATTCCTTTCTTAGAGATATTATTTCAGCTTCACGGTTTTCACAGATATCATCCTTCTCTTTTAGCTTAATGTTCAAGAATTGCTTCCTCTCTTTCTATTTTGAGAGAAATTATCTTCTTTTGTAGATTCTCATTTTCTTCAATGGCACTCATTAGCAAACTATCCATGTTTCTTTCATCTTCTAGTTCTGAGTCATCATCATTTGTAAATGCCATGAATAACGTTTCTTTGCTTCCAACATAATTACTTTCCTCATTCGATTCATCATCACTTTCTTTGTAATGACGCATATTTCTAGTTGATTTCTTTTTTATGACTACAAATTCATCTTCATCAAACTCATCTTGTTTGGAGAAGAAGTTCTTCTTATTAAACCCTTTCTTTTTGTACATCATTCTTTTAGAGTCCTTTTCATCAGCACTTTCATGTTTATGAGGACATTTTGCAGCATAATGACCTATTCTTCCACAATTGAAACAAATAAGAGGGTATTTACCTTTTAGCTTAGATCCCCTTTTTATTCTTCGTACAAATTGAGCTAACTCGTTTTCAGTATCAGATTCATCGTTGTTGCAATTCCATCCTTTTCCTTCTTTTGTAGATCTTGAGGCTTTGAAAGTTGTTTCTTTGAAATTTGGGCTCCCTTTCCTCATCTCATAGGCAATAAGAATTCCATGAAGTTCATCCACCTTGAGAGTATCTAGGTCCTTCATTTCTTCTATGGCACTTACTTTGGAGTCAAATCTGTCAGAAAGCGATCTCAGGATTTTTTGAACAATGGTGTTTTCTTCAATATTTTCTCCTAGTCCTTTAAGAGAGTTAACCACTTTAGCTACTTGGAGGAAGTATGATGCAATATCTTCTTCATCATCCATTTTCAGACTCTCGAATTGTCTTCTATAGGTTTGAAGCTTTGCCTTCTTAACTTTGGAGTCCCCATCATATAGAGAAACCAACTTATCCCATACTTCGTTGGCTGAGTCACAATCCATGAATTTCGTAAATTCGGAATCGGTAATTCCACTAGTGATGGAATTTAAAGCTTTGGCATTAGCAATGTAGGCTCTTCTTTAATATTAATCAGTTGGAAGGTTGGCGGGAGCTTTGTACCCATCCAAAACAAAGTGCCATACTTCAAGACCGAGAGACATTAGATAGTAGGACATCCTCTTTTTCCAAAAACTAAAATGTGTTCCATCAAAGATAGGCAGTTTCCCTGTTGCTTCCATGTTCTTCATTGTGCCTAAGAATCCTTCTTCCAACTGTTAGGCTGGTAATGAAGAAGCTGGCTTTGATACCAATTGTTGGAAATACGGAGAGGGGGGTGAATCAATATTTCTTTTCAATTGTTAATTATTGCTAGTTAGATTCTATACAATTACAGACAGAGAGGTGTATAATGATAATATTAAGGATTAATAAGAATTTCAATCCTCTTACTAATAATAGTATACAATAGATGAGTGAAGGCATCAACCCTTTTAATGAAACAGGCACCAACCTGTTGCCAATCACCAACTTGGACTTTGATGAGGCTTCGACCTCTAGGGCTTTGACCCTATCTTCTCAAGGCACCAACCTTGTGTTTAGGAGCTCCTACTCCAAGGACACCAATCCTTCTTTGCTTGGTTTAATAGAGAATGTGAATAGTACTTACTTGAATGTTCTTGACATATTCATCACTGTATTATTTCTTCCAAAATTCTTCATTGACTTCACTGTCCAGTCAACTTCAAAGATGCTCCACTGCCCAATCACCTTACTGTGTGTTGACTTCAATTTCATAATTAACTTGCTTCACTATTCAGGTGTAAGTATCTTCACTATAAGTCCTTCACTGTTCAAGGTGTTCACTGTACTTGGTCTGAATTCTGCACCATCAATCTAGCACCATCAATTCTGCACCACAGTTTGCACCAAGAGTTCACCACACAGCACTAATACTTCTACGCTATTCAATGCTTTTCTAAAAGATTTTCTCACTTCATAGTGGGTTGAGCTTTGTTACCCAACAAACAATTGTAGAGTCTGAGCTTTGTTTCTAAGAGTAGTTGCCTGTCGTGTCCGAGTTTAGTCCTCCAAACTATCTGTGATATTCGAGCTCTGTGGTGGAGACAATCCTTCTTATACCCAAGCCTCCAAATTGGATATTACAGTAGGTCTGAATGTCCTGAGGCACAGTGATTTAGGAGTGTATTACAGTGAGCAAGGTCCGAAGATAATGTAGGTTACACAAAGATAGCACAGGCACAAAGGTTTTACAATAAGACTGCACCATTGTTTCGAGTCACGGCAGGTCTGAAGGTAAGATAGCACGAGTCTGTGGAGTGATCCGAGCTACAGCAAAGGATTCCAAGCTACTGTGTATGTGCACCAAGCCACAAAAACAGATCCAAGTAGAAACAGGTCTGAAATATGAAGTGGTCTAAAACTATTACAGTGGATAAGCTGCCTGGAGGTGTCAAATATTTGATTTACAACTTAGAAACATTCATCCGTAGACCCTTTCTACTTAATTTAGGCTTTCTTTGTTTTAAGTTCACGAGTTTTGAACTATAATACTCTTCTCTGTGTATAATCACCGAATTCTTGAGTAAAACAAATGATTTTACCTTTATATTTATAGTGGTTTGTCATCTTTGAAAGGACATGACTATTGGGGAAAAGGGCCGACATGAGAGTGTGAGTGTACGTCGGCTCACAATTAATTAATATTTTTTTAAACTTAAAAATTCAGTATCTCATCAACTATTGGGAGTTTTAGGGCAAGTGAGGGCTTGTTAGAAAGAGGAAAAAAATCCTCTTCAAGATGGTCTAGGGCTCAATGTGGTTGGTTGCCTCCAAGATGCCAAAATTCATTTTTTCTTTGTAACTGTCCTTAATTTTTGTGTGCAGAAAGTGCATAGGACAAAATGCCTTCTCCATTGCTTGGCTTCTCCTTCATTTGTCTTCTCCATTGTTTGGCTTACCAATCATGGGGTCATAGCATCATCATGTAGGACATCTATGTCATCATGATAGTACCCAGCAAGGTCATGAAGGTATAGCATCATGTATTCAATAGTAGTGCAGCATCATTAGGAGAACTTCAAATGATATCTTCCATGTTATCATTAAGTCTTTCAACCTTCATCAACCTGTTGCCATCAATGACAACTTGGATTAACAGATATGTGCGAGTTTCCAATTGATTCACTTGTTTCATTTAATGATGATTAATTAACCAGATTTCCTAAGTTTAGACTTGGGAAATATTAAAAAAATAAGCTAATAATCTAATTGAGACACTTCTATGTGGAATTTCCAAAAACGATTTTTGGGTTATGGAGAACTCCTGTGCCTTAGCCTCTCCAAATAGTTTCGAGACTAGAACGCCTCCGATGCTACAAAAACTAACACACTGGGTGGCAGTGAAACACGTACTTCAATATTTGCGTGGTACAGTGGAGTATGGATTGAGTTATGTCCAGGGAGATGGAGTGAAGCTAGTGGGTTATTTGAATGCTAATCGGGCAAGCAGCGTAGTTGAAAAGATAAGTACTTCAGGGTGTTTCAGCTTGGAATCTAGAGTTGTTTCTTGATTCAGCACAAAACAGAAATCGATTGCACTATGTTCTGATGACGATGAGTATATGGCAGCAAATTTGGCATCATGTGAGGCCATTTGGCTTCAGAAGTTACTCATGGAGTTGTTTGATCAAGAGTTAGAGCGGATTGTGATACATTGTGACAATCAAAGTTGCATCAAGCTCTCGGAAAATCTAGTGATTCATGACAAGTCGAAACACATAGAGATTGGTTGCCACTTCAGCGAGGATGTGTTCAGAAAGGTATAGTGAAGCTGCAATAGGTGCCTATAGATGAGCAAGTTGCACACATCCTCACGAAGGCCTTGATGAAAGGCAAATTTGTATTCTTTAGGGACAAGTTGTGGGTGGTGCAGAACACCACCCTCGCTGAGAGGGAGTCTTAAAATTGTAGCTTGGATAAGCGTCTCTGCATAGGCCCTATGTCCAGGCATACAAAAGATCTCTTGAAAATTTACTAATTTCTGCATTTTTAATTCCTCCTGAGTCCAAACATAGGAAAAAAATGATAATTAATTTAATTAGTTACTATTGGCCTTGTAACTCGGATTAATTAATATTTCCATTTGATAAAATCAAAGAAAGTGATAAGATCAAATTTTGGCCTTAGTGATAAGATCAAATTTTGGCCTTTGATCTTTTATTTGAAGATCTCAAAGAGGATGTAACGTACCCCCCACTATCCCCAACCCCAACTAAGGGTAGAAGGGAGCAGTTACTTTGCTGTCCCAATCCCCAAGGTGTGAAAATTTCGTCTATCACAGCAACTGGATATTATTATTCTAATTGTTAATTAATTTAACAATTTATCTACTACAGAAAATATCAAATAATTCACACTCTGATCTTTACAAATAAACTGTGGAAGAAAAATAGCACTGAAACTGAGAAAATACTAGCGTACACACAATAATTAACAGAGTTATTTTTGGACAAATGTCCCTGGAAAAACCCAACTTGGGAAAATCGGTGCAGCAGCTGAGAATTTTAATTATTATGCAACAGTGAAATAATTTGAGTACAATCTGGATGCCGTAAACTGGCAATCCTACAGAGAAAAGATAATGGCAAAAATAATCTGAGGGAAATTACCCACACTCCAGGCAATTCCAGCACTGGATTGCATCTGAAAAGCAATTCATCCAACTGGGTCTGCGCAGGCCCTGCATCAAGCTGAAGCTGCCTGCCACATGTGCTTCAACCTAATGAAAAGAACACAGAGATTCACACTCACACAACACTTACCAGAATCCAACCATTCTTCAGATAGGCATACAAGAAATCTAATATCCATTAACACAGGAAATCACATTCCTTAATATCAACAGAACCATTTGTCCAAAACTGTGCACATGTACATATCTTTTAACATAAAAAGACCAAGTAAATACTTATGTGGTGAATAAGTTGGTAACTGGGAGTGGGAATCTAACTCTCCACCCAACATAGATGAGTTACAGCCATTGTTACTTGTAGTTGTCATACCTGAGCCAGATTCCAGTGCTTGTGGAGGAGTGCTTGGAGAGGAGTTTTAACCGACACCACAACTGAAACAGGATGCACAGGGCCACATTGCCTTCATCCACCGACTACACAGGCCTTCACCTAGCTTTACCCGACTTAACAGACATGATTTACCTCATGTTGGGATATCGCAATACAGAGATTATAGCTCACTGTCAAAAGAAGAGAGTTCGCTTAAAGGGAAGGTTCCTCCACTTTCAGACAAGTCACTGCTCTCCCTATAATGTTCACCCAGCAAGCCTTATTGGGTTCCTCAACTGATTAACTCTGCAGATATTTCACCTGCTCTCTGCCCTCTTACTTGTGCTTCTCTGGAGGAGACTTATTTTCTCCCTCCTGCTCAAGCACGTCTCTACCCCCAGACCAATTGTCTCCATGCATGAGAGTCTCTCTGTGTCTATTCGCCTCTGCCTATTTGTATATGCTTGCTCGTGTTGGAATTCTTGCCCCCAAACAAACTAACCGTCTGTCCTCATCCCAGCTCCACACCAGTAAACCCTCTAGGACAGCACAGCCCATGCTGCCTTTAATATTTTTTCATTTTCCTTGGTTATGGTTGGAGCTAAAGGACACCTTGGCCTGTCCTCATTTCTTCAACTAAAGTTATTGCACAGTCAGCCCATTAAACATCTCAACCAACCAGTACTGTTATTTAAAACAACAATTCCTTCAAGCAACATCCTTTCTTAAGCAATCTCCCTCCTCAAGCAACTAGAAACAGTGTCCCTTTCTCTCAACCCTTTAATTAATTACAATTTATTTGTAATGAAGGAATATTAACCAGGGATGTCACAGAGGAAATAGGGCTATGACAGAGATTATAAATTGTTGGAATAAGTGGGTGAACAACACATTAGGGATCACATCGAGTGAGAGAGAAGAGGGCCAAAATTGGGTGAGAAGAAGCAAAGGTCGAGCAGTTGAGAGAAGGGACTGTCTTGTTTAGAGAAAGAGGGGTTGTAGCCTGGCCATACTGAGCAACAAGAGAGGGATTGAACCCTAGGCCGTGTTTGTAGGAGAGAAGCTGAGTTTTGAGGCCAAGTTTCCTACTAGAGGAGGGGCCGAGATCTGCTTAAGAAAAGTGGCCGTACTCTGCTAGAGAGAGGCCATACTTCAAGCCTACCATTACAGAGGAGAGAGGGCCGATTTCTGTGGTCGTTCTTGACTATACATTCTCTGGATCTGCTAGTGTAATTATTTCCTAAGTATTTTCTCTGAAGCCAAATAAAATCCCTCTTTGTTGGCTTTTTCCCACACTGGGGTTTTCCAGGGTAAAAGCTGCGTAAGGGTTTATGTGCTTGGATTTCTTGTTTCTGCTATGCATAATTTGTTAAAAACTCAAATGTGTTAATTATGCACAGATTTCAGATTTGAGTCTCTCTGGGTTTTCAGTAAAGATAAAATTCTGGGTATAAAAATTTACTGGCACGTTAATCATTTTGTTGAGTTTATAGAAAACTAACAAAAACCATCATCACCATTTATAAGACTCGGTGAGAATCCGAACTACTTGCAGGCAATTTTTTATACTTTACTTTTTATAGCTAATATTAGAGTATAATACAGTTAATGCATGCCATATGTCTGTAACAACTGGGAAAACCCTTGTAGATATTGCCAAGTGATTTGAATAAAATCTAAAAAGAATACCCAAACAAAATCCAGTATTTTGTAAATAAAAAACAATAGCCTCCAGACTTACATGGATATGAAGGCTATTTTCTGATAAGTTTCTGTTATATACGTACGAAGTGTTTCACAATCATTTGGGAACCCTATCAAAGCTAATTTCCAGTCTAAATAAAGACAACACAAACAAACCATTAAATTTCATATCTATCTTCTAGACCAAGTTACGCAAGCAAAGAATACACATGTCCAGGGTTGTTACCCCTTCTCAAGGATACAGAATAACCAATAAATGAATATAAACATATACAGAGGCATGTCCTTAGAAAACCGTAGGATCTAACCCTAGGATGACTTCTGTTATATACATACGAAGTGTTTCACAATCACTTGAGCACCCTATCAAAGCTATTTTCCAGTCTAAATAAAGATAAAACACAAACAGAACCATTCAATTTCACATCTATCTTGTAGACCAAGTTACGCTAGCAAAGAATACACATGTCCAGGGTTGTTACCACTTCTCAAGGATACAAAACAACCAATAAAATACCATCAAACCCAATCATGTAGTGCAACAATATACTATTAGAAAATCATCAATATGGAAAAGATGACTTATTAGAACATATATAATGAATAGAAACATATACAGAGACATGTCCTTAGAAAACCCTAAGATCTAGCCTCAGGACCCTACATGCGAGAGAGGGTGAGGGCGCCTCCTGGTGGGAAACGAGAATAGGTGAAAAATACAGCCGGGGGAGACATATACACTTTTATTGGCGTCTTGAACAATTCTACCCATGTATTGTAACTCTAACGAAGTATTTCCAAGCAACAATCTTAATATGGTACAAAAAATCCATAGCTACCTTACTAGCATATATTATATCAGATGGGGCCGCAGGGTCAACCCTGAAGCAATATTCGGTAAAACCAGACGTTTCTACAAACATGGAAAGCTAATCATTTAGATGTTGTTACAAGATCATTTGATGCAAAATGCACTCGCTCTACAACAAAACTTTATGTTACTGGAAAAAGAGATCATAGGTCAGTTCTGGTAAATAGGGTAGCAAAAGAATTGTACATCTCAAATGTGAAGTTGACATAAACTGACAACAAACAGAGCAGAGGAAACACATAAGACAAAGCTTTGGAACTTTAAAAAATTGGACAGTTCAGCTGGCGCCTGTGAAAAGTCAAGTAGATGGAAATCCTGCATTTATGGTCAACAAGCCGATGTTTCAAAACATGGACTCAGCCTCAGAAAAGGCTGAGGGTCAAAACAGAATCAGACCAGTTTGAATTTTATGACCTTGGTTTGTTAAGGAATATATAAAATATTAAAATTTTAATGAAAAAATATGTTGAATAATCGAACCATTATAAACAAAATATGCAGAGTCTAATCGTGTATATACCATCTAAGGGAGAAAATATCAAAATGTCATGAAGTGCAATACATGTCAGAAACAAAATACATATTAAATGAGGTCCTAAATGACCTCTATAGTCCAAAAGGCAACACTCTACCGGCTATTAACCTATTGCATATGATCAACATCATCAATCATCAAACTCGTAACCACTGTTAGAAATGGGATCGTCAGCATGAGCCCACTCTAAATCACAACTCTTCAATGTTGCTCCAAAACTCCAAATTTTCAATGAGAGGTGTTAGGCAAATGGAGAGGGTCTCTATGTAGGCTGTTCTGAGGATTTAGGGTGATAGAATGTAATTTCCCCATCCCCATAGGAAGCTTATGACGGAGTCCGCTAGCCTAAAGTGGTTCCCGTAGGCTAAAGCGGTGAAATAATTAATAAGGGGACTTAAATTTGCCTAAGGAGACTTTATTAAAGAAGGAGAATGATATTTCCTAGGCAAGTTGAATGTCACTTTAATTTTATAAAGTGGTGTATCGTAAAGTGACTTTATAAAAGTGAATTTAATAAAAAGAAAAAAAGAAAAAAGAGAGAGAAAAGGGAAGGTGAAGGTGAAAAGACAATCCTAAACTCATTAAAGAAGGGAATTGAAAAGACTCTGATTCATTTGTGCATTGTGTGAATTTGAAGAGAGAGCTCTTGGAGAGAGTGGGAAGAGGAACTTGAGGGCTTTGGAGCCTTAGCTGCCATAGCAGACTTCGGTGTTGCAACAAGACCCCCTAGTCTGGATAGGAGGGTGAAGTCATTCAGATTTCATCGCTGAGCTTCAATGGAGAACGAAATGTACAAGAAAATTGAGGTACCCAAGTTTTATTAAATGATTCCATGAACTTACTAGGCAATTCTATTTTATTCTGCCAGGATGAAGAGGACCCACGAGTGCACTGAAATTCCAAGTTTGCTGAGGTTGTTTTGCTGAAAAGAAGAGGATTTCATGGCCCAACTCCAGGTGCTGAAAGAGGACAAGTTCAATAATGAAACTGGGGTCAAATTTCCTCATTAAAGGAACAGATTCCTTCCTTGCTACACAGTGTTTCGATGGTTATGTCAAGTAACAAATTTCTGTCCTCAATGGAGTACGAAGATTTTATTTAAATGACTATGTGTAGGCATCATTAGAAGCTGTGCGAAATTCCTAGAAGGAGGACGCTTTGGGCACTAAGATAATCCCCTTTTCTGTTTCTGGTTGAGGCTGTGTGCAGTTGCTGTGATTACGGGTGTGTTTGGGGGGACAATAACATATCATCAAACATTTCCTTGCTATCTGTCTTGCGTGGGACCATTTATGAGCAGAGACTATCATTTGGAGGAGAATCGATCTGAAGGGTGGCTGATTACTCTCACCCGGATGTGTTCCTTTGCCACTGGGTATTACGTTGAACACAAACCAGTTAAAGACTAGTCTGGGAAGCTCGAATCTTCTTCCACTAGTTGGTTGGACGTGTGGCTGGAATGGGAGTTAGCAGTTCATATCAGACTTGAGTATTTCATCCCCACACTTCGAGCGGATGTATCACATCATTCTGTGGCAGCTGCTGTATATCAGGTTCCTCATTACCTTTCCCATTGTGTATCTCTTATAGCTGGAGTGCAAATATTATGTATTACCCAGAAAAGCATTAATGAAGTCCTGCTGATAAGTATATCAGATTTCTGAGTTTGAAATGAGGTTCCAGTGCTGACTTAAGTTGATTATTAATTTTGTCTAAAGATAAAACTTGTGAGAAAAAAAATGGCAGCAGTGTACAATTAATCTGTTTGACATAAAGGGTAACAGTAAAAAATTCAAAATATAGACTCAGAAATTGTGAAAACTTTGAAAATTGTTAGGAGAGAATATTACAGTGGTATCAGAACCTTAATCTTGGCTCAGGCTGTGGGTTTGGCTTGAAAACAATCGGCTGGAAAATTCATGACAGAGGAAAATCCATACACAGGGATAACATATAGGAGGAAGCACACTTACAGAGAACCAACTCCCCTTTCAGAGGAAGATATCCCAGACACAGAGAGTGAAGAGACACCAGAAAGGGGCAAGGGGTTAGAGAAAACACGTGAGTTTGAAAGACCAGATATGAGGGATAAGGAGGAACAATCTTTTAGTAGCTTACTCTGAGCCATAAATGACTTGGCCAAGGGCGCAAAAGAGATGGTGGAGGTGATGAAGGGTATGACACACACAAGGACTTCCACTGGAAAGGAGCCATTGAATGGGGAAGGGTCCAACAGTGATGAAAGCAGTCACGCCCGGACTTATGTGCAGAACCCATCCTGCACTGATAGCAAAATGGCCAGACCCAATATGCCTCAGTTTGTGCAGCAGGCTGCAGAAGACTTAACAGATCAGGCTGATTTTGGAATCCCTTATGCAGATTACATGGAGCAGTATCAATCTCTAGGACGGGATTTCCGCACTGCTATGAGCTTCACTGATTTCTACCACCTTCAGCTAAAGAGCAGGCCCAAACCATCTCAGAGCTTCCCAAGGAAAATATCAGTAGCTTGCAGAAAACATTGGAGAAGGTGACCATCCCCTGTTTTGAAGGGTCGTCCAAATCTTCAGCTCGATCATGGGTGCAAAAATTGGACATATATTTTCAGCTGCATCATATGACAGAGGAGGAGTTTATCAAATTGGCCACCCTGCACTTGGATGGTGAGGCCCATGAGTGGTGGTATCATGGATTGGTGACGTTGGGGCATAACAACATCACCTCATACACAGAGTTCACTCAGAGGCCTAATGTGCGCTTTGACAGGAAAGATCCAGAGATATATTTTAGAGAGTTGGCACAGCTAAAGCAGACCGGTAGTTCAGAGGCTTATATTGCAGAGTTTGAAAGACTGGCAATCATGGTCACAGAGATTTCAGAGGTCATGTTGGTGATGCTATTTGTAGAGGGATTGGCAGAACCTCTACGTGGATGGGTTAACAGTTGTGAACCCGCCACACTTCGTGCAGCAATCAATAAAACAAGGGACTTATAGGATGCCGCTTCCAAAAATAAATTCACTACTAAACCTTCTTTCCCTCAGAAAGGTAAAGAGGTCAACCCCCCTCAAAAGGAGTGGACCGGGAAACCTAAGTTCGATGAGGAGACCTGAAAAGAGCTGAGGAAGAAGAAACTTTGTTTCAGCTGTCAGAAGCCATGGGCACCAAGGCACAAGTGCATTGGAAAAGGCAAAACAGGCAGAGCTCATTACATTGAGGTGAACTTGGAGAGTGACAGCGATGTTGGGGATGAAGAGCAGATACAGGAACAAGTAATGGGGCAGATGCACCATACCGTTGGAGGTGAGTCCTCGCATGCAGAGGGAAAAGCTCCTATTTTAGCCTCTATGTTGAGATTCCCTTAATATCACACTTTCAGAGTTAGAGGGGTTAGAACAGGGCACAAAGTGACAGTACTGGAGGATGGTAGGGCTTCACAACTTCATAGATGTTGAGTTGGTGGAATGGAGGGGAATTCCTACAGCAGATTTTGATGGTTTTCCAGTCGCCATACCAGGGAAACATCAGATGGATTGCAACAGGTACATTCCCAAGCTACAACTCACCATGGGAAACTATACAGTGACAGATGACTTCTTCGTGGTGGATGTGTCAGATGCTAATGTGGTGCTCGGGTGTCAGTGGCTTTATTACATAGGAAAGTACACCACAGATCAGCGAAACATGGAAATGGAGTTCAATGATCCAATAGATGGCAAGAGGGTAGTCTTGAAAGCCATGAATAAATACTCGTCAAAGCTTGTGTCGTCCAACCACATGGAGGCTGTATTGAAATGGGGTGATATTGAGTGGGTAATAGAGTGCCTTATTACAAATGAAATAACAAATAGTCGGAGCAGCCACGACCACAGTCAGGTGACATACAGGTATTACTTCATAAACACCATAAGGTTTTTGTTGATATTCCTCGAGGTAAAACAACACATAGAGGCTTTGGGCATGTTATAGAACTCGAGGAGGGTGTGAAGGCAGTAAAAACAACTCCTTATCGACATCCCAAATTCTATAAACATGAAATAGAAAAGGCCATAAAAGAGCTACTGAGATTGGGCCATATTCGACCGAGCTCTAGTTCGTTCGCTTCTTCGGTGGTGATGGCTAAGAAGAAGGACGACACCTTGCAGATGTGTATAGACTACCGACCTCTCAATAAGAAAACAATCAAGAACTGGTATCCTATTCCTAGGATGGATGAGTTGAAAGGGGCCAAATATTTTTCGAAGATAGACCTTCGTTCTGGCTACCATCAGATCCAGCGTCGAGAGCAAGGCATCCCGAAGGTAGCTTTCAGGTGCCACTATGGACACACTGAATTTTTGGTCATGCCATTTAGGCTAACCAACGCTCCCGCGACTTTCCAGATATGTATGAACCATATATTTAATAAGCATTTGCGCAAGTACTTGTTGGTCTTCTTCGATGACATATTCGTCTACAGCAAGACATGGGGGAACCACTTGAGGCACTTGGACGAGGTGTTGCACATTCTAGAGGAAAAGGAATTGTATGCAAAGGAGTCCAAGTGTGAGTTTGGCATGACAGAGATGCTCTACCTAGGGCATATTATTGGTCATGATGGGGTACGGGTGCATCAAGAGAAAATTTGGGCAATCATTGAGTGGTCCACCCCAAAGAATGTCACAGAGTTGAAGAGATTCCTTGGACTTCGCACTTATCACAGGAAAATTGTTAAGGGGTTCTCACAGTTAACAACCCCTCTTACAGATCTCACCAAAAAGGGGGCATTCAGTTGGTCAGAGAAAGCACAAGAAACATTTGATGGAATGAAGAAGTTGATGAGCACTTGCCATGTGCTTGCTTACCTAATTTCAACCAACCACTTGTTCTGGAATGCGACGCTTCGGGAACAGGAATAGGAGCAGTCCTTATGCAGAATCAACACCCCATAGCGTTCGAAGGTTGCAAACTTAGAGATTATGAGGTGCACTATTCGATATATGATAAGGAAATGTTGACCATAATGCATGCATTAGCCAAATTCAAGCAACATATGGTAGATGGCAAATTTAAGGTAAAAACAAACCACAACATCCTGAAATTCATCATGGGGCAAAAAGAACTGAGTGAGAGGCAACAAAAGTGGATAAGCAAGTTGCAGGTAGCAGGCCTACGACTTTGAGATAGAATATGTTAAGGGCAAGAATAATGTAGTGGCAGATGCTCTACAATGGATGCCACCCACTTTCTCACTCATAGAGATGACAAAATATTGGAAGTCGTTGCAACTGGTAGAGTATTCAAAGAATAAATTCGCTTGTGAGATTCTAGATGGGTTGATCTGTGACGACAGGTATCGGCTTATGAATGATATTATCTACTATAAAGACCGGATCTATCTTGTACCATAATCAAAACTCAAAGAGAGGATCATGCAGGCAGCACACAACTCACCCTAGGTCAGACATCCAAGATATCTAAAGACCTATAGGAAGGTCGAGAAGGTCGAGGAGAAATTCACCTGGAAGGGCCTCAAGTCAGATGTGTTGAGACTTGTGAGGGAGTGGAACACTTGCCAACAAAACAAGACAGAGCATACCCATCCAGCAGGCTCGCTGCAACCCATCCACATTCCGAAACAAAAGTGGGAAAGCATTCCCAATGACTTTATCACGAGCTTACCACTTGTGCAGGGCACAGATTGCATATATGTGGTGGTTGATCGGCTCACAAAATTTGCCCATTTTTTTGCCATACCATCAAAATATTCAGCTTCACAGGTAGCCGAGCTATTTTTCAAGGAGGTTTTCAGATTGCATAGGTTGGCAAAGAATATTATCAGTGATAGAGATAGAAAGTTAATGGGCGGTTTCTGGCAGGAGCTTTTCAAACTCGTGGGGACTGAGCTAACTCCAAGCACTAGCTACCACCCATAAACTGATGGGCAAACGGAGATTGTCAACAAGTGGTTGGAGGGCTATCTAAGGAATTATGTGACAGGCCGACAAAAGATGTGGGTAAAGTGGTTGCATCTGGGGGAGCATTGTTATAATACCACTTTCCACATGTCCATTGGTATGACTCCCTTCAAAGCATTATATGGATATGACGCCCCAACTTTTGCAAATAGGATATTTGGGGATAGTCAGGCACCACTAGCCAAAGACTGGATCCAGGAGAGCCAGAACATTTTAAAAGTCCTCAAGGACAATCTCCACATGGCTCAGAACCAACAAAAATTATATGCAGACAAACACAGGGTGGAGCACAGCTTTGAAGTGGGAGATATGGTGTACCTCTGTCTCCAACCCCACAGGTAGCCCTTGCTCAAAACTAAAGGGGCAAAAAAGTTATAACCCGGGTTCTACGGGCCATTCAAAATCTTGAGAAGAGTACGAGAGGTGGCCTATGAACTCGAGCTTTCAGATGGATGCAAGATTCACAATGTCTTTCATGTCCCGTGCCTCAAAAAGGCTTTGGGACAGCATATTGTTGTTTCCAAAGAACTTCCACCATTAGATGAGGATGGAGAATTGGTATTAGTTCTTGAGAAGATCCTAGACACAAGAGAAAGAAAATTGCGGAGCAGAGCAATCAAGGAGTACCTAGTAAATTGGAGGGAATTGCCGATAGAAGATGCTACTTGGGAAGGCGAACAGGTGCTCAAACATCCCGAATTGAAATTGCTTGAGGACAAGCAATCTTGGGCGTGGAGGACTGTAATGTTGTCCCCGTCCCCAAAGGAAGCTTATGACAGAGTTTGCTAGCCTAAAGTGGTTCACGTAGGCTAAAGCGGTGAAATAATTAATAAGGGGACTTAAAATTGCTTAAGGAGGAATTATTAAAGAAGGAGAATGATATTTCCTAGGCAAGTTGAATATCACTTTAATTTTATAAAGTGACTTTAAAGAGAATTAATAAAAATAAAAATAAAAAAAGAGATAAAAGGGATGGTGAAGATGAAAAGACAATCCTAAACTCATTAAAGAAAGGAATTGAGGAGACTCTGATTCATTCGTGCATTGTGTGAGTTTGAAGAGAGAGCTCTTGGAGAGAGTGGGAAGAGGAAGCTGAGGGCTTTGGAGCCATAGCTGCCATAGCAGACTTCAGTGTTGCAATGAGACCCCCTAGTCTGGATAGGAGAGTGACGTCATTCAGATTTCACCGCTGAGCTTCAATGGAGAACGAGATGTACAAGAAAATTGAAGTACCCAAGTTTTATTAAATGATTCCATGAACTTACTAGGATATTCTATTTTATTCTGCCAGAACGAAGAGGACCCACGAGTGCACTGAAATTCCAAGTTTGTTGAGGTCGTTTTGCTGAAAAGAAGAGGATTTCGTGGTTCAACTCCTAGCTGCTGAAAGAGGATGAGTTCAATAATGAAACTGAGGTCGAATTTCCTCATTAAAGGAACAGATTCATTCTTTGCTACCCAGGGTTTCGATGGTTATGTCAAGTAACAAATCTCTGTCATCAATGGAGTACAAAGTTTTTATTTAAATGACTATGCGTAGGCATCATTAGAAGCTGTGCGAAATTCCTAGCAGGAGGGCGCTTTGGGGCACTAAGATAATCCCCTTCTGTTTCTGGTTGAGGCCGTGTGCCATTGCTCTGATTACTGGTGCATTTGTTGGGACGATACCATATCATCAAACCTTTCCTTGCTATCTGTCTTGCGTGGGACCATTTATGAGCAGAGACTATCATTTGGAGGAGAATCGAGCTGAGGGTTGGCTGAATACTCTCACCTGGTCGTGTTCCTTTGCCACTGGGTATTACGCTGAGCACAAGCCAGTTGAAGACCTGTCTGGGAAGCTCGAATCTTCTTCCACTAGTTGGTTGGACATGTGGCTGGAATGGGAGTTAGCAGTTCATATCAGACTTGAGTATTTCATCCCTACAATTCGAGCGGATGTATCACATCATTCTGTGGCCGCTGCTCTATATCAGGTTCCTCATTATCTTTCCCATTGTGCATCTCGTATAGCTGGAGTGCAAATATTATGTATTACCCAGAAAATCATTAATGAAGTCCAGCTGCTAAGTATATCAGATTTCTGAGTTTGAAATGAGGTTCCAATACTGATTTAAGTTGATTCTTAATTTTGTCTAAAGGTAAAACTTGTGAGAAAAACAATGTCAGCAGTGTACAATTAGTCTGTTTGAACTTTGACATAAAGGGTACCAGTAAAAAATTCAAAATATAGACTCAGAAATTGTGAAAACTTTGAAATTTGTTAGGAGAGAATATTACATAGAATTTAGCATTTATGTTTAAAAAAAATGAACATTTCCTCAAAATGCGTGCTTTCGAGGGGAAACAAACGAACTCATCCAAGTCGGACCAGTTTGGTACTGAACAGAAAATTTCTAGTGAAACAGATCAACTCAGCCAAATAGGTATGGACTCGCCCACGTTGGACCAGTTTGGTGTACTATACATCAAATCGGGCCAGTTCGGTACCAAACTAGTCACTGAACTGATTATATGGCCAAGTTGGAATGGTTCGGGGTTAATTCAGTCAACTTGGCCAAGTCCAAGTCCAAATTGATCAACTTTTAAAACACTGCTTCAAAAACCATATCACAGTAAGTGCCTAGTAAGAAAGTCAAGGGCAGTTTTGTTTGAAGAATATAACATCTATTAAGTTTTTTGGTAAAAGTTGGAACATAGAGTAATCAAGTACACCCAAGCATATCAAATATTTGTGCAATGTGGGTCTATACAACAACAGTGCCATTATAACCAGACTATCTGTAAGCATACCACCAGATGACTATAAATTCCATGCTTTTGAGTCAGGATATGAATTCCATCCTTTTAAGCCACTCCTCTTACTCAACAGTACCATAAGCTTGTTACTTTCAACACCATAGATTGCCCGATTTTAACAAGAAAGTTTTATTTCCACTCCATGTTGAAATTTCCATGCACCCTATGTCAGGTCTATGCCCTAGCTAGGAACACAAACACAGTAGAGATGCCCAACAATAAAGCACTTTGCACAGCGGAATATAACCACAGTGAAATCAACAACAATACACAAGATTTATGGCCCAAAACATGTTCTTATCAGTCCATCAATAAAAAAATCATTGGGCTCCCGTACCAGGGATCGTGGCCCTTTACAATACAAATGCTAAGATACAATAAAATACAAGTCTGTCCTTTGACTGATACAACTAGGGCTGAGGCCTAATCCTTTAGGTCCTCATCTGCCCATAAAAAACAAACAACGAACAACTGTACTTGCTGTTGCAGTCCTTGGCAACCAACCCAAGTCCTCTTCTGTCCACAAGATCTGCTCCTTTAGACCTTGTCCACTTGCTGTAGCTCTCAGCCTTCCTTTTCTGCTACAGTGTTCTTTCTCACCTTGCTGTTAGTTCCTTTCCTTGCCTAACAGACTTCCCTTTTAGCCCTCTGTCAGCCATATTCTTTAAGTCTGCTCAACCTCACCCTGTTACAGACTCCTGCGGCCCCCTTTCTGCGGCCCTGTGCCTTCTTCCTGCAGCCTTGGACCTCCTTCCTGCAGCCCTAACAGCGGCCTAATCTCGGCCCTCCTCTTGGCAACCTCGACCACCTCTCCTCAAATGACCTCGGCTTGCTCTGTTTGTCTCTGTCCAGCCTCGGTCTGTTATAACCAGACCTCTGCATGCCCTAACAGACCTATGCTGGTTTCTTCCTTACTGCGGCCTAGACTAGGGCTGTCCCTCTTCTAGCTGCAGCTTCAACTATATTCACAGAACTCCTGAACAGACTTCCTTTATGCATCTTCCTTCAGCAATCCAACTCAGCTTCCACAGAACAGACACATCCTTGAACAGAACTCCTAACTCGGCCTCCTCTTGCCTGTTGTGGCTCCTCTTGGGCTGATCTTCACAAATGAAGTCTCATTTTACTTGTATCTAGCCTCTCCTTTGGCTCCATAGTTATATCTCTAATAGGTGGTTTAGGAGCCCTCTTTATCCTTCAAGAGACCCCAATACAGAAATTAGAATATTAAATTAGTTTCCTTGGGTTCCAAGACTAATCCTTTGGGTCAGAAACCCCAAACTTGGGTACTTTGCCAACAAACTCTCCCTTTAGTGGGTTTTCTCCTCACAAACCTAGAACCCAAGGCTTGTAGGAGTACCTCCCAAGCTACCCAATTTCCAACACTCCAACTTACATAAGTCAAACGATTCTGTAGTGGAATACAATAGCAGGAATACAAAAGTAGCACCAATAGAAAACATAGAAAGCAGATAATATCCAGAATCAGGGGAATGCACAGAAAACCCTTGAGACTTACTGTCAATGAATACGCTTGAGGTTTGCTCAATATAAATATTAAAGATGTGAAAAATAGAATAGTGACGGCAATTTTGAGAAATGCCAGCTAGAGCAAAAAGAAATATTGTTGCCTTTCTGCAAGGACATGTTTCTTTTAGTTTGAGATATTCCCATTGTGATAAATGAAATGATTCATATGAACTAATAGGATGGAAGGATATCAGGTAACTGAGTAACTATTCAGAAGGATTATAAACAGTGTGTTACCTTATGCAAGAGAATAATGAGCATTCAGAATGGAACAGTCATTAAACATATTTTTCTACTTGTGTTTCTGCAGTCATTATGGAATATATGAAAACTTCTTAGTGTGGGATATGGCAAACACCAAAACAAAATCTCTTAGATCTTTAAAAAGTGGAAAAAAAAACAATAGCCATCAGCAGAACTATGAGAAATATTTTAGACTGTCCTTCAAAACAGATGAACATGAGTTGAAATAGTCAATATAGACATTTAACATAGTTTTTGAGGGTTAATGAGAAGCAAGGAATAATTCCTTCGCAAACAAAATGGCATAATACATGATGAAATGTGAAACAGCTGACTGAAATAGAATAATGAACTATAACCAAAATACTCACAATTAGTCCAAAAAATCCATATTTCTATACTTGTGGGCAGCCTTTGGTTAATACAGCATGTTAGTACAACACAACAAAACACAACACACACATACTCCAAAGTTGCAAATATCACTTTAGCAAATATATTATTGAGAGCCCAGAAATGAACTTATCACCAATACTGAGGAAAATACCGAGAAGTATCATAAAACTTCAAAATTTTAAGAAAAAAATCATCAGAAAATATTGGCAAAGCTCAGCAAAATAGTGTTTTCAAAAATTATTGCTGCCTTGAAAATCCTGTGATATATCACAATATTTCCAACATTATCACAATATTTGGAACAATGATATATATAAACAAGCTAGCAACTACTGCTAGTCCTGAGGGGTTAGCTTGAGTGTTCTAGACCTAGACATGGATCCTCTCACAGTTGGGAGGTCACAGGTTCAACTCACTCAAACCTCTCAGGGTTAGACACCATAATCAGTGTCAATAGTTTACCCTGGCTACTATCTGTCAATCACAGGGGAGTACTTTGAGGGCTTTCAATGAGATTCAGTCATTGAAAAAAAAAAAAAAGGGTCAGAACTGCAGAGAGAAAAGCAGTAGTTAAATCCCTGATCCCCTACAGATTTGAGTTTCACCAAGGTTTCTCAATTTGATCTCTAACCTCAATTTTATAATTTTTCCTTATTTTTGTTGGTTTCATTATGAAAACATTTCAGACTTATAATGTTTTCCTTGTATGTATGTCTCAATATATGCTTGCATACTTTCCAGCTCTTTTTAGAATACTATATATTTTCCTTACTTTGGGGTCCATGACACATGTAGACATTTATTGTGCATACATTCTTATGGTTAGAGACATTAGCATGCTCATAGAAACACTTGTATAAGTAAATAGTAGGTCAACCAGAAATGGAGCCTACACGTAAAATGTCTACAGAACTAGTATATAAAAAATCCCACATAGCTGTAATGTCATTACCTTTCAAGGTTATTGCAAGATATTTTATATCTCGAAATATTATATTTACATATTTGGCATTTGGTGTATTCATGATTCAGGCATATACTTGGAAAAGCTAAATAAAGCATGTCCAGTACTCAGAAGCTATAATACACAGTGTGTGGGTACAGATCAGGTGCCAAGCGTAGGAATTGAGGGTGCGGCAATGTACATATCCTCCAGACACACACACTCAAAAGAAAGCTATAATTGTCAATTCATTACAGTTTGAATATTAATCTCCAACATGGCAGAACAGTTAAAGCTAATAGTACAACATTGCCAAGTTGCTCTGCAAATTTAGTTATACAGCACAATCTCTAACTCTGAAAATTTCTGCATAAAATTCCTCTAATATTCACCAAAGGCCACACATTTTCCAATCGTAAATAATAAATAATAAAAGTGCCTACAAAAATAGATTTCCCGTACTTCCATACATGGACAGTATGAAAGATAGCGGTATAGCATTGCTGTATTTCTTTGCGCATGTAGTTAAATAGCATATGCCATAGTTTAAACATAATCTGAGTCTGCATAAACTTTGTGATATTTCCAAAAAGACATATTTTTCCATTTGGCAGAATAACCAACTTTTAATCTTAAATTCATAAATAATATAAAACAAAAATGCTTAGAGGTAAAGATACGTGATACTTCCATCCTGGCACACAGTATGAAAGGCAACAGTATAGCATTGCTACACTTCTCCATCTATGTAGTTAAACAGCACACTGGCACAGTCTAAGCATAATCTCCAAGTCTGTATGAAAATTTCCACACAAACTCTGGCATTCCCCAAAGGCCACATATTCTTCCAATTGGTAGAATAGGTGGTCTTAATATTTTATTCCCACATAACATATAATAAAAACTTGGATGCAGTTATTTGACTTAAAGTCTACAATCCATATTCAGGTATGCTTTACTAATGATTTGCATCTGGAACAGGAACATTCCACTTATAAATTATAATCACGCTTGAAATTAAGGTTGTGGTATGAAATCACATTTAATTCAGTTTTTAATTGTTTTTCGCTGGTGGTGACAGCCATGCTGCAGACATTTCATGCAGCAGAGGATACCTACCAACAAGCAGGTGTTTCCTAGAAATGCCTCAGGCATCCCTTTAATATTGTATGTGCTTCAAACAAAATACCTTGACATGATACTAAGTGTTCATATTTAGTAAAACATAAGGATTAAATGGCTTCTAAGAGATGCTATATGGATCCCCGAGTCCTTTGTCCAACCATCACATCCATGCATTGGCAAGTATAATCACACATACTTAGGCTACATTATAGTGAATACAAAAACATCACAAAATTAGGGAACACATTCATAACATCCAAAGCATAATTATATTCACAATTTAAACAACTAATGCACACCAAATAAAAACATGAATTGTGAAAGTCACATCAATCCAAGTCTGACGCTAACTTGATGCCTCTATCTTATATCGCCACTTAATCTAAAAATACCAAAGATAAACCATTTAACTTTTAGTAAATAGATGCATCTGAATTGCAACAGAATTTTCTTGTAGGTTTTAAACAATGTTGAAGGAAGAAGTTAGTACTCAACTCAGTTCAAATACATTCTTTGATTTCGCAGTGACAAAAGATTTAGAGAAAAATTTTAATTGTGTACAACATCCAATCTCTGACTCCGAACAATATGCCCTGTTTATTGTCATTTGATAAAAAATTACAAGAACAGGACATGGAAAATAAGCCTACAATAATGAATGGTTCAATATTGTAAAACCCTTCACGAATTCATAATATCTCTCTTTCAGAAATCATGTCTTTAGTGCATCTGCAAAGCGCAAACGCAGATAGAGGCACAGAGTACAATATGTACAGTTATTACGAATGTCTTCCTGTCCAGCAGCCATATTGGAATCCTTATAACTTACTTGTAGTCATCCTTAAGAATTTTCCACAGCATATAATCTTCTCTAACACAATTGAGAAATATACATCCCAAAAACACAGCTCGCTTGCTCCAACCTATATATTAAAGAAGAAACACGTAAATAAAAATGTAGATTTTATTAATTAACATAAGCAACTCCATGTTTAAAATTCATGTAATGTCCACTAAAATATTGACATGCGCATCAAGTAATGTGGTAAACATTAAATATGTTCTCCAATCTTGTTGCATTATTACCCTCACCATGAAAATCAGCTTGGTCTCCAACAATTTTGAAGAGAGGTGCCAGAATTGCTTGGTAATATCTGGGCTGAAACTAGATTAGCTGGTTTTGCATTTATAAAAAATCAAGTCAGTGTTTTTGTTCTTCTCTAAAATTGACATAAAATTGACTGATAAATTGCAGCAGGCAGTACTTGTAATAAGTATTCATTAGAAATAAAAAATAAAAATCTGAAGAAATATGTACTTCGGAAAATAAAGACAGCTGCAGACATAACCTTGCCAAAACACACCTGATAGTGGACTTATAGATCCTCGAGATATCACCATCTGTCTTGGAGGCTGCAAACCAGACAAACCACAAGGATTATCTCTTCCTGTGGGGGACAAGAGCATCCCTTGGTTCTGCCACACCATAGGATCTGAAGATACATAATGAGAAATATGAACATCAGATGCTTAGTTTTCCCATACAGAGCCTGGGCCCAAATGAGAAGGAGCATTTCATGTAGTTAACTATGGGAACCATGGAAAGTGAATCTTGGGGTAGAAATACAACCACTGAGAAAATAATAAAGATTGTGTCATGTAGACTTTCATAGCTACTCGTGTTGTCCATTCAGTTTTTGTAATGCTCCAAGACTAAATGCAATTTCATTCCAAAAACTAGATGGACAAGTAATAAAGGCTTCAAGTCCTAAAAGAACTATGCACGATATAACTCAACCTATATAGAAAAATGATAAAATTGCCGAACCTGAGTGCAAGGTATCCATGCTTTCATTTCTACCTTGGATGGGATGCTGCTCCTCTAATCTCATGTTACCAAAGTCACCATGCAGAAGTCCCTTGTGTTCATCTTGTACCAGTTGCTTATTTTCCAATACAGGGGATAAAGATGAATCTGGCCATGACTGTTGCAGTTGATTCCTTACTTCTGCCCGTACAAATGAAAACTGATTGGAAGGTGCAGGAGTAGGTGGAAGTGGACGGTAAGACTGCTGAGCAAAAGACATATTACTGACATGCGTTTGTTGGACAAGGGGTACACAATGTGGAACCCCAGGGAAACTACTCTGTGGAAATCCATAGGAAGATGAAGAATTGAAGGCATTAGCAGTTATGCAGTTATGATTTAGAGGCATGTGGTATGCAGAAGAGCTGTATAAAATTGAATCTGACCCTCCTGAATGGTTGATTCCCTGATGAGGCTGTTGTGGCGTTGCAGGTAAAATGGGTTGTTGCACATCCTGCAAACATTAAAAGCTAAACTAATGCTCAGAATCACTCCAATAGAAACAACTTTGTTAATTTAATAAAAGATATGCACTCAATCCAGCAAGCAATCAAATAAACATATAGCTAATAAAGCACTCACATTTGGAGATGCAAAGGGCATATAAAGTAAAGGCCGTGAGACATAGGCTGGAGAAAGTGGAAGTGGAGGTGGAGGTGGCGGTGGTGGCGGCGGTGGCGGTGGTGAAGGAGGTGGTGGAGAAGTAGGTGGGGGTGGAGGGGATGGGGGCATTTCTTCTGGTGGTGGCGGAGGATCCAAAGGCAAGGGAGGATACTGATTGGTTTGATCCGGTGCTAGGGAACAGAATGCTTCACTGAGACCAATTAGTCTTGCATCTGTTCCAATAATATCATTCTTACAAGAACTTGCATCATATTCTGAAGATGGGGATACATCTTCCATTTCAAGCTCCCCTTCAACATCCTCAAGAATGTGTCGATGTCTTTCTGGATTATAAGTCAAGCTGTTGGCTCCCTCCTCTGGTGCTTCAGCTGCTCCTATCAGAACACTATCTTCAACTTTCTTCCCATCACTTGTGCTTGGCTCTTCTTCATCTTCAGACATTTGTGGCATTAGCAATCCAGGCAACTGAAAACATGTATTGCTGCAGAAATAGAGAAGAAAAATTGTTAGGAAAAAACAGAAACATTGTTGGAAAAAAGAAAGGTAAATATAGATCCTAAAATGACAGACCCTTCCTCACCTGCCATATTCATCAAGCATGCCTTCCATTTCCCTGATTGGATCATCAAGAGCACGCTGTAATCGAGATGGACGCCTAGGTAAGACAGCATTCGATCTATCCTCAACAGAAGCCTCAATCTCATTTATGTGCCTCCTTATAACAGACTCGGGAAGAACTTTGCGGTCAAGCCAAAGCCTCAAAACCTAACAATCACAAATTACCACATTCAATCAAACTGAAATGTGGGGATGCATCGACATCAAACCACTTTATGCTACTAACCTTTAAACATTGTCTGCGATTTTCACGCGCTAGACTTCCAGGAGGTGCAGCAGCACTCAACAGCCGCGGAAGTGCAGATTGGACAGCAGATGGATACATATCTCCAGCAATTCCTGCAATGAGTCCAAAGAAAGAAAAATATATATATGCAAATCTTAGACAGTGGTTATTTAATTCCGTGGATGTAGTCATCTCATAAAGTGAAAATAAACTCCATATCAAGTAAAATCAACTACATACAAGTAAAACTACCTTTCTGTACACGTGAACATTGTGTGATAGAATCAACCAAAAAGAAAAGGTCCACCCTTCGATGGTAACTTGGTTCATTTTCCAACTTCTGAACAAGAAGTTCCACCACCTGCACTTACATTCAACACATCATGTCAACAACCTAGTAGGTTATTCTATCAGTATTATTTCAAATCCTAAAAAGAACAGAACGCAGACTACACATTTACATTTTTATCTAAGTCACCTGATACGGGGATACGGGGATTCCAAGAATCGGATACGGGTACAATGACCCCAGAACAGGATACTTCTGGGATACGATACATTATATATTATTTTATTAAAATATATATATATATATTAAAAATTAGATATTTTTAACACAAATTCATACTTAATTCATTGATTTAAACATAGATTCATCTATCATCTTAGATAGTCAAGGTTTTGTTTGAGTGATGGGTACATTTTTAGTAGGGTCATGATAGAGGAGTTTGACAACCAATGTCACTAACATCAAGGTACATAGAGAGATTGGTGCTCTTGATTAAATACGAGTTCCATACCCTAATACATGACAAAATTCGATGGAAACATTGCAATAACCCAATCCTGAAATCTTGAAAAGCTGATAAGTCTGCTGGATTTTGAATGAGATCTAAAATTTTACTTTTTCCATATGAAATCCAATGAGGTCGGAACCACTCTCAAACATCCTGAGTCATTTCATGGTAATGTTAAAAATTTAAGTAAAAGTGACATTCTCCTTAATCTTCATTTTCATCCTTTTTACTTAACATTACCATGAATCACATATAAATACTAGGGCCATAGGCTTGATGCCCTCTCCTGAAAAATCCTCCTCAATTGGTGAAAAACAATGAGCAAAAGCCCCCCTTTATAATAAAAATACAGCACTTTTTTGAACCCGGGGGTCCGACCGTACCCGATTCACCGGGTACGACCATATCCATACTGGGTACAATCGGGATACGCCGTACCCTGTACAGATACGGCCGTACCCGGTGAATTTCGAACGAATCGGGTACGTAGCATATCCGATACGGGGATTCGGGATACGTGGCCCTTTTAGGCGAATCCGGTTCCTTAGATTTTTATATATGGAATCACTTTCTAAAACCATGGTTCACGTATATCTTGCACGAATCTTGCATAAAAAGTGGATGGATATTTTGAAAAGACGGATCTCTTTCTTCTTTGAGTGTTTTAAAATAATAAAATTGTACAGCAATGCCTCCAGGATCACAAGAGAATAACCAATTCGATTGAAGTCTTCCTTGACCAGAAGTACCATCCATCGTTTTAAACTGGAACGAGGCTTTGAACTGGGCACCTATCTAACTGGGATTCATAACAGATCAACCCGGATTGAACCAGATTCAGTGAACCAGATTTGAAAAAAATACATAAAATAATTATTTTTTAAATTTCAAACCATTATTCCAAACAATTGGAGAGAAAGTATGCAAAGTTTGCTCATCTATATACCATGTAAATGTGAATATATGAAAATGGCACAGACTGCAATACATATCAACAACAAAGTGCATATTCAATGAGGCTCTAAGTGGCCTCTAGAGTCCAAAAGCAATACTACAAGTTATTGGGCCACCGGCCTATTACAAGCCACTCGATTCACCACTACTAGAAATGAGATCATCAACAAGAGCTACATAAACATCATCTAGACCAAAGTCTTCAGACTCGGATTCCTCAACTTTATAATTTGGTAGAAATTGAAAAAGCTTAGCATGCATGAATTTGGTTTGAGTGAAGGGTTCATCTCCTCGACCTTCTTATATGGTAGAAAGAGTTGAGCATGCCTAACCAATTATTTTGCTTTAAGTGAAAAGTAGAGTTTTGATAAGGCCATAATAGAGGAGTTCAAGAATTAATACCACCAACATCAAAACGGAGTTCAACAATCAATACCACCAACACCAAGGTACATAAACAGCTCCATGCTCTTGATCAAATGCCAATCCCATACCCTCACACATGACAGAATCAAATGGAAACAATGTAGTCCCAAAAATCATGAAATCCTGATAACTGTTAAGTCTACTTGATTTTGAGTGACATCTAAAATTCTAGTTTATCCATATGAAATCCAATGAGGTTGGAACCACTCTCAAACATCCTGAAACAATTAATGGTAATGTTAAAAATTTAAGTAAAGGTGTCACCTTTACTTTAAGAATTTAACATTACCATTGACTGCCAACATTGCTAGGGTTGAGAGAGGTTTTTTGTTTAGGTTTAGGGTTTAGGAGGTAGAGGGTTGGTTTCGTGGCCAAGGGAGGTTGTTTTGGGAAGAAAACAACCCCTGGTTTCTTCCAAAACCACCTGAAAAACTGCCACCAGTGTCCCAGACTCCCCCATGCATGTGAGATCTAACCAGGCCGGTTAGAATTGGAACCAGTCAGTTAGCGCTGGTTTGGTACCTAACCAGTACAAATCGGCCCTCCAACCAAATTTTTCTAATGGTTTGTTACCTAGGCCTATCTTACTGGCCGGTTTGACTGGTTTCTTGTTCAGACCGGACGGTTCTTAAACTATGGTACCATCCTGCCTAATAGTTATCGAGATTCTACAAAAGCAGAATGGGCGCCGCAGTTGAATTGAGCAGCACATACCATGCATTCCTCAGACAGAGCTCCCCAGCTCCAGCGCGATGGACCCTACTCCTGTCGAGTCTGCGGAAGATGATTAGCTTGATGTCTGTTCCTCTGTCTTTCTTTATAATGTATGCAGCAGTCTTATAATGTCCAATATGTTTATAGTTATAGTTATGTTTTCAGTTATTTAGATTCTAGGCAGTACAAAGACAGTTAGACTTACTTGGCATAGATGATTAGACTTATCATATTTTGTTACTGGATGGCTTATCACGCTATTAGGAGGGGCCAAAAGATCTGGTTTCCCTCTGGGCAGGTTGAGGCCACCTAACCATATGGATATGGATGTAACTTTCCCATTTTGATATCAATGAAAAAGAAAGGTCCTACCGAGTTTACAAAATAAATAATTAAATTTAAAAAACAAGAATGAAAAAAAAAAAAAAAAAAAATGTTATCGGGATTCATAATTGTCTTGCAAGTACGGTCACAATGTAAGTCAAAAACATGTATACATACCACAAATTAAGTAAAAAATACATTATTCTAAATAAGGAAAATATACATACAAGGGGAGACTGTAAATCTAAAATGGTTTCACTGAAAAATAAATGAACAGAAAAATAAGGGAAACAGGAAAGTGAGATTTATATTAATATGATCATAGAAGCCTTAAAAACATTTACACTTCTGGTAGATTATTTGAGTCTGACCTCCTTGTAGTCAACTTTTTGGATAGGAGTACTAAAACAGAGTATTAATACAGGCCAAGAAAAATATGAAAAAGAAGTAATTTTTAAAAATATAGTGCTTTACAACCATACACACAGCAATTACAAATATTTGATTTGTCATTTGACATTCTCTTCGAAATGCAGATACAAACTATTCACCCTCCGAAATATTTTTGCAATTGCAAACATGTCCTACAGGAATTCTCTGTCTAGAACACCATTCCACCTTCATGGCTTTTCCTAGTAGAATTATGTTAGTTCTCAATATTAGGCTATCATTCCCAACATTCAGTTGCACAAACACAATTTCTTGTTGACCACTGGAGTGGCACTTGATGATAATGAGAAGACTCCATGCCCAAGGATGAACCAGAAAACATTTGTACCATCAGATATCATCAATTCAACGGAGTTTTTAAACTCTACTTCTACTTCTTATCATTTTCTCTTGTACCCAGATTCCACGCCCTACGGGGAATTGTAATAAGTGATGCTAGTAATGATGAGTTTTGAGTCAGTACTGAGTCTTTAACAGGCCTAGGTAGCTTGGGACCTTGCCAACAAGTGAGTATTACTCTGGGAGGTTTTTTTTACTTGGTTAATTATCATCTCCCTACTAAGAGTTAATAATTAATTGAGTTTTTTTTCCTTCAATTTTACCCCAAAGCCGGAGTACGGCTTGATGGTGAGGCCTTGGGTGACTCCTAGTGTCTAAAGTCAATGTATATTACCATACTAGATCACACAAAAAATTTCGTGGAATTTGGTTAGGTCTAGGTAGTGATTTTTAATTTTTTAAATTTCCCGCAAGTCGAAAATTGCAATAAAAATTGTAATTGAATTGTAATAAGTGTTGTTTAAAGAAGTTGTATGGGGTATGAGTAATCAAAATTACACCTCTCACATGACACACTTTGAGGAGTTAAAAATATGTTTTCAACCCTCAAAACCCACTTTTTCTAAGTTTAGAGGGAAATCTAACAATTAATTAAGCCAGAAATTAAATAAATGGAGAAAAATAAAGATCCACACATTTTAAATGAGGTGGAAATGAGGTGGAAAATTATGAAAGAGTTAAAGTGAAGTCCCAAGGTGATATAAACTCCTAAAATCAAGGAAAAGACATGTGCTCAAATAAAATTGAATTTCCGGCATTAAATGAGAGTTGCTTACTTGGAAATTCGAATTTGTGAAGTTAGTGCATATTTGGGAGGATTTGGGAGAATATTTGGTGGAGATTTTTGTGGGAAATTGTCCTCACATGGGTTACCAACCATATACACGTGTCATTCCATCATAAAATTTGAATTTGACACATAAAGGAAGAAGAAAATGATGTCCACTTGCCAGAATTCGATTTTTACACTTGGCATTGGAGCTCCACTTACCAAATTCGAATTTGCCTTGAGATCTCCTCCCTCTCACCACTTGGCATATGGTTCTTCATTGGGATTTGCTCCCAACTTTCTATATAATGGAGCCATGGGCAATCATATTGTAATCATTGTTTACTAGCTATTGTGCTTGCAGAAGCGCTGCTGCCTTGTACACTTTCAGAAATATCAATAAAGACTTTGAGGTTTCATTCATGAGGTGTTCCTCCTTTTGGAGTGTGATGAATTGTTGATCATTGGTATAATTCATTTTACTCATGCTTTGATCTAATTTGTTTCCATATGCTCTTGTAGATTTGTTAATGTAGAGCTATCTTACATTGACATTTGATTTAGGAGTATGCTCTAGGTATAGAATGCTCTAGTTGGTTGCAAATAAATCTCTAGAGTTTCTTATCACTGTTTATTGCTATATCTATATGGAACTAATTATTGATTGAAGTTTTGTGGAAAGAACATCTTGTTGGGATCAAAGAATCAAGTGTTGGGGGAAGTCTTTGGAGAGACCAACCCACTCTTGATACATTCTCAAAGGAGCTCTCATTTGTTCTTTGAACCTTCATAGTCTTATCTTACAAAGTGGTTTTGCAGGGGTTTTGGGACATAGCTTGTATACAAGCCGAATCTTCTAAATTTGAATATCTTTTAAAAAATTATACTTTATTGCTTTCATTTGCTATCTAAGAGCTTCAAGATAACTAAGCAAAGAGGAGAGTTTACTCGAACTCTTTGGCTTAGCCCTTTGTAAATTGTTGTGCAATATTTTGTAATTTTATCTATCTATTATTTGATTGGTTTTGTAGCCCTTTTTCCGAATTTTTTCTTGTGACAGCTTGAGTGGACAACTACAAGAAATTACTAACAAGTTGTTGCAGGACCTTTTGGGCTGGATTTCAAATGAGGAAGATAACCCTCTCTTCTTTGGTTGTGGGCATAGAAGAGGCTTAACTTCTCTTCTTCTATAGTAAAGTCTGAATTTATTTTGAGTTCTTACAAATTCTCACCGAGGAAAAGTCTATGGTCTCAATTTTTATTTGTAAAGACTTTCCTTGGTTTAAAAAAGGCCTCATGGTCATTTCATTCTTGTAAAATTAATAAAGATTTCTGTTTTTTGTTGTGGGAGCGTGGGTTTTACCCATTGGCATCCCCATCTCTCCATTTCAAAGGAGAGAATTTGTAGATGGATTGACTTAGTGGTTTTGACATTTCCGTTTTCTTTCACATCACATATGCATGCTCTAGTTGGAAAGTAACATAAATCGCATAGTCATTTAATTTATTAATTTGCAATCTCATTTGCCATCACTTACTTATGTTTTGTGATCTATTTCTCATTTGGATAAGTTTCACAATATACTACAAGTAAAGAAGCATAGCACTTTCAATTTATGGCAACATGAGTTATTGTTCTAACTATGAAGCATATTTAATTGAATCATCTCCATCTTTTACATAGCACTTGCAAACTCACTTTCATATCATTTAGGCATTTCACTTTCATACTAGACTTGCATCTCTAAAATTTACCTCCAACTCAAGTTGGTTGAATAGACGTTTTAGGGACCCTCTACCTCTATGGACTCCTCACTGTGAGATCCAAATATTTGGGCGAGGGTGAGGTCTGAAGATTAGAGTTCAATTGTAACCTTGCTGTAGAACTAATTAATAAAATAAACCAAGAGCACTATCTCATCATTTTTACTTGCAAAGTTCCCAAATTTTTTGCTATCTTGATGGTTTAAAGATTCACATGCAAATATTATCTCAAGAAGCACTTTGGATGCAAGCATTTTAATTCCTTAAATTTTGCAACAAGTTTCTATGGTACTTGGAAATTTGCTTCTACATACAACTTCATTGCATGTTGTCATTTTAATGATCATTATGCTTATGGATGATTGATATATCTCGTTTCATTGGCAAATACCCTTATTTGGTGTTGTAAATTTAATTGCATATTGTGATCTTGGTCTAACACTTCCTTTGTGGGATTATTGTCATTATATCTTGAATTTCATTTTTGAGCAAGCATTTGTCATCTACTTTAAAGCACTGGTCTATATTTTGAACACATCATTGAATATTGTTCATATACTTATATGCTTGTTTACATATTGGAATCGAGTCATCTTTGATTAGTAATTTCTTCTAATCAATTCTCCTATAAATCTCACATCTTTAACTTAGTTTTCCTTTAGGGACCACCCCCCTTAGCTAACCTAAGAGATAGCTTAAACGAAGAGAGTTGGGAATAGGTAACAGCCCCTTCTCTGAGTTCCTTGCCACCAACCACACCTGTGGGGTTGAAGGCTTTTCCCACTAACTGTAGGCAGGTGTAGGCGGCGAGCGATAACACTTCCTAAGCACACTTCATAAGTAAAGAATACCTTGAATACCTCATGCTCCCATACACCTAATGGAAGTGTAAATTGTGATTGGATTTATAGTTGGCTCCCTTCAACATTAGGATTATCTTTTCTTGATCCCTCGGCTATAGAGATACTATTGTACTTTTGGGAGAAGCCTTTTACAATCTTATTATCTATGTTGTATTTTTCAGTCCTGTTCACCTATTTTGGTCATCTGTGGACATTGATAAAATTTCATTTCATTTCACTGCTATGATCTTGATCACGAACTCTCATAGGCATCCATTCTTTCATTGATTTTTGGGATGCTCATATTATAAATATATGTCAAAGTACAGGGCCAAATACTGATTAGATATCCACAAATCTCATTATTATAAAATACTCTCAATTTCTCAATATTCACTCCTTGCATTATGCTATTATAGACATACCGATACTTATACCTGTTGGACATTGGGTTCAGCGCTCCCCGTGTGTTTCACGACATGGAATAACTGCCTCTGGTGGATCCTAACTTTGGAAATTGTAGCAAAGACTAATGCCTAAGGGTTTTGGTCTAACAGAAATCGTAATTCCAACAAGTGGTATCAGAGCAACAGCTCTCGAGTTCGAAAATCACCTGGCTCGCGCTGGGGGCTCTGTTTTAAAAATCGGTCGTTTCGACTCCGACCAGGCCTGGTCGACCGAGCCATTAGGCTGGCCGGTCCGACCAGGTACAAAAACAGCCAGGTTGGCCGGTTTGTTACCGAGCCAGCCGGTTTTTGTACCGGCTCGGCCGGCTTGGTAACAAACCAGCCGACCAGGCCTGGCCCGAGTTAACTCGGCCGAGCCAAATCTGCCGGCCGGTGGCCCCAAAAAATCGGATTTTGTGGACTTGAAACCGGATTTTATTCCACTGTTAGGTTTGTTTGAGGTTTTCTGAAGAGTTGTGGAGTTGGTTTTTGGAGCAGCTTCATGGTAATGTTAAATTCTTAAAGTAAAAGTGACATTCTCCTTAATCTTCATTTTACTTAAATTTTTAACATTACCATGAAATGACTCAGGATGTTTGAGAGTGGTTCCAACCTCATTGGATTTCATATGGAGAAAGTAGAATTTTAGATCTCATTTAAAATCTAGCAGACTTATCAGTTTTTCAGGATTTCAGGATTGGGTTATTGCAATGTTTCCATCGAATTTTGTCATGTATTAGGGTATGGAACTCGTATTTAATCAAGAGCACCAATCCCTCTATGTACCTTGATGACATGATGTTAGTGACAATGACCAAGAACAATATGTGATCATAAAAGCATGAGATACAATATAGGATTTTAATACACTAATGGAGGATGGAATTCAAAACATCATCCTCATCTAAATACCCTAGAATCCACAAACCCTAAAAATTAGGGTTTCATATGTGAGCTAGGGTTTTCCATGAGCCATCTAGGGTTCTTATTCAAATTAAACCCTCCATCAAAAGAGCCTTAAAACAAATAAAAATAAATAAATGCATTACACATACTATGAGAGAGACCATACCTCTGATTTTACGTTCATACAAGTTGCTGCAGGGATTTGCTTCAAAGTGCCTTGCACTTCTTTTGTTTGTCAGACTTTCAAGGGCACTATCATCTTTATCCAAAGGTGCCAACATAGAGGAGCTACATACTTTTCTTAGATGAACTTCCTTTGCTTCAGCTGCTAGACAAAAATAGAATCACATGAAGGGTTGCCACTAAACCTTCTTAAAATCACATCAGCTGCTACATAATGAGTAGCTTAGTCAACAATATGACATCATGGAGGGCTTTTACTATTCTTCAAAAATCGTTTTCAAATTGATGTCTAAAGAGACCATCCCTTCTCATAACTGCATTTTGTATTTTCATTGACTTCAAGGCACCTTTTATGAATGCTTCAAAGACATGAATATATATTAATTATTGATTTACAAGTCGGCTTCGATGGAACTAGCTTATAATACTTGTGTGTGTGTGTGAGAGAGATTGTAACAGTGATAAGGACTCAGCCTCTTCTTCTATACACAAAATAGGGTTCCTTGATTTTACTGATATAGATCACAAAGGATGCCCGCTAATTGTATTTTTAAGGCTAAATTCATACCTTGCAAACGTATGTATACAAGATCTTGGCTTCCTTAAATTATGGAGGGCCTTAGAACTGTCCTTTATAATGATGTGCCTCTAATTCTAGGACAAGTCCTCCTCACGATCATTGATAGGATACCACCCTTCTAGTTGTAAATGAAGTCACCTTTTAAGTCCTCATAGTCCAGTGACCACAATGTCAAATGCCGAATTTTTCTTTAGATTAGGGGATTTAAATTTCTTCGGAACAATGAGAATAATAAATTCATAACAAGGATGCACTGTCAAGAGAAACAGGAGAAAAATACCCTTTAATTCTACTTGAGCAAAGAAGTCCTCCATAATTGCTTCAAACGAGGGGCAGAAATACCTTGTTTATACTTAGAATCAAGCCTTCAAAGTAATGTACAAAGATGTCGTGAATTGATCCACGTTAAATTCTCAACGTAGATAGGGAACTTAATAACTCAATCTGAAGGCTATTGTGGCTCAATTGCAAATGCTTTCTTATTTGAAGAAAAACACAATGAAACCCTCTTCAATCAGGTCACAGAACTTAACACTGTAGGTTTCATCCACGGTTCTTTATATGCTTTGAATTACCACAGGCCTTCTAGAGGGTTGATGTCTTGTCGCAAGGAGTCACCTGTGACATTGGTTATGTTTTTTGTTTTGATCTCTATATCATCATCCTGTATTGGACAGTGCACTAGGTGCAATTTTGATATAATGGATATATTCATGAGCCTACTTTGATCATATGTTGTCTTTTGTGACTTATCTATATTGTAATGCTTTGTGTTTGGAAACATGAATAAAAATCTTTAAATTTATGTTTTTGTACAAAAAAATTAATATTTAATGTATTTTCTACAAAAACCGAGTCATTGAAACCGAGTCGACCGAGTCATTACCGATTCGGAGTCATTACCGAGTCATTACCTCGGCCTGGCAGCTGACTGATTCCGTTTTTTAAAACATTGGCTGGGGGAGGGGGGGGGCAGATTTTTGGACATTGGGTTCAGTGATCCCTGTGTGCTTCACAACATGGACTAACTGCCTCTCGCAGATCCTAACTCCGGCAATTGTAGCTGATACTAATGCCTGCAGGTTTTGGTCTAACGGCAATCGTGATTCCAACAATACCCCCTGTACAAATATGTAAGGAAAAGAATGGCAAAGAATTATAATGATAATAATAAATGACCAAAGTTGATATGACAAGGCAGTGTTCTTCTGACCCAAGTCCATTATTGCAAAGAGACCCAGAATAATGAAAAAACTAAATAATGAAAAAACTAAGTACAATAAATGAATTCAGGTTAACCTAGAAAACATAGTGTATAGAATGTAAACCCTGAGCATGGTCCTTTCAGAAGTGCTCCAGCTTAAAGGTTCAACTTAGGTACCCAAATCATTATAAACTAACCTACAGCCTGCTTTAAACTGTCCATTACAGGGTTGTCAAGTGCATGTGATATAATAAGTGCATTCTGCACTAAGTCACCTGGTTCATGTTCAGTGACCTTGGAGTTCAAAAAAAATATGACAGTGAAAAAATACGTGATAGATTCGACATTAAATTCAGCATAAGTTCAGGACACTATAAATTTCAAAAGTAAAAAAGTTACATATAATAAAATTCAATGCTCAGGAATCAGGGGTTGAGGCTATCACTAAAATAAACTCAATCGATGTAATAAAAAAATATATTATAAAAATCTAATAAAAATAAAAGAAAACCACAACAAATTTTATGTTTTAAAAAATTAACAAATTCTATGTAATTAAAATTATAGCAATTCAATATAATCAAGAAATATATGGAATAAAGTTGAAATATGCAACCATTGTCAGAGTATGTGGGCATTATCATACATCATAGAAGTATGTGGCCGTCGTCGAAGCCTGCTGCTACCACCAAAGCCATTAGACTGCGATGGTAGGTTGTGAGTCTTGACTCAGGAGTCACCAATTGAAGGAATTGCCATCACCAGTGGGATTCAGGAGAGGTCAAGATCTGTCATTTAGAGGGCAGGAATCAAGAGAAGTTGCCATTTGTCATTGTAAGAGAGGGCAGGGCTTGGGAGGGTACTCGGCACCCGGAGGATTGAATGAGCCAATGAATGGAAGGAAAGAATAAACCGATGCTTATAAACCAACTTTTGTAAACCCAATCAATTTTCAGGCAAATATGTGCAATGAAAAATTTGAATTCAATTTTGACTTGCAGTTCACCTTGAAGTTCGGCAAACTTCAACAAATTTGTCTTGATTTCCTTCATTCAAACCAGAACTTTGAAATTGCCAAACACAGTGACTTAGATTCTACATACTATCAGATCAATGCCTGCTAATTGGTCTACGACCGAAGGCCACAACCTTCCTAAGTTGTCAAAGCTAATTTTGTTACTATCATTGGTCACTGTTTTGTCCTGCAAACAAAACAAACAAAACGCTTTGATAGTCTCTCCTATCTCGATATTCAAATACATGCTCTGTGTCCATGCATTAAGGCAAATGCCAAGATCTCAACTAACCAGTTAGCAAATTTGTCAAGGCTTAAGCATTACTCAGTTAAGACATTAAGGCATTCTCTTAAAAATATATGAAGGTGGCCACAAAACCCATCAAATATGTAAACAATAATATACACTCTTGATCTCAAGATATACATATCCACATTAAACAACATGCTCTACAGTCACAACCTCTAACAAAGTTCACTAATAATAAAGGTTACTCAACTTCTATGGATGATGTATGGGAGCAATTGGTTTTGGCCAAGAATTCTAAGTACCAACATAGTAAAGATAGTGTTAATTTGGGGGATCATGATAGCTCCTAAATGGGTGAGAAGTGCTACTTTTAATGTCTTAATTTTAGGTTGCGGCCTTTATTAAGGTGAAGCTCCAGTGACATGAACACATCCTCAATAATAACTTGTGAGAATCTTTAATGTAGACCCAACTTGTGGTGTTTGTTGGACATTCCGAAAAACTTCATTTATGGTTAACCATTGCAGTGGTTATTTCCATCCCAACCATTAGGATCTTGGGGGTAAACCCTAAACCTGTCTATTGGTCAGGTTCTAGCGTCATTGGACATGCCCAATACATAAATTGCACACACGTGTTGTTCTCTTTGGGATCTTCATACAAAGATGTGCTTCCATGTTTCAAATTCAAATTCAATAATGAGATACATTGATTTATATATCATAAATGATTCAATGAAATAGAAATAGTAAAATATTGCATACATTGATTTAAATTCATCATTCATTATTCTAGAATCTGATTAGTACTGAGCAGAACAGTGGATACTAAAGTCCGAAGACTGGAATAATAAATTGAAATTACTCCAAAAATAGTAAAAAGTGACAAGTCCAACACTTGGTCTAAGATCACCAATATATTGAGACAAGACCCAAAAGGTAAAACTAAAAATTAATGGACAATGAACCCATGTTATCAGAACTGGACCAGTGATCGAACCGGTTAACACCGAAACTGGGAACTGAACACAAAAAAAACAAACAAACCAAAAAACGGGTCAACCAAAAAATACATAAGTATTCAAATATACAAAGTTTCTCATATATATAGCAAGGGTACATATAACCAAAATAGCACCAAGTGCAATCCATATTTGAACCAAACATACATCAACAAAGAGGCACTAGATGGACTCTATGGTCCAAAAAAATTAATGCTTCAACAAATACCTACATATCATCAAAATCATTCTGTATATTGGGATCCTCGTCATCAATATCACCCTTTAAGCATTATAATAAGATAGAAAAAACTTAACATGTCAAGTCGAGATTTTGTTTGAGTGATAGGTACAAATCTACCAAGGTCGTGATAGAGTTGAATAATCAATGCCACCAACATCGAGGTACATATAGGGCTTTCTCCATATAATCTCCAATGAATTTTCTACTTCCTCCATATGAAATCCAATGAAGTCAAAACCACTCTCAAACATCTCGAGTCAATTAATGGTAATGTTAAAATTTATGTAAAAGGATTTCACCCTTTTACTTTAAGAATTTTACATTACCATTAATTACATAGCATAAGTAGGGCCCTAGGGTTGAATATTAGGCTGCCCCACTCATAAATTATTGTTTTCAAGCAAAATTCAGGTGGGAACACCAAGTCGTTTTTGAGATGGAATGCCCACAAGCTCCCCTTTTGGGAAAACGCATCCCCCACATTGGGGAAACGTTTCCCCCCTACACCTCCCGAGTTTCCCCAAAAGGGGGATGTAGAAAAACATTTCCCCAGACGTCCCCCATCCCAGGAGAGTAGGACACGTGGGGAGCAGACCCGCCACCCTGGGGGACACATTCCTGTGGAACACTGGTTTAAAGGTGTGTAAAAACATTACTGTTGCACTCAATTAACACCATGGGTTCATCTAGAAACCTTAACATGGTACCAAAACATGAAAGGATTCCAGAGGAGTTAAATGGATTACCTCTTATTTGGATGTACAATCAGTATGACAGTATAGCCAGTTTGACAGAGCATAAAAATTATGTGATAGATATTCTAGCACAGCCAACTGTTGCAAAGACATGAATTGTTTTGTGTATAAGCACCAATCCTTTTTTATTTGATTCTAGGGCCGATAACTGTAAAGATGGTGAACTGACCTGAGTGTCATCGGTTCTGAAGACTGGTGAAAGGAGATAGATTTGTTCATGGATTTGGGTGACTTCCGTCAAACAGATTGCTTAGCTGCTATGAGTACTATTGTTCAATTTGAGCCATGTACATTCTAAGAAGCCGTAAAACACCAAGTATGGAAGGATGCTATGAATGAGGAGTACGAATCAATCATGAAGAATGATGTTTGGGATGTAGTTCCTAAACCTAAGGACAAGTCCATAGTTACCTCAAAATGGCTATACAAAATTAAACATGGAGCTGATGGGAGTGCTGAAAAATATAAGGCCAAGTTCATTGCTTGAGGCTTCTCTCAAAAGGAAGGGGTGGACTATGACGAGATATTTGCACCAGTTGCCCAATATACCATTATCCGATCTATTATTGCTCTTGCTGCCTCTCAAGGATGGAGCCTACACCAAATGGACGTTAAGACTGCTTTCTTGCATGGCTCGCTTAAGGAGGAAGTCTATGTGTAACAACCTCAGGGGTTCGAAGTACAAGATCGAAGGACACACATATGCAGGTTGAAGAAAGCCATGGGTTGAAGCAAGCCCCTAGGGCTTGGTATAGGAGGATTGATAACTATCTTATGAATTTGGAATTTACAAGGAGCAAAGTTGACCCTAACTTATACTCCAAGGTTGAAAAGGACATGCATCATCCAATTTGGACAAGCGAAAGTGTGTTTTTGAATTTATGCCCACACATGTGCAAATTGCTCAGGTCGGCCACATCATCATGTAGGCTCATGAAGCCCAATGGACATGACTCTTCACCCTCAATGAATTATTTAAATACAAGTGACCTCTCACCTCATTTGGCATAATCAAAACTCACACATTCTTCTCTCTCCTCTCATTGGTTTGTACAACATTGGGCATTCTCTCTCTCACACGTGTGGCACAAGAAGGACGAATTTCTGGATGGAATTGAAGTATCGAAAATTTCAGGAAGTTGACCAAGTTTGACCAGTGTTGACTAGGGGTTGTTTGACCAGTTTTGACTGTAATTTTTGAAGGAATATTTCTGTTTGACCAAGCCACATTGTCTGGCACAAAAAATTGAGATATTATAATTTGTTTGACTTGCGTTGGCCACATACATGTTTGACTACAGGGTTGACTTCAAGTTGACCAAGTTTGACCACATATTTTGTGACTATTTTGGGTTGACGTTGACCACTACTAGAGGTCGAGTTTGACTTCCTGTAACCGAGCTTCAAAGGAGGAGTTTGATTGTTGCATTGACCATCTTTCACTTTCTGGTTGGGGTTGATGTTTGACTGCAATTGACTGAAGAAATTGACAGGGTTGTTTTGAATATGAATTTGGCAAGTCAATTTGACTTTTGTACTCTCTCTCTACTAAACATTTTGATATAATAATAAGAAGAATTGATCAAAGGGTTTTCCCCACATTGGGGTTTTTCCCTGACATCTGCCAAATTTGGTGTCCTCTTGTCTTGGCTTGTCTTCTGCATTTTGTTTCATGTTCTATCTACTTTTACTGTCAATGTGATTAATGGTTAATGTGATTACTATTGGAAAACTAAATTGAAATTGTCATTGGGCTGCTAAAGGAACATTGAAGTAATTGTGCTAAGCATAGAACATACCATTGTTAACTAAAATTAACACATTGTGATCTCCTCCCTCTAACCACTTGGCATTTGGCTCTGTTGGAACACCTAATCCTACATGGGTAGGTGTGGAATGCGAAAAGTCACAATGGAGTCCAAGTGACCTTAGAATATGAAACCAAGAGTCACACCATTGTACTATAAATGTACATCATGTATAATGGAAAAAATAAGAAAGCCTCACGCTTATCCTTCATTGTGTTGAGTCTCTTGTGTGTGTGTTTTTATTCTTCTCATACACCATGTGTGTGCTTAACATGGTGTTTAACATGGTATCAGAGCTGATACGTTCATAACCAGCTCAACTTTGAGTGAGCCATTTGTGTTTATGGCCTGCACATATCTGCAAAAATTCTTGTCATTTTTGCAGCACTCAGAGTTTCTGCAGCAGACATTTTTCCGCATTCAGAAATTGGCAGCATTCAGAAATTTGTTTTGAAGAAGAGCAGCATTGGTTTTGAGAAGGAGCAGCGTTCAGAAATTGGTTTGGAGAAAAGCAGCGTTGTGCATCTAAAGGTTTTCTCACTGCTCATTTTTCCTGCAATTTCTGCCCATTAAATTCTGTAATTTGGAGAGCTTCTGAAAACTGTTTAAATTGGGTTTTTGAAGAAGAAATTTCTGGTTTTTTATGGAAAAATTTTGGGTTTTTCACTGAAAATTTCTACAAATTTCTGGATTTTTCTGCTGAAAATTTCACCATTCTCTGCCGCTTAAAATAAAATTAAAATAAAATAAATAAAATAAAAAAAAAGCAGAGAGAGAGAGGAAAGAGAGAATATGAACAGCAGAAAAAGAGGAAATGACATGTGAGCAGATGGACTGAATACATAGAGAAAATTGCAGATTTGACATTGTGTGATTTGTGGCATAAGGGTAATTTTCTGAAGGAATTGACATTTGAAGACGAGTTGTTATTGGTACAAAACAACTCTTTGAAGGAAAATTCATTTGCCTTAAAGACTTCTTGCACAAGTGTTTTTGCTGCACATTCAAATATTTTTGCAGAGATTTTGTACTGAACTCACATTGTGAGTGAATATTGCTTCTTCATTCATACATAGTTGCAATCAAGATTTGAAATGTATTTGAGTTGTTGGAAAAATTGTTGATTGTCCTCCATCATTTGAGGAGCAGATTTTGTACTTTGAAATTTCTATAATTCATTTGTATTTTTTGAAAGGAGGTTGAATCACATTGTAAACGGGTGCATTTTCGGTTGAAGCTGACACCCTTTCATTTTTGAGCCTAAGTTGTTAAAATGGCTAAAATCAATGAGGTATTAGAGTTGTTGAATAACCTCATTCATTGCAATGTTGATGACATGATAAAAATGAGCAAGGATGCTCTTTGTAACATTCAAAGTTGCTTGCAAGATGCACATGAAAAGATTGAGTTTTTGCAGTTGGAATCTCAGCTCCAACAAGACGAACTTCAACAAAAGAGTCACCATTCTGAACCTGTTTGTGTTCAGAAGATTAAGAAAGACTCCCATCAGCAGCAAGAAGATAAAGTTGCAGTTGATCCACATTCAGTTCCGTGTACTAGAGCAGATGTACATGTAGATGCAGCAGTTCAACCTGCACTTCTCAAGCCCATCATCAGACCTTGGGAAGAGCTTGTCCACAACAAGCAGAAGCCCGAGTCTTCATAGAAGGGGCCATGTGTCTAACTTATTCCAGACTACACCAAGCCCATCATATTTCAGAGTGCCGGATTCTTGTATGACAGTTCACCTGCATCTGTTCCAGATCCTGTTCCACTTCCACAACAGATTGAGAAATGCCAACACTGTGATCGAGTTGGCCATATGAAAGATCACTGTTTTGATCTTCATCCATGCAAGCAATGTGGTCGGCACACTCATTCTTCACAGAGATGCTTCAGACACAAGCCTCCTGCAAGAACCAAGATTCATCTTGGATGGATCGCTTCTTGGAAATGGGCATCAGCAGCCAGGAAGATGTTTACGACACATGTTAGAACTTGTTCACGGATATTGAGCAAACTTGCAGTTGAGTTTTCACCATCATCTCACCTTGTCCCTTACAGGGGGGAAAATGGCGGTCATGTACAAGCTTCGACGTCAGATCAAGCGAGCCTGAGCCACAATCTCTCATTTCATGTTCAGAGTTGTAGCCAGAGACACAGCAGTCCAAGCGAGCCTGAGCCACAATTCGCCATTCCAGATTCAGAGATGTAGCCAAAGACACAGATGCCCATGAGCATGCCTTCGGTTGGTGGACAACCTTAAACCATCATCTTTGGTTGGTGGACAACCTTAAACCACCACAGGTAGTAGACCTCCCTTCTTTTAGGTCGAAGGTCTCCCTTTCATATATGAGGAACACTTCCTCTAGCAAAAGCCTTCAACTTCTTGCCAGCTTTGGTTGAGTTCCAGGAAATGCTTCAAGCATTCCAGAGTTGTTGGTAATCCTAAAACCATCACAGGTAGTAGACCTCCCTTCTTTTAGGTTGAAGGTCTCCCTTTTTTATGAGGGACAATTCCTCTAGCAGAAGCCTTTAGCTTCTTGCCAGTTTTGGAAGAGTTCCGGGAACTGCAACAAGTTTTGTGTTCCAGTGTTGGTGGTCATCCTTAAACCACCTCTTTTTTCCAACATTTCAGAGAGTTGATTCAGCCCAAGTGCTGCCATGTATACTTTGCAGATTTGTATTACAACTCTTTTCTTGGACTCACACATACCCCTTCGGATTAAGGGGGGGTGTTGGAACACCTAATCCTACATGGGTAGGTGTGGAATGCGAAAAGTCACAATGGAGTCCAAGTGACCTTGGAATATGAAACCAAGAGTCACACCATTGTACTATAAATGTACATCATGTATAATGGAAAAAATAAGAAAGCCTCGCGCTTATCCTTCATTGTGTTGAGTCTCTTGTGTGTGTGTGTGTTTATTCTTCTCATACACCATGTGTGTGCTTAACATGGTGTTTAACAAGCTCCCACATTGGGATTTTCTCCAATTTCTCTATAAATTGAGCCATGTGGCTGTGGAGATTTCTGAATCTTTACACTTAATGTAGAAATTATTTACTGTTAATCTAGTTATGCTCCTCCTACTTAGACAAGTTATTAACTGAATAAATTCAAGTTAAAATTGAAGCAAAACACATAACAGATCTCCACGAATCCAGATCTAGAATAAGTTCATGTACAAATAGACAAAGTGACACAGTTATTTCTGGACAAATTGTCCCCGGAAAAACCCAATGCGAGAAAATCGGTCTTCTGGCTACTAGAGGGTTTTATTATTAAGAATTTTTTGAATACAAGAAGCCTGGGTTCCAGATCTGGAAAACCCGACAGAGAAATATTAGATCTACAACTCATTGGTTGATCTAGGGCCAAAATAATCACTGATCCACACCCTCAAACGGGATTTACAGAACTCGGCCAAAATTAAGGCCTAGAAACCCCAGTGTTGTCCCCGAAGCCTCTGCGTCAACCTCTGAAGCCCCTCTGACCCTAAGCGTTGCTCCAGAAAGGGTGGTGTTACCCCAGACTGGGTGACGCAGTCCTTACGCTGCCCCTTAAGGTCTCTGCGTAACCCCTAAGGGCTTCCTGTTGAAAATCACGTTGTCCTTGCTGCTGTTGCTGCTCTCTTGCTTCTGCGTTGCTTCTCTGAGTTGATCTCTGCCTCTTATTGATTCTAAACCCCGGGATCAGATCATCATCCCCTTGGCCTAAATTCCCCTCTCTATAGCAGAAACACTTCTAAGAATTCTTAGCAAAACCGCCCTAAAATCTCAGCTTAGCTTCAGTGCTCTGCCTCTGTGTGTCTTTACAAATGACCCCAAGTCTTTCCTTTATACTTTATTCATTAGGAAACCAACAGCCATGATCAGATCTTGAATCAATGGCTAAGATTAAAAGAAAGATTGATCTGTGTAAGAAAATTTCATCACATGTTTAATTAAATTCACTTTAATTATTTAAGTTCCCTAAGTTTTAACCTAGGAAATACATTAGAATAATTAATTAATTTAAAATCTCCTAAACCAAATGAAATTTCCCAAATCAATTTTTGGGTCTTGTAGATCAAGTGTACTCTAGTCCCTCCACAAAATGTGGGAGCTAGAGCACAACTTATGCCACCACAAATACACAAAATCTCAACACTCCCTCTTAGCATCAAGGGTGTGCTCTAGCAATACATCACACTATGCATTACAAGACTTTGAGTACTGGTTCTGTGTTGCTAAAGCTTGGTATGTTGCCACTCAACTCTACACTGTTGTTGCCATTCTGTACTACTGCCCATGACTCTGCCACTGCCACTAGAACCTTTGTACTGCAACTCCCTCTCAATATGTTGCATCTGTGCTACTCATAGCACTGCCGCTACTGATCTGCTGCACTACAACTTCAATTGTTGAGAGAAACAACTGAATCTCCTGCCCAATCTTTGACAGACAAGTCAAAATGGGCTGCATCCTCATCATTGAAGCTCCACAGGCTACAGATTTGTGTTGGCATCTGAAGGATGATGCACAGCTATAGCTCTGCACTGCGTAAGCAGACTCCCTCTGCAGTACTGAAGTCACATCAGCCCCTTGTGCTGAAATCTCTCACGCTGCTACTACATTGCGTTGTCCCTCTGAAGCCTTCTGCGTTGTTGCAGCGCATCTGAAGTCACATCAGCCTCTACGCTGTTGCTGCTTCTACGTTGTTGCTGCTCTGCTCTGCGTTGCTCCTCTCAGTCTTCAGATCTGCCTCTGCCTCTGCTTCATATGTGATCTATGCACCCACTGCTCCTCTTGTCCCACTACTGTCTTAAGGCTGTCGTAGCTCGCATGTGATTCAAGAGATAAACTGCTCAAGAATCCCACCTTACTTCTATGTAGCTCCTCTACATATCCATGTCACCCCACCTCTGTGGTTCATGAGCACTCATGACTGCATCATCTTCTGACCCATCATCTACCACAACAGCCTTGGAAGAAGAAGCTTCCTTGTCTTTTTTCTTCTGAGGACAATTGCTGGAAAAATGTCGCATTTCACCACACTGGAAGCACTTCATCTCTAAGATTGGATGCCTCAAGGAATATCAGGATCCCTGCCTTCCAAACTAAAAAGTTTGAGAGACCATCCAGCCTGTCCTAATCACGCAATCCATGAGGAGCCATCTGCTCAGAATGTGTCGGAACTTCCTTTTCTCTTTACTAGAGAAATGGATCTAAGGCCCTTGGCGAAACAGGCACCTTCTGCTCCCTCTGACAACTGATTTCCCTGCTTGGAAATCTGCCAAATCAACTATGATTCAGATCTCTTTGATCCTCTGATCAAACTGCAAGTTTCTTTGGCTAGAAACTCTCTGAGAAGTTGATCTCCTCCGGCACTTTGTCACTTGTGCTAAGGCTAAAAATCTGAAAACTGCGTTGTCCTACAGCTAGAACCTTCAGATTCTTGCTGGTGACCCTCCTAGATCTGCAATTGCTCTGATACCATGTGGAGATTTCTGAATCTTTACAATTTATGCAGAAAATATTTACTGTTAATCTAGTTATGCTACTCCTACTTTAGACAAGTTATTAACTGAATAAATTCAAGTTAAAATCGAAGCAAATCACATAATAGATCTCCACCAATCCAGATCTAGAATAAGTTCATGCACACATAGACAAAGTGACACAGTTATTTCTGGACAAATAGTCCCCGGAAAAACCCAATGCGGGAAAACTGGTCTTCTGGCTGCTGGAGGGTTTTATTATTAATAATTTTCTAAATACAAGCCTGGGTTCCAGATCTGGAAAACCCGACAGAGAAATATTAGAGCTACAACTCACTAGCTGATCTAGGTCCAAAATAATGACTAATCCACACCCTCAAACGGGGTTTACAGAACTCAGCCAAAATTAGGGCCTAGAAACCCTAGCGCTGCCCCTAAAGCCTCTGCATCAGCCTCTGAAGCCCCTCTGACCCTCAACGCTGCTCTGGAAAGGGCTGCTTACCCCAGACTGGGTGACGCAGTCCTTACGCTGCCCCTTAGTGTCTCTGCGTAACATCTGAGGGCTTCCTGTTGAAAATCACGCTGTCCTTGAGGGACTGCGTTGTCCTTGCTGCTGCTGCTGCTCTCCTACTTCTGCACTGCCTCTCTGAGCTGATCTTTGCCTCTTGCTGATTCTAGACCCCAGGATTAGATCATCCCCTTGGCCTAAATTCACCTCTCTACAACTTAAACACTTCTGAGAATTCTTAGCAAACCCGCCCTAGTATCTCAGCTTAGCTTCAATGCTCTGCCTCTGTGTGTCTTTACAAATGACCCCAAGCCTTTCCTTTATACTTTTCTCGTTGGGAAACCAACGGCCATGATCAGATTTTGAATCAATGGCTAAGATTTAAAGAAAGCTTGATCCATTTGACTTAAGACAATTTCATCAAATGTTTAATTAAATTCACTTTAATTATTTAAGTTCCCTAAGTTTTAACTTAGGAAATACATTAAAATAATTAACTAATTTAATATCTCCTAAACCAGATGAAATTTCCCAAATCAATTTATGGGTCTTGTAGATCAAGTGTACTCTAGTCCCTCCACAAAATTTGGGAGCTAGAGCACAACCGATGCTACCCCAAATACACAAAATCTCAACAGTGGCTCCACTATAATCATGAAAAAACGAGCTGTTGTGCTTGGGGAGATTATCTTGCCGTGTATACTTTCATTTTGGTGCAACAACAAGACTTTGGGGTTCACATGTGGTGTCTTGCTTCCATTTTCATGGTATGATTTCTGGTTATGTGCTTATTTTCTATGTGCTATAATTTCCATTGTTATTTCCACTCACCCTATAGATCTACTAGTGTTTAGTTACCTTGCACTAGTATTTGGATTGGAGAATTATTCTAGAATTGGACATTTTTGTTGATTTTCGGTTAAATTGCTAAGATTTCCTTTTCATTATATTATCTAAAATCCCAAATGGATCTAACAATTCATCTTGATTTTGTGTAGAACTTTTTTGTGAACCAGATCTCAAACGTGAGGGGACATTCTTGGTTGGACTATCTCACTCTTGAGGAAAGAAGGGGAAGGATTCACATATTGTTTTTCTCCCAAGTCTCATCATTTGATTTATGGTGCAGGGAACTCCTTGACCTTGACTTTGTTGCAAAAGATCTACTTCACAACTATTTTCTCAAAATTATATTGTGCTTTTATTGAATCAATTTGCTAATATAGCGCAATGCTATTGGCTAGACTAGGAAAGGATTTATACTCTAATCCTTGATCCAGTTCCTTGTGGATTAGTTGTACATATTTTCTCACATTATTCTTTTGTATCATTTATTAATCCTTTGAGTGCATTTTGCAGAAAACAAATCAGATTTAGTTAGGAGTTTACTCATCTAACTTTTGTCAGGGATTTAGGCTTGAAAGGTTGGAAATTACTTTAAAAAATTTTGCATGCCATAACCACTATTTGGGACCAGAAAATCCTCAAGGTTGTGGACCTTGGAGGCTGCTTTTCACCTCTACCAGATTGTGGACATTTGGAGGAGGCTCGTCCTTTTTCCTTGCACAAGTTCTTCATCTTAAGTGGTTGACCCTTGAGCAAAAGTCCTTCAAGAAATTTTCAGACTTGCTTTGAATAATCCTCTTGTAACTCATTTCCATCAATTCTTGTAAAATTTCCTCACTATTTTCTTGAGGGGGGATTCTATTGTTTCAAAGCTAAATTTTAATTGTAAAACCCTCCTTGAAGTTTGAGCCCTTCCTCACTAACAAAGGGGCTCTTATCTTGTAACATCATAATAACAAAAGCGACATTTTTCTCTTGGAACTTGGGAAACCATCCCCTTGGCATCCATTCTATCTCTCTTTTGGGAGAAGACCCTCTTCTTGTGTATTGTTTCATTAGCTTTCCATTTCTTTTCCTGAAGTTGGTTGTAGTTTCATTATGCTCTCTTTTCATTTGGAAAGCTAATATTTCATGGTCACATGTTAATTATTTACTTTTCATTTCATGCCATCTAGTTGCAATTTCATTTACTTACCTCAAGTTTCATGCTCGACTCATTTGCAAGCTTGTTTCATTTGGAAAATCTACTTTGAGCAAATCTCTGTACTTGGAACAGATTTTTCAAGTTTATTCTAGCTTGAACAATCTAATTCTCTATCTTGGTTCATTTTCTCAACTTACGTTCCATTTAAAAATTTGAGCAGCTCATCAGCCTCCAAATTTTCTTGTGCTTTATGATGCAATTTTCACTTGGATAATTATCATAAAATGTTACAGTGAAGATACATTTTTCAATTCAAGGCACTTGAGTTGGTATTGTAACCATTGAGCTAATTTTCTTTCATTGTTTTCATTGAATAATTGGTACATGTTTCATTGAGCATCATTACAAGCTTATGGCATATTGCGCTTAATGTAATCTTATTAACAAATTTCATTTGCTATCTCTCTATTTGAAGCACATTGTTATCAATATATCTCTTTGAAGACATTTCAATAACATTTAGGCATTTCACTTGCACATAAAACTTGGGCTTGCATTTTTAAAATCTACTTCCAAGCAAAAGCTTGATTGAATAGAAATTTTAGGATAAGTCCTCCTGATTTTCTTTTGCTTGTGTACGGAGTAAGGTTAAAATACATGACCTCGCAGTTCTCTTGTGGTCGAGCCCTTGTAGGAACGACGGCACGTGGATTGCAAGGAGCTTGGGAAGGGTATCATTAACAACAAGTGTGCCTCCTCAGCCCATCCTTCTTGCAACTCACCCCAATCTTTACTTTGTTGTAAGAAATCGAGGGAAGATTTATCACCATAGATTAAGCATTTAATTAAAATCAACCAAGATAACTTGCATTTCACGTACTCTAAATTGGCATCATCTCATTTTGCATCAATTTGATTGGTGGGTGTTCTATCTTACTTGCAATAGTTTATTGTGTCTCTCTTGTACTTGTTATCTAAACTTTTGCTCATGGCCATTTGATGTTGTCCTATTTATTTGAGCATTCCTCTTAAAGAAAAAGTTTCTTTTTTGCAGGTTGTATCTTATTGCTCATATTATTTCAATATATTTTGTATTAACATTTGTCTTGCAACATTGCTTATCATTGTAACTTTAAGTGTTATTTCCATTTTGCAAGTATATCATCTCTACTTGAGCATTGTTTATAAGGCATTGGTTTCTCATCTTTACTTTGTTAAATGCCATATTGAGCTTAATCGACTTTATCTTTTACATTGTTCATTAACTCTTGTACTTGTTAATTTAAGATCAAGTTGCATTGGGAAGTGATTGCCTTGCCCTTATCTCCTAGAACTTGCTGTTTTCAACAAGTCTTTCCTTTAGAAACCTTCCTTAGGGTCCACCACCCTTGGCTTTAGCAAGGAGAGAGCCTATACAGAGAGAGTTGGGATTAGGTGACAGCGAAGGCCACACCTTGTGGGGCTGAGGAATTTTCCCACATTAACTTAGGTGTGTAAGCGAGGCAGAAATAGTTCCAACCTCATTGGATTTCATATGGAGAGGGTAGAATTTTAGATTCCACTCAAAATCCAGCAAACTTAACAATTTTTAGGATTTCAAGATTGGGTGGATTGCAACGTTTCCGTTGAATTGTCATGTATGAGGGTTGCAGTGTATGGAACTAGCCATCCCTCAAGGGATCTCTTTTGTATGTGTGATATCCCCAGAACAAAACCTCTCAAGGCCAAGTGAGATCAACTTCATTAGGGACATACCTTTTCAAATGTTTTTACTATTGTTTAAGTTATGTCAACTTCCGGAACCAAGTTTTCAAGCCATGGCTCAAGGATGTGGATATAGGGTGCCAATCTCAATGATCAATGACTATTGACCCAATTAATGGACATGGATAATCGAGAGAGATGGAAAGCCATAATTATGGACTACCCTATACATGCATTAAAAATCAATGCCCTCCCAGTAGCTATGTCACATGGTTCAGGTTAGAATTCGAGTTCGACAATGATTAAATCGATTTGAATTCGAATTTCCAGATAAAATTCGATTGAAGTTCAACACTAAATTCGACTATCTATATATATTGAAGTTCAACACTAAATTCGACTATCTATATATATATATATATATATTACTCATTATTATAATAATAGGAAGCCATACTCTACGTTAATATAAAGAACTTGTGAAATAAAATAGTATTTTAGATAGAAAATTTATATTATTTTATGTAAAGTGATGTAAGATTATATTTATAGTAAGAATTTAAATCATAAATATTATATATATTTTATATAATTTATTAGCATGGGTGATAATTTTTTTACTATCTCCAATTAAAAATAAAAAAATCCAAGTGATAGCCCACAACGAGTTTGAGTTGGTAAAGAACGATAGCACATGATAATTTTGGCATATAAAACCAATATAACAAACATCGCGAGTTTTTCAAGCGGCGGATTTAATCGGCGATTTTTTGAACGATTTTTTGAAAAAATCGTTATCGCGATAAAATCGCGATTTTTCACCGGTAAAAATCGTGGCAGCGTCGGACAGCGACTTTATAATAAGATTTTTGGTTTTTTGTTTGTCATTTTTAGTTGGACAGACTTGCTTATGAGAGCCAAGAAGGGAAGGAGGAGAGCCAAGGAGGGAGATACGTGATTTACAAGCCCAAGATTGGACAAAAGTGAAGAATTTCTTGCAATCCAAGCGAACAAAAATCGAATTTGGACCAAGTGTTTCCGACAAAACGTTTTTCCAGGTATGGGCATCAAATTTGACCCTTTTTTTTTTGTTTTTTTCTTGTTCTTCCATGGGTTTCTATTACCCATGTATTTTTCATCATTTGTGATTGCATTTGGTTGTGTTTTTTGTTTTTGTTTTTGTTTTATTGAGAGGAGAGGGTTTATTTTGGTCAAAAATGCAAAAAACCGTTTGTTAAATTTTGTTTTTTATATTTCTTCTTGTGCTCTTAGTTTCTTCCAATTATTTTTGCTTGTGTTTCAACATGTATTTTTTCCCATTATTTTTGGATTAAGTTGAGGGTTTTTTTTTGTGAAAAAAATCAAAATGTTGTATGTAAAATTGTAATTTTTTTATTTTATTTTTTAACTGGCAATTTTTCTTGTGCCCTAGGTTCAAATTTCAACATTCAAACTTCAAACTTCAAAGTTTCCAACATGCCAAGGAAATTAGATCCTTTATGGGAATTTGGTGAACCTGATGGGGGGTTTGACCGATCAAACTTGACTTGCAAATTATGTGGTCAACACATGACAGGGGGGATATACAAGTTGAAATACCACTTGGCACAAATTCCTGGGCATGAAGTAGGCCCTTGCAGAAACACCAATCCAGAAATAATCAAAAGAGCCATGAACTCATTGGGAGAAATAGAAACCACTAAACTCAGCAAAGCAGCTCTGAAAAGTCAAATATCAGGGTTTGGAGTTGACCGTGAGAGTGGTAGTGGCTCTTCAGCATCAGCCTCTTCTACAGGCAGCCCCGTAGCTGCCTCCTCATTTTTTGTTCCTAGAACCACTCCCGGGGCACAGCTATCTATCTCGTCCTTTCTTAAAAGAAAGGAGAAGGAAGAAGCCGATAAGTTGTTGGGCAAACTGTTTCTTTGGAGTGATATTCCTTTCAATGTTGCCAGGAACAATCCATTTTATCAGGCTGCGATTGATGTTATCAGTGTTGTTGGCCCAGGATACAAAGCCCCTTCAAATAATGACCTTAAAGGGTGCATTCTGCAAAATGAGAAAGCTGACTGCACCAAGAGATTGGAAGAGTTAAGGGCATCATGGGAAGTCACAGGATGCACTGTGATGTCAGATGGTTGGACTGATCAAAGGGGTAGGACCCTTATTAACTTCTTGGTCAGTTGTCCCAAGGGGAAAATGTTTATGAAATCTGTTGATGCATCTGCACATGTCAAAGATGCAAGATTATTATGTGATTTATTAGATGTGTTCATTATGGAGGTTGGGCCCCAAAATGTTGTCCAAATCATAACGGACAACGCTACAAACTATGTTTCAGCTGGCAAGATGCTTATGGAGAGGTATCCGAGCATATTTTGGACACCTTGTGCTGCACATTGCCTTGATTTGATGTTGGAGGACATCGGAAAGCTTGATTTTGTCAGTGATATTGTAGAATCATCAAAGAGAATCACAAAATTTATATATAACCATGGATTTGTGCTTCATTTGATGAGGACATTCACCAACAATAAGGAGTTGGTGCGGCCTGCTATTACACGATTTGCCACTACTTTCATCTCTCTTCAATCCCTCTTGAATTCTAAGTGAGAATTGAAGAGAATGTTTCTTTCAGATGAGTGGCGTGCTTTGACTATCAGCCGCAAATCAGAGGGACAGGCCATCTGCAGGTTGGTGTCATATCAGAAAAGTTTCTGGGCTGGAGTGGAAGAGGTGTGCAGCATTAGTGAACCTTTGGTAAAGGTTCTTAGATTGGTGGATGGAGAGAAGCCCGCAATGGACTACTTGTATGAGGCCATGGATAGGGCCAAAGAAGTTGTTCGCAGCTATTATGATGATAAGGGTGATGATGGGTTTCAGAGACAACTTCTTTTATGGGAAGTGATTGATGATCGATGGAACAACACACTCCATCGTCCCATTCATGCCGCAGGGCTCTTCCTGAACCCCGCATTTGCTTATTCATGTGGTTTTCTATTTGATGCTGAGGTCATGGATGGTTTTTTCAGTTGTGTTCAGAAGATGGTGCCAACTCCATCAGAACGTTCAGAGATATCCAAAGAGATGGAGGTATACAGAATGGCAGGTGGCACCTTGAGCTTCGACATGGCTGTCCAGGATAGGACTGCTAAAATGCCAGGTAAGATTTTCATTATTTTAAAATTTTTCTTATGTTTGTAACTTTATAAGTTTATCTTATTTGTTGAAACTTGTAACTTGTAGATGCATGGTGGAGGAGCTACGGTGGCAAATTACCAAAACTCCAAAAACTTGCCATTAGAATACTCAGCCAAACATGTAGCGCTTCAAGATGCGAGCGCAACTGGAGTGTATTTGAAAAAATACACACCAAAAAGCGCAACAGGTAAAAAACTTAACATATCTAAACTGATTTTTTGAATTCATTAAATATTTTTTTTTAAATATTTAATTTATTAATTTATGACCCTTGTACAGGTTGAAGGGTCAGCGGCTCAATGACATGTTTTACGTCTACTACAATCTTAGATTGTGGGTGAGACAACTTGAGAGGACCCCTAACATGGAGGCCATCTCTTTAGATGCGATTGACACCACTGCTGAATGGAGGGTTGAGGCTGAGAGGCCTGTCATGGAGTCAGCCCCTGATTGGATAGAGCAGGAGGTAGTGGAGGGGGTGGACGAGGAGGAGGAGCAGCAGCAGCAGCAACAGGAGGAGCAGGAGGAGGAGGTGACACCACCTACCACTACTACCGGTAGAGGACGTGGTCTGCCTCCTTTAGCTCCTAGTGGTTCAGGTTCCCGTTCTGGTGCTTCATTTTTGACTTCTAGAGCACGACAGAGCCCATTGCCAGTCCCGCCAGCTTCTTCATCTAGAGAGAAAGGCAAAGTTGTTGTATTTTCTCGCAAGAGGGGCAGAGGAAATCAATAGTATAGGACCATAGGTTATATGGTGCATTGACATTCCTTTATATATGACATTATGACTCATGATGTGAGATACATTATTATATTTTTTGTTGATATTTTGAGGCTGAGTTGACTCTTGAGACTCAGGACTTAGTATTCAGGACAGGATTCAGTTTTATGTGTGATGTAGCACTAGACATGATATTACACATCTTATATATTAGTTTTTTTTTCATATTTATGTGTCAATACATTTATTTTATGTTGTAGATGCTTTAGATATTAAAAAAATTGAAAAAAAATGAATATTTTTGTATGTGCCGATTTTTTCTCGATTTTTACGATTTTTTCCCGATTTTTACGATTTTTTCCGATTTTTTCCCCTCGGCGATTTTTTCCCAATCGCGATTTTTGTTACTTTGTATAAAACACAACCACTACTGAAAAAACAAAGGTGAGCCAATCAGATTCTATGTAACCCACGAGGGTACAACTATCGTGGTACAGGTGGCATCAATATTTGCTTTGGCTCTCTTTTCTTCCCCAAATCGCAATCAGCGTAAATTTCCCAAAGATATGCACACAGAGATCCATCAAAGAAAAGATTCGACAAGATGTAGAAATGGACTGGGAAGTAATTGTTGACGACCAGAAAGTAAGCGTTTGAGGCTTCGTACCTACACAGTTCGTTCTTACAGAGTAGGGTTTAGTGGTTCTGTACCAATTTATGAGTTCAATTACCTTTGCCAAATTTATTAAAATGCAATAGGATTGAGTCGCCGAACCTTAGGTGAATTTCAAACGAGTGTGACCTTTGTTTTGAGGTTCGTCGAACTTTGAACATCAAGATTGCTAGAATGGTAGAATGTTTGTTAATAGATAACCCACCTTCCTGTTAGTTTTTGTAACATCGAAGAGGCCAAAACACGTGTTCTCCAAAACCTAGAAATCAGTGCCTAGAAATCAGTGCTGGAAATTCCACCTAGAGATAGCTCAATTAAATTAACTGACCAACATTTAAATTTTCACTAAGTCTAACTTAGAAAAATTGGTTAATTAATAGTAGTTAATTGAGAAAGGTGAGAATTCTCTAGAAACTCACACAGATCGACGTAGAGATGATCTCAGCCATTGATTAAGTTTTAATCATGATCGTTGAAGTCCCAACTAGAGATTATAAGAAGCGGTTGATGGGTAGATGGAGAACACACCATTTACAAATGCTCAATGATCAAGGCAATTCAATTTCCCAATGGCAAGTGATTCAGCAATGAGATCGAGCGAATGATCAAGTAGCAGGTCGCAGAGGGGCAGTAGAGCATATTTTTGGAGGAGTTTCCAATTTCGGGGAGGCAGTGAGAGGAGGTCGAGATTATTCTCTAGGAGGTTGCACAAGAGTTGTGCAGTGCCTCAAGGGTGAAAATCGATTAAGCCAATCAGGAGGTGATTCAATTGCTTAGTGCCGAGAAATTCTTCCAGAGGGGCCAGCGAATTTATCTCAGAGGCAAAGGCAGTCAAAATCGAGCACACAAGGGTAATTCCAGGCAGTGCAAAGTTCAGCCTGCGCAAGGCCTACGCAACGCTTGAGTTGGAGTCGTTTGTGGGTGCAGACTGAGCCAAGATTGCTTGTGGACGAGAGTAATTTCCCTTGGATATTTTTGTCAGTATTTCTCTCAAACAAAGACGACAATTTGGCATCTAGTTTATTGTACTCTGAATTTTCGTTGTTGCATAATAATAAAACCCTCAACTATTGCACCGATTTTCCCACATTGGGTTTTTTCGAGGACAATTGTCCAAAAATAACGATGTCATTTTTATGTGTGTGCTAGCATTTCTCAGTTCCTATTTTTTGCTTTCGTAGTATTTTTTTATGGTGAATAAATTGTAGTGAATTATTCGTTGTTTGTCGTAGCAAATAAATTGTTTAATAATTAACTAGTTATAAGAATAATTTCCAGTTGTTGCATTCTCAAGGAATTTCCAGTGACATTCTCTTTTATCTTTCACTTTCATCCTTTTACTTAAATTTTTTACATTACCATGAAATGAGTCAGGATGTTTGAGAGTGGTTCCGACGTCATTGGATTTCAAATGGAGAAAGTAGAATTTTAGATTTCACTCAAAATCCAATAGACATAATAATTTTTTAGGATTTCAGGGTTGGAGGGATTGCAACGTTTCCATTGGATTTTGTCATGTATAGGGGTGTAGAACTAGTTTTTAATGAATAGTACCAAGCTCTCTATGTACCTTGATGTTAGTGGCATTGCTTGTTGAACTCCTCTATCATGACCTTAATAAAAATGTACCCATCACTCAAACAAAACCTTGACTTGACATGATATATCTTTTCTATCTTATTTTAATGCTTAGAGGGGGGAATCTATGCCAATGATCCCAATATAGGCAATGATTTTGATGGTATGTAGGTATTTGTTGTAGCATCATTTCTTTTGCATGCTAGAGGCCATCTAGAGCCTGTTTGTTGATGTATTTTTTATTTAGAGATGGATTGCACTAAGTGCTAATTGGACCAATTTTTGGTCCAATTTTTTTACTGGTTCGTTCTGGTTCTGACCAATTCTCGGTTCAAAGGGTTTTCCGATTCGTTCACCTGTTTGATTTTGATAGCATGGCTCCCATGCACCTCAAAACCCTGAGGTTGCTCAATATACAGCTACTCCTCAATCACCCCGTTGAGGAAAGCAATCTTCACATCCATCTGATGTATCCTACTATCCTCCACCCCATCTCTAAAGCAATGGACATAACTACTCTAATGGATGCATAATCCACTTCCTCTTGCTGGGAGCATAGTATTAAAAACCAGAACTAGTGACCGGACCGGTGGACCTAATGGACCGGCTTTCGAACCGGAACCAGTCAAACCGGGACTGGTCAAATCTCAATGAACCGGTTTTTAAAAAAATACATTAAATAATTAATTTTTAATAATTAAAAAAAAAACTACTTTTAAGATTTGCAACCATGATTCCAATCCAATAGAGACAAAATATGCAAAGTTTGCTCATTTATATACCACGTAAAGGTGAATATATCAAAATGGCACCGAGTGCAATACATATATGACACATCATATTAGTGATCAACATTATCACTGAAACTTCTCATCATGATCAAACTCAATTGGTTGAGTCTCGACTCCCAAACTTGACCACTGCTCAAGTCACAAACTTCTCTATTGGTTCAATGACTTGAGTCTCAAACTTCTAAAGGTATTCTGCCCTAATATGCCCTATTACTTCATTTGGTGCTCCACATGGCTTTACATGGCCTCCTATCCCAGCCAAGTGTTGTTTGAACCTGTAAATACTAATGTTGCAAAAATCGCAATCGAGATCAAATTGGCAAGGGTCCAAAAAATGAAAAATCACAAAAATCAATAAAAAATCAATAAAAATCTGCAAAACATCAGAAACATTAAGAAAATATTTAAAAAGGCATTTTTTCACTTTTTTAAATATCTAAAGCATCCACGACTTTTGACGATTTTTTGGCAACTTTTATGATTTTATCGCGATTTTTTCATTTTGGTAAAAATCTTGGTGATTTTTATGATGGTTTGGCAATTTTTTCAAAATGAAGAAATCGCCGATTAAATCGTCATGCAGAAAAAATTGCAATTTTCGCAACGCTGGTAAACACCCCCTCCTGCAATAGATTTTTGGCAATATTTGTAGATCATTTTGCCATCAATCATATCACAATGAGCCCATGTAGTGTCCTTGGCTTTTGGAGGCATGATGGCTAACTACTCAACTCAAACTCTCTATTGTTCCACTATTCCAGCAAAAACTCAACACTCTCCAAGCTCCCAATCAAACTCACAAAAGCTCCAAATGAGATGTGTGAGATAAATGAGAGGGGTGACCTCCTTTTAAAGGATTGGAGGGGGTGTTTTTAGAGAGAAACAACCCTTGTTTTCCCTCCAAAACCACCTGGAACCTTCCTAAACCGCATCTGGTGGGTCCGTCGCGGCCTTGGCAGCGAACTGGTCGGACCAGTTTTTTGGGCGACAGGCCACCTTTAACTGAGTTTTTTTGTCGATTTGACCGATTACCGATTTGAACCGGCCATGCATTGAATAATGACAAAAGACCATATGTTATCCAGCAAGGAGGAGTGGCCAATCTCTGAAATTATACAGTGATTTGTCCTCTGGTATATTATGTAAAATATGGATGGCAGCGCCATCAATCTTCGTCTCAAAAATCAATATACAATAGCAATATTCTAGCAAGAGATTCAACCTTGAATGACTATGTAATATAGAGGCATGCACGACAAATAAGAGGGATATTGTCCCTCAATTAACAACAACTAAATAACCCCCCAAAGATTGATGATTCGGTCCCTTCTTAGGTCTGATATGGCTCACTGAAAACATAGTATTAAAAACCGGAACCGGTGACCAGACCGGTGGACCTAATGAATGGGGTCTCGAACTGGAACCGATCAAACCGGGACAAGATTTGTAACCATGATTCCAGGCCAATACATACAAAATATGCAATGTTTGCTCATTTATATACGATGTAAAGGTGAATATATCAAAATGGCACCGAGTGCAATACATATCATCAACAAAATACATAAGCAATGAAGCTGCAAATGGCCTATAAAGTCCAAAAACAATGCTACAAGCTATGAGGCCATTGGCCTACTACAACACTACATATCAGTATCAACAACATGAACACTCCTCATTATGATCAAACTCGTCACCACTACTAGACAAGAGATCATCAACATGAGCTACATAAATAATATGGCTCAAAGTTTGAGGACTCCTAAAACTCCTCTACAACTTTAGTAGTAGTAGTAGTAGTACTATAGTAGTATTAGCAAAAATAGACATCAAAACTACAAATCATTGATCAACATGGTCACTCATGAAACTCATCATTGATTCATCGCTACTAGAAATGGGATCATCAACAAGAGATACATAAACATCATCTAGTTCAAAGTCTTCAAACTTGGACTGCTCAACCTTATAACATGATAGAAATAGAAAAAGTTTAACATGTCTAACCAATGATTTTGGTTTGAGTGAAGGGTTCATCTACTCAACCTTAAAATGTGGTAGAAAAAGATAAGCATGCCGAACAAGTTGTTTTCCTTTGAGTGAAGGGTACATTCTTGTTAAGGCCACGGTAGGAGAGTTCAACCATCAATACCACCAACATCAGCAAAGTTCAACAATAAATGCCACCAACATCAAGGTTCTTAAAGGGCTTCATGCTCTTGATCAAATGCCAATCTCATACCCTCACACATGATAGAATCAAATGGAAACATTGCAAACCCCCAAACCATTAAGTCTACTAAATTGTGAGTGAAAACTAAAATTCTAGTTTCTTCATATGAAATCCAATGAGGTCGAAACCACTCTCAAACATCCTGACACATTTCATGGTAATGTTAAAAATTTAGGTAAAAGAATGAAAATGAAAAATAAAGGAAAAGTCACTTTTACTTTAAGAATTTAACATTACCATTAATTGCCAACATTGCTAGGGTTGAGATGTGTCAGGCAAATGAGAGGGTAGGCATGCTTTTCTTGGAGGGGATGTTTTTGGAGGAAAACAACCTTAAAATTCCCTCAAAACAGCTCCAAAACTCACAAAAAAGCATTATGTGGGGTCCATAGCTGGCCTGGCAATGAACCAATCGTTTTTGGATGGAACTGGCCGATTTGACCATAAATCGGTCGGCTTCGTCCTAAACCAGTCGGTCAACACCAATTGGACCGGTTTTTTTGGCGAATAGGAGGGTCAAACTCGGTTTTTCTACCGGTTTGACCCGATCAGCTAATGAACTGGCCGGTTTGACCGGTTTCCAGTTCAAGCCGACCGATTTTTAATACTAAGGCTGAGAGAAACCTCTCCCCATGAACCTCATTTTGTACTCCTCAACACTGCCATCAACTACATGTTTGATCTTATAAATCCATAGAGAAGTGACCACAGACTTTCCATACAATCTCGACACTATGTCCCATACAACATTCCTCATGATGGAGCTATACTCCACCATGGCATCCCTATAGACTTGCTCATCTGCATCCTCCTTAAAAGTGGAAGGCTCGGACTCGCTAATGCTTCTCGATAATGCCAGATAACTGGAAAATCTTGTCGACGGACTACTCTGCCTGAAGGTGTTGCTAGGAGCCTCCAAATGCTCCTTAGCATCCCTCAAGGTATGTTCGGTCCATCTTAGCTTCCTCCTGGTAGCGCTCGAAGACATATCTAGCTCATCCTCCAAATCTACGAACTATGTCCCTGTTGTTAGTGTTGCTAGTCGTTGTTGAGCCTTAGGAGCTTCTCACTCCCGACCCTCTACCCTTGCTAGCTCTTTCTCATGAGACCTCCCAAGGGTCCTACCTTCATCAAATATGACATTCGGACTTAACATAACTCTCCTCTAGAATATAGACTCGATAGGCTTCTAAGACCTCACTGTAGCCCACAAATATGCCCCTTTTTAATAAGGGCTCCAGCTTAGTCCTCTTCTCTATGGGAACGTGGAAATAGACTAGACTATCGAAGATGAGCAAATGGCTCACATCCTGTTTCACTCCTGTAAACATCTCCTCGAGAGTCACGTCCTCCAATATCCTATAAGGACTCGTGTTTTGCACATATAAGTTGTATTGCAAGCCTCCATTATGGTCCTATTTTTTCTCTCAACAAAAGCATAGGCAATCCCTGATCAGAGATTAGTACCCTCTCTGCCTCCATTATGGTCCTATTTTTCCTCTCAACAACCCCGATCTGCTGAGGGTTGTAAGGTATCATGAACTCCTCCTTAATCCTTGTTGTCCTACAAAATCCCTGGAACTCGTTGAAGGTATACTCACCCCCATTATCTGATCTCAACACCTTAATATTCCTCCCAGTCTAGTTCTCCATAAGAGCTTTGAACTCCTTAAACTAATAAAAGACCTAATCCTTGGTTTTTAGGAAGTAATTCCAAGTTTTTCTGGAAGAGTCATCTATGAATGTCACAAGGTACAAAGACCCTATGATTGACGTCACTTACATAGGACCACAAATGTCTTAGTGCACCAAGTCTAGCACTTCCATAGACCCGGTCTCCCTTTGAGGATACACGGCCTTGGCCTACTTGGAAAGCACACACCCTTTCACACTACATCCTACTCTACACTGATCTCTGGAAAACAAATAACCATTTTCTACAACAGAGGGAGATATTTGTAGTGTAGGTGTCCCATCCTCCTATCACATATCTCACTCTGGCTCTCACTCTCATGTATGAGAGCCTTCATCGGTTATTCTCTCAACAAATAGAGATCCTTCTCCCTTCTCCCAATTACTCGCTTCTTGCTAGGGCCAATTCCTTTCAACCCAAAAGCCACTTCAATTCCACTAAAGCTGACTTCTAGTCCTTTGTCTTCTATGGTCGAAAATGAACGTAGATTATTCTCCAGACCCGATACGTACAATACTCTGTTCACCTCCATGATACCACCTAAGTGCATCTGAAACTCAATACTAAAAGTTCCTTTTACTGCATACTTGGCCTTAACACATGTATGTCCCTAGGCTCAATGGTCATGTTAGTGAAGACGTCTCGAGATCCCACCGTGTGATGAGATGCTCCACTGTCCACAAACCAAACACCTCTCGTGACAGTTCCAGAAAGGCATGACCCAAAGGAAAAGTTTTTTCTCGAACTTTTCGGCCATCTCATCCGTATGTACAATGGTTGCCATAGTTGTCTTTCCCTTGCCCTTCTTGTCTTGACACTGACTAGCAAAATGCCCAAGCTTGTGACATGCGAAGCACTTGACTTTGTTCATGCCCTTCTCCTTTTTATTTTGTGAAGGTCCTCCTCCACTTTGGTTTTGTTTGGCCTTCCCTTTGCCCTTTTTCGCTTGTTTAGCAAGAGAAATTTCATCTTTATCCTCAGTACCCTTTCGTTGTCCTCTGATCAATGAGTTTTCCCAAATCTCCTTCTGGATGAAGTCATCCCACAACCAACTCCAACCAGGGAGTTGTTGTCTAACAAGGATCCCATCCACAAAGGTAGTCCAATGCATAACACAACCTTTCAAAGCAACTTTCACAAGCTCTATATCAATTAGAATTTTTGCAACAGTTGCAAGCTCATCGCAAGCCTATTAGATCCTCGTTCATCTTGATGTTGTTTAACTTCTCCCGCAGCACCATTTTCCCGTTTTCATATGTGCTCTAATAAAGACCGGACATAACTACTAACATCTAACGTCTAGTGTGCTTCCCTCATATGTGATGAATTATGTGATCCTCACACCATCCAAAATTACACACCTTTCTTTCATATCTTTGAGAGTATGCTCTGTTGCAAGGTTTGGATCTAAAGTAACTTAAATGTCTGTGTTCACAAGATCCCACAAACCATTCATTTTCAAATCATGGTAATTCGCTCCTTCTAGGGACAAATATTAGCAGCCCCATCCAACATGTCTTCATATCGCAAACTACTCACAAATCGACCATGGCCATAAAATCTAACTGTACAATTTAAAAATAATTTTTTTGGTAAAAAAGAGAAACTCGTTGTTGCAAACTCTAGCGATTTCGGATCTCTCTCTCAAAGTTATCGAGAAAGCTCTGATACCATGTTAAATCTCCTAATACCAGCCTAGATTTATTTTCTCGTGGCAATTATTTATTCCCAACAATTTATTTAATTAACAAAATAAATACTGAATTACCAAAAAAAAAAATCACAAGTATTTCAACATCTAGAAATATATGCAATAAAAATCAATCAGAGAGATCAATCAGACATTGCAATAGAAATAATTCACCAACAACAATTCTTTGTTAGTTATTAATCTGAAAAATCAAGGTTTTAACCCACAGAGAATCTACAAAGAAGATTACAGTGACAGAAACCTGCAACTCGGCCCCGCTAGAATAATTCAACCAAGGAATATTGATCAGCTAGAAATCGACCTTTGAAGAAATTCGGCTTGATGAAAATTGGTCCACCTCTCACCAGAAAATTGGCCTCTGCACCTAGCTCTCACTTGAAAACTATGCAATCAGAACTCGGCCTTGTCAAATCTGCCTCCCCAACAATTGTGCCTCCTTCTCACTTCAACAAATCAACCTCTCCAGTTACCAAAAATCAGCCTCATGGAAACACCCTAAAACTATCCATGTATTCTTCTTCCTTCTCCTTAGTCAAACTGAGCCTCACACTCCATAAAATTCTCTCTCCTTGACAAAATTGCTTTCCCAAAAATGTTGTAGTTGCCCATCTCTCTTTTGTTCGTATTGTCTTCACCTCTTTGCTAGGCTTATTTTATAATCTTCGTTAATCCCATATACCTAACCCTTGTCTCCCTTCTAGAAGATCTTGGAAATTAGTGGTTGAGATTATTTCTAAGTCACATAATAATTAAATTATTTATCCTTAGAAAATGACTTATAGTCCACAATAAATAATAAACTTTATTTATTTTACTTTCCCTAAGTTGGACTTAGGAAACAAGACCTAAATCACTTACTCCACCAAGCAACGACCTAAAGAGGCAATAAATCATCTTCCACATGCTAAGACACCAAAGCCTATGCAGAACACTTTTTGAAGCTACCAGAAGCTCCAACATATTTTTGGTAAATATTTTGTGAGAAATTTTAGTGAAGGGATAATGTATTGCCCTATCTTCCAAGAGAGAGACTTGGAACTCACTAGAAGTCTAGTGTCCCACATAGATTTTTAATTTCATATTTTGATTTTTTTAGCTTAGAAAAATATAATTTCATAAAATTTGGGTTTATTTTCACTCATTACATGGTTGAAGGAGTGAGAAATGGGTTGCTCCTTTTGGCATCATTTTTTGTCTTGTGGGTGGCAGAGTGAGACACACTGCTAGATAAGATAAGATAGTGTTATTAATGCCCAACAAATGACCACAAAAGTTGGTCAATGGCGCTAAAGGATACATCCAATACGAGTACAATGTGCTAGTGCAAATGCAAATCCTAGAAAATGCCAAACATAAATCTAGGGATAAAATTAAGTAAAGAAGGATACAACAAATAGGACAACCTCATAAACATGTATATAACCGGATCAAAAGCCCCTGATAATGAAGAAGACTATGATGTGAATAAGAATGCCTGAGTTTGATATCTAACAGTGAGGATGACAACAATAGTATTGGCTCGCTATCGGATTCCTCTGGATCCAACGAGGTGTCTGGCTACATGATTTTGGAGGGAGATGTAGGAGCGAGGGAAGGATAGAAGCTTTGGATAAGTCTCTAGCTTCTCTATTGAGGTTAGGGAGGACTCCGTTGAGGGGGTACCCTGCTTGATAACCTTTTGGAACTAATCCCTCTGATGCTCTAGGTGTGAGTGAATTGATGTGTTGTTCAACACCTCCACTACAGTCTTGAGGATACCGATTGGCCTCCCAAAGGAAGGGAGAAGGGGGGAGACGCCTAAGGGGAGACCTGAGGTCTCATTATTCTAAAATCTAAAATATTATAGAACTCAGCACGTCGCTTGTTGCTTCAATCAGCTAGATCAATCGGAAAGCATGATGCGATCGTCCAAATCGTCCCTACATGAGGTGGGGTATGTAGTTTCTCATATCTGTGTCTGAATATCTCCCTAATAAAGATGGCTAAGCATCTTTGGTCAGGATAACGAAAGAAGGTAGACATGGATTCTCCTAAATCTCTATAGATTTGGCAATGGTAGCACCCTGTGATTTCGTAGTATAGGGGGCACCTAAAAATGAGGTGTTGCTCTGTCTCTAGCTCCTAAAGGTGACACACCTAGCAAATCCTATCAAATCTTGGTATATGGCGGTCAGTCTCGGATCAGATTCAGTGAGAACCAACCCTAAGCTAGCCCAAAGGGATATTAAGTGAGTGCATCCAAGGTCTGTGCGTATATGTGGGCCAGATGATGATGCCATCCTATAACTCCATGAAATTCTCAAGTTAGAAGGACATCTTCAGGCCCATCGGAGGGGAGGGATTACAAGTGACCTAAATGTATCACTAAACTCGATAGCCATGGAAAGGATAGAGCTTACCTCATCTTTAATAGGATCCTCTTTTGTTGAAATGCGATTGTCATTCATGTCAACCCAAGCAGCACCAGAAGATTACTCGCCTTTGTTGACCAAAATAACATGGCAAATCATAATTTATAGAGTCAAGATCACCTCTATTGGATTCTCTTCATCATGTCGATTCCAACAGTATGTGGCATGTCACGAGAGCTCTCACAGTTTGAGAGAGATGCTTGCTCAAAGATGAAGTTCCCATCTTGAAGGTCAAAACCCCCAAATAAGGTGACATGGCAGCTTATCATTGGTTCATGGGCTTAGAAGAAATTCATTATGGTTGAAGGGATAATTATTAAAAGACAAATTATTTCTTACATTAATGTTGGCTCCAAACAATGAAATTTGAAATTCAAATTTCATCATCTTCACTCCTTCATTAAGTCAACCCCATTTGATTTTTGGCTCCAAACAAAAATTTCATTTTGAATTTCATTTTATTTTCCCTCCTAAAATGCAAGTCGACTCCCTCAAAAGTGTCTCCTCAAAAACTATATAAAGGCTCTTATTTTTCCCATCAAAGTGCGAATCTAACGTTGATCTAAAGGTCTAAAATCACCTGCAACCCAGCGTAGTCAAGCATATCTTAAGTGGTCGAAGTTCTGAATTTTGTTTGGGCTTAACATTTATTCTTTTTCCATGGGTATACGCTGGATTCTTTCTCTGTTGCAAGTGGAATTCGCATTGTTCTGAGGCCATAATCTTTGGCCTCTTTGAAGTTGTTTTTACAACGGATCATAGCTCTACGGCCTTGTGTTTTCAAGTAAAATTCAGAGATTCATGTGGAGTGTTTTTGGCCTCAAACATTTAAGCTAAATCTAGCCCTGTTCTTGCTCGGTTTACCTTTTATCTGGGCTAAGGCACGAGGCCTAATTTTGCTCAAGTTCAGTGCACTGTGCTTCGAAACCAATATTCAGCATACTAAAGTAAATATCGCTGATCTGAGGCATTAACCAAAGCAAATCTGTGGTTCTAAAATAGTATGGGGTTTCTCCCTTTTCTCTTGTCTTAAGGGTTTCATTGGCTTGTTTTGGTTCTGAGGCAAATTGTTTAAAACTATATTTGGCCCCTCTTAGCACAAAATATTGTTGGGTATCCTGAAGAAAACTTGTGACAATTCGGAAGTTAGATCTAATGCATAAATGTTGATTGCAGCATTGTGGTTCATTTCATTTGTTTATGGTGTTTTAAGCACATCTACAGATATTTGACTGTGTAAAACTCAGTGTTACACGGGGACTCGCCCCCCCCCCCCTCCCCCCTAGGGGTCTAGAATCCTCACCCCCCCGCGATTCGAGGTCTTGGGGACTTCTAGGGGACGTTTCCTAACGCTCCCAATTTTCGAAAATTTGGAGGGGGCGTCAAGGGGGACGTTTCCCCATCTGGAGGGGTCGAGGGGGCGTGAGGGGACAGGAGGGGACGGGAGGGGGCGGCTGGGGCCCACATGTAAAAAAAAAAAAAAAATTGAATGAAAAAAATATTAATAAAATCGATTTTTTTATTTTAAATTTAATTAACAATGAAATTTTAATTATAAATTAAATTGAATATATTCATAGGTTAACAATGAAATTTTAATTATAAATTAAATTGAATAAATTAAATTTTAATTATGATTTTAATTATAAAATCATAGGTTTTATAAAACCGGCCATATGATATATATTAACATTTCCGCGCGGCCATATGAATAACGATATACATTTGTGACTTTTCATTTCTGCCATAGTCGCCCGCCCGCCAATTGCCCGCCATTGCAGCGTGAGCACTGAGCAGTGAGCACCCCGCCGCCTAACATATGATACATTGATATACATTTCATGATTTCCGCCCGCCATTGCAGCGTGAGCAGTGAGCACCCTGCCGCCATTGCAGGTTGAGCACCCCGCCGCCTAACATATGATACATTGATATACATTTCATGATTTCCGCCCGCCATTGCAGCGTGAGCAGTGAGCACCCTGCCGCCATTGCAGGTTGAGCACCCCGCCGCCACTTCAACAGAGCAAGCCGCCTCCTCGAGCAGAAGCCAGGAACTCGGACTTGAGCAGAAGCCAGTGAGCAGCAACCGCCGCCTCCTCGAGCAGCAGCCGCCTCATCAACAGCCTCGGCCTCTACCTCGACCCTCCTTACAGGTAAGAAGGAAACCCCGGAACTGTCCTAACTGGTCAGCTTAGCCACCTCTGTTCTGGCTATGATAACATTTTTCAAATATGTCGCCTGACAACAAATAATTATAGAGATATTGCCCATATTTAAAGCTAACAAATAACAAGGATATATACGGAGTGTAGTCTGCAGAGAAGCCCCATGTGTCTAGGTTATAACAGTGGAAGCAACAAAATGAAAAGACCATTGTGATACGACGTAAAAACTTAATTGCAAATTAAGCACCTTTGACATTTCATGAACAGAGAGATCCAAGCAACTCAAGCTAAAGAAAAGCTTACAAATAATTTGATAAAAGTTTAAAACTATCGTGAATGCAGCAAAACCATGGAGGTACGCTACACATAGATGATTTCCGGCATCAGAAACACAAATAACAGATATTGATTATTGATAGATACCGATTTGTGATTAATGGAAGAAATTTTGTTATGTCGTGAACTCTTACATTTAGATAGGCAGTTTGATGTTTTATTGAGAAGAGTTTGAACTGTCTCTGAAGGGATGCTTTCTCATCAAAAAAGACCTCATCCTTATAGCCATATTGTAGTCTGTTGCAAATTGTTTGACGAAATGACACAATGAAAAATTAAACAAAACTCAGAAATTTTCATTTTGGTGAGAACAGATAATTTAATTTTTAAATTTATTAATTAATAATAATTAGTAATTAGTAATTACTATTAGTATAACAGATTTGAAATTTTCAATGTTCATTGTTTTATAACTTTTATAATTTAAATTTATTTCGAAATCGATTTTTTTTTTTTGCAATTGCAGCAAGTTTAAACCATGAGCCGAAGTCAGTCACCTAACAGTCGTGACAATGAGAGCACCTATAGTGATAATTCGTTACAAGACACAGACCAAGAAATTGAAGTTCAAAGCAGTCACAAGAGGTCACTAAATTTTGAAGGCCCACCAACAGATCTGGAAAAATTTGCAAAGGGGGCCTTTAATCATCACAAACCACTTCTAATCTATGCAACCAGACTTCCTAAAAAAAATCCAAAAGCTGGAGGTGGCTCACGTGATTGGGTTTGCAATATTTGTGGCCATCACTTTGTTGGCAGCTATACGAGGGTGAAGCAACATATTTTAGCAATCACAGGTAAAAGAGTCAATATGTGTCTCTCAAAGCACATGACTCCAGCTCTAAGAGAGCAACTTTGGAGGCTAGAAAGGGCAGCCACTACAAAAGGAATGTTTTCTAGCAGAAATGTTGATCCATCCAATGTTTCATCAAAAAAGGCAAAGGGTGCTACAGGTTCCGTAACTGCATCTCGTTCTTCTGTCATGGGTGCTACAGTGTCTGGGATGTAGAATATTATAGATCGAGATGACATAGATGATGCAATTGGCAAATTTATTTTTGCCAATGGAATTCCCTTCCATGTTGTGCGTTCACCTTATTACAAGGAAATGGTCCAAGCAATTGCAAAAATAGGGCCTTCATATGTACCACCTGGAGAACATAAGCTAAGAACATCAATTTTAGATAGACAAGTGTCTAAAATTAATGTGCAAAAAGAGAGAATGAGACAAACATGGATGAGGTTTGGTTGCTCTATTGTTATGGATGGATGGACTGACATCCGAAAACGCCCACTAATCAACATCATAGTGACATGTGCACAAGGTCCATTCTTTCTTAAAGCTGTTGACTGTTCTGGAAAGCGGAAGGATGCAACTTTCCAATTTGAGCTTCTTCGAGAAGCTATAGAGGATGTTGGTGTTGATAGTGTGGTGCAGGTTGTGACAGATGCAACAACAGTTTGTAGATCAGCTGGGTTATTGATTCAAAACAGGTATCAACATATTTTTTGGACTCCTTGTTGTGTGCATGCACTCAATAATGCACTGAAGGACATGGGCAAAATTCAGTGGATATCAGATTTGGTGACAGCTGCTAGAGATGTGCAGATGTTTATCTGCAATCACCACACCTCCTTGGCCATGTACAAGGCTCACACGAGGAAGGAATTCCTCAAGCCCACTAATACTAGATATGCTAGCTATTTTCTCTTATTGGAGAGGATGTTAGAGGTACAAGCACCTCTACAATCCTTGGTTGTGAGTTCACACTGGGGAAGGTGGTCAGAATCAAAGACAAACTCAGGTCAGGCTTCAGGTGTTGGGCAATGATTGGTGGGCGGATTGTGCTTATTTGGTGTCATTTTTGAGCCCTATTGTGGAGGTCATTTGTTACACGGATACGGATTCTCCTAGCCTTGAAAAAATCTATGAGACCGTTGATAGCATGTTGGGTCGTGTGAAGGCAGCCATTAAGCAAAGGGAGCCCTCATTAGAGTTCTATACATCCCAGATTTGACCCATCATTCAGCGTAGGTGGGATCGCATGAACACACCTTTGCACATAGCAGCATATGCTTTAAACCCAAAATGGTATGTTGAAAGGCCTGGGAGAGTGCCTCCTATTGATGATCCAGAGGTAAAGAGTGGCTTCCTAGCTGCAATTGCAAAGATGTACAGTGAGGAGGAGGGGGCAAAGTTGCGAAGACAGTTTGTTCAGTTTGCATCTCTTAGTGGCCCCTTCAACACACATGGTGCTCGGGCAGATCACGATGATCAAGCCCAAGATGACCCTGTTGGTTGGTGGAGGATGAATGGGGATGATGCTCCAGAGCTCAAACATCTTGCTATGCGTGTGTTGTCTCAGATTGCTAGTTCCTCTGCAGCAGAGAGGAACTGGTCCACATATAGCTTCATACACTCTATCAAGAGGAATAGGCTTACCTCTAAAAGAGCTGAAAAGTTAGTTGTCGTGCACAGTGCCCTATGTCTTGAGCATAGGAAGACACCTGAGTATTTGAAGGGACAAGCAACCCGATGGGATGTTGATCCAGAGGATGATGCACAGATTGATATGGAGGAGAGGCTTGACGAGACACAAACGGGGTTGGTTGGTGTGCCGCTTAGCATGTTTGAGAATCCAAGTGATTCTGATTCAGATGGTGACATGGTTGATCCTGATATATTCGTGCAGCAGCTGGATGCAGAGAATAGTGGGGCATTACCTTGAGCATTTATGCTTATTTATCATTATGATGATATCATTTGATATTCATATGTTATGTTTTAAACTTTTATCATTTATGTTTTATGTTTCACTGTTTCAGACATAACTTTAAACTATATGTTTTATGTTTCATTAATGATTATACACTGCAGTGACAAAGTTACATATGAATGATGAATCTATGATGTATGTTTTATGTTTTAACTTTTAAGTTTTAAATTTGTTTCAGTTAGATGATTCATGATTCATTATTCATCGATTTATAATTCTTAAATTTTATCATTTATCATTTATCTTTCATGATGCAAGTGTATGGTCATTGATGGTTGTTACTTGTATATACATTCCTTGCAAAAATGAAAAATAATATCATATTATTCAATGATATATCATATATAATATTATAATATTAATATATATTTTTATTTTTTATAATTTTATGACCCCAACGTCCCCCCACGTTTCCTGAAAATCGGTAGGGAGCATTTGCATAGGCCGCTCCCTCGCCCCCTCACTCCCACCTCTAGGGGACTTGGTGGAACATTGGTAAAACTCTGTGGTTTAGAGATTGTAGCAACACAGATCCAAAAGTTTGACTTTGGCATTTAGTACATATTTAAGATCTGAAGCACTTTTCTAATCGTTAAGTTCAGAATTTTCTTTTTACTGCTGGACCAAGTCTTGTAAAGTTGTATAGTACGGAAAGTTACTTTTATAACCTAGTTCTGGAGATTACTCAGATTTTGTTTTGATCTGGATTGACACCTCTGCAATAATAAAGAAGTACTCATTGCATTGACACATGTCTCTTTAGACGAAAAAGTGTTGACTTGAAGGAGTGTCTTAATTCCAGGGGTCTTACATTAATATGATAGACTTCATTTGATTGGTTCCAAACGCAGAATTTTCAAAACCTCTGTGATTCATAAGGATTGCAGTAAAGGCAGTGACCAGAGGCTTACAGAAGTGAAACTTCAGACAGTGGCATCAGCAAAGGCATAAATCTGAGGTACAGGGATTCTTGCTCAGTACAACTTCCGCAGCAAATTGAAGAAGTCTGGTTTGGGTTAGCAGTAAGGGTTTCATTGCTGAAGAAGTCTGTTTTGTTTAACAGTAAGGGTTTCATTGTTATATCATTTTGCAGCGGTCTGAATATTCTTGTAAATGGGTCATTGTCCCTGGTACAAAGAGGCCACAGTGTTTGTCTATTTTATTATCATTTCAGGTTGTTCGGTGGCGCAAGGCAGGAGAGTGAAGTCTCTTTCAGGTTGTAGCCTGAAAACACTTCAGGGTGGCAGGGTGATGTTAGAGCAAGTTGGAGCTTGGAGGGTGCTGAAACATCCTATCAGTGGCAGCTGATAAAACCAGGGCATTGGAGCGTCCTTCCAGTTGGAGCTGGTAAATTGAATGCTTTTCTAGAGCACTAGGAAGTTGGGAATTCCCTTTTCAGTTGGAGCTTAAGCATATTTGGTACTCACTAAAATACTAGAGAAGCTTTTGGTGGTTTTTCTCCCGTAAGGGTTTCCACCTAAAAATCTTTGGTGCACTATTCAATCTCAACGTTTCAGCATCTTTGGTGCACTATTCAAGCTCAACGTTTCAGCATTTGAAGGCTCATCAAGAGGTGTAGCAGCATGGAGAAGTTGCTCAGGGCCCAACCCTCATCTTTGGAAGGGCAACATTGGGGCCACAAAGTCAGATCTACTCCCATAACGGGGCATAGTAACCCCTGGAAGGTGTTGAAGAAGAGTCAAGTTATCCCTCAAGGGATCTCTACTACAAATGTGATACAACCTCAACAAAACCTCTAAAGACCAAGCGAGATCCACTTCATTAGAGACATGAAACCATTAAAGCATCATGGTGAACCATATCTAATGTTAGAGACACAGAAATACTTCACGCAAAACTCGCCTTCAAATGTCTAACCAGATTAAGATATGTAAAAAAAACACCTGTCTTATGTTAGGAATGATTGGGTCAACAACCCTATTATGTGTTCCCATCCCCCAAGGAGACTGACATGTTACAAGTTGTTCCCATCCCCCAAGCGGTCTGACATGTCCCAAGCTACACTATTAATCCATAGGTGTGTCACGTGTGTGAGATGGTGGACAATGAGTGGGAGAACTTCAAGATGCCACAGCCAAAAGACCAGCTAATGAGGGTCCAACATCCAAAGTGTATTGATGTAAGAAAGGATAAATCGTGTTGGCATGAGTTACCCCTTTCCTTGGCGTTATTTTTTCCACCCCTTTCCTGGTACAGTTTTTACTTTAATGATTTGTCTTTATTTAGCGCATAGCTTAGGAACCCAAGCTTATTTTGTGCTTTTTCCAATACCCCTTTGAGATGTAGCAGTTTCTCACACATCAAGGTTGCAACATTCAAGAGTTCTTTTATTTAGATGAAGCATCAAATACTTGAGGAACCAAGTGATGATTAAAGAGGGGGCTAGAGCTCATGCTAGGCTTTTGCCTATGCACTAAATATGTCCTAGTCATCTTTTGCATTTTAAATTTTCTTTCATTGTGGCTTTACATGCTTTTATCATTCTTTCAGCAACATCAACCTCCAAAGCCAATTCACCGAACCCTGAATCATGGATGTCGTTATAGGATGCCAATCCCAATAATCAATGACTACCAACTTGAACAGTGGAGATGGATAATTAGGAAAGATGGAAAGCCCTAAGCTAAGTTACCAGGATTCGGATACAAATCCGGATTCGGCAAGGATACATCAAGTACGATTGAAAAGATATAATAATATTTTTATACACTTTTAAAGTTCAAAAATCAAATACAATCATAAATCACAACATTTAGAATTGAAACCATTAGATATATTACAAAGGAAATTTGCCTGTCCCTGTAATTTAAATGAAATTTTGTCACTGTAATTTATTTTTTTATTTTTTTACAGGGATCGACAGTCCCTGTCCGTCCCTGTGCTCAAATCATTGCTCAAGTAGTCCTTGAGTGCTCAAGAGTCAAACCGAACCAGCGTTCCAAGCTTGACCTGACAAAAGAAAAAAAAATTATGATCAACCAGTCAAAGGCATCAATCCGATTGACTGTTTGTTTGTTACATGGCTTCAGTGTTGATCTTCCATGCTTGACGTCGATCCTTTCTATTACTTATATAAGGATTAGCGACCAAGTGTCAGTGCTCAAGAGTCAAACAGTTGCGGCCAAGTTACAGTCGACACTCAACAGTTGTTTGAGTGTGGGGTGGGGTCGACAGTCGACAAGGCACTTGCTCTCACCGTTGTGTGCTCAGTGCTCAAACTGTTGCGGCCAAGTTACAAACCGTCGCTACCTCCTCCGCTGCCTCTACATTGTTGCTTCCTCCTTCATTGTTGCTTCACTGCTTTGTTGTTGTGGCCAACCAAGACAAAGCATAAAGACAAGACACAAATCAAGACCGGTTTTTTTAGTTTTGAAATCCATCGATTTTTTTGAAGGATCTGGCTCTGTCATCGGGATCTGTTTCTGGCATTGGGATACGTTTCCGAATTTCATGGATCATCCACTAAGGCATATTTTTGTCGGTTCTAGCCGGATCCGGATCTGTGGATCCTGGACCCTCGACCAGCAGATCCAGTAACTTAAGCGCTAAGTATGGATTACTTTGGACAAACTATATCAACCAGTATCTCCCCAATAGCACCCTTCCTAAACCTTAAGGCCTTAGAGGAGGTTCCATTACATTAGAGTCAAATACTAACTTCCCATCTAAAGTGTAGGAACAAGGATACAAACGAGATCAATCCATCATCTAGTCTACCCCATGATCCATATTAATATGCCCATAACATTAAATGAAAGCACATGATTGCTAAATTGGTCAAAGTACCTACCGAGAGATAAGCCGCCTTCCATCAAGAAGAATGTCAGAGAAGAGAGAGATCTAATCGGAGGAAAGGGTGGAGAGATCTAGCATAATTCTCAGTGCTAACCATCAAAGGGTGTAAAGATTTGTAGATGTTCTATGCTAGTAGCAATTTCACTTTTATTTCAGCAATCATACAAGTAGTTAAGCAAAATGCAGATAGAACATATAAGAAGATCTTACAGAAGACAAATCAGAAACAGGAAAAATGTGTATGTTCGTTTCGGCGGTCAACAGGATGTTTCAACCAGCAAAGTCTCCTTTGGTCAACCAGCCCAGCATGTGTCACAACAACCCTTCAATCTGTAGATGAGTCAACCCAAGTCAACTCTGCAAAAGTCAACGTTGTCCTGAAAAGTCAACGCAGGGGCAGCAAGCTAAAAGTCAACGCAGCAGCAAAACGGTCAACCCTTTGACCTCGATTTTTGTGCCAGGTAGTACGGCCTTCATAAATCGAACCTTCCACAAGTTTTCAGCTTATTTGGACCAAGCGTTGACCAAAGTCAACGCTGGTCAAAGTTTCTGCGAAACCCTAGCAGCAGAAAAACTGTACTTCAGCTCAGCCGTACAATTTGTCCTCTTCGTCCTTCACACGTGTGGCTGAAACTTGTCTTTAGGTAGCTCGTACTATTTGATGAGAAGAGAAGATGATGAGATGTGTTGATGATGATAATCTCTCCAACTTTTCCTGTATATATATCCATCATGAGGGTGTGTGACACATCTGTTGGGCATGCGAGCCTACATTACAAAACTGGCCGACCTTGCACATATAATTTATTAAAAATAATAAATTCAAAATATAAGTTCTGCTCATCGGAATAAGACATATTTTATATGGATTTTACACCTCTCAGAAAGAGGAATCCAACAAAAATATTAGCCTCTTAAACTGAGCATCTTAATATGGAGTTTGGACCTAGTTGTCCAAATTTAACACTCCCTCTCAACTAGGGAGAACTCCATCTATCAGTGCAATCAACATCGTGCGTCATCCCGCCGAAACTTGCTTTGCTGACTTCTTTATTTTAGAACAGAAGTGGGTCAGTCACAAAGACATCATCCCCCGACTGACATAGTCAGTCCAGAGGTCCCAGACCTCACAAATCTTGATCCCAGATCAAGTGGTTGGACCGTGCCATCCTAGATAGAGAGTACGGCAATCTCTGATGCGTCCATCAGTCTTTGCTAATAGTCTCTAACTTTCCCACACCTCATTGGCCAAATGAGAGGTACTTCCCATGAGCCCTGAACTCAATGGGTAGGATGCATACGGGGCACAGAAAATGAGAGGTGAACCAACTCAAAATCACAACGGTGGGGTCCAAGCACACCACCAAGGTTGGCAAGCCAAGCCTTGTGGTTGCCCATAGCTCCAAGAAGCTCTCCCCAAAGCCCCCCAGAGCTCCCAGAGCTCATCGTCCAACAGGACCCACATCATAGGGTCGTTCCACGATACCAAGACTCTCACGGAAGGTTAGGAACTTGACCTTCCCCAGGGGCTTAGTGAGAATATCCGCGACCTGCTCATCAGTTTCTATATGATCGAGCCTTACGGCGCCTCGCTGTACCATATCCCGGATAAAGTGGTACCTGATATCAATATGCTTGGATCGGTCGTGGAACACAGGATTCTCAGTCATACGAATCCCACTGTGATTATCACAGAGTATCACAGTGGTATCTAGCACATGTCCAAACAGCTCACTAAAGAGCTTCCGCAACCAAACTGCTTCACAACAGGCCATACTAGCAACAATGTATTCGGCCTCCGCGGTGCTCAAAGCCACCGACTTCTGCTTCCTGCTCATCCATGAGATCGAAGCAGAACCAAGATTGAAGCAGCATCCCGATGTGCTCTTACGATCCACCACACTGCCAGCCCAATCGGCATCAGTATATCCACGGAGTGTCACACTCCCGGCAGTGTATCTCAGCCCATGGTTTATCGTGCCCCGAAGATATCTCAAAAGATTCTTGGCACCAACCCAGTGAAAATGATGAGGCTCAACCATCTGTTGACTCAAAGTGTTCACTGCAAAACATATGTCCGGACGTGTGTTCACTAAGAACATTAAAGCTCCTATGAGTTGACGATACTTAGTAGGATTGGCCAAGATAGGCCCAGTAGCGCTGCCACTCAACTTTTTAAAGTTGAGTTCCATTGGTGTCGACACGGACTTACGGTCCACCATTCCAAATCTTTCCAGAAGCTTCACAATATATTTTCCTTGAGAAAGGAAAATCTCTCCAGGTCTCTGCCAGACCTCCAGGCCTAGGAAATAGTGCATCAGTCCTAGATCCTTCATCTCGAATTCAGCAGCAAGATCCCTCTTACATTGATGAATGAGAGGGTCATCTCCAGTCAGGAAGAGGTCATCCACATACAGCACTAGAATGAGAGGCTTCTCTTTCACAACCTTGAAGTATAGGTTCGGATCAGCATTGCTTCGAGTGAAGCCCGGCTTCATCAAGTAACTATCCATCCTCTCGTACCAAGCTCTGGGTGCTTGCTTTAACCCATAGAGGGCTTTCTTCAACCTGCAGACATAAGTGTCTCGATCTTGAACTTCAAATCCCAGAGGTTGTTCTACATACACCTCTTCCTTTATTGCACCATGCAGAAAAGCGGTCTTGACATCCATCTGATGAAGACTCCATCCTTGTGTAGCAGCAAGGGCTATGATTGATCGGATGGTGGTATATCGTGCCACAGGTGCAAATATGTCATCATAGTCAATTCCTTCCTTTTGAGAGAAGCCACGGGCAACAAACCTTGCCTTGAACTTTTCAGCACTCCCATCAGATCCATGTTTGATCTTGTAGAGCCATTTCGCGGTGACAACAGATTTGTCCTTCGGTCTCAGGACCACATCCCAGACATCATTCTTCATTATGGACTCATATTCTTCGTGCATAGCATCCTTCCAAACTTGATGCTTTACGGCTTCCTCAAAAGATCCAGGTTCAGATTGTACAATAGTACTCATGGCGGCTAGATACCCTTGGTATCTACACGGCTTCTTGCTTTCTCGGAATGTCCCCCTTGGGGCAGCATGACCCTCAGCATCTTCGAGGGTGTCCCTGAGCCATGATGGTCTCTTTCCTCGAGAAGGGGAAGGATCAATAGGGTCCATTGGCCCTTCAACATCAGGCATAGTCTCATCCTGGGGTTCTTCCAGATTTCCAGGTCTTTCTTCATGATTTTCTTCGGATCTAGGAAGATCTACTACTTTCTTCAGGGAAGCATCTTCGTCAAAAGTGACATCATGGCTTATCTCTACTTCCCTTTGACCAGGTACATAGACTCTATATGCCTTAGAAGTCTCACTGTAGCCCACAAACATTCCTTTCTTCCCAGTAGCATCCAGCTTACTTCTCTTTTTCTTTCGGCACATGAAAATAGACGGGACATCCAAAAATTCTAAAATGTGAGACATCAGGTTTCTTACCATAGAAAACCTCTTCGGGAGTTTTGGAGTCCAAAGCGGAATGAGGGCATCGGTTTTGAATGTACACAGCAGTATTTGCAGCTTCTCCCCACAGAAACTTTGGTAGACCCTGGTCACATAGCATGGCACGGGCAGCTTCCACAATAGTTCTATTCTTGCGTTCGGCAACACCATTCTGCTCAGGAGTATATGCAGTGGTAGTCTCCCTCTTAATGCCAGCTTCTCTGCAAAAGTCTTTGAACTCATTTGACTCATATTCAGTGCCATTGTCAGTCCTCAAAATCTTGATCTTCTTTCGGTCATATTTTCCACCAAGGCTTTGAATGTACGGAACCACATGAAAGCCTCATCCTTCTTCTTCAAGAAGTATATCCAGGTTTTGCGAGAGAAGTCATCAGTAAATGTCATATAGTAAGAACATCCCCCCAGGGATGTTACGGGTAACATACCAGAAAGATCAGAATGGACCAATTGCAATATATCGGATGTCTTTGTGACACTTGAGGGGAAAGGTCCCCTTGTATGTTTCCCTTCAGCACAGCCCTTACATACACCTTCATGATTATTTCCAAAATCAGGCATCCCTGTCACCACCTTCCTTGCTTCGGGAAGGGCTTTGTAATGAAGGTGTCCAAATCTTCGGTGCCATAGTTCGGTTTGTCGGATAGTATCACAAGTCATAGCTCCCAACGGACTCCCTCCAACCTGGTAGAGTGTACCAACTCTAAAGCCAATAGAGATAGCTTCCTTGAAGCTCTTCTTCCACATGAGCACCTTTCCATCAGAGAAAGTTACATTGAATCCTTTGTCTTCCATGGCAGATACAGACACAAGGTTCTTCTTCAATTTGGGTACATAGAGTACATCTTGCAAACGGAGGACTTGACCTTGGGACAAGTGGAGGGTCACAATCCCGGTCCCTTTCACAGGATAAGTGGCATTATCCCCAAGGATAATTTCTAGATTAGTATCCCTTTCAACCATGTCAGAAAGTGCTTCCTTGAATCCGGTGATGTGTCTTGAGGCACCACTATCGATTAGCGAGACATCCATAGTGTCGGGCGGAGATGCAGCTGAGAGAGCAGATACCAGAATATACTCATTTCTTTTATCAACAACATTAGACTCCTCATACCTGGTATTTCTGGACCTCTTAGAAGGTTGATTGTTCCTCCAAAGTGTGCCTTCCTCTTTCCTTTGGATTTGTCATTTCTTCGATTCCCATTTCTTCGGTTGTTGTTGTTATCGTCACTATCGGGAGAATCCTTCTTGAAGGGGCATTCTCTAGCATAGTGTCCAGGCCTATGGCAGGTGAAACATTTACCCTTCTTCTCTTGAGTCTTTGTCCTTCTTTGTCCTTAGAACCACCAGAGTTCTTCTTTCGGGAATGAGCACCATAGGCAGCATTTCTTTCATTATCAAATTCCTTCATCCTTGTTTCTTCTTGCATACATCTTGACAGAAGCTCATCAAAGTTAGGAATGGTATTATTGTTGAGAATGGTAGTTGTGAATACTTGCCATTCATATGGAAGTCCTCGAAGTGCGGTGAGAACCATCTCACGATCAGCTATTGTCTCCCCAATAGCTAGCAGATTGTTCCTGGTTTCGGTCAACTTCATAAAGAAAGTTTGAATAGACTCGTCTCGGCCCTTCTTCATATTCTTCAACTTGTTCTTGAGGAATAGCACTTGGTTCACATTGTTTACTTGAAACATAAGTATCAATTTGTCATACATCTCCTTGGATGTGCCTAGTTCAGATATGTAGGCAACCAGACTCTTATTTATGGATTCCCTGATCAGCAGCTTTGCTTTGATTTCTCCCTTCTTATACTTGTTTCTAATAGCAGCAGAGGCATTGGATGGAGGTTCTTGAATCCTCCTTGTCACATGATCCAGGAGATCATGATCTTCTAATTTAAGATCTAATATCATCTTCCAGGGATGGAAGTCATCACTTCCAGTCAGCTTGTCATTCTCCTTGAATTCAAGACTAGTGGAACCCATTTCCTCCGATGATGATTGCTATAGATTGAGTTTGTCTTCACCTCAGCTCTGATACCATGTAAAGATTTGTAGATGTTCTATGCTAGTAGCAATTTCACTTTTATTTCAGCAATCATACAAGTAGTTAAGCAAAATGCAGATAGAACATATAAGAAGATCTTACAGAAGACAAATCAGAAACAGGAAAAATGTGTATGTTCGTTTCGGCGGTCAACAGGATGCCTCAACCAGCAAAGTCTCCTTTGGTCAGCCAGCCCAGCATGTGTCACAACAACCCTTCAATCTGTAGATGAGTCAACCCAAGTCAACTCTGCAAAAGTCAACGCTGTCCTGAAAAGTCAACGCGGGGGCAGCAAGCTAAAAGTCAACGCAGCAGCAAAACGGTCAACCCTTTGACCTCGATTTTTGTGCCAGGTAGTACGGCCTTCATAAATCGAACCTTCCACAAGTTCTCAGCTTGTTTGGACCAAGCGTTGACCAAAGTCAACGCTGGTCAAAGTTTCTGCGAAACCCTAGCAGCAGAAAATCCGTACTTCAGCTCAGCCGTACAATTTGTCCTCTTCGTCCTTCACACGTGTGGTTGAAACTTGTCTTTAGGTAGCTCGTACTATTTGATGAGAAGAGAAGATGATGAGTTGTGTTGATGATAAAATGCTCTTCAACTTTTCCTGTATTTATATCAATCATGAGGGTGTGTGACACATCTGTTGGGCATGCGAGCCTACATTACAAAACTGGCCGACCTTGCACATGTAATTTATTAAAAATAATAAATTCAAAATATAAGTTCTGCTCATCGGATTAAGACATATTTTATATGGATTTTACACCTCTCAGAAAGAGGAATCCAACAAAAATATTAGCCTCTTAATCTGAGCATCTTAATATGGAGTTTGGACCTAGTTGTCCAAATTTAACAAAGGGTTACCAGCTCACTGGCTATGAAATGAGGAGAAAACTTTTCTCGTATGGGTTACCCACTTTTGGTGGGTAACAAGCACCATACTAGCACTCTAACCAAGGTCATTCACGCATCCAAACTAAGCCATCTATATGTTGAAGCATCGCAAAGTGGTTAGGAGACTTAATGCTCTTCTAGAAAGGTGAAAACACTTTTGTAGTAACCCCAAAACCTAACACCAATAGATTGTCTAATGATATTGCCTAGAAAATATCAAGCACTAAGAGGACCCAAATGGGTTATCATGGGAGGAGTGCAAGCACTGTTTGTAAAAACACCTAAAATTTGAGGCCAAAGGGAAAATATTTTGTTAGATTTCCTTAAAACCCATTAATTGATTCGCAATTTTCTAAGTATAAAAACCAAAAATACAAACAACTACTAGACTGGAAACTTAAATTGCAAATACATCGTTCTCTAACTTAGCATGTACAACGGAAAATAAATAAAAAATCTGAAGACAAACACATTCAACAAATAGAACATAAGATATACCTAGGAAACCCCAACTCCGAGGAAAACCTTTAACTTTGTGTGTGTTTTCTATTAGCTCAACAAATAAACTCTAAAAATAATTACGACAAGGGGTTGCTTCCCTTTTACAACAATCCAACTTCAACAACTGATACAACCCCTACGCACTCGTGGTATCATACAATCATGCTAGTTTTGCCTTCTGCGCATAGATGTGCACTCTACGGTCGTGCTAGTTCTGGGTTAGGTTGAGGCTATTCACCTCCCTTCCTTCTGCCTCCTTGTCCCTGATCTGATCATTGACTGCTGAAAACCCAAACTTCTTTGTTGAGCCAATCACACACTCTCGTGCTCTTCGAACTGATCCCCACTTCACTCTATCTCCTCTTATACTTTCGACCCAAACTCTAAAGTCACTTTCAAGTTTCAACGGCTAAGATTAGATCGTGATGAAGGGTCGAGATTAAATCATAAGTTAACTTAGGAATTTTAATTTTTCCTATGCCCAAATTTAAGAAATAGTTAAATAAACTAATATTTTGCTAAAGTGGTTGTCTTGTGGGTCCCTTTGCCAGCCTTTGCACTTAGACCAGCAGAACCCTTACTTCTCTACTCCAATCAACATTTTCATGATATGGACCGTACTTAGGTTAGGGCCACTGAATAGGTCCTTATTGAGGATGGTTACTCTATGACCTCATGGGGATGACATAACTAACCCTTGAGCAAGATGTTGTGCATGGTCTGATTAATTTGGTACATATTGCGATGACCAACAAATTATCTACACATCCCTTTGCACCCCCACGAATTGAAGTAAATTGGAAAAAAGGGAAAGGTATTCAAAATAATGGATTGGGGACCGAATGAAACTTGCAATGTTTGTCATCTAATGGTCACACCTCATGTAAATAACGAACCAAACACCTATTGTTGAGGTAGAGAATGAAAGTGGAGAGAGATCACAAAATAGAAAATTATATATCCTTTGAATCTTGTAATAGGTGAGGCACCTAAAGATGAAATTTTCCTTAGATCCCATCTCCTGCAGGTAACACATCCAATATGTCCTCTCCCCTTGTAGATTATAGTGATCATAGTGAATCTAAAGCAAACAGGAACATTCCCCAAATTGTTCGAGGGGAAACTTGAAACCATGATAACAATGATGTTAACTATAATATGGGCAGAGAATGAGACCATCTCTCAACTACACAAAATGCTCTAAGTGTAAGGCAATCCTAAGGCCAAGAACCTAAGAAGGGGAAATCGAAGTAACACATATGTTTTCCTGATATATGTAATCCCTGATAACTATATTGATCCCCTGCTTGAAAGGGAGAAGGTGGCCAAGGTAACTAAAAGGGGGTAGATGCTTGATAAAAATATTGATGGACCAAAGCAGTAACAAGACTTCAAAGAACCAAACTCATCTACATTGTGAGAAACTACAGGTGACCTCCTTCTAAGAGCTTAAGGCCAGGTAGGTGTATCTTCACTACTTGACATTAAACATGCCCTCAATTGTCCAAGTTGAATCATGAGACCAATAATGATGTTCACTATGCTTAGGGAAAATTGACCATCTCCCAATTACATAAATGCTCTAAATAAAGTAGAGGACCATCTTAGGGCCAAGACCCTAGGGATAAGAAATCCAAGTAGCGTGATTTTTTTATCAGTAAATGTCATCCCTAATAGCTCTTTCAATCCCCTGATTGGGAGAGGAAAAACGACCAAGATCATCCAAAGAGAAACTAAAAGGGGGAAGGTGCTTGACAACAATGTTGATGCACTGAAACAGCAAGAAAACTTCAAAGAATCATTCTCATCTACAAAAGAATAGGCCACCTCCATCAAAGAGCATAAGCCCAAGTAAGTGTATCTTTCACAATCTCATATCAAATCTACCATGCGCAAACTCTGTGAAAAAGGAAAACTAATTTGAAAATGAGCTTCAAGTACATGAGATGGACACCAAACTCTAACAAAATAATTGCCTCTGTGATGATCTAGTTATCCTTTTGAACCAGATCATCTACTACAATATAAACAATTAAACCCGCTCTGTGCAAACCCAATCTCTAGGCAATACCCTGGACCTTGGCCCCAAATAGAATAGTCGACTTGATGATCGTGTCAAAAAAGATACACCTTTGACGATGTAAGATTCCCACTTAGAATTGACCAAAAAGATAGGAGTTTTCTGAGTTAATAGGGATTTTTCCAGTGAGGAATTCTGTCAAACAGTTTGATGGTAAGGTGCTGTAGGTGCACTTTCAATAGATTTCAGAGAAATAATGATACACAGTGATATGAAAATGCATTCAATTACTTCTTAATCAGAAATATTATGTTCTTCAATGTCAGAAATAATCACACCACCCTTGTGCACATTATAACAGCCAATAACAATATTTCTGATCGCTGGAAATAACCCAAAACTACTAGCAACATGCACTTCTAAAATCTGAACAGATAAATATAAATGTACAATGCAACAATAGATGGGAACCTGGTGTTTGCTTCAGCATATTGACACCACAGGAAATATCCCAAGATGAAAGTAATACCCTTCAACATTCAGCCCAGAAACACTGCCAATGAACAGCTCCACAACAGGGACTTGTCCTCATTGAAATTATGCAGTCTTTGATCTGATAAATAATATCCCTTATGCATATGCTTCAGGGACTCAATCTCTGCAAGTAAATATGTTGTCTCTTTGTGTAGAACTCGTCCAACTTGGGAAGGAAGGCCACAACCCACACTGGAAACCACCCTCAACGAATAAATAAGAGAGACCCAGCCCAAATAACAGTGAACTCGGGCAGCCTCAAGGATGAAGAGCTTGACCCACTTTCCACTCAAACCAACCAGCAAATAAGCTAGGTGACTCAACCTTCTAGATGGAAAACTCATCTAGCAAGGTAAATCTCAAAATTTGGCCTCTCTAACACTGGAAATCAGCCCCTCTCTTTATGGCAGACTTTGGCTCTTTCCAGAATGCATTCTCAACCTATAAAGAAGAAGAAAAATAAAATATTAGAAGAAAATAAATCGATTGATGGCACCTTTACTTCAATATCCCTTTTAGATCTTCTCCTTTGACGTCCAACGATGAAATCTGAATGATTCCACTCTCTCGAACCAACTAGGGTGTCTAGTTTCAACATCGGAGCTAGCTATGGAGGCTAGGGTTTCACAAACCCTAAGCTTCTCCAAAACTCTTCAAGAGCTCATTTTCTCAAAATGCAAGTGTAAGAATGAGGATAGACCCCCTCATTTCATTTTTTTATAACTCACTTACCTTTTCCCTCCAATTAAATATTAAAAGCATTTTTCCTTCCTTTATTTAATAAAGTGACTTTTATAAACTAATTAAAGTCACTTTTGATGTCGGAAAATGCTTAATTTATCTTTGTGGTCACACTGGCCACCAAGAGCCCCTTTTGATCATCCTGTGTTGTAGATCTATTCACCCCGATTCCAACGAGCTATTACACTGAGGTGTTTCTCCAAGTAATCGGCTCGAAACAACACCTTAAGTGTAGTTAATTAAAATATGTCTGTTGATAACTTTGTTTTATGAAAATCGTCAGAATGCAACGAAACCAAAAGCAAACCGTGTAGAATTGATCCTAATGGTGAAATATGGTAAATGATTTCAGTCGGACCCATAGAACTCCTCTAAAAACCCTCTGAGCCCACCAATGGAGTAATCTCACTCATACGACCGGGCTGACACAAGCTCTGGGAATCCCTCCTAACCACCTCGCCAAGTAATCCAAAATTTGGGGACATTACAGTCTCCCTTCCCCAAAATTGCTTATCCTCAAGCAATGTCATCGCATGTTGTCACTCCCCAAGCTAATCAAATGTCATACCAGGATCCCAAACCATCCTAAATCTTGATCATAGTGAAGGATTCCTCACCCCACACACTCCTGAACAAGGTATAGATGTCAGAGTCCCTATGCATACTGCAAATAAGTAGAGCATCTCGAAAATGCAAAATCTCAAGAAGCTACTCTATTGGAAAACCGATCTCATGTACCTCAAGCGTGAACTCCTGAAGGTACAATCCAAAACCTACTGAAAAGGGTCCTCGCCCACAGGAACTAACCACTACCACCTCTGATACCATCAATGAAGCATTGAGAAGTGAAATGCCCTCTGCCAAACAAAAGTCCAATGGCACCATACACCACTGCATAAAACCATGCATCATCATACCCCTTTGCATACCTATGCACACCATGGCATATCCTTGTACCCCACTAGGTATCATTGCCTGTTGTTGACGCACCTCGTACCGTCTATTATGTCGCATGCGCCAATGTATCTACCACCCTACTATGATGAGTGTCATATCTCCTTCTCTGTCTTGGTAGACCTAAGTGGCGTGACTCCTCACATGCTAATGGGGATGTCACTATTGTGTCGATCCTCAGTCGCTCTTATGCCCAATACATCAATGGAAGAACATCATCCCCATATATTTCTTTGTCCGGTGGCATACAAATGCCACCCAATTGAATAACACTTGTTGGGGCATGCTGACCACCCTGCAACCCCATGCATGAACAATGTGCCAAGACATCTCTCAAAGTCTACACACTCCTCCATCAAGCCAACTCACCACTAGTGTTGACCAGAATTCTAATGGAAGTGTGAAGGAACGGGAGTGTTTGGTCACTGGGTCACTCACACTGTCAATCACCCTTCACACCTGGTGAATGATTGAAAACCTGCTAGGTCCCTATAATACTAGTGTATCCCCTTATTGTTATTGCTAGTATAGCCCCCTTATTGTTATTATTGTGCCCCATAGGAGCCCACTATTGTTATTGTTGTGCCCCTTACATTGTTATTGTTATGTCGGTTGGGATTATATTGTGACCCATTGGACTCCTATATATAGAAAGGAGGTTTTGTCATTTGTATCATCTATGAATTGTTCATTTATGTAATGTAAAGGAGGTTGCCCCCCTCGAAGAAGTTGATTTCTAATTCATTAATCTATCTTTTCTTCTATCTTGTGAGTTGGCTTCATAACATCCAACATGAGGTTCGCCTTGGGAACCTGATTCAATGGAGAAGGCATTCAGGTTGGCAAGAAAAATTGAAAGCAAAATTATGGCAACAAGGAAGCCTGACACTTACAACTATAAAGATGGAAGTGTTGCTACTCCTAGACTTCCACAACCTACAGGGTTGACACCACAACAATTAGAAGGAAAAAGAGCAAAAGGACTTTGCTATAGTTGTGATAGCAAATACACTAAAGGTCATAAGTGTGTTGAGAAGAAATTATTTTACATAGATTGTGAAGAGGAAGAAAAGGAACAAAAAACTTCAAAAGAAGAGGATATACACTAGGAACCAACCCTCAATTAGCTCATAGTTCATCATATCATCCTCAATCTGATGGACAAACTGAGATACTGAACAAATGTTTGAGAGGATATCTTCGTTGTTTTGTATCTAATAAACAGACACAATGGGTCAAGTGGTTACCTCTAGCTGAATGGTGGTATAACACTTCCTTCCATATTGCAACAAAAATGACCCAATTTATGGCACTTTGTGGATATCATCCAGCGTCCATCACATCATCTTTAAGAGAAAATTCTAAGGTTCAAGCAGTGGAAGACCACATCGAGCATCAACAACAAGTTCTCCAACTCTTGAAGGATAACCCCACTTTGGCGTAGAATCGAATGAAGCAACAAGCAAATCAACATTGCAGCGAAAGAAGTTTTGATGTAGGTGACTAAGTATTTTTACGGCTACAACCATACAAACAAATGTCCCTCAAGCAAGCTAAGAAGGATAATAAATTATCACCAGAGTATTATGGTCCTTACAAGGTGTTGCAAAAGATTGGTACTATGGCATACAAACTGGAGCTTCTTGAATCTTCCCGAGTGCACCCAGTTTTCCATGTTTCATGCTTAAAGAAGGTTGTAGGTGACAAGCTCTCAGTTCAAACAATATTGCTAAACTTGACGAAGAAAAAAAAAAATCATATTGGAACCTGAAACAGTCACAGAAACAAAAACTCGACAGTTACGAAATCGATCAATTTCAGAGTATCTCATCAAGTGGAAGAACTTACCCGCTGAAGATTCGACATGGGAGAATGACAATTTTATATAGAAGCATCCAGAACTACTCAAACATTGAGGACAACACTTTTTTGAAGGAGAGGGCATGTTAGGTCCCTATAATACTAGTGTATCCCCTTATTGTTATTGTTAGTATAGCCCCCTTATTGTTATTATTGTGCCCATGTAGTCTCCATATTGTTATTATTGTGCCCCATAGAAGCCCACTATTGTTATTGTTGTGCCCTTACATTGATATTGTTATGTTGGTTAGGATTATATTGTGGTCCATATAAAGAAAGGAGGTTTTGTCATTTGTATCATTCAATAATTGTTCATTTATGTAATGTAAAGGAGGTTTCCCCCTCGAAGAAGTTGATTTCTAAGTCGTTGATCTATCTTTTCTTCTATTTTGTGAGTTGGTTTCATAACAAAACTCGACCTGGATCCTAACGCCAACCACAGTTTCCACTATCTACTCCACTCATGTCAACTGAACTTGGATCCCAGATGGATGTATCCTCATCTGAAATATATTTTTGTCCACATCCCGTGGATGTATAATTAGTAACCTCTGGAACACACTCCTCTGCAAGTGCCAGCTCATCCAAGTGCTCCTCATGCTCCACTATCACAGGAGGCTCCTCTACCAAATCATAAGTGCCTCTGACATCCTCTTGTGTGACAGTTGCCATAAAAGTTCATACACAATTCAACTCCATACAAAGTTGCTTGACCTGCAACTCTAATTCATGAAGGGCCATATGAGTGCTCTTCAAGGACTCCCGGGAAATCTCAAGCTCATAAGTAAACTATCAACTTCCTCCTCTTTCCCTATTAGCACATCATGATATATCTTAGCAAGCATGAGTAGGTGATCTCTATCTGAAAGGAGGTGTAGGTAGTTAGATTTCATCTCTACCAATGCCCTTCAGAGGATCTTAAAATCTGCAAGTGAAGGCTCACCTCCCAAACTGCCATGTGTCACTGCGCTCTCCAACAATAATTTGTCACTAATACCAATGTATCATCATATTGCCTCATGGCTACCATAATCATGTTTGTGTTCATCTTCAATTGGTTTTCCAAGTTATAGGCATAAGTAAGCTTGTGAACAGCATCTACCTCATCAAATGATGGGCATGAGTAACTGGGTTTGCACTGTCAACTACCTGTATATTATCATCTTTACACACCTCTTTGGAATCATCATCAACTGTCGTGGCCTCATGATTTGCTTTGTACTCATCATCTGTGAAAGTTCTAAAAAAGAAACCCTACTGCAGTGTCTTGATATACTTCGCCTACTTGTTTAATTAGTTTAACAAGTTATTTAACTGAAGTATTTGGAAAAACATTAAAGCAAATACAAATTGTAGCCTACACATCTACAGATCATTTACTGAACGGAACACACATGTGACAAAATTACACTGATTTTTCAGACAAATGTCCCCGGCAAAACCCAATGCGGGAAAACCAGTGCAACAGCTCCAGAGTGTTTTATTATTATGAAGAATCTAAATACAACAATCTGGGCACCAAAAATGGTCTGCCCTACAGAGAAATTACATGGCAAATGTCCCTTTCACTTGGAGACAGAAAATATGGCTAAATCACATCCTCAATCGAGATTTATAGATAACGAGCCCTTTCTGGCCCACTGGAACCCTCAGTGCAGTCTTCTCCAGCCTCTGTGTCAACACTCTAGCCCAACGCAGGCTTCCCCTACGTCACACTAGAAGGCTCTATGTTGCCTCTGCGTCACCCATACGACTTTACGTTAGGTTGGCTGGGTTGCGTCCCTTTTGCTGGCCTCTGCGCTGCCTTGGTGTTGTGCTACCTCTTTGTTGTTGTATTCTCAGCCTCGAATCAGATCATCCCTTGCCAATCTCTGCCCCTCACTGCACTACAAACTCACTTCAAATTCCTCAGCAAACCCCGCCCCAAAAATTTGACTTAGGTTCAGTGCTATGCAATGTGTGCGTGTTCTCCAACTGACCCCAAGCACTTCAAATTATACTTTTCTCGTTGCAAAACAAACAGTCGTGATCTAAGCTCTAATCAATGACTCAAATTAAAAGAATGCTTGATCCACATCACTTAGAACATTTCATCACGTGTAATTTAATTCACTTTAATTTTTTAATTTCACTAAGTTAGACTTAGGGTCCCCATTAAAAAATTTAATTATTTGAATAACTATTGCACCGGATGAAATTTTTCCAAACGCTTTTTGGGTCTTGGAGATCTCATGTGTCTTATTCCCTCCACAAAGTTTCGGAGCTAGAGCACACCCGATGCTACCCCAAAATCTCAAAACTCCCTCTTAGCGAGGAGTGTGCTCTAGCAATACTTCCACACTTAAGCATTGCCCTGATCTTGACATCGATCTCTGTGCATTTGATGCTTCGCTTGTTGCCCTCTATCCACTACGTTGCTGCTCTTTGTATTGTTGCCCATGTCACTGCCGCCAACATTGCTACATCCGTACTGCAGCTCCCTCTCAAATTGCTGCATCATGTTGCCCATAGCACTGCCACTGCCAACTGCTACACTGCAACTTAGTTGCTTAGAAGTAAGCAACTGAAGGACCATCACCCAATTACTGACAGACAAGTCAGTTGGGCTGCATCTCATCACTGAAGCTCCCTCTGTTGTTGCTCTGCGATGTCTCTCTAAAGCACTGCGTTGTCTGTTGCATTGCACTGCGTAAGCACTGCCTCTGCGCTGCTGAAATCCCATTAGCCTTTGCGTTGTTGCTACCTCTCCTCTACGTTGCTCCAGACTTCAACGTCCCAGCACTGCCTCTACTTCACTGTGAACATTTACACCCACTGCTCCAGTGATCCTGCTATTGTCATATGGCTCACGTAGTTCGTATGTGATCCAAGAGTTTGGGCACCTCAAGGATCCCGCCACCCACCATCTGTAGCTTCTCTAAAGATCGATATCGCCCCACTTCCTTGGTTCATGAGCACTCATGGATACATCATCGTTACTATCCCCTTTTGTTGTTGTTGCCTTGGAATCAAAAGATTCCTTGTCCTTCCTCTTAGGACAAGAGCTGGCGAAGTGTTCAAGTTCGCCACATTTAAAGCACCAAAACTTTGATAGGCCCTTCTTCTTCTTCCCTTGCTACCTCTATCCTTTAGATGCAAGGGTTGCGTCCTCCTCCTCCTCTCTCTTTACTTTGACTCCATCGCTGCTGCTTTGCTTCTTGGTTATTCTCCTGATTTCCTCCTGAAGGAGGACTACCCACGTGTCCACCCAGGATGGTAACATTGCTCTACCCAAGATGCTTTGGAGAAACGTTTCACATTCACAGGTGACTGCATTCTGGGTAGTCCTCACCATGAGCCCTTCATCCGGAGTTGACCCCATAGCAATCAACTGGTCGCGGATATTCTGAAGTCTAAAGAGGAAGGGATCGATTTCCTCTCCCTTCTGCATTTGGAACAACCGCATCTGATTCTCCAGAAGCATTTTCCTCTGGATGGAACTTCCCTAATACATCATGTTCAAAGTTGTCCACATCTCGTTTGTCGTGTTCTTCCCAGTAATATGAGGGACCACGTGATCCTTTACTCCGTCCATGATCAGGTGCTTAGCCCGCACCTATTTCTCGTTGAATTTCTTCAGGGGATCTACATAAGTTGGCACAGCTAGGACATTTTTTGCATGGTCCTTGATGCAGTACTCATCCAGGACTGTCAGGATTCTGGCCCTCCAGATGACAAAGTTGGACACACCGTCCAACCTATCCAGATCTTTTAGTCCATGAGAAACCATCTCTGCTCAATCTGTCGAAACACAAACTCTTCTCCCTTCCATTGCTGCTACACCCGACAAAAGATTGGATCTGGGCTTCTTAGCAAAAGAACCCCTCTAGAGAATGTGCTCCCTCTGACAAGTGATTTCCCTCCCGGAAATCCTTCACAAATTTTAATGAATCAGTCCTCTATGATCACTTCTCTTAATCAAACTCAGATTCCTTGGCTAGAGAATCTGTTGAGCGACTGTCCTCCTCCCGCTTTTGTCACCTTTGCTAGGCACTGTTCTGCACCGACAGAACTTGTGCCACACCAGCAACTTCTGAACTCGCCAAACTGCACAGCAACTTCCCAACCTGGACTACGTCACCCTCCTGGTGTTGCGTCAACCTCTGCATGAGCAGAATGGCTCAGCGTCTCTCGTCTAGTGTTGCGTCAGTCTCTGCGTGACCAAACCGACTCTGTGTCACCCTTGTAGGGTCTGTGTCCCTCCTGGTGTTGCTTTGCCTTCTTCTGGATCTTTGTTCCTTTAGTTGCCCTTCCTACAACAAATATCTTCAACCGCTTTGTTGGTGGATTAGCTTGATCTGCAATGCTCTAATACCATGTGAAAGTTTCAAAACAAAAACGCAATGTCTTGATATACATCGTCTACTTGTTTAATTAATTTAACAAGTTCTTTAACTGAAGTATTCAGAAAAACATTAAAGCAAATACAAACTACAGCCTACTCATCTACAGATCATTTGGCTAAACATCACGCACATGTGACAAAATTACACTGATTTTTTGGACAAATGTCCCCGGAAAAACCCAGTGCTGGAAAATCGATGCAGCAGCTCTAGAGAGTTTTATTATTATGCAAAATCTGAATACAACAATCTGGGCACCAGAAACGGTCCACCCTACAGAGAAATTACACGGCAATTGTACCTTTCACTTGGAGACAGTAAATATGGCTGAATCACACCCTCAATCAGGATTTACAGATAACGAGCCTTTTCTGGTCCACTGGAACCCTCAGCGCAGTCTTCTCCAGCCTCTGCGTCAGCCCTCTAGCCCAGCGCAACCTCTGCATAGCGCAAGCTCCCCTTGCGTCACTCTGGAAGGCTCTGTGCTGCCTCTACGTCACCTAGATGCCTTTGTGTCACCCTCTGCGTCAGCGTGGCTGGGTTGCATCCCTCCTGCTGGCCTTTGCGTTGCCCTGGTACAATGTTGCCTCTCTGCTGCTATATTCTCGACCTCGAATTAGATCATCCCTTGTCGATCTCTGCCCCTCACTGCACTGCAAACTCACTTCGAATTCCTCAGCAAACCCCGCCCCAGAAATTCAACTTAGCTTCAATGCTCTGCCATGTGTGTGTGTTCTCCCACTGACCCCAGGCCCTTCCTTTATACTTTTCTCGTTGGCAAACCAACGGCCGTGATCTAATCTCTAAATCGACGACTCGGATTAAAAGAATGCTTGATCCACGTCACTTAGAACATTCCATCACATGTGTAATTTAATTCACTTTAATTTTTTAATTTCCCTAAGTTCGACTTGGGGTCCCCATTAAAAAATTTAATTATTTGAATAACTATTACACCAGATGAAATTTCTCCAAATGCTTTCTGGGTCTTAGAGATCTCGTGTGTCTTATCCCCTCCACAAAGTTTCGGAGCTAGAGCACACCCGATGCTACCCCAAAATCTCAACATCATCTAACTCAACAATCTCGCTAAGTGACAACAAGCATTCTATAGCAATTTTTGGCTCTTCTTCATCCTAAAACCTTCTACCAACCTGTTGGAGTGGATCTGTGCTACCTTCATCTGCAACGAGCATGACTTTTCCCAATTTGTCGTGGGAGGTTTGGTCACGGTCTTCACCTTCAACTACAGGAGTTATATCTTCTAAATGAGTTAATACCAAAGTAACAAAAATCGCGATCGGGAAAAAATCGTAAAAATCGGGAAAAAAATCGGCACATACAAAAATATTCATTTTTTTTCAATTTTTTTAATATCTAAAGCATCTACAGCATAAAATAAATGTATTGACACATAAATATGAAAAAAAAAACTAATATATAAGATGTGTAATATCATGTCTAGTGCTACATCACACATAAAACTGAATCCTGTCCTGAATACTAAGTCCTGAGTCTCAAGAGTCAACTCAGCCTCAAAATATCAAGAAAAAATATAATAATGTATCTCATATCATGAGTCATAATGTCAACAGTCATATACAAAGGAATGTCAATGCACCATATAACCTATGGTCCTATACTATTGATTTCCTCTGCCCCTCTTGCGAGAAAATACAACGGCTTTGCCTTTCTCTCTAGATGAAGAAGCTGGCGGGACTGGCAATGGGCTCTGTCGTGCTCTAGAAGTAACAAATGAAGCACCAGAACGGGAACCTGAAACACTAGGAGCTAAAGGAGGCAGACCACGTCCTCTACCGGTAGTAGTGGTAGGTGGTGTCACCTCCTCCTCCTGCTCCTCCTCCTGCTGCTACTGCTGCTCCTCCTCCTCGTCCTCCCCCTCCACTACCTCCTGCTTTATCCAATCAGGGGTTGACTCCATGACAGGCCTCTCAGCCTCAACCCTCCATTCAGCGGTGGTGTCAATCGCATCTAAAGAGATGGCCTCCATATCAGGGGTCCTCTCAAGTTATCTCACCCACAATCTAAGATTGTAGTAGACGTAAACCATGTCATTAAGCCGCTGACCCTCCAACCTGTACAAGGGTCATAAATTAATAAATTAAATATTTAAAATTTTTTTTAATGAATTCAAAAAATCAGTTGGAATATGTTAAATTTTTTACCTATTGCGCTTTTTGGTGTGTATTTTTTCAAATACACTCCAGTTGCGCTTGCATCCCGAAGCGCTACATGTTTGGCTGAGTATTCTAATGGCAAGTTTTTGGAGTTTGGTAATCTGCCACCGTAGCTCCTCCACCAAGCATCTACAAGTTACAAGTTACAACAAATAAGATAAACTTATAAAGTTACAAACATAAGAAAATTTTTAAAATAATGAAAATCTTACTTGGCATTTTAGTAGTCCTATCCTGGACAGCCATGTCGAAGCTCAAGGTGCCACCTGCCATTCTGTATACCTCCATCTCTTTGGATATCTCTGCACGTTCTGATGGATTTGGCACCATCTTCTGAACACAAGTGAAAAAGCCATCCATGACCTCAGCATCAAATAGGAAACCACATGAATAAGCAAATGTGGGGTTCAGGAAGACCCCTGCAGCATGAATGGGACGATGGAGTGTGTTGTTCCATCAATCATCAATCACTTCCCATAAAGGAAGTTGTCTCTGAAACCCCTCATCACCCTTATCATCATAATAGCTGCGAACAGCTTCTTTGGCCCTATCCATGGCCTCATACAAGTAGCCCATTGCAGGCTTGTCTCCATCCACCAATCTAAGAACCTTTACCAAAGGTTCAGTAATGCTGCACACCTCTTCCACTCCAGCCCAGAAACTTTCCTGATATGACACCAACCTGCAGATGGCCCGTGCCTCTGATTTGCGGCTGATAGTCAAAGCACGCCACTCATCTGAAACAAACATTCTCTTCAATTCCCACTTAGAATTCAAGAGGGATTGAAGAGAGATGAAAGAAGTGGCAAATCGTGTACTAGCAGGCCGCACCAACTCCCTATTGTTGGTGAATGTCCTCATCAAATGAAGCACAGATCCATGGTTATATATAAATTTTGTGATTCTCTTTGATGATTCTACAATATCACTGACAAAATCAAGCTTTCCGATGTCCTCCAACATCAAATCAAGGCAATGTGCAGCACAAGGTGTCCAAAATATGCTCGGATACCTCTCCATAAGCATCTTGCCAGCAAAAACATAGTTTGTAGCGTTGTTCGTTATGATTTGGACAACATTTTGGGGCCCAACCTCCATAATGAACACATCTAATAAACCACATAATAATTTTGCATCTTTGACATATGCAGATGCATCAACAGATTTCATAAACATTGTCCCCTTGGGACAACTGATCAAGAAGTTAATAAGGGTACTACCCCTTTGATTAGTCCAACTATCTGACATCACAGTGCATCCTGTGACTTCCCATGATGCCCTTAACTCTTCCAATCTCTTGGTGCAGTTAGCTTTCTCATTTTGCAGAATGCGCCCTTTAAGGTCATTATCTGAAGGGGATTTGTATCCTGGGCCAACAACAGCGATAGCATCAATCGCAGCCTGATAAAATGGATTGTTCCTGGCAACATTGAAAGGAATATCACTCCAAAGAAACGGTTTGCCCAACAACTTATCAACTTCTTCCTTCTCCTTTCATTTAAGAAAGGAGGAGATAGATGGTTGTGCCCCGGGAGTGGTTCTAGGAACAAAAAATGAGGAGGCAGCTATGGGGCTGCCTGTAGAAGAGGCTAATGCTGAAGAGCCACTACCACTCTCACGGTCAACTCCAAACCCTGATATTTGACTTTTCAAAGCTGCTTTGTTGAGTTTAGTGGTTTCTATTTCTCCCAATGAGTTCATGGCTCTTTTGATTATTTCTGAACTGGTGTTTTTTCAAGAGCCTACTTCATGCCCAGGAATTTGTGCCAAGTGGTATTTCAACCTGTATATCCCCCCTGTCATGTGTTGACCACATAATTTGCAAGTCAAGTTTGATCGGTCAAACCCCCCATCAGGTTCACCAAATTCCCATAAAGGATCTAATTTCCTTGGCATGTTGGAAACTTTGAAGTTTGAACTTTGAATGTTGAAATTTGAACCTAGGGCACAAGAAAAATTGCCAGTTAAAAAATAAAATAAAAAAATTACAATTTTACATACACAATTTTGATTTTTTTCACAAAAAAAAACCCTCAACTCAATCCAAAAATAATGGGAAAAAATACATGTTGAAACACAAGCAAAAATAATGGGAAGAAACTAAGAGCACAAGAAGAAATATAAAAAACAAAATTTAACAAACGATTTTTTGCATTTTTGACCAAAATAAACCCTCTCCTCTCAATAAAACAAAAACAAAAACAAAAAAAACACAACCAAATGCAATCACAAATGATGAAAAATACATGGATAATAGAAACCCATGGAAGAACAAGAAAAAAACAAAAAAAAAAAGGGTCAAATTTGATGCCCATACCTGGAAAAACGTTTTGCCGGAAACACTTGGTCCAAATTCGATTTTTGTTCGCTTGGATTGCAAGAAATTCTTCACTTTTGTCCAATCTTGAGCTTGTAAATCACGTATCTCCCTCCTTGGCTCTCCTCCTTCCCTCCTTGGCTCTCATAAGCAAGTTTGTCCAACTAAAAATGACAAACAAAAAACCAAAAATCGCATTATAAAGTCGCTGTCCGACGCTGCCACGATTTTTACCGGTCGACTCGCGATTTTTTCGCGATAACGATTTTTTCAAAAAATCGTTCAAAAAATCGCCGATTAAATCGGCCGCTTGAAAAACTCTCGCGATAAAATCGCGATGTTTGTTACACTGGTTAATACATTTATCCTATCTTCATTTGAACTAATATTTTCCTTTGGGCTCCTTTCAATCCTTACTTCCTGGTCCTTAGCTACATTTTCATCTTTGGATCTGCAACTTATTTTTTTACTTTATATCTTTGATGACACCCACGTTTCCATGTGCTGTGTCACCTTTGCAAATGTTTTTTCATAATCTCCAAATTTCTGGGCAAACAGTTCTTCTTAACTTGGAAGCATTTTTCCCTTGTCATAATGATACATAGTTATAAGAAAATGCATTCAATTACTTCTTAATCAAAAATATATTATGTTCTTCAATCTCAGAACCAATCACACCACCCTTGTGCACAATATAACAGCCAATAACAATATTTTTTTATCACTGGAAATAACCCAGAAATACTAGTAACATGCACTTTAAATTTCTGAACGGATAAATATAAATGTACAATGCAACTAGATGGGAACCTGGTGTTTTCTTCAGCACTTTGATACCTCGAGAAATATCCCAAGATGAAAGTAATACCCTTTAACGTTCAGCCCAGAAACAACGTCAATGAACAGCTCCACAACAGGGACTTGTCCTCATTGAATAATGACAATAGACCATTCGCTTCCCAGCAAGGAGTGGCCAATCTCTGAAATTATACAGTAATTTGTCCTCTGGTATATTATATAAAATATTAAAATATGGATGGCAGCCCCATCAATCTTCAGCTCAAAAATCGGTATTCCAGCAAGAGATTCGACCTTGAATGACTATGTAATATGGAGGCACGCACAGCAAACAAGAGTGAGATTCTCCCTCAATTAACAACAGCTAAATAACTCCCCAAAGATTGATGATTTGGTCCCTTCTTAGGTCTGATATGGCTCACTGAAAATGCAGTCTTTTATCTGATAAATAATATCCCTTATGCATATACTTCAGGGACTCAATCTCTGCAAGTAAATACGCTGTCTCTTTGTGTAGAACTTGTCCAACTTGGGAAGGAAGCTCACAACCAACACTGGAAACCACTCTCAGTGAACAAATAAGAGAGACTCGGCTAAAATAAACAGTGAACTCAGCCAGCCTCAAGGATGAGGAGCTTGACCCACTTGCCACTGAAAGCAACCAGCAAATAAGCTAGGTGACTCAACCTTCTAGATGGGAAACTTGTTTAGCAAGGTGAATCTCAAAATTTGGCCTCTCTACCACTGGAAATCGACCCCTCTCTTAATGGAAGACTTTGGCTCTTTCCAGAATGCATTCCCAGCCTATAAGAAAATGGAAAACACAATATTAGAATCCCAATGGTGAAATCCGAGTGATTTGACTCTCTTGAACCAACTAGGTATCTAGTTTCAACACCGAAGCTAACTATGGCGGCTAGGGTTTCTCAAACCCTAAGTTTCTTCTCCAAAACTCTCAAAGAGCTCATTTTCTCAAAATGCAGGTGTAAGAATAGAGAGAGACCCCCTCATTTCCCTTTTTTATAACTCACCTACCTTTTCCCTCCAATTAAATATTAAAAGCACTTTTCCTTTCTTTATTTAATAAAGTGAATTTTATAAACTAATTAAAGTTATTTTTTTTCCGGAAAGTGTTTAATTTGCCTTCATGGTCACACTGGGCACCAAAAGCCCCTTTTTATCATCTTGCGTTGTAGATTTTTTCGCCCTGATTCCGAGCTATTACACTATGGAGTTTCTCCACGTAATCGGAATGAAACATCTTAAGCCTAATTAATTAAAATATCTCTGTTAATAACTTCATTTTACGGAAATTGTCGGAATGCAACGAAACCAAAAGCAAACCATGCGGAATTGATCCTGATGGTGAAATATGGTAAGCAATCCCAATCAGACCCATAGAAGTCCTCTAAAAACCTTCTGAGACCACCAATGGAGTAATCTCACTCCTATGATCGGGCTAACACAAGCTCTGGGAATCCCTCTTAACCACCTCACCAGGTAATTCAAAATTTGGGGACATTACAGACGAGATGACTTGAAATGTGTGTGGAAGCATTAACGCTCATGCATAGAAAGAGATCCATACCCCTTACTAACTTGGGGTTGGGAAGTAGGCCTCCAACTTCAAATCTAGGACTAGTGAGATAAACCCCTAGTCAAGTATAAACAATGGTGATCTCAATCTCACTCCCCTTGAAAAAAAAATGTAGTGTAAAGTACCATTTTTAGAAGCATTAAAGATCATGACCTAAGTCTTGCTAAGATTCACCATCAACTACATATCGCCACAAAAACTAGAAAGAACTTATGGGGCTATCTTGGTAATCCCTTGAGAGAAGAAGTCAGAAGGACTATGACATATACATACAAGAGGACCAATTAGAAATTGATGTAGAAGAAAACCATCTTCTGCATGCATGTGTTCCCTAAGGTAGGTCTCTAACTCATCAAATCTAAACCCTAAAGAAGGTTAGGGAGAGGGGACACCCTTGCTTAATCCTTGAGAAATGCAAAGCCTACCAAAAACCAGCTCACATAGCCTCATGATAGCTACAATGAGAGAATTGAGGATGCCAATGTCACTAAACCTCTGAAACAAAGAGTACCTTCGCACATTATTGAAATTCTTCCAGAAACCCATATAGCAACAAAAGACTTCAGAAGAATATTGCCCAGCCTCCTCAATGATAACAAGGAGTGTGAAAATGTGACCAATGGTTTCATAATCTCTCATGAATCCTGCTTGCACCTTAGCACTAAGTTCATTCCTCTTCAAGTGTTCTAAAAACCACATCTCCAGGCTCATAGCATAGAACTTTTTGGGCATATACTCTCCAAAAAGTGCAACCAGTACACCCAAAACACCTAAACGTTTGGTGTTTTTTCTCTTACAAGTGTTTTTTACTTACAACTGCAAGCTCCAAAAAAATGAAAAAGGTTTGAATCTCGCTAGAAAGTTGTTTACTCAGCACTGTTTGAAATAATTAAAACAATTGGAACAAACCGTATCTAGACTATAAACTATTTCATTTAACAATTCAGACAGCATCTATTTTACGGCTATAGTATCAAGATGGAAAATGTTGATCTAATATCTGATTGGATTGTTAAGCAGGGCAATGGCCATGAGGATCCTAATCCATTGAGAGTTAGTATGGGAGGGGCAAGGCCTTCTGTTGGCTCCTATATATGATTCATCAAACATTTTTCGTTTTGCTTTATGCCATGGTCCATCATCCATGGCACTTAATGAATCAAGTACTTAGTTGTACAATTTTGGACATCTAAATGTGTTAATTTTGCATTATGTATAGAGTAAATTTTCATATCAAATTTCAATGCAAACCATCTGAACCTTTCGGGAAATTATGTGTATTTTTTATTCACATTGTCCTTTTGTCTGGTCGAGTCCCAAGTCTTTGTCAAGTCACTGGTCAACTTTGACCCTTCAGCCAAAACAAATCAAATGCTGAGTCAAATCTAGAAACTTTTTCCTCCTAGCAATTGTGTCCCTGATTCTATTATCAATCCTCAATGTGTATATTAACCTAGCATCATGAGAATCACAATATTGACATAAAACAAGTTCAAGATATCTACAAACCCAGCAAAGAAGAATATGCAAATACTGGACAAAACCAATACAGAAATATACATGTTGCCGATAAAATATGAATATTTCAATCTGTATGCTTTGCAATCAAAACAATTACTTGAGAATTGAGTGGTGGCTTGGACCTTCGCTTAAAAATTTCTTTCAAATATCATATCATAATTTACAATAGCAGCTATAGTTGAATATATGGCATTCACGCTTACCTCCCCTGCAATACCATATTGTGCACACTCAATAGCAAGGCGAGTTGCTCTCCCGATACTATCCCTCGTCCTTGACAATGTTTCAAGCATTCCCCCAAAAGAATCCCTCGACATAGCTGCTTCTGCATCAGAATCAAGCATCCCTCTAACAGATTTTCTTCCTGAACTAGCTCTACCCTCATCACTCACATCTGGACCAGATACTTGTGTTGGAGCACACTGTTGTGTGCAGGTTTCCGGGGTCCTAGATTCAGCATGGAGGATCATATCCCTTGCATCATCATCTGTCAAATTCCCAGACAGCAAAGGCTGGGAGGGTGAATTACGATGGCAAGAACTTCTTCCTTGAGCTGGGGAAGGGCTTAGAACTAATGGAAGTGCAGAGGCAAACTTTTCAAATTCTGTGCGCACAACAGGAGGATGTACCACAGTAGAACGTGCCTGTCGTTTAGACTGAGCAGCTGCAATTAGATACTTCAGAGATGTAGATGCTGCAGCTAGCCCAGAATTTTGTGACGATATTTTGAGCTTTACCTCTTTTGCAGCTTCATACCTGATAACAATGAGAGTGTGAGAACCACCAAAGACCAAATATGATCATGAAATATACATGTTTATGCTAGATAAAAAAATCATATATGTAGTATTGAAAAACTAACAGAAACACCTCAATTCATAAATGCAATTAGAAGAATACGTACGCTTCCCTAATTTTGTTGCCTTCATCTAAATGTAACTTTGACGAACATGCACCACTCTCAGACCTACTAACCACAAGTGTACCATTTACGTTAGCATTGCATTTTGAGATGACTTTTGACTTTGGTGTAGAACTATCAGGCCCAGGTTTGGCATGTGAAACTTTCTCTGGTGTGCAAACAACTGGATGCCTATGTTGATGTTGTTGGTTTGGTTTTTCTGCATGCAACTGCCCTTCATCTTTTTTGGATACATCCAGACATATTTCCTTATTTGGCGTCAGATTATGTCTTTTAGCTTTCATCAACTTAGGCTTATGCTCTAATTTATTAGAATCAACCATTGTGCCATCTAAAATGCCATGAGTCTTAGTTGGAGAAAAACTGCAACTGCCATGCCTTAGATCAGGCTTCAAATTGTCATACATCCTGGGAGACACTAATACAGGCTTGCCATGTTGCTTCCATTCATCAGTTTTCTGAGAGGTAACAACCTGTTCTTCTGTATTCTTAGCATGCACTGTCATAACATCCTCACTGCCCAGTTTCTTCGGATTATTGTCCATATGAGACTTCAAATCTGTATGCATAATACACCTTACCCGTTGTTTTTCCTGATTAGAAGGGTCTGAAACAGACTTCAAACCATCATGTTTCCTAGGAAGGACTGAAACAGATTTAACATGTTGCTTTGATTCATCAGTTTTCTGACAGGTAACACCAAATTCTTTACCACTCTTATCATGCATTATCATACCATCCCCATTGCTTGGTTTCTTTCGATTATCATGCACATCTGACATGAGATTAACATCCGTAAGAAGCCCAGAATTATCCTTTGCCAGATTATAGTGTTCTGAGGCATACTTTGACCCATCATGTTTACCAAGTGCCATTGGTACAGACATGCCATACTGCTCTGAGTTGACAGCTTGCTGAGAACTAAGACTTAGTTCCTCAGTGATCTTAACAGGCAATAGTGCATGACCCTGACCATCCATTGGCTTTTGATCATTATCGGACTTCAAAATTGCATCCATAATATCCCCCGTCTTCTCTTCAGCCTGATTAAAAGCTCCTGTGGTGAGCTTCAAACAATAATGCTTCTTGGGAGACACAGACGTGGGCACAGCACAGAGCTTTAATTCTTCAGGTTTCTGAGAGGTGAAATCCAATTTCTTGGTATCCTTAGCATGTCCTATAACATCAACCTGAACAGCAAATTCCTTTTCATCCTCTTCCACATGAGATTTTGAATCTGGGCAGATAATATTGCATGTCTTCTCTTCTACCTGATTAGTACATACCACGGAATGTACTATTATACATTCCCCATTGCCTATTTTCTTTTGATTATCATGTGTATCAGACTTGAGATTTGCATCAGTAAGACTGCCCAACTTCTCCTTTGCCTGATGATTGTGTTCTGAAGCAAACTTTAAACCATCATGTTTCCTAGGCAGCCTTTGTACAGGCATGCCATGTTGTTGTTTTGATTTAGCATCTTGCTGAGGAATAAGAATAGATTCTTCACCAATATTTGAATCTAAGACTGCAAGACCATAGTCATCCATTTTCTTTTGATTGTTATGAATATGAGACTTCAAATTGGAATGTATAACATCCACTAACTTGTTTTCTGGCCATTTAAAACTTTCCGAGGCTGAACTCAAACTATGATGCTTTTTTGGAGATACTGTGATGGACTTCTGTTGCTTCAATTCTTCCGGTTCCTGAGAGGAAAACTCTTCCTCGGTATATTCTTTTAAGTCATTCTGACTAATAGATTTCATTTTATTGTCTTGTACATGAGACTTGAAACTTGTATCCATAATTTCACAGATCTTCTCTTCCTCCTGACTAGGACATTCTGAGACATGAGCTATTTTACCATCCCCGTCGCCTATTTTCCTTTGAGGATCGTCCACAACAGACTGGATATCTACATCCATAATACCCACCAAATTCTCGTTTCCCTGACTATGGTGTACTGAAGAAAACTTTGAATCATCACGTTTCACAGGCAACACTGTCATAGGCACGCGAGGTTGCTCTGCTTTGACAGGTTCCTGAGAACTAATAGTTGATTCAACAGCATCCCCATTGTCCATTTTCCTTTGATCATCATGCACATCAGACAGGAGAGCTACATCTGTAAGACCAGACAGAATCTCCTTTGCCTGACCATAGTCTTCTGAAGCCAAATTTGAACCATCACATTTCACAGGCGGCACTGTTTCAGGCATTCCAACTTCCTCTGCTTTGACAGGTTCCTGAGAACTAATACTCGATTCAACAGCATCCCCATTGCATATTTTCCTTTGGTTGTCATGCACATCAAACTGGAGATTTACATCCATAGGACCTACCATATTCTCCTTTGCCTGATTATATTTCTCTGAAGCAAAAGTTGAACCATCACATTTTACAGGCAGCACCAGTACAGCCATGCCAGGTTGCTGTGACGAGACAGTTTCCTGAGAGGTAAGGCTTGATATTTTAGCATTCTTGGCATGTAGTGTTTCAAGACCTTGACCATCCATTTCCAATTGATCATTATGAATATGAGACCTGAAATTTGTCTCCATAATATCCCCCACCTTCGCTTCTACATGATTAAAACTTTCTGAGGCTAACTTCAAACCATGACGCTTCTTGGGAAAAACTACAAAGGGCTTGCCACGTAACTTTAACTCTTCACATTTCTGAGAGGTAAAATCCAATTCTTTGGAATCATTATCATGTCCTATAACATCATCCTGACCAATGAGTTTCTTTTGTTTGCCTTGCAAATGAGACTTTAAATTTGTATCCAGACTTTCATGAGCATTCCCTTCTGTCTGACTAATACACTCTAAGGGAAATTTTAAACCATCATTTTTTCTCTCACGTTGCTTTGATTCCTCAGTTTTGTGTGAAGTGACAATGGAGTTTGCAGCACTATTAGCATGGATTATCCTATCATCCTGGATGTCAATTTTACCTTGATCCCCGTGCATATCAGACCTAACATCTGCTTCTCCATCATTTCCCACCTTCTCTTCTGAAATATTAGATGGTTCTGAAGATACTTCAGAAACTAACTTACAGGAATCTACACACATTTCTGAAATCTTTGTCTCTCCTTTTGAATCTTTTGGAACCAACAAAACTCCGCCTTTTGCATGCTCTTCTGTCCTTGAAACATCCTCATTGTCATTATTCATACAAACAGACACAGTTTTACCATCATCTTGTGCTTCCATGCTTGTAGCATCAACTTCATCAGAAACAGAAGAAGCTTCAGCAGCATATGCAGACATTGCCTCTAGAGCACGATGAATTCTTTTTGAGGGTGGTAATGCAGCTTCATCATCTGCCAAACTTCTCCTCAGACGATACTTATCAGCTTTTCGTGGCAAACAAGTATCTTTTTCACCCAATACAGCAGAATCTGTACAATGTGAAGATGCCCTTTCTGGATGAATAATCTCTGAAGCTGTTAAAATACTAGATTTGCAGGTAGCATCATATGATGGCAATGCATCCTGTGGGGTATGCTTACCTGAAGTGGCCTCCACTGCCTTTGGCATATTATCTTCGTTGAGATCTTCCTGTGTTTTACTAGACTCCTTTCTCAGACGAGCTCTCACCCTTTTTACCAAAGGCAGATGTTCATCAGTGTCAACTTTATGTTCAACCACCCTAGCTTTGGACTCCAACTCGTGTGATTTTGCTACACAACCACTTACTTCAATCTCTGTCGAAGTGACTCTTCCATTGCCAAAATCCATAAATCTCCTACTGAGCCCATATAATCCCAAATCACACTTCTTGAGGTGTTTCCTTTTCTTCTTTAAAACATAGTTATGTTGCACACTATCATCAATGATTGCCCGGCCCCCACCATCCTCATCTATACATGGAGAAGCAACACTGCTTTTTTCATGGGATGCAAAGTTTACCTGCATATCCTGCAATGTCTCTCTGTGTTCAACACTTTCATTTGATTCTGTTACATTCTGGTTAGTAGGGATTCTTATAGCTTCCATCTCCCCATCACGTAAGGACTTTAATACTTCAGATGCATCATTTGTTTTCAACAATTCCCCTTGTAGTTGGGCACCCCCTTCACTACGAATCTTGTCTTGAACCTCAACTTCACATTTATTTAGATCTATATCAGAAGTTTTAACTGGAAATCTGAAATCCTTCTCATCTTGCCCTAGAGAAATGATATCACCCTCATCTCCGTCATTTTGAAAAAGGTTCCCTGGGGAAATGATAGCACCCTTCTCTCCATCATCTTGACAAAGGTTCTTATCATCAGTCGACTTTTTGACCCCTCTTCTTTTCTTCTTAATATCCTGCTTGACTTTTGTTGCCTGTGCACAAACATTATTATTCTTTCTATTCTCCAAAATCTCAGGCCCAGGCTTGGGTACTCTCCTTGGGGTATTCCTTTTCTGAATATCATGATTGTCCCTTAACAATCTTCCTCGTTTCTTCATGGAATTATTTACAGAAGATATTTCATTGTTTTGGTCAATACTGGCTGTTCTATCAGTGCCAACTTTGGCAATTTTTTGCAAATCTTTTAGCCCTTGCATTCGATTTTCGATATCTTTACCCTTACCAACAAATGCTTGATCCCTCTGAGTATAAGATTCCTCTTCAGCATCAAGCACCGCATTAATAAATTCTGGTGCATGTTGTGTTGCTGGATTTTGATTACCTTTCTTACTTTGTAATTTTCTTGCAGATCCTCTCCGGCCATCAACCTTAATTTCTTCATCAACAGTATTCTGGCTGTCTTCCTTCCTCTCCATCTTTAGCTTCTCATAGACCTCAACAATCTGTTCCACTGCTCGAACGAAGTCAGTTCCCTTTCCTTGATACTTCGACAACAGATGCTTTTTGGTCTCCTGTGTAAAAGCCTGGATTGCATCGGGACTGCAAAAACCACTGGGAAAAAACAAGAGAATTTTTAGAGGGTATATTGAACATAATACAAAAAAATAGCAAAGAAAATGTTAAAGCTCTCACAAATAAATCTGACTGAAATTACTAGATATTCAGAATATTCATATGGAATGTTGATAGTATCAAATACTCTCCTCCAAAGAAGAACTTAATAGAGACTAGAAAGAGATCTCTGCACTACAAACTTACAAAGAGCAGCCTCAGTACATTAAGGAGCTCTGGCAAAGCAACAACATTAGGCAGCTTAACTCAGTAGCAAACATGTTGTTTAAGGTTCAGATGTTGTTTATTACCAGAGGATCTGCTACATTTGACATTGAATAGGGTCTGCATAAGAATTCATTGAAAACAATAGATCTCTTTCTGAAGTGAGTTATTACTGACAAATTTCACTGACAATGGAGACACAATGTTATGCAACGTACTAGTGGCAGTTATAAATATTGTAACTTCAGGTGGTAGAACATGATAATTTGTTTTTTGTCATGATAGGAGTTGGCTCTCCTGTCTGAAACTCAATCTCTGTCATCCTTCCAAATATTGGTAGCTACAGCTAAATACATCTCAAATTAAGGATTAAATCTTCTCACAGAATGCCGCAATTCTATATTTTGATGGTGCTGTTAAAATTTGGGTACCAGAGGACAAGTGGTTCTCTAAGGCTTTGATTTTTGGCCTAGGGAAAAGTGTCCAAAAGTATTTAACTTTTTCTCCTAAAGTGACTTTATAAGTGGTAAAGACATATCTAATTTTAAAGTGACTTTATAAGTGATAAAGTTACTAAGTCTAATTTTAAAGTGACTTTAATAAAGTCAATGTGAAATTAGAAAGTGAAAAGTGACTTTGGAAATAAAAGACTAAGAGGGTCTTTATTAAAATGGGGTGAATTAAAAAATATAAAGTGATATTTAAATGCACATTTAATCTCAGCCCTAGATCTAAAGCTATTTCAGCCATTGGATTTAGGGATTCTCTAAAAATCACTTAGGGTTAGGTTAAAGGAGGAAAAGAAGAGAAAAGATCATTCAGTCTTTCATGAGCAGATTGAGAGAGGAGGAGAAGAGAGCAAGGAAATATTTCTGAGCAGAGAATAAGGAAGAGCAGTACCTTGACACGCATACCGAGGCAGCTATATTTCAGCAAATCCGTACAACAAGCAGCAGCACGAAGTTCAAGGCAAGTGGCACGAATTTCGAAGAGGTGAAAACAGCATTTATTGCAGCTCAAATTTCAAGGTCCATACAGCAAGTAAGGAGGCACAGAAATCGAGGTACATACAGCAGCAAAACAGTTCTGTTTTTCTAGAATTCGTACAGCAGCAAGCATCATGCAAAATGAGATCCACACAGCAGCCGTACGGCACAGATTTCGAGACAGCAAGTGGCACAGTTTTCGAGGGAGGTCGTACAGCTGTTCCGCCAATGTTTTTGGTGTTGTCCGTACAGCATTTAAGACTGTACTTTCTGCTGTAAATTTCTGTTTGTATTTGGCACGAAAATCGAGGCAGAGTTTGTACATGGTTTTTGCGATAAGTAAAATATTGGTTGCTGGAATTTTTACTGTACTTTTCATTTATCTGTAAAAGTGGTATTCAGAAATAAAGAGGAGCTTTCGAACTGGTTTTCCCCAAGAGTTGTAGGGGGGTTTTCCAAAGTCATATTAATCAAAAATCAATGTGTCATTTTCTGTGTGTGTGGCTGAAATCATTTTTAAGTTTTATTTCTGCATTTTCCAGCACTTTGAAATTTCCAGATTTGTGTTTTCAAATATATTTATTATTTCCAGCGTGTTGAATGTATGGTTATGAAAATGAGCATTTAACTACATGGGAGTAATAAGGAGAAACGGATAACTGGGGTTGGGCTAAAATTTCTACAGGCGCCTCCAAGAAAAATCCAAGGGAGAGAGGGGGTTCTCGTTTGACCCAGGGGTCGATTAGAATATATGGAGTTTGGGAGCAGCCACTAACAATCAAGCAGAGATGTATGCCCTGTCAAAAGGGCTGCATCTGTCTCAGAAAAATTCAACTGAAAAGTAATTGTGATTGGAGATTCCTTAAACACTATTAAGCAAGTCAAATTTGAAATCTTCTCCACAAGGATGTAAGCTCAACTTGTTATTCAAAAGGATAATGGCTTTGATTCAAATGTTCCAGAAGTTTCATGCCTTCCGTGTGCTAAGAGAACTTAACAAGAGTGCATACCATACAGCCTACCAAGCCATAGGCCTGAGTGTGGGCACCTTAGTCAAAAACGGGAGGCAATGCTTTGATCCTATTCCACTGTATGAATTTGGGTAATCATAGAACTAGTGGCCCACAGGGCCTTCCTATCACATCCTCCCCGTGGCTGCGAGTGGTTTTGCTCCGTGGCTTGGAACATGGTGCGCAGTCCTCGAGCCTTGTTGGGATCTATATCAGCCATGCGGAGATCGCTTCACGCGCCATGGAGTGCGGTTTCATTGGATTTGGCGGTGCCACTCCTTGTTTTTTGCTTCGTCCTCAGACTTCACTGGATTTGGTCTGCATTTACTTCTGGTGTGTGTGCTGGTAAATCATTTCGCCTGGTGTGCTTCGTTTGTGGGAAGGTAGTGGAGATCATGGAGCAGGGTATCCGGATGTGGAGAGGCCCATTTGGTGAAGATTAGTGGGATGATGCGGGTGAGCTGTCCCTGGCAGTCTTTCCTGCACACAGACCCCTTCAGGTTATTGAGTTCAGCTCTCTTGAATTTGGGAAGAGGTTTGATATGTATTCTGCTCAAGGATGCTTGGTTGCTATTGTGTTCATTTTTAGATGTGGTGGTAGTTTTGATAGAGGCTTCCTTCTTTATCTCTAGTATATTCCAATTTCCGGCACAAACTCATTGTGAGTATACTTGTCTTGATCTCTTGGAGTCCATTATGTTCCACACTCCAGGACCACCTTGGTCCAAGGGGGAAAGTCTATTGAGTTCAGCAAACAAAAGAAAATGGAAGACCTCAGGTCCTAGGAAGAGGTATTGACTGTGCAATTCAATTCTATGATGTAGATAATCACTGACCATAGACAGCTGATTCACCAGCTCAGTGACTAAATTCAGGAACTCGAAGCCAGGCATAGCTTCCCTGTGTGTATTCAGAAAAGGGGTCTACAGTCTAAAGCGGTCCAGATATCTTCTGCCAATTCTGTGCTGTCTCCTTGAGCAGTGGTCCCGGAACTCAACAGAGTTTTCTCCATATAAAATGTGGTGATCATGGGCAACTGAGTTCTCATGTGAAAATGGTGGAGGACAAATTTTGCTCTCCCTTTTTGTTATATGCCTGCTAAATCCAGATTTAGTTTAGGAACTTTATACAGAATATATACTTATAGTAATATGTAATGATGTAATAGCAATCTGGTCTCAAAGACCAGTAGGTTTCAAGTTTTTTTAGACCCTCAGGGCCATTTTGTATTGTAGAAAAAGGATGATGATCAGAATCTCAGCCCTGTAATGAGCTTCAGCACAGCTTTTACTATATATATATTCTTGTACTGTTAAAAAAAACTAAAAGTAGTAGATCTGGGCACCTCTTCAACAGCATTGTATTGTGTCCTGTAGGTAGAAGCTAGTGAGGCATATCATAGTTCTCAAAGAGGAGGTGCATCACTCTTGAGTTATAAAGGGTGAGGGCACACGCATGCATGGATGCCAGCTAACCTTAAATAAGGCAGGCGACAATACCAGCTAATCTTAGAGGCATGTGCCACTATTCAAAGATAGATTAGGAGTCTTGTTTGACCCAGGGGACAATTAGAATACAACTATAGTTGGAGTTTGGGAGCAGCCACTAACAATAAAGCAGAGATGTATGCCCTGTCAAAAGGGCTGCATCTGGCTTAGAAATATTCGACTGAAAAGTTATTGGTGATCAAAGATTCCTTAAACGCTATCAAGCAAATCAATTTGAAGTCTTCTCCACAAGGGTATAAGCTCAATTTGTTATTCAAAAGAATAATGCCTTTGATTCAAATGCTCCAGGAGTTTCATGCCTTCCATGAGCTAAGAGAACTTAACAAGAGTACAGACCATACAGCTGACCAAGCCATAGGCCTGAGTGTGGGCACCTTAGTCATAACAAGGAGGCAATGCTTTGATCCTATTCCATAGTATGAATTTGGATAATCATAGAACTAGTGGCCTGCAGGGGCATCCTATCCCATCCTCCTCGTGGCTGCGAGAAGTTTTGTTTGCTGTGAACATGGTGCGCAGTCCTCAAGCCTTGTTGGGATCTATATCAGCCAACTGGAGATCACTTCATGGGCCACGGAGTGCAGTTTCATTAGATTTGGCAGTGCCCCTCAATTGTTTTTTTCTCAGCCCTCAGACTTCACTAGATTTGGTCTGCATTCACTTCTGGTATGTGTGATGGGAATTTATTTCACCTGGTGTGCTTCGTTTGTGAGTAGGTAGTGGAGATCATGGAGAAGGGCATCTGGATGTGGAGAGGCTTGTTGGAGAAGAACGGAGATGGTATGATGAAGGGGAGCTGTACCTGGCAGTCCTTCCTCCACACTGACCCCTCCAGGTCATTGAGTTTGGCTCTCTCGAATTTGGGACGAGGTCTGATATTTATTCTTCTCGAGGATGCTTGGTCCCTATTGTGTTCATTTTTAGATGTGGTCGCAGTTCTGGTAAATGTTTCCTTCTTTCTCTCTAGTATATTCCAGCGCAGACACATTGTGAGTATACTTGTCTTGATCTCTCAGGGTCCATAATGTTCCACAATCCAGGACCACCTCGGTCCAAGGGAGAAAGTCAACTGAGTTCAGCTGACGAAAGAAAATGGAAGACCTCAGGTCCTTGGCAGAGGTATTGACTGTGCAGTTCAATTCTATTATGTAGACAGCTGATTCACCAGCTCAAAGAAATTCAGGAACTCAGAGCCGGGCAGAGCTTCCCTGTGGGTGTTCAGAAAAGGGGTCTAAAGTCTAAAGCGGTCCAGATATCTTCTGCCAATTCTGTGCTGACTCCTCAAGCAGTGGAGAGGTTTCTCCATGGAAAATGTGGTAATCTTGGACAACTGAGTTCCCATGTGAAAATGGTGAAGGATGAATTTTGCTCTCTTTTTGTTATATGCCTGCTAAATCTGGATTTAGTTAAAGAACTTTATCCAGAATATATATTTATAGTAATATATGTAATGATGTAATAGCAATCTGGTCTCAAAGACCACTATGTTTTAAGTTTTTTTAGACTCTCGGGGCCATTTTGTATTGTAGAAAAAGGATGATGATCAGATTCTCAGCCCTCTAATATCTCCGTGCTTCAGCACAGCTTTTACAAATATATATTCTTGTTATTGTTACAAAAAGGTAGTAGATCTGGTCACCTCTTCAACAGTATTATATTGTGTCCTGTAGGTAGAAGCTAGTGAGGCGCATCATAGTTCTCAAAGAGGAGGTGCATTACTCTTGAGTTATAAAGGGTGAGGGCACATGCAATGCATGGATGCCAACTAGCCTTAAATAAGGCATGCGACAATACCAGCTAATCTTGGAGACATGCGCCACTAGTCAAAGATAGATTAGGAGTCAATAAAAATAAAATTCAGTTTGATTTTATTGTTAGTAATTTCTACTTACGAATTTGACTTGGGATAAAGCAAATTCTATTTCTGAGTTCGAGTCACATGCAAACCTATTTTTGTAAACCCTAGTACATACTACACCCTTCTCAAATCTATAAGAGAGAAAACAGAGGCACAGATTATTCATTGAGTCCCAAGTATAGCTATAGCAGCTAGCAGTTTAGAGGTATTTTCCTGTAATAATTCTTTTCATGTTCAGAATCAATAAAAGCAGTGACAGGTTTTGACAGTCATCTATTGAATCCTGTTTGTTGTTTTATATGGCTTGAGTTTATAGATTTTAGCATTTATTACAAAGCTGTTCTCACTGGTTCTTAATTATGTTGTTTATCTAATTTTCCTGTAGGAATTGTACAGAATATATTTACCATGAGTTAGAAAAATTCTTCAAATACAAATTATCAATGTTACATTTATTGTTATCAGCAATTATCGTCAGGGGTCCAAAATTTAAAATATTGGAAATTATCGAGAAACTTCAAAAAATACAAAAATAACCATTTTTTTTCAAATTTTTATTCTTTTAAAGCAACATCAACATCAAACAAACATATTGTCACACAAATATGAAAATAAAACTACAATATAAAATGTATGAGATGTCAAGTGGTACATCAGTCATTGATAGTAGATACTGAAATATGATATCTATCCTCAGACATAAGCTCTGACAAGAGAATACAAAATCACATTAAAGCAAAGATAAATGCATCTCATGAGATGATCATCATGAGGCATCTAGTTACTATAATGATAATCTGATAATAATAATGCACTCGGGAAGGTATGGCCAATAATTAGGTTTCCCTTGCCCTTGAGAAGCTTGTGTTTCCCATGCAATTCCTTAGTTCTTCTCTCTACTCTCTCTTTTTAGCAGTATCAATAATTGAGTTCCTAAGTCACATGGTTTGGTTTTGAATTCTCTGATAAGGTCCAGATGGGGTTCGACTTTAGGTTCATATATATATATAATTCCTCAAGAGTCAAAGCCACAGATGTTGCTAATCAGATGTACCAGTTGCTTCATTTTATAGGAGATGTTGATTATGATGCTAGATACGTCGCTGTCTATGGATCCATCCAGTCTTGTCAGCTTATTTATATATATTCAGAATTATAAATATATATTTCAGAATTATATGTATTATATATATTCATAATCTTTACAACTTTAACCAAATTTCATATACATTTTCAGAATTGTAATAGAATTTAATATACATTTCAAATTTCAAAGGTTAATAGGGGAGCATAGTGGCAAAGCAAGTACACCGCCAGGACCACAAGGGAGCGCCGGCCCTAACGTCGGCCCTGTTCTAGGAGCTCAATGGCAGGCAAGAATTCGCAGGCAAGGTCTACCACGAGCCTCAAAGAAACCCCGGTTTGTGATCCCCTCTAACAAACTGGACAATTATCTCAGTTGCATGAAAAATCATGCCCTGATCTGTAAGTTTATTGGCATCTGGCCTACAGAAAAGGACATAATCAAATGGATTCTGCAAAAATGCCAGCCCAAGGGCCATATTGACCTGAAGTTCGGAGCAAGAGGCTTCTTTACAGTTATATTCTCAAATCTGATAGACAAGGAAAGGATTTTTGAAGGAGGTCCATACTTCTATTATAATGCAGGGCTCTTTATGAGGCACTGGGAGGAATGCTATAACGCAGATCAGGAGCAATTTCTGGCAGCTCCAGTCTGGGTCTGTTTGTTTGCCCTACCAGTGGACCTCTGCGACCCTGAAATCCTGGAAGGGATTGGCAATTCAATCGGCAGATTTGTGAAAATAGCTGAATCCACACGCAGGGAACGGTACACCTCCTATACTCGCATCTGCATATACATGAATATTACTGAGCCCCTGCCAGAATCCATGGAATTGGAGTACCAAGGCGAAGTCTGGCAGCAGCTGTTGGATTATGAACACATCCCATTTTGTTGTCAACGCTGCCACGAAGACGGCCATCTCTACAAAGCCTGTCCATTAAACCAAGCAGATCCGGCACACAATAAGCAGTCGCAAGGAGCAACCCCAGTGCCGGACAACAGCGAGGGTTTTAAGGAAGTCTCAAACAAAAAGAAGAACACAAAGATGCAGCAACAGCAAACCTCAAACCAGCAAAAGCAAAAGAGCAGCCAGAATAGATTTGAAATATTGCAAGAGCTAGGGGAAAGCTCTAAGGAGACAGATCTACCAAACGAAGGGGACCAAAGCCAAGATCCACCAAAAACAGCTGCGAAACCTAAGAGGAAAGCCCAAGCGGAACTCTCAGATAAAGAGGAGCAAGCACAATCAGTAGACCTCTCAGCTATGGAGATTGATACATCCAAGGAGGATCTAAGTACAGAAGAGGTAGTACTTAAAAGGCTTCTGAATGAATGGCAAAACCTAGATGAGAGATTCATCCCGGAGGACCAAGAGGAGTTGTACCAAGAAACATTCCAGCAATATATGGCAAAACAAGGTCAAAGGCTCCCAGATCTGGGGGATACACTGGGCTCGCAACTGGGAAGTTCTCAAGACCCAAACACCCAAAGCAAAGGCGGCAAGAGAGGAAAAATCTTCATGAATCGATTCAAATGGTGGGAGAGATGCTAGTTAACTCTGGAAGGGTAATACCACACTCGGCGATATTCCACCAACTACATAAAGTTTACCAATGATAGTCATCTCCTGGAATATGAGAGGGCTCAATAGCCGAGGCAAACAGAGATACTTATAGGACCGTTTGAAAAAAAAAAAAAAAGCCTCAAGTAGTGCTCCTACAAGAAACAAAAGTCTCAGGCCAAAAACTAGAGGAAATGTTGAGATACGTACGGCCTAAGTATGAAGTAGTAGCAATAGATGCAAGAGTGAGCGCGGGAGGCACAGCCATTCTATGGAACCTTGCAGAGATTCTGGCAGACGGTTGGATCGACCTACCCCGGATTCTCTCAGGGAGATTTAGACATATCGGGACTCCGAAGTGGGTCCTTATCTCGTCAGTCTATGGCCCTCATATTCCAGGAGTGAAAGAAGCTTTCCTTCAGAGTATTGGAAAGCTAGGATAAATGCATAATGAAAAATTTTGGCTAATGGGAGGTGACTTCATATGATCACATTGCTAGAGGAGAAAAAAGGTGGAATCAGGAGACAAGAACCAGAAATGTAGCTCTTCCGGAATATGCAAGTAAATTTGCATCTAGTGGATATTTCGACCATCAATGGCACTTATACATGGAACAACAAGAGAGGAGGAGTACATCAAGTGGCCTCTAGGTTAGATCGGTTCTTAGCATCCGAAGACCTGATAAGCAAAGACATTTACTACGAAGCTTCAATCTTGCCATGCCTCGGATCCAACAACTGGCCTATCCGACTGGATGTCGACATGAAGCAAGGGCACCAAAAACGACCATTCAGGTTTGAAGCCTTTTGGCTGAAAGACCCATCCTTCATCGAAAAGGTAAAGGACTGGTGGACGTCAAGATTGGTGCAGGGCAAAAACATCATGCACACTATTCAACTCCGTCTGAAAGAGCTAAAGCAGAAGATAAAGAAGTGGAACAAAGTGGAGTTTGGACATATCCAACAAGATCAAGAATAGCTTCAGGCCGTATGACACAAGTACAGCAGCAAATGATAACACAAGGATGAACAGGCAACCTAGTGGTGGAAGAAGGCTAGTTACTAACCAAGATAGAAGAAAGAAGAAAGCAGGAAGAGATATTGTGGAAACAAAAGTCAAGGATACAATGGCTTCGTGAAGGCGAAAAGAACACTTGTTTTTTCCATAAAGCCATGATCCAACTTAGACAGAACAACAAAATCTTCTAACTGCTAGACTCAAAAGGCAATCAACTAGTACAGCATGAAGAAATGGAAAATCTTATGGTGGAACATTTTAGAAATATACTGTCAGAACCGTTCCCTGACAAGACAAAGGCTATTGCTTGGATAAAAAGGCATATTCCCCAAATTGTTAATAGAGACCAAAACCTGGCACTCATGTGAGCAGTCACCATAGAAAAGGTAGTCAAAGTTCTGGCGAAAAATAAAGCGCCTGGGCCGGATGGCTTCACAACAGAATTCTTCCAAGCTGCCTGGCCAATCTTGGGCAAAGATATTCTGGAAGTCGTGGAGGAATCAAGAATATCAAGGAAGGTACACCCTGCTTTAAACTCAACTTTTTTAGCTTTAATTCCTAAATCTGAGCATTCTGAAGAGCCTCAAGGGTTCAGAGCAATTTCTTTGTGTAATGTCGTTTATAAAATCCTTTCCACTATCATGGTGAATCGCCTTAAACCTATCCTACCGGCATTGATCTCCCCAAAGCAGACCGGGTTTATGAAAGGTCGGAAAATTTTGGATGGCATTATAACAGCCCAAGAAGCCATTCACTCTCTCAAAAGTCTCAATGCTAAGGGTGCGATTATAAAAATTGACTTATCCAAGGCCTACGACCGGCTCAGTTGGTCTTACCTCCAGAACATTCTCCAAGCTTTCGACTTTGACCCTAGATGGATGCAATAGGTTTCCCCTCTTATCTCCACTCTGGTGTTCTCCATCTTGTTCAATGGCTCCACTTCCACACCATTAAATGCCTCTAGAGGGTTCAGACAAGGAGATCCAATTTCCCCTTTCCTCTTCATCCTGGCAGCAAAAGTTCTGGGGAGATACATTAAAGCGAAGGCTCAAGAAGGACGCCTCAAAGAGCTTTGTTTGTGAAGAAATGGCCTCACTCTAACTCACCAGCAATTTGTGGATGACATCATGCTCTTTTGTCAAACCACCCTCAAAGAAGCCAAATCCATAGTGTCCATCCTTCAAGACTTCATGCAAGCCTCAGGAACTCAAATCAATAATGAAAATTCGAATATATTCTTCTTCAATACCCAGATTCAGTCCTAATCATTTCTGGCCAGAATATTGGGATTCTATATCGGATCCTTGCCCACAAAATATTTGGGTATCCCCTATAGTCTCAACTCCCTCAAAGTCTCATGCTAGAAAACTCTCCTTGATCGCATTCAAGCCCGACTCCAGAACTAGTCATTCGGGCCCTTAATTTAGCAAGCATAGTGGTGTCGCTGAAAGCAATGTTGCAATCAATCCCCATATACCAACTCTCGCGTCTAACTACGCCAAAAACCACATGTGCAAAAATGGAAAACATTTTCAAGAAATTCCTCTGGCAAGGGGCACAAAAGCAAAAAAATGGGCTCTCCTCTCATGGAATGGATTGACCAAATGGAAATTGGCAATGGGTCTGGGGATCCGAGACCCATATACATTGAATCAAGTCATGGGAGCAAAACTCTAGTGGCGTTGGGTCCAAGGAGGAACAGATCTATGGAAACTTATTTGGGAACGAAAATGCAATATGCCATCATCCACGGAATGGAGGTTTTGTGTTCAAGGAACTCCAAGAGGCTCCTCTATCTGGAACCTAGCATCAGTAAATAGGGGTTTGATGAGGAATCACAGCTTATGGGAGACAAGAGATGGAGATAAAGCACTACTTTGGCAGGACTCGTGGCAACAAAGGGAGAGACTATTTAGTCACCAGGACCTTGCTAAGATATTCCTTTTTACTAACAAAACAGCGAACTGTTGAGATTTTGTATATTGGGGTAGCATCGGATGTGCTCTAGCCCTGAAACTTTATGGAGGGGCTAAGAAACACATCACCTCCAAAACCCGGAAAGCATTTGGAGAAATTTCATCTAGTGTTGAAGTTATTCAAATAATTAATTTTTTAATGAGGACCCTAAGTCTAAACTTAGGAAATTAGAAAAATTGAAGTGAAATATTTAAACACATGTGTTGAAATGTTCTAAGTGACACAGATCAAGCAGTCTTTTAATCTCAGCCGTTGATAAGAGATTTAATCACGGTCGTTGATGTGCTCAACGAGAAAGTATAAGAGAAAGGCTTGAGGGTCAGTTGGACACACACACAAAGGCAGAGCTGAGGAATTGATCTGGAATTCTAGGGCGGGTTTGCTAAGAATTTCCAGAGGAGTTTTCTGCAGCGAGGGGTAGTATTGGCTAAGGTGATGATCTGATCCCAGAGCCAAGAGTCAACAAGAGGCAGAGGAATAGCAATCAAGGTCATCACAGAGGAGCAAGGGCAGCGCAAAGGCTTCAGCCGCTATGCAGGCCCAGGAGGGGCAACGTTGCAGCTTCAGAGGGCTTCCAGAGTTACGCAGAGGCCTCCAGAGGCAGCGTAAGGACTGCGTCACCCACTGTGGGGTTACACAGTCCCCTTCTGAGCAGCGCAAAGCCTAGCAGGGCTGACGCTGGGGCTTCAGGGGCAACGCTAGGGTTTCTAGGGCCAGAACATAGCTGAGTCTTGTAAATCTCATTTGAGGGTGTAGACCAGTTAGCTTTTGGTCTCAGAACAGCAAGTATTGTTGCAGATCTATTATTTTCTATGTCGAGTTAACCTGTTGGGTGCCCAAATTTGTTGTACTCAGATTCAACATAATAATAATAAACCCTCATATCTGTTGCACCGATTTTCCCGCATTGGGTTTTTCCAGGGACTACTATCTGAAAAATCTATATCACTTTGTTTGAATGAGCGTATTATTCAATAAATGATCTGCATGTGTGTAGGTTGTTAGTAGTGTTTACATCAGTATTTTTTGAATATTTTCTGGAAATAACTTGTATAACTTAATCACAAGTAGGAAAGTAAACCAAGATACTACAATAGGATTTCTACATTAATGTATTCAGAAAATTTTCACATGGTATCAGAGCGATAGGAGATCAAGCTGAATCTCCAACAAATCAACTGAAGAATATTTTTTTGCAGGGTAGCAGCGAAGGCAGTAGAAATTTGGAAAGGGCAGCTCAGCAGCAAGAGGACGCAAATCCAGAGAGGGGGCAGCGCTGCAGCTTCAGAAGGCCTCCAGGCTTATGCAGAGGCTAACCAGGCCAGCACAAGGACTCCGTCACCCAATTTGGGGTTACGCAATCCACTTCTGATCAACGTAGAGACTGCACTGGGCCAGTCTGCTTACACAGAGGCTAGCGAGAGAGACGCAGTCCAGTCTTCTTGTCAGTTTGTCGAGATCCGGAAGCAGTGCTGGTGTGGTGGAGATTCTATGGGTGCAAAATTGTTTCTAGCTAAGTCAACAAAGAGCGGGAGGAAGATAGTCACTCAACATATTTGAGCCAAACATATCTGAGATTCAATCAAGAGAATCGAAGAGAACTGTCCGATTGTTTTGGCTGAAGATTTCCAGGAGGGAAATTGGTTTTTCAGAAGGAGCAGTTTCTAGTGGTTTTCTAGTCACCAAGAAACCCAGATCCAGCGTTTCTGTGTTACCACAGAAAGAGGGAGAAGAGTATTGTTTCCATCATATTTGAGTTGGATGGCTTCTCATGGGTTGAGGGATCAGGACAGGTTGGATGGTGTGTCCAACTTTGTCATCTGGAGGGCCAGGATCCTATCAGTCCTGGATGAGTACGGCATCAAGAACCATGCAAAGAATGTGCTAGTTGAGCCTGCAGATCCTGATCCTCTGAAGAAATTTAATGAAAATCAAGCGTGAGCTAAGCGTTTGATTATGGACAGAGTAAAGGATCATGTTGTGCCACACATTGTTGAAAAGAAGACGGCAAATGAGACGTGGACTGCTTTAGAAGCCATGTATCAAGGAAGCTCTGTTCAACGAAAGATGCTTCTAGAGAATCAGATGAGGCTATTCCAAGGTGCAAAAGGGTGAGGAGGTAGATCCCTTCCTTTTCCGACTTCAGACTATCCGGGATCAATTGATTGCCATGGGTGCACCTCCAGACAAAGGGCTCTTCGTAAGGACTGACCTGAATGCAGTCACTGAGGAATGGGAAATGTTTGTCCAACGCATATTGGGCAAGGCAGTGTTACCATCCTGGGCGGACATGTGGGCGATCCTCCGCCAAGAAGAGATCAGGAGAATCACCAAGAGGCAGAACAGCAGCAGCGGAATAGTCAGAGGGACGAAAGAAGAGGAGGATGATGCAGCCCTTGCATCGAAGGAACGACAGCAGCAAGGGAAGAAGAAGACGGACCTATCCAAGGTCCGGTGCTTTAACTGTGGCGAACTTGGACACTTCGCTAGCACTTGTCCTAAGAAGAAGGACAAAGGAGCTTCTGATTCCAAGGCTACAGCAGCAAAGGACAATGGGAGTGAAGATGACGTAGCCATGAGTGCTCATGAGCCACGTAAGTGGGGTGACATGGATCTGTAGAGCAGCTACAGATCAAGGAGGCAGGATCCTTAAGTCAACCTTACTCTTGGATCACATACGAGCTGTTGTCGTTCCTAGACACAGCCTAGAGTTGTGATAGACCAGTGCCTAGGACATCTTAAATATAGCAAGGAGCATATGGTATAACAAAGGATGTTATCAATTGAAAGCTCTCATGCTACCTTCTGAAAACAAGAAATATGATTTAAATGGTACCAAGACCCTCAGAAAGTGTCACAAGGAAAAGAATACTGCAGAGGCAAGATTCCAATATAAAGGCATCAAACAGTTAAGAGACAATTTACTGTAAAGAGGGCCAATTCAAGTAATGTCACAAAAATCAATTATCAGAAGGGGTGGGCTTGTGAAAGAAATATCAAGAAGATACTAATTATCATTGGGTTGATATCCAGATACACAACATAGCCATGCATGGGCTTACCAATCTAAGAATCCATACACAACAATGGCGTTTTAAAAACACCCTCCCAAAGAAACTAGTATAGCAGAAATACGGTTTAGATGAATAATGAAACAGTATATCATGCTTGAGCCATATTTAAAGCGCTTGACTGATCCGAGTATGGGTATCAACTAGGATAAATCCTTACCAAAAATCAGTGAGCCACTCGCATTCCAGAAACATGATACAAGAAAGATGGATGAAATGAAATGTTGTATTAAAATAACACACAAGGGAAGGTTACATACTGTGAAATATCAAAGACCAGAATCCTCTTTAAACGGATAGAACTCCTCACTGAGACCCTATGGGCTCTGAGCCTTCATACAAGAGTTTTACAAACTGTATACAAAAAGCCTTTCACTGCATAATTTTCTGATAAAATCTGGAACCCTTCATAATCTGTTCGTTGGGGTTTTTATAGGAAACAAAGAAGACTAATAAAGAAAGTGGGCGATGAACATTTAATTGTATCATTAAAACAAAATGGCGGAGACATGCACGCCCATACTGCTGAATGGTTCTGAAGTGCTGCATGTATTTTGAGGCCGGCGTTCTGAAATAAATGCACTGGATGAAGATCTCTTCAGGAACACGGTAAAGGAGTAAAATCATATAAACATTTCGTCCTTTCCTGAAAGAAAATGGTGCTGAAAAGAAAGCCTTGAGGTTTTTTTTTTTTTTCTTGTGCCTGGTACCCTCTGCCTTCTAACTTTGAATGAAGGCTTGAAACATTCAATGCTGATCGTTGAATTCCTCTAATCTCCCGCCGATACACTCTGCCGCAACATTAATATCTCCAATTGCGAAATCTGTGCCTCGAATTACCCTGGAGGGTTTGATAGATTTTACCCCTACTGCTTTAATGAAAGTCGTGTCGTAAAAGCTTCCCAAGCCTTGCTCCATAAATTTTGCCTCTGAAACATGGTCCTTTCTGCGATCTCTGCTTCTGTAATAGAGGCTGAGAATAATAGCAATTTTTCGTCGCTGCAACCCTGCAAAACCCGAAAACATGTCAAGAAAACAAATGCATGGGGATGGCGATGCAGTGGGGATGACTGTGTAGCAACATGGCATGATGGAATGGTGGAGGTATGCGAGGTGGCGACGAAAAATACAGTGGGACGATGGTAAACAGACTGGGCGAAGAATTTGAATGAAAAACATCAAAATTTAACTTATGAACGGGGCATATAAGGGGCGGAGGAAAAATGCGACACACACGTGGAACGGGTGACGTGGAGGAAGACCGTGTCAACAATGGGGCATGCAAATGATCTAGACTGTCCAATCTCAAGACGAGATCGACGGTTGAAACAGCGTCGGGGGCAATTGCCAGTGGGCCAGGGGTACGATTTCCTTGCGTTAAATCTCATGCAACTTCAGAGCGCGATAGCCGTTGGATGAAGAGCTTCAAATCGGACGGCTGACAGCGATATCGCTGGGCGTCCTGTTCCGAACAATAACGCACGATGAGCTAGCGGTTTTCAAACAGTGCCGCTGCCACGCGTCGCGCGTCGTATGGAATCGCTGCGAAAATAAAAATACCGCATGCTACCCAAAGGTAGTGCGATAGAAACCGGGTGGTTTCTACACAGAGCACGGCGTGGGGACCACCGGAGCAGATGCATCGCGAACCGTTGATTTGCGATCTGATCGGACGGCTGACAGATGATTGGAGCGGTAAACGGGTGGGCCACGAGCGCGAAGAAGCCTTGCGAACACCGTCAGATCTGTACAGATCGACGGTTATGAACGAGCCCGACACATCTCTGTGATAGGCGCCCTCCGGGCTAGCGCTTGGTCTAGCGCTCAGACCATATGAAGAGAAAGACCGAGGGGCTAGGGCCGAAAGGTGCCAGGGCGTATATTATCAAATGCGGGTTTTTTGGGCCTTTTTATGCAGTTTTGAGATTAACGAATGGCAACGATAGGTGAAAAAGAGATCTTTTGGGACAAAACGAGGGAGCTTGAGGGGTTTAGGCGAGGTTGCCTATCCAAATTTCTAATAGAATGCTAACATGATCAACACGAGCTACGGGGGCCTGAAGACGATAGCGGGACAAGTAGATGGATGCAGAAGTTCACAGTGAAGCGGAGGGTAGTGTTGAGATGCTATAGATGGAGCAACGCAATGCAGAGGCAGCAGCGCAGAGGCTGATGGGACTTCAGCAGCGCACAGTGGCAGTGCTCACACAGTGCAGAGTGGTAGCAACGCAGTGGCTTCAAGAGGACAGCATAAAGCAGCAGCCAAGGGAGTTTCAGTGATGGGATGCAGCCTGCCTTGTCTGTCAACGATTGGGTAGGAGTCTTTCAGTTGCTTACTTCTTGACAACTAAGTTGTAGTGCAGTAGTTAGTAGTGGCAACGCTATGGGCAGCATGATCCAGCAAGTTGAGAGGGAGCTGCAGTACAGATGTGGCAGTGTCAGTGACAGTGACATGGGCAGCAGTACAGAGAGCAGCAGCGTAGTGGATGGAGGGCATCAAGCCAAGCATCAGCAGCGCAGAGACTAATAACAAGATCTTGTGATACATAGTGTAGATGTATTGCTAGAGCACACTCCGTGCTAAGAGGGAGTGTTGAGATTTTGTGTATTGGGGTAGCATCAGATGTGCTCTACCCTGAAACTTTATGGAGGGGCTAAGAAACACATCACCTCCAAAACCCAGAAAGCGTTTGGAGAAATTTCATCTGGTGTTGAAGTTATTCAAATAATTAATTTTTTTAATGAGGACCCTAAGTCTAAACTTAGGAGATTAGAAAAATTAAAGTGAATGAATTAAACACGTGTTGAAATGTTCTAAGTGACGCAAATCAAGCAGTCTTTTAATCTCAGTCGTTGATAAGAGATTTAATCACGACCGTTGATGTGTTCAACGAAAAAGTATAAGAGAAAGGCTTGAGGTTCAGTTGGACACACACACACAAAGGCAGAGCAGAGGAACTGATATGGAATTCTAGGGCGGGTTTGCTAAGAATTTCCAGAGGAGTTTTCTGCGGCGAGAGGTAGTATTGGCTGAGGGGATGATCTGATCTCATAGCCAAGAGTCAGCAAGAGGCAAAGGAACAGCAATCAAGGTCAGAGCAGAGGAGCAAGGGCAGCAGCTACGCAACACAGAGGCTTCAGCCGCCACATAGGCCCAGGAGGGGCAGTGTTGCAGTTTCAGAGGGCTTCCAGAGTTATGCAGAGGTCTCCAAAAGCAGCGTAAGGACTGTGTCACCCACTGTGGGGTTACGCAGTCCCCTTCTGAGCAGCGTAGAGGCATGCAGAGCCTAGTAGGGTTGACGTTGGGGCTTCAAGGGCAGCGTTGGGGTTACTAGGGCCAAAAAATAGCTGAGTCTTGTAAATCCTGTTTGAGGGTGTGGACTAGTTAGCTTTTGGTCTCAGAACAGCAGATATTGTTGCAGATCTATTATTTTCTCTGTTGGGTTAACCAGTTGGGTGCCCAGATTTGTTGTACTCGAATTCTACATAATAATAATAAACCCTCATATCTGTTGCACCGGTTTTCCCGCATTGGGTTTTTCCGGGGGCTATTGTCCGAAAAAAATGTCACTTTGTTTGAATGAGAGTATTATTCAGTAAATGATCTGCATGTGTGTAGGCTGTTAGTAGTGTTTACTTTGGTATTTTCTGAATATTTTCTGGAAATAACTTGTATAACTTAATCACAAGTAGGAGAAGTAAACCAAGATACTACAGTAGGATTTATGCATTTATGTATTCAGAAATTTGCACATGAACATGACAGTCAATCAGTACTGGGACAAAGGGGAAAGGTCCACGTGGAGGGAATGGAAAAAATGGGAGCATTGGCCTAATGCACCAATCACACAATAATGGGAAGCATTTGACAAAGAACTTAACTCCAGAAGGATCACAATATCTTAAGGCATGGATATTCTGAGATGGGGCTACAAAACGAAAGGAATGTTTACAATCCAGGAAGGCTATCATCTGAAAGTAGAAAACTACTAGAACCAATTCCATCCTCTTCGGAGTAAAATTTGGATGGGGAAACATTGGCCAAAAGTCACATTCTTCCTTTGGCTTGTTAGTAATGGACATGCACTTACTTGGGACCATTTGAGTGTAGTCTGTGTGGTTCTTAGTCGGAAACAATGGAGCACTTGTTGAATTCTTGCCAATTCATCGAACAGCGTTGGCAGCATCTGGACCTCCTCTTTGGACAGATAGACAAATATCGGTCCAACATCAAGTTAACTATTGAAATATGGAGCAAAGGAGGCTTCAAAAGCTCAGTCATCAATAGAGCCTGGTCTATATCACTAGGATTTATCCTATGGGTTGTGTAGAAGGAAAGAAATAGGAGAATATTCAAAGATCAACAACAATCCGTAACAGTTGTTTGGCAAATAATTCTCCAAAACATTCGTGAAACCATTTTGGCAGACAGATGGCATCAGGAATACTAGAATGTCCCACCCCAGGAAGCGCGAATGTTGGCAATGTTGAATCTGTCTCCACAGATGTTAGTGCCACAATCATGGAAACTAAAAATTCCCCCCAGTTCATCACCATCGAGATTCATCTGCCCCCCAAAGGACTTCTTGAAGCTGAATTTTGATGGAGCCTCCAAAGGGAATCCTAGAGCTGTTGGTTTAGGTGGCATGTTCAGAGATCACCAGAGCCAAGTATTACGGCTATATGCGATAAGATTGGGCATAGCAAGTAACAATGAAGCGAAATTCAATGCAGTTAAATGAGGTCTTCTAATTGCAAGAAGGGAACGGTTCAAGAAACTAGTGGTGGAAGGAGACTCTGCTCTGATAACCGAGATCATCCAAAAACTCCAGCAAGGATCCAATTGGGAAAAGATCAGCAGAAGCTGGAGAACTACGAGACTAATCCAGGAAATTAAGGAGCTTATTGTCGAGGTAGAATACATAATTCCCTCTCATGTCTGTCGCACAGGAAACGCTGCAACAAATTTTTTGGTGAATTGGGGATGCAGTAACCCCGGCAAATAGCTAGAAGGGTATGGGGATTGGGTAGCACAAGAAGGACTAGAGCCCTTGCAAGGGATTTTGGCCAAGGACCTGAATCCAAATCAGGGCCCTAATCGGGGTGTGACGCAGAGGAAGATCCACATGGGGATCGCGACAATTAGTGATAGGACACGACACAAGTCAGGTGGGCGGCCCACCCAACGCCACCACATGCCTGGAGTTAATAACACCATTATGGGTTGTATAAGCTTGTCAGGGAGCGTGGGAGAGCGGGTTATGCGAGAAGATAGGTGGTAAGAGTTAAAAACTGCATGCAAACATTTGTTAAGGTTTATTCTTGGCTGTTGTGGATTGTGGAGAACGTTTCTCCCCTGACTGGAGCGTTGGTACGTGGGCAACACAGAGGAGGAGACCACCACAAGGCAACCGAGCAGCAAGGTTACGAGTATGTATCTCAGGCTCCCCTGGTAATTGCAATGGAGGTTTTGTCTCAGGGTAGGGTGAATGAGTCGAAGGGTTTAACGAAGTTGCACCACCGGATTGATGAGTCGATGATTCGTATGTCTGTGTTGGCACAAGTCAAGTCAATCTCTATTATATGGTAACTTGTTGGCCCAAATGGGCATAACTGGTATTTAAGACATGTTATTGTTCTTAAGTTTATTAATACAGTCTGTAAATCTATAAATCTATGATTGATGTTGAGCCGACGAGTAGATGATAATAAAGTCATCCCGAGGTTGGAAAGGAACCGCATATGGGCTTTGGGGTATGAAGGGGTTACTACCGCCCCAAAGGCAGTGACCAGACAAACTGTAACTCTCTGTAATCTGAGAAAATTATGCATCGAGGTGGAGGTCAAATGCGAGCCTAATCGAAGGAGAGTGATGAGAAAGGTTTGGATATGTCCGAGAGGGATTAGCAACCCTATTTGCTTTGTTATTACAGGTCCGCCTAAACTTTCTACCTCTCTGGCTTCTGCACGATGGGTGATAACTCTTGTGTGGGTTCGAGTGGATTTACAGTTGTTGGGTGGTCCAAGAGAAGGAAAAATGGTGAAGGCAGCTCCAAGAAAGGGTAACAGTGGACGAGGTGGCAAGTCTGCGCGAGATAAGGGAAAGGCACTGAGGGCTTCGTCAAGCAACCCTCAGTGCCGAAGGGGAAGGAAAACAAACCAAGAGAATATGCAGAATTTACTGCAAGCATACGGGGTCGGAACCCCGGCATAGGTAAAATCAATGATTTCCTCATGGGAGAAGGATTTGAACACGAAAGTGGGAGCTGACTTCCGAGCGAAGAGTGGGAACCCCTAGTTTCTGATCCAGGAAACACCAGAGGTCGATTGACCCTGTTCAACCAATCAGTTCACTATATTGGTCCATGAAATGTTTGATGGTGAAGGCCATTATGGCAGTACAGGAAGATGGGGGGCACCCGCAGGCATAGTAGAGTCTTAAAGAGATTCACCGAGACATTCAAGCTATCCAACTGCAGCTTCACCATCAAAACATGTGTCTAGGTCGAATTGAAAGACAGCTCTAGAATCTGCACCAAGTGGACATGCCAAGGTCGAGTGCAAAAGATCCTGCCCCAATAGAATCCTCTGACAATTAGCTACCAGGATGCACTGATAAATTTTGTATCTGGTTTTCTGATGTGGTCAACTAGCATTTATTTTACTAGTTGTAAGTTTAATAGGATAATAGACATTATAGTATATAAGGCTTGGAAGGATATAATCAATCAGTTTAAGTTTTGGATGGCTTATAACCCACTGAGGTGGCCAACAGATATGGTTTCCTTAGGGCAGGTTGAGGTCACCGAGAATATTACATCATGTAACTTGTTGTTTTTACAAAAGAATGAATAGAGAGACACTACCAAACTTACAACAACAACAAAAATCAAATGTTAATATTAAATTTGCCAATGGTTAAAGTTCCTATAGATATGCAGATGTTTACTTATGATCATGCTACTTAAGTATTTAAAGATTTCAAGTGAGGAAGGAATTCCTCAAGAATCAAAGCCATAGATGTTACTAATCAAATGTACCAGTTACTTTATTTTATAGGAGATGTTGATTATGATTCTAGATATGTCGTTGTCTATGGATCCATCCAGTCTTATCAGCATATTTACATGCGTTTTTGAATGAATGCACAGAACAAGGGACTCGATAATCATTGCATCCACAAGCTCACAAGCTACAACAATGTTCGAATATGTATGGCATCCATAGGCTCCAAGCACAACAAACATCAGAATATATAGTCGACAACAAATTTGTGAAATCATGAATCCACCAGCCTTCGATAGCAAAAAGTTACAATATTGCCACTATGTTGTCGGGCCTGCATAGAAAAAGTATTTTAGTGCCCAAAAAAACCCTAACTCTCTATGAATCTCGCGAACCTAAGCATTTTCCCTTTCAAATTCGTATTTTCATTCAGGTTCAAGTTCGATCTAGTTCGACTACAGGTTTGACTGGGATTCAATTCAGATCAAGTTCCGATTCGACTTTGAGGTTCTCCCAACCTCAACGAATTTCAAATTTTTTTCCAGGTTAGCCAAATTCCGAACCTGAATGTTCAGGTTTGGAAAACCCTATGACTTAGTTGAGTTCTTTGCAATAAGAACAATGTTTGGGGTGGCTATAGGGAAAATATCCACTTCATGCCCTGGAATTTTGGCAAGGTGATTCCGCCAAACATTTCCATTCCACATAGCTTGCAACTCATATTTGTTCTATTATCGTCCTCACATGGTTCACCATACTCCCACATTTGGTCCAATGGCTTTGCCATTTTGTAGAGCTCTAATTAAATTTTTACAATTTGGACCTCCAACATAGAAAAAATGTGGAAATTTTAAAAAGGGAAAGAAGAGGCAGACTCTAAACTTATACTAATGTTGGAAAACAAAGTAAAGGAAGGCAACATTTTTTTTACATACTGGAAATATGGATATGGTATACTAGAGTAAATCTGCACTCCAAAAATACTCGGTTGATGACAAAGAAAACTATGGATTCTCCCTTGTTTACTTGATGAAAAATGGCCACAAGACTCACACAACCTTCAGAGCTCAATCTCAGCACAAGAAAAAACAAAAAATGACCCAAAAAAAAACCCAAACCAGAACTTCTTTTCCAGCAGCAAGGCAATAATTTCCATTCGACTCACGATAATTTCGAAATTATCGAGACAAAATTGACGATTGGCAATAATATTGCAATATATCTGATATTATCGCGATATGTGCAACTATGCAAATTACAACTTCATGGATGGAATAAGAAAATGCTAACTCTTTCTTTTGATGATGGAACTGGATCTAAAAATAATCTGTCTAGAATCTGGATGAGAATAAGCAAAATTAAAAGATAAGAAAACATAATTGAGAACCATCCTAGTCTTTGTTGAAACTCTCCCCAAACTTTTAGCATTTGGTCCAAGCTAGGCAAAAAAGACTTTCTTTTCCCCACAAGTTGAAATAGTTCTATAACAATTCTTAGATCTGGAACACAATCAATTCAAGAACAAGTAAAATGTTAGGGTTTTGGGATTACTATGCCTCATCCATCAATAACGAGAATTGTCATACATGAAATAATCCCCAATTAATTGAATTAATCTCCATGTCATGCAAAAAACAATTATTTCAAGAAAAAACAATTATTTCGAGAAGAAAAAAATTCCTAGTTATCCTCAATTAATTCCAATTATTTGCCAATATAATCCTTTCAGGACCCTCACAGGTAAATCACCGATTATGATTAATTCATCTATAGATATTTTAATACAATTTCAAAAAGTCAGTGTGTAAAATGTATAACTAAACAGCCATGTAAGATAACAATACAAGTTGCAACCTTTCGGGTCATTGAGTGACAAAACCCTAGCTCTTTCTTGCTTGTTCAACCATGACTAATAATTTCTTATTTGAAATGATATTGAGAACAGGCAGGATATTAAGAAAAAATCACCTATTATTGTTCTTGATCTCTGTACACTCCCCAACCCTTAAACACTTGTTTGAAGCCGAAGAAAGCAAGAGTTCCTTCTCCCCAAAAGTTGAAATCCTTATAGAACAAATTTGAAGTAAATTTGGACTATAATCCCTTGAAGTGTGAGAAAGGGAGGAATGATCCTTTTTTAAATAGACCCACTTGGACACTTCGTTTCCTCCTCGTGTAACCTTTCAATACCTACCACTGTCCACTGCTCTGTCGTGAGAATTTCAAATGTTTTAATGTCAAATAGTTATTTTTTCTCCTTGCTGTAGGTCTTGGGCTCAATGGGAGCAACACTAAGGCTAATTTGTTTGAGCACTTGATAACTATTTTTCTCTTTTCCTTTTTAATAGATCATTCTAACGTATCTTCCCTAACCTGTAATAGTCGTGTAGAGGATGACTAAAAGATGCATTTGGATATTACCACAGAAACACTCCTGTGAACGAGTCGTCACTGAACATAGAGAAGGTACCGCTGTGGCATAAACAATGATACAGAATCCAAGGGTAATTTATCCCACACTGGTTTGAATCTATCGGCGTTTGCATGGCACTAAAAACTGTGCAAAAAAGCAGAACCAAGGATTTGTCCAACATTTCATAAAAACCCCTACACTCAGCTTACATATATATCAATAAAATAGTTCGACTTTTTCTACTTCCCAGCAATACCAGCTGTTGGAGCAGCACCTGTGCTTCTAGTGACATTGACTGCTGGCAATATCTGACATCATCCAAGTCCTACTGGCTGGCTAGAAGCTAAAAGTAAATTTTGGACTGACGACATCATTAGCTTACCCAATAATGTCAACTGAATTTTCAGCTACTTACTTTAGTTACATCATTCTCTGTTGGCTGCTATTTTGTTGTTTCAGAAAAAAAAGTCAGGTGCAAATTATTGTTTCACGAAGGGGGGAAGTAAAATAAAAACCACCATTGGATAAAAGCCAAGGATGGAGAAGAAGAGAAATGACCTTGAGAAACAGAAAAGAGAGATGTAGAAAGTACTAACCATGATATAATATGCATGAAGTTACCAACAATTAAGGACCAGCAATTTATATCGAAGCAGCTAATTTTAATTTTTTTCCACTTTCTTGAAAAACAAATTTACCAATCAATTAAAAAAAACAAAAAACCATAGCTAAATCTATGTGCAACAAATGAAAAATGTTATCAACTTTGCCAAAAATTGTGCACTCACACAAACACTTGAACAAGTATCTTAGTTTATGACTTAAAAGATTTGCCAACCAACTGAGAATCGTATAGAATATTTCAACATCAAATTTCCCTGGCACCAATCTGTCACCTCTCAGGTAACCATTGTCAAAAGCAAATATGTCACAGCCAGGTCCCATTAATGAAGAATGAGTCAATGTTTCAATCAAGAACATCTAAAATCTTTTATATGGGGCGTTGGAAAAGTGGCATATTTTTTTTTCAAAACACTTACATCTGATCTGTACCAAAAAAGTACACAAATACTTTTCTCGAGTCGTGTGACTGGCCCCATTTTTCAGGTGTACTTATCTGCAATATAGAACAGTTTAAGTATCAGAATAAAATAATATTGTTGAAACAGAATAGAATGGATTCATAAAGAACTTGAATCAGCAGATATTTGACAAATAGATGCCTACTTTGCACAAGGAAATTTCAGTTGCAAAGAAGAATAAGGGAATTTATTTATATCTTTCAAGCAAATAAAATGAAATGAGCTGAAAAAATATTAATATCCAGTCAGTGGGACTTGAAAAAACCGAACGTAATAACAGAAATACAAGGAATGCCTGAGTCACCTCCCATCTAACAAATCTAAGCTGAGAGTATACAACAGATGACACAAGAAAGGAACCTGAAAATGAGCGATCCTATAGGCTTTCTCACAAATGTTGCTACCAAGGGGCACAGCTTAGAGGCTAGCGAGGAACTGCCCTCTCTCCATGTTAGCGTGATTCGGTAACATCATACACATAACTAAGGGCTGTATCGTAGATACTGGCAGGCACTCATGAACGTAAGACATGATCTTGCTACAAAACTCAGCCAAATCACCAAGTACTCCCCAGTTGAACTCGGATCAGCACATAAAATGACTCAACTGACTCATCTACAGCAAGGTTGACACATAAATGCTCATAGACCAAACTCTGACCCGTGAATACTTGCCAAGTTTTCCATGAGTAAGCGAGTTTGACTCCTGAACCTCGTTGAAGGACTCGATGAGGAAGTTTACAAGACCCAAACAGGAAAAAATACCATCCTGCTCAAAAAGAATAGCTGAGTTTTTCCCAAGTTTTTGCTTAGTCCAAGTTGAATTCTTAGTCTCTGACATCGCCGAATTTTTCACTGACAGAAATTTTGTAACACTGCTACATGGCAGGGCAGACATTCTGCATTTTATGTAAAACTAAAAGAAAAAATCATTAGGAGAACATGACCAAACTCACCAGATGCAATTCTGCTCAAAACGAATGGAACCCTGTGCGGTCTTAGCCGCGAAGTAGCTCAAATTATGAGCATTTCTTTACTGAATTTTAATGGTAACCTCAAGATTGCTGTTAACGAGCTAGACTTGCAGTCAAATTCAGTAAAACTGGCAAAGCTACTTTAACACTACTGCTTGAATTTGTGGAATGGAATTTGCTCAGATTTAGATGGATAAAAGGGTAGCGCGAAATCTTGCAAACAATGTACTGAGAGGTCTGATTATTGCAACTCTGCATTTCCAGACATTCTATAAAAATAAATTATGAAATTTTTGTGGCAATGAATTTAAGGAAAAAAACTGATTACCTGCGCCGGCCACGCTGGAAAACCTTTCACCTTAGCTAGAACGAGATCTCCAACCTTCCATTCCTGACGGGCAGCTGCAGCTTTTCCTTTTTTGCGACCGGGAGCCATGGTAAACTAGTACCCTAAGGGATTCGATACCGAACCCACTAGGGCATTAACAGCTTGCCGACTTCAGAGGCGGGGTTTGCTGGCAAAACTTATAAATTCCCATATTCTTCACTCATCGGAAGTGTTCACAGGCGTCATTTTTTTTTTTCTGCCGTCGGACCGCTGAGGAACGAACGAGCCTTCCAGCTTTCCAAGCAGTTCAAATGTCTTGCACTCTGTGTCTAGTGTTTGTTCGTTTCTGGAGGGAAGGAGGGTGTAATTCAGCAGAATTTTAGTTTCATGGGAAATTGAAGGTTTCATTCTCGGGACTCCGCCATGACGGATCCAGCTGAGGTCTATAATTTGACCGTGCCGCCTTCTTGTTTTTGGTGCTGCTGCTGTGTGATCAACTAGCGGAAAGAAAAGAAATGGTCCGCTTAGTGTTGTGTTGTATTTGAGGGTTGCGAGCGAGCGATAAGAGACGAGGGCGCTCATTGGTTCATCCCAAAAAAATATTTATGTATTTCGGATTTATTTAGTTTAATATTTTATGATATTTAAATTGTGCTCGAAACTTTAGACATGATGACCAATATAACTTTTGCACATGAATATTAAGAGAAGGATTAATGATTGTTCAACCGCTTACATTATTTTATTAATTGATTCACGGGTCCAAATGCTCTTTAGGTTGAGCTCACCAATGATCGTTTTGAAACACAAACTGAAAGTAGGGATAGTGTGAATTTAATTAGTGTAATTGTGAAAAGATAAGTAGATTGTTTTTTCCCTATTGTGAACTTAATTAGTGCAATTGTAGATTGTTTTTTTCCCTAGTGTTAATTAGTGCACTTGTGAAAATTTAATTAGTGTAATTGTGAAAGGTAAGTAGATTGTTTTTTCTCTAGTGTGAATTTAGTGTGAATTTAATTAGTATAATTGTGAAAGGTAAGTAGTACTTTTATTTGGTTTAATTTAATTTATAAATGAAATGATTTTTTTCACGATTTTATTTTTTCTACGATATTTTTTCTGGTTAATTTTAACCAAAATCTTGTAAAAAATTTTAAAATTTTGAATTTAAGTTGTTCAAGCTATAGAATTCTAGTGTTTTTAGGGTTTTTTAAGGTGTTGAATCCATTTATGTATTAAAAATGCATTTTAAATAACAAAAAATCACAATCATATTCTTTTTTCTATTTCGTCTATAAATTAGACTGTGCCTTTTTATTTTATGTTTTTTTTAAATATTTTTATGTTACAATTATTTTAGGATTGTGAAAAATATATGTGCGTGTGTGTGTGAGAGTGAGAGAGAGAGAGATTACTATTCATTTTAATAAAAAATAAGAAATTACTTTTGAATGGGTTTGGGTAGAGTATGAAATAACAAAAAGAGGAATTTCGTATTTTCCAAGGGTTGAAGCTTATTGGTGTAAGCTATGTTAGAATTCTAATTATTATTGGGGATTTGGCATTAGTTATCAAATTGATGCATAGAACTTCCTCTCTGAATGATAGCAAAATCGCAAAACTTATTAAACCAGCCTAGATCCATCTTCACTCTGGATCTATTAAGCGCCGAGAGGGATCAAATCTCTTGAGGTGCAAACCTCTTTTTTTGAGTGCAAAACTTGAGGAAAGGTTTGCACCTCGAGAGATTTGATCCCTCTCAGCGCTTAATAGATCCAGAGTTAAGATGGATCTAGGCTGGTTTCAATCGTGTGCGGCCAAGGAAAATCTATCGAAAATATGATTAATTTTATCAATAATATGTAAATACAGATAATATAAATATAATAATTTTATATATACTAAATATGTTTGATATTTATCTGGTCATTTTAATTTTAAAATTTTCTTAGTTACCTCAGTTTTTTGAGATGATAAATATTGTTAATAAATTTAATGAAGAAATAATTTTTTTGAATGCAAAGTGATAATGTAATAGTGTTGAATGATAGAAAATGAAAATAATAAGAATGTAGTCAATTACAAATAGTCTTCATTGTGATCAATCTCAAATTATTTTCTTTTTCTATTCTTATTGTCACCCTTGTTATTTTTGTCATCTTTTCATATCAATTATATGAAAAAGACAATTGAAATAATAAACCATTTAAATATTTAGCTTGAACTATTGTACTAAACATCATACATTGTCTCTCTTGCTCTTCAATATTAATAGGTTGATTTACTATAACACAAATATTAATGTACATTGTTAATAATTTTGTGTGCTTACACTAAAATCAATGCACAATATTAATCCAATCACTTTAAAATTAATGTACCATCAATGTACATCAAATCAGAAATCAATGTCTACACTGAAATCAATGCACCTAATGCAAAAAATCAAATAAGATTACAAAACAATATCTACACTGAGATCAATGCATCTAATGCAGGTAATCAAATAAGATTAGAAATCAACATCTATATTGAAATCAATGGATCTAGTGCAAGTAATAAAATAGGATTAGAAACCAACATCTACACTAATATCAATGCATCTAGTGCAAGCAATAAAATAGGATTATAAATCACCATCTACTTCCCTATCTCCCTCCTTGAACTACATCTCTCTTTCCCTCCATCTCTCCACTCCCTCACATCCTCCCTCTTCCTTCCTCTCTCTCCATTTCTTTCCCACATATATATCTCCCTCTCTCTTCACCCTCCAACTATGTTACTCTCTCTCTCTCTCTCTCTCTCAACATCTACACTAAAATCAATGCATATAGTACAAGAAAAATGGGATCAGAAATCACCATCCACGTTGAAATCAATGCATCGAGTCATCTTCCCTCTCTCCCCCCTCCAACTACATCTCTCTTTCCCTCCATCTCTCCTCCTCTACACTGAAATCAATATCTACACTGAAATTAATGCATCTAGTGCAAGCAATCAAATAGGATTATAAATCACCATCTACTTCCCTATCTCCCCCCTTGAACTACATCTCTCTTTCCCTCCATTTCTCCACTCTCTCACATCCTCCCTATTCCTTCCTCTCTCTCCATTTATTTCCCACATATATATCTCCCTCTCTCTTCACTCTCCAACTATGTTACTATATCTCTCCCTCTCTCCTTCTCTCCATATCTCCTTATTTATCTCTTTATCTCACCCCAAAACATATACACACTCTCTCCATATCTCCCTTGTCACTTCATCTCTCTCTCCACTTCTCACTCTCTATGTAATCCTTCTTCCCTCCCTCTCTCCCCCTCCAACTCCATCTCTCCATCCTTCCATCTCCCTCTCTCTCTCTCTCTTTTCCCTCCAATTTTCTCTCTTCCCCCATAACTCTCTTCCCCTCTCTCATGTCATCTCTCTTTTCCTTCCTCTCCTACCTTCCTCTATATTTTCCTCTCTCTCTCTCTCTCTCTCTCTCTCTCTCTCTGCCTTCCAATCCTCTTTCCTGCCCCAACACACACACACACACACACACACTCTCTCTCAACATCTACACTAAAATCAATGCATATACTGCAAGAAAAATAGGATTAGAAATCACCATCCACACTGAAATCAATGCATTGAGTGCAAGAAATATCTTCCCTCTCTCCCCCCTCCAAATCCATCTCTCTTTCCCTCCCTCTCTCCACTCTCTCACATCCTCTCTCTCTTCCTTCCCCTCTATCCCTTTCTCTCCCACATCTATCTCTCTCTATATCTCCCCCTCTCTCCCTCTCTTCGCCCTCCAACTATGTTACTATATCCCTCCCTCTCTCATTCTCCCCCATTACCTCCATATCTCCTTATTTTTCTCTTTATCTCACCCCCAAACATACACATACTCCTCTATTTCTCCCTTTTCACTCCCTCTCTCTCTCCACTTCTTGTTCCCTATGTAAATACATTAATCTGGATCTAGAGTTTGATATTATCTGTATTTACATTGAAAACAATGCATCTAGTGCAAGTAAGAAAATAAGATTAGAAACCAACATCTACACTGATATCAATGCATCTAGTGTAAGGAATCAAATATGATTAGAAATCATCATATTAATGTACATTTTTAATAATTTTGTGTGCTTACACTGAAATCAATGCACAATATTAATCCAGTCACTTTAAAATTAATGTACCATCAATGTACATCCAATTACATCAAATCAGAAATCAACGTCAACACTGAAATCAATGCACCTAATGCAAACAATCAAATAAGATTACAAAACAACATCTACACTGAGATCAATGCATCTAATGCAGGTAATCAAATAAGATTAGAAATCAACATCTATATTGAAATCAATGGATCTAGTGCAAGTAATAAAATAATATTAGAAACCAACATCTACACTAATATTAATACATCTAGTGCAAGCAATAAAATAGGATTATAAATCACCATCTACTTCCTTATCTCCCCCCTCGAACTACATCTCTCTTTCCCTCCATCTCTCCACTCTCTCACATCCTCCCTCTTCCTTCCTCTCTCTCGATTTCTTTCCCACATATATATCTCCCTCTCTCTTCACCCTCCAACTATGTTACTCTCTTTCTCTCTCTCTCTCAACATCTACACTAAAATCAATGCATATAGTGCAAGATAAATAGGATTATAAATCACCATCCACACTGAAATCAAATCATCGAGTGCAAGAAATCATCTTCTCTATCTCCCCCCTCCAACTACATCTCTCTTTCCCTCCATCTCTCCTCCTATACACTGAAATCAACATCTACACTGAAAGCAATGCATCTAATGCAAGCAATCAAATAGGATTATAAATTTTCATCTACTTCCATATCTCCCCCTTTGAACTACATCTCTCTTTCCCTCCATCTCTCCACTCCCTCACATCCTCCCTCTTCCTTCTTCTCGCTTCATTTCTTTCCTACATATATATCTCCCTCTCTCTTCACCCTCCAACTATGTTACTATATCCCTCCCTCTCTCCTTCTCTTTAATTATAAAAAGATTTTATTTATTTATCATACTCCTGGTAATTAAATAAAAATATACCACAGCACATTTCAAATATTTACTTACATTAAATTTCTCACATTACATCTACACATGTGCCTTATACACTGACATATCAAAAGTTTACATTACATAAACGAAAAGGTAGAAAAAAAATAAAATGCAAGAGCAATAGAAATGAAACCTGAAAATCAATTGCAGCTCCTCTTCCCGCAAATATTATTTTCCAAATCAATCGAAATAAGTTCATTGATGGTGAAATCCTTTCCCACAAATATTATTACTACCACTTTTGAACAACTCCCGAAATCCTTTCTGACAAATATTATTTCATTGTTGGCAAAATCACAGAGATGCTTCCTCAAAAATAAAATTCGAGACTTTGTTTGTGTTAAATTTATATATGTAGGGAGAGAAGTGATTTTTCATTAGGGCCGACATTAGATTAAATTTAAAATGTTAAATATTAAACATTATTTTTACATTTACATTTATATGTTATTGTTACCTGATATAGGCAATGCATATAGTGTACTCAAATACCCACCTACGGTGATCCAAATTTATTAAATTTAATAATATTAATATTATAATATAATAATGTGAATATTAGAATTAATAATAATATTAATATTAATATTAGCATCAATAATGTTTTTTTGGCATGGTATTAATAATAATTTGGCCCATGGTATCAAAGTGGTACATTTTTATACACATATCAAAAGTTTACATTATTTAAATTTAATAATATTAATATTATAATATAATAATGCGAATATTAAAATTAATAATAATATTAATATTAATATTAGAGTTAATAATGTTTTTTTGGCATGTATTAATAATAATTTGGCCCATGGTATTTAGCTCAGGATTCACCTAAATAAAACCACCTTTTGATGTTCATAAATATAAATGGGATTATGGAGTAAATATAAAAAGACTTTTTATTTATTTACCATATATATGGTTTCTTTATATTTTATTTATTTACCATACCTCTTTTATAAATATGGTATTAATAATAATTTGGCCCATGGTATTAAAGTGGTACATTTTTACATTAATTAAATTTAATGATATTAATATTATAATATAATAATGTGAATATTAAAATTAATAATAATATTAATATTAATATTAGGGTTAATAATGTTTTTTTGGCATGTATTAATAATAATTTGGCCCATGGTATTTAGCTCAGGATTCACCTAAATAAAACCACTTTTTGGTGTTCATAAATATAAATAGGATTATGGAGTAAAAATAAAAAGACTTTTTATTTATTTACCATATATATGGTTTACTTATATTTTATTTATTTACCATACCTCTTTTATGAATATGGTCTTTGGCCCATGGTATTCTGGTATTAAAGTGGTAAATATATCAAAAATTTACATTACTCACATGACATCTACACATCTATATACACTCAGACATATTAAAATTTTACATTACACACATTACATCTCTATATATTGGGCCCGACATATCAAAAGTTTACATTACACACATTACTTTTACACATCTCTATATATTGGGCTGACATTTACATTACACACGTTACATCTACACATCCCTATATACTGGGTTGTAGAGCGCCTCTCGCCGCAACAAACATAAAAGAAAGTTAGCAGGGTTGAAATCATTGAATATATCACATCCAACATGAACACAACAAATAGTGGTTCAACTCACCAACATAAGCACAACAAATAGTGATTCAACTGGCCAACATAGCCTCTCAACAAGATTATGGAGGGTTAAGAACTAAAAGAGGACTCCCAAATTCCATTGTCCCATGCATTTCAAATCATAGTTATGAATATGTTTTTCATGAGATATAAATAGCATGGGTGATTTGAAATTGGAATATGACAGTCAAGGTGTACACCCTTTGTAGTACCTATACGCATTTGACATTTAATGTTGAAGCAGGCTCCTCAATTGCACTCAAATTATGTTTTTGTATAGGTGGGATAATGGATATGGTTTCAAAGATGCAAATTGGAGAGTCTATGGATTTTTGCTTTATTATGTCCTTACTCAAATTGGAGCTTTCTCTCCAATGTTGAGACGAGTTCCAGTCGATGATCTCTATGTGATGGCTTAAAGGTTCTTGCATTGGTCACTTTCTAGTTTGGTATGTATGACATGGAATCATGGCTCAACTAATATTGTTTTTAATGAATATTCATGTGCACCTTTCCCTCTCCCTCTGTTGGAAATCAAAATATTGATGAAATAAATTTTAAAATTTGAAGTCTCTTGCTTTGTTATAGATTCTCTAAGGGGATGTTGGGAAGGATCTAGTTAGTGATTATGGTAGTTTATTAGTGGAATTTGTGGGAACTGAGAGGGGGATTTTACAGGTTTTATGCAGTTTCTTCGTAATGGATCACATACATTTTAGGAGATGCTCATTGTGTGAAATTGTTTATATTCATATAAAGTTCTAAGGAGATTGTTAATTGGGTTATCACGAGTGGTTGGGTAGAATGGTTGTTATCTCTCCCACCCAGATTTAGTCCCCTGCAAGTGACATTGTGATGAGAAATATTGTTGTAATGGCTATGTGCCCATGAATTGCCTATGAATATTGTTGTATTGACCCTCACTCTCTCCCTTTGATTGAGAGAAAGGATGATTCCGCTTGAAAAAAAGTTTTAATGAGACAGGAATAATTTATTATGGATAAGAGGAATTTTATTTTTTTATTACTGATACAATGCATTCTTGGGGGAAAAAAAAAATTAATGAATACACCTTCATCTTGGAAACCTCACACAATAAAAAAAGGCAAATAGAATCCCTTCAAGCTAAGTCAAAAGTCAGACTTTACATACTTCAAATGCCAAACTGTCTATTGACCCTATTGGGTCAATAGTTGAAGAGGTCAAAGAAGACAAGACTATACAACAACAGTAGGATGATGTAGAAATGATGCATGTAAACTAGAACTTTCACACCATCAGAAAGAACCAAGAGGAAGCTTATAGCCATAATGCCTTTATCTAAAACTAGTGTTAATTGTTTTGCAAATTTTGTTTAATCTAAGGTATTTTTTATAGGATTTATACCAATGACAATTTAATAATTTTTTGTGAAGGACTTGTGTTTCTTTCGACACTGAGCTCTAGACATGTTTCAAAGTTTCTTTTTAGGAAAACTAAATATTTTTGTATTATTACATTGGCTAATGTACTTGCAGCAACTTTCTAATGCAAAATATATATGTTCTTGTGTGTGTGTGTGTGTGGTTCTCAATTAGTGTTGTGTGTGTTATTCATACCAAAAGTGGTATTAATTCATAAGTTTGTTTTAGAGTGTAAGTCCCAAAGTTGATCTAATGGCATCCTTCCTTGCTCTTGCTACTAAAATCATTCTCAATGTCATGTTTATGGGTCATATTTAATTTGTGGGTGTTATCTACGCGATGTTATATTCGTTATATTCTATCTAGGCTAAAGTGTAATTTATGATTTGGGGTTTCATTCCATTTTAATATTCCTTTCTTTTTATTACAATCAACTACAAAGTATCAACCAAAGCACCTAGAGATAAACTAGTCATTTTCAACATTCCTAAGAACAACAAAGCAACCAGCTTATTATCAACAACCCGTCATTCATTGAGTCAAAGAAACCTCTACTATCCTACGCATTTATAGTTGATTCAGCACACTTTAGTCTTGACCGTCTGACCTCCTAAAGAACCAAAGGATTGAAGGAGGTCAAGTGAACCATTTTTCTTATAGGGCTAAGCCCACTCCATATCAATATTCATTATATTCTTTGTGATCGATCACATTGCCTCAAGTTTAATTGTTTAGCTAAGTCATTTAGAACACAGTGTTTAAAGGTGAGTTTTGTCATAAGGTCCTAGTTCAAAAAATCTCAATGTTTTTGAATTGTGCCTTTATTGGAAAGTATCTTTGGAGTTTTAATTCCATTTAATTTGACTCTAATCAATGTAGCTTAAATGAATTTGACTGAATTGAATTCAAATTAATTTAACTTAAGCTCTTAGGGGCAGCTTAGTCAATAATCATCATGATAATGAAGTGTTGTGTACCATAAGATTTTAGGTTCAAATCCCCCCGACTAACCCATCTTTGCAGAAGAAGTGTGAGTACACACCTAAAGTTTAAAGTGGTAGTGGTTGGAATCAACCCCTATGTCATGCGAGTACGAAACCAAACCGAGTTGCCAATTCCTCTAGTCACAAATAATAATAATAATAATTTAAGTTAAGTTAATTAAACTCAATTTGACTTAATTCCATTAAACACAATTCGATTTAATTCAATTCAACTTAACTGAACCCAACTCTACTCAATTTATTTTATTTCATTTTAGACAATTCAATTTAATGTGGCTCAATTTTCCCTGCATGGGGTGTTAGGGAGACAATTGGATAATTTAGATGTATGTTTAGAGGAAAGACAAATTGAATGAACACCTCACATGGTCAAAGGGTGTTGCGGAGACAAGGGAGGGGATTGTGGAGACCTTGAATCATACTTGCTTGCCCTCCTTGTATAAAATTTTATATTTCTTACCCTCTTTTAAAAACAAACCTTAATTGGGAGTATTATGGCAAAAACAAGAGTGGATGCAGTTACATTGATGAGGCAAGAAATGGATATTGTCAACTTTGCATGGATATGGTTACATGTTTCATAGGTTATGGGTGTATGTGCTTTGAAGGTTGCTCAATAGTCTTTCTTTGAATCATTTGAATTTTATTCCCAACCCACTAATCTCATATAGCCACTCTTAGCTTAGCCACACAACCTATGTCAATGACATTCAAGGTGAGTTGTTAGCTTTTGGATTCCATCTTTGGAAAGGGTGGTGAGCAAGTAGGGGTATGAGCTAAGGGACATTGATCAAGGGCTATGGAAAGGGATGTTTTAAAAATGAGAGAAGAACTTTATGCCTCGTTAGGATCATTTAAGGAACAAGGTAACATCCTCAATGGTAGTAGTAGTAAAGGAGTACAATAGTTGATTTTCTACAAAGGTGAAGATGGAAGTAGCTTAAATTGAAAACACAATCAAGGAAAAAAGGGCATGACTTCCAATGTTAAAGCATATGAGGAGATATCCCCCTAGGTTCCAAACACTAGTTTTTCACATAATAGAGACACCAAACACTTAAATCTTTTGGATATGCAGTAATGGATGAAGATATTCATTACCATGACCATGGAAGTAATAGGTGCCTAGATAAATGAAATCAATTGGACCAATTAGACCAAAAGTACAATAAATTATTCAATGCAGTTTGGTGATAGAAGGCAAGGAGTGAGGAACTAAATGAAGATGGACAACTTGTAAGGGTGAAGTAAGAGGAGTGGGACAAGGTATAAGTAGTTTGATTTGGAGAAGTTATCAAGACTAATCCTAAGGTGGACACCCTTCCCATCTTCAACCTAAACATTGATGATTATACTTTGCCATATTGAGTTTTATTATTAGATTGTATTTACATTTTGATATGTATGCAACTTCATACAAGTAGTTGGGCATACATGGAGGAGATCTAGGTAGATTATTCCTCAAATACTTACAAATTCTTCCAGATATGGGAGATAGATGGAAAGATTTTTTTAATAGTCATAACGGGTCCTGGGGATGGAGGTTTGACCCAAGAATGGGGATTTATTGCTACTGAAGTAGTTTCATTTCCTCCATTGCAATGGGTTCCTTTAGGCTCGGAAGGGGTCATCAAGAGGGTTGACACACAGTTTCATGAAGTAGAAGCTAGAGAAAATGGGTCAATTTGTGTTCTGGTGGGGGAAGGCATCAAGGTCACCTGGGGTTTATCTAAACCCCCCCCAACACTTTATGTTTGGAAGAGGTTCTTTAGGATTTCGTAGGGGAAATTTGACAAAGTGTGGAAAATACCCTTGGTCACGGGTGGTAGCAAAGCCTAACAATGCAGAATAAAATGGTGGAAAGGAATGTTATACGAAGGATGGGATTCCAACACCAACCCTTTTAAGGTATATAGCTTATTTGGGGGCAAAGTGCTCTTTCTTGAGAAGGGTTTATCCTCGAGTCATATCAAGGTGTCGTCAGGAAGAGGAGAGGGATTTCTCCTCAATAACAAAAGTTTGGTGGTAGAAGCCCTACGATAAGAAGTCTAACAATAAGTGAGTTCCCATAAGGAGCGTTGAGGAAGTTAGGGAGAGCATAAAGAAGTTGGGAAGAGCCTAGATTTGGTTTCCCCATCAAGTCTTCAGGGCATCTCAGGCTCCAAGAAAAAGAAGGTTAAGTGTGCAAAGAGGAAACCAGAGGAAATTGGGATGGTCCTTAGTGACAATGTTCAGATAAATGAAATTATCCAAATGGAAGAGTTAGCATTAGTGGGTCGAGTATGAGGACACCATTTGAGCTCAAAGTTAATTGAAGAATGTATGGCCTAGGCCTAGAGCCACAAGATAAGTATGTGCCTTGTGGTATCAACCCTTATAAAAGGATGATTCATTCTCCAATTTAGACAGGGGGTGATATTGAGTGGGTTTTGCAGAGGAACTAGTAGATTAATTCATCTCAAATCTTGCTCAAGAGATGGACACCCCTTTTCGATGCCAATAATGAGAGGGTGGATTTGCCTCTAATATGGTTTGGGCTATCAGTGCTATCAGTTCAATATTGGTCTATGGATGCTTTCAGAGCAATATGGAATCAACTAGGGACTTTATTGGAGGCATACATGTCTTTTAAACAAACTAGAAGGTTAATGGTGGCACACAATATGGTAAGGTTGGACCTTAGAAATGGATTGGCAACCAAATTAGAGATTGGGCCTTTGGGTCAGTCATTTACTTAGATTTTGGATTACGAAGGAATACCTTTTCAATGCAAGAGGTGTCACCAGTATGGTCACATCCCCAAAGATTGTTCACTCCCCTTTCGTGGGCATAATGGAGACGTGCCTCCAAAAGAAACAAGGAAAATAAGGGCGTCCTAGGCTAATGATTCGGGGGTTAAAAAGCTTTGGTGAGAGGTAGCTTAGATGCATATAGTCTTATCTTTGGAGGGGCTACCCCCTGCCTCAAAGTTGCCACAATGGGGGTATTTTGTTGGTATATAGAAGGAAACATCCACGGTAATAGAGAAGGGATTACAAGAGTCAACTCTAAAGGCATTAGTGCAACAAGAGGACCTTCCTCATGGTAAATTCTCTCCTCCTCTCCTTCTTTCAAGTATGGTTATTTATTTTTCCAATTTAAAGGTGGGGTGCTCTGGTGGATCAGTCTATGGCTCTCATTTTTACCTTCTCCCTCTCATTCCCAAGCCTTCCTTTGTGATGTGTGATTTCCCTGTCGTTGGTACTTAGTGTCCTCCCCCAATTGTGTCAGTAGAGGAGTTGTGCTCAGGAGACTCTACTGAGTTAGGTTCTCGATATAACTTGAGGCCTACACTTTACCAGGGTGTATCCTCGATTTGTTTCGGGGGCTTGGGACAAGTTCATATAGCCTTGTGTGATGGAAAGGGTCATGGGAGAAAATATTTATGGCTAAAGCCCAAGTTAAAGCTCACCTTGATGTGGCAGTGGGTAAATAAAAGTTCATTGATGGGGTGCTTAGAGATGCGAATGCCATGGGGAGGGGGGGTTCCTTATGACAATACAATCCTTTAATTGCAAGGGTTTAGCTAACCCTTCCAAAAATTTATCCCTCCACAATTTGGTTAACTCAATCAATCATGATATCATTCTCCTTTAGAAGACCATTGGTGATGGAGATGCAGTAACAAGTCTATTAGAAGCCATGTTCCATGGTTGGATTTTTTTGTTGCTCTAATGCTCGAGACGATCGAGGGAATTGGAAATAGGTTGGAACCCTCAAAGCATAGGCTCTCTCTACTCTTTGGGCTTTGAATCAGCATCGAGAATGGAATTCTTCTCGACAAATTTGGGGAAGGAAATTTTGATTGTAAATGTGTATAGGCCTTGAGCAGAAATATTTCAAATTTTTAGAAGCTCTACTCTAGAAGGAAATTATAAGATCATATGTATTAATCTTGTTGGGGGGGGGGCGCGGGGGCCAGCTAAATTTCTATGTGGGTGCATATGAAGTGTGGGGGTTGCTTTCCATGTTGGACCCACTCTTTGATTTCTTTGCACACTCCTTGACAGACCATCACTAGTAGATGTGGAGTTGGTTAAGGCAGTGTTCACCTGGAGAAATAAGCAGGTTAGGGAGCCAAGAGTGGCCAAGATAATGGATCACTTTATTCTAGTGGAGATTTTGGTGGAGGTATTGTTGCTAGTTCGTTAATATGTATGAAGTGGGGGGAATATGATCGCCACCCAATCTTCCTGAAACTTAGAGGAGTAAGTAAAACTCCAATAAGTCCTTTCAAATTTAACTCATCTTGGTTGAATGACAAAGATTTTTTGGAAATGGTGTTGATTGCATTGACTCCTTACACTGATCATCTAAGAACTTCAATGGCGGCTCAATTTACATCAAACTTGTCCAAAACAAAACAAGCCACCCTCCATTCAGTAGCTTAAAAAGGAGTGATGGTTGAACAAACTCTTTGGAAAGTGGAAGAGGAGTTAGTTGTCACAAGTGACTTGGATGGGGGAAGGGGGGGTATTTTCCACTGGAGAATACAAGGGCAGGTTGGTTCAACTAGAAGCCATTAGGAGAAGACTTATGGAGGAAAAGGAGGCTATTTGAAGGCTAAAAAATACAGTTTTTCGATTAGAGTGTGGGGATGAGAACACCAAGTTTTTTTTAAACTATGCTAAGGGTAGAAAAAAACCCAACCCAATATGGAAGTTGGAGGATCAAGAAGGGAACCATGCCTCCTCTTTTGAGGATTTTTCTCTCATGGAGTAAAGGCATTTCAATAATATTTCAAACAAGAGAGGGAAATTTGATATCAAAAATTATACAATTGGCACAATTGTTCCCAAGTTTTGTGAATGAGGAGCGTAACCAACAACTGATGGATAAAATCTCCGAAGAAGAGATCAAAGTGGTCCTACACAATTTCTAGAAGGATAAGAGCCTAGGGGCGATGGTTGGACAATGGAATTCTTTTTAGGATTGTTTGAATTTTTCATAGAAGACCTCCTAAGAGTGGTAGAGAAATCAAGAATGGAAGGAAGAATTATGGCTGCTTTGATCTTAATCTTGTGTGGGGGGGGGGAGATTATAACCTAAGTTTGGATATATATGTCATAAATTCATATTTTTATGTAAAAGGGAACTTAATCGATATGTAACTAATGGGTTCAAGCATAACCAAAGTTGAACCCATCAACAATGCTTTCAACTCCATGTTCATAGCCTTGATCCCCAAGTGGATCATCCTCATAATTTTAACGACTTCAGACATATATCACTATGCAATTGCATATATAAAATAACTGTGAAGCTAATTTCCATAAGAATCAAGCCCATCCACTTGAGAGCAATTCCCTTGGAGCAATTTGGTTTCTTGGAAGGTCATCAGATCCACGAATCTATAGGGGTGGCACCGGAAGGTTTACATAGTCTCAAAACTCAAAATTTGAAAGGTGTGGTCCTAAAGATCAACCTATCCACTGCTTATGACAAAGTAAATTGGTTATACATTCAGCTTCTGCTAATTCATTTGGATTTTGAAGTTCCTTTCATCTCCTAAGTAATGACTTGTCTATCTATAGTCTCTTTTGTTGTGCTCATCAACGGTTTAGCGTTACCTTTATTTCAAGCACAAAGGGGCTTGAGGCAGGGCTACCCCATATCCCCTATATTCTTCCTCCTAGTAGTAGAATGCTTAAGAAAGAAGTTAGGGGAGGAAAATCATGGGGGGAATTTAGGGGTATAGCAATAGCCAAAAATATTCTTATCACACACCTACTATTTGCAGATGAAATTATAATTTTGGGAACGGTTTAGGGCAGGATGTAGCCTTCCTTCAAAACTCTTTAAGTGTGTATGGAAGATTAACATATATGAAAATTAATGATACCAAATCTACTCTTTCCACAAACTATCTTCATGACGACGAATTATTTCATTTGCATACTATGCTCCCTTACTCTCCTATTATGTTAGATGAGGGATTAAAATATTTGGGATTCCACTTGAAGCTAAACAACTACATGAAATCTGATTGGTCTTGTCTGGTAGAAAATTTGGAAAAAAGGTTAAAAAAATTGAGTTTTAAATGTCTATTTACAGTAGGGAGGCTAGTGTTGATCAAATTTGTTCTTGAAGCAATTTCAGTTTACTGGATGTCCCTATCCTGGATTCGCAAGGGCATCCTAGAAAAGCTTAGGAAGTTATGTCTTGGATTTTTTTGGGTAAGTTCCAAGGATAAATTTGTCATGGCATGGGTAAAATGGGAAAGAATTGAAATTCCAAAATCTTGGGTGGTTGGCGGCTAAAAAACATCCCCCTTTTTGGTAAATCTCTTGCGGCAAGGTGGGTTGGAGGCACTTATCTACCCAAAGTCTTTGGACATCGATGTTCCATCGGAATTATATTCATCCTCTATCCATGGGAGAATGGTTCAAGATTCCAACAAGGCCAAGGAAAAATGTCTCTGTCATCTGGAAGGCAGTTCTAACATCTTTTCAGCTTATCGAGGATCGGCTCGGTTGAAGAGTTGCAGATGGTCAGAGGATGTGAATTGGAGTCAACCCCTAGTTCAGGTGTAGTGCAGAATTTCATCTCACACAGAAGTTGATGGTCATATTAAACTACAATGGCTACTTTAAGTTATCCTAGTAGTGTACTATACAGAAACAACCATCTCGGCCCATGGTTGGTTATCAGTTAGGAAATTGAACATATCATTTTTTTTTGGCTAATGGGAAAGATATATGATGGCTCTTCAAAATTATAATATCAGGTTGACAACAAGGGAAGATGGAATATAGTGGGTCTTTTCCCCTTTTGGTGACTACACCCCAAAGCTAGGATACCAACACCTCATTGTTGATTAACTAAATGGAATTCAGGTCTGGCAGTGAAAGCCTGCGTGGAAGATAAAATGTCTACAAAGGCTCAAATGTCCTACAAAAACTCAGTTATTTAGTGGTGCATAATAGATAACAAAACTCCAACCTAGGACATGAAGGTTCACGATTTTGCAACTTATGCATATTTGGGGAAGAGACTGCCAATCACCTTTTCATTCAATACTCGTTCACACAGTTTATCTGAGTTATTCGTATGACCCAACTAAATTCCCCATCTGAATGGAGAGGTGGAATAATTTAGAAGCATGGCATGGTTTGTGGAATAACAACGAGGTTCGCTAGTGCAATCCACTTCCATTGCTCTTTTGTAGGGATGTGTGTCTACCCTGGAACAAGACAATTTTCCAAGAAGTGTTTTCTTCGTCATATAGGAAAATTGCACAATCTTTATCCACTTTCCATCTCTTGCTACAAAAATGAAGGATCCTCACTCCCAAGATCATTAATGCCGAAGAAATTGATTGCTCAAAGCCATGGGATTTCCTTGACGAGGCACCCAAGGGTAGAGAATGTGGGTGGAGGGGGGGGGGTGTTGTTTTGAACCTCACTATTTCTCTCAAAATTTCATTAAAAATGGGCCTAGGGGAGGGCACCAATAACTATGCCCAAACTTATGTATTTGAAACTACTACTATTATATGCAATTGAAAAAAGATATTGCAACCTACAAATATTTGGTGACTCCCTTTTGGTCATCAATTGGGTAAAAGGAGTCTAGAGATGCCACCATCAAATTTTGTTGCCTTCGCTGAAAGAGGTTGTGAGAATAAAAGATTCATTTGACCTTTTTTCTATATGTCACATATATAGGGAGCGGAATAAGTCTACGGATGGGTTGTCTAAGGAGGGTATTTGACAAGTTTATGGGTAGTGGTTGACCTAGGAAGATTGTGAAGGTGAACATTTTAAATTTTACCCCCATGTCTTTTATTGATGGTGACCTCTCAGGCTCCCCTCACAAATTATGCATTATGTCCTAGTAGGCTTTGAAAAATTTTAGTTTCAACCACCACTACAACTACATAAATTTTTGCAATTACAACATACGATTCAATGAATAATTTGTAAATTTGGAAAATATTGAAAACTTGTGTGACATAACAGCCCCTCAAAAGGGGAGCTTTTGATGTTTACTTATAGAGTTGGTAAGTATAAGATGCTCTATTTCAAAGAAGAAAATATTTGACAAGTTTGACCATAGAAAGAAGTGCATTCTAGGAAGAGTTGAGCAAGAATTTATGGGCAAGTTTGTCTAAGATTATGATATGTTGACCTACCATTTTCTGGGCAAGTTTGTCTAAGATTATGATATGTTGACCTACCATTTTCTGGGCAAGTTTGACTGAGATTATGATATGATGACCTAACATTTTCTAGGCAAATTTGACTGTGAAATTTCACCAAACTTTTGGCCAGTGGCAGGAGGCCTAAATTCAGCCTATTTAACTCCAAGTTGGCCAAATTGCAGAAGGTCGAAATTAGAATAGTTTGACCAGATTTTACCTATGGCATATTGATGGTCTTGTTAGAAATTAATTAGCGGAGCAATGAAACACATACAATGTTGCATAAAAAAAAAACACATAAACGCACAAAACCAAAGAGACACAGATATATGTGGTTCACCCAATTTGGACTATGTCCACAAAGAAACAACCAAACCTTCCTTTTATATTATCCAAGAAAATGAAGAGATACAACCTGCAACAAATCCATTGTAATTTCCTCTTCTCTCTCACACATCCTCCTCTCTCTTTCTCGCTTAGAATAATAATCCACAATCTTAATAAAATTGCCTCACATAAATTGAGGATTGCCTTCTAGGGAAAGAAACACTAAATTAACATAACTTCTACCGTAAGATTATTCTTCTAATGAATCACCCAGATTGACTACGAAATTACGATAGTTTACAAGGAAAAATTTCATCTATTTTTAGCTTCGGGGACACTACCCCCGAACCCATGCTAAGATCTGGCTAGCTCCCAGATCCCCCAGCTGGGGGGAACAAACCCCCTCGAACCCCTACAACATATATGCAAGATTCTATCTAGTGTGTATCTTTTCTAACTTCAACTATTCATCTTCCAAAATTGATATATCTTTAGTCTTATAATGAAATGTTAAGTTATTTGCAAGATGAGCAGCACTCTGGATGCCACTGCATAACCTGCCAATCTCTTGCTTCTTTCCCAATTCATCCATAAACCTTTGTAACCAAATAATTTATTTACTAGCCTCTGTAGCAGAAATATACTCCACTTCCATTTTTGAAACTGCAAGGATGTTTTGTAATTTTGAAACCCTACTAACAATTGTTTTATCTACAGTAAACACATACCCTATGATGCTCCTTTTTTTATCTCTATCATCTGCCATGTCTGCATCAACATTCCCCTATAGAGCAATGTTTGAACCACCAAAGCATACTGCTTGATTTGGGGTACCTCTCAAATATCTGAGACTCCACTTCATTTCCATCCAATGATCTTTTCCTGGATTTTTCATATACCTACTTACAATTCCCAATGCATGTGCAATATCAGGCCTTGTGCAGAGCATTGCATACATTAAACTTCCAAATTTTGATGTGTATGGAACTTTAGACATATAATCCATATTTTCTTGAGTATTGGGAAACATTTCAAATAGTTAGCCAAAGGTGTACTAACTGGTTTTGCATTTTGCATATTAAATCTTTCGAACACCTTTTCTATGTACTCATACTGAGACAATGTTAACTTTGATTTTTTCCCATCTCTAGTTATTCTCACACCAAGGATTTGTTTTACAACACCCAAATCCTTCATTGCAAATGAATTAGCCAATTTTCCTTTGAGCACAATTATTTCCTACATGTTAGACCCTGCAAAAAGCATGTCATCTACACACAATAACAATATAATATAGTTGTAACCCTTTTGTTTCTTAATATAAACACAGTGATTAGAATGACATCTAGTATAACCTTGTTTGGACGTAAACCTGTCTAATTTTAGATACCATTGCCTTGGAGCTTGTTTTAGGCCATCCAAGATTTTCTTCAACCTACACATTAATTTCCCCTTCCCTTTGACCTCATACCCTTGTGGATGTTGCATGTAGATATCTTCCTCCAAATCCCCATGGAGAAAGGTTGTATTTACATCTAATTGTTCAAGATGAAAATATTTTGTTGCCACTAGACTTAAAATAGTCTTTATTGAAGTCATTTTAATGACGAGAGAAACTATTTCATCAAATTCTATACCTTTCTTTTGTGCAAACCCCTTCACCACAAGTCTAGCTTTATACCTTTGTTTACCTCCATCTTCTTCCTTCAACTTGTAAATCCATTTATTCTACAATGGTACCTGCAGGCAACTTGAATAAGTCCCAAGTCTGACATGCATTAAGGATTCCATATCTTCTTCCATGGCTTGCTCCCACTTCTTCTCGATTTCTACCTGCATTGCTTCTTCATATCTTTCCGTTTCACTAGAATCAGTCAACAATACATAATATAATGAAGGAGTGATCCATAATTATGCAAGAACGAAAAAAATACATATATAAACATAAACACAGAGATGCAACATAAATAAATCTTCATTTCATTAATATCAAAGAACTAAAAGATGCTTACATACATACATACATAATGAAAATAAAACTAGCTTGAGTGATGGTAGCTTATCTCTAAGAAGAGATGTGCGGTTACATGCCTATGGACTATGTTACAATGAGGGTCAAGGTCCTCTTTTAATTACTGAACAATAAATGGAATCCCTAAACAACTAAAACCCTAACCCTAAGAGATGGAACACCAAGAGTTTGTGGGGCTCGTTGGGGTTAGTTGGGCAGCCAACTTCCCGGGGTCATAACTTGGTCATATGATCTTCGTTTGGCGCGTATGATACCTTGTTAGAAAGGTCTCTCCGAGTACTACCAAATTTGTAGCAAGTCGACCCCAAAACTCAAAAAAACATCATTTAGGGGGTCAAAACAACTCTAAAAGTTCAGGAATTGAAAATTTGCTAAAAATAGTAATATGTGTTATCATCAAGGAAAATGATGAAACCGACTCGAGGTCCAGGTGGAATAGGTGGGTGGAAACCAATATCCACTTAGATTATTCCTCCCCCCTTAGGAAAAAATGGTCCCCGTTGCATGCAAAGCCTCCATGAGGTGTGGAATTTTTTGTTGAACTAGGTCCCTCGTGAGCCACTTGCCCTGGTGAAGGAGTTAGCTTGCTTTGACAACTCGATATAGATGGATCCTCTATTGCGATTATTCTTTATCTATGTGTCCATGATCATATCAGTTGTGGCATGTTTGATACAACTTGGATTGAGCTTTGTTGGTGTACGATGCTTAGCGACATCGGATGTGTCCAACATTGGGGGAAAGTATGGCTGCAGTCGGTCCACATTGAATATTGGGTGCAAGCCAAGGAACAATGGAATGATGAGCTCGAACGAATTGTCCCATATAGCCTTAGTGATGATGTAATGCCCATATCAAATTGAGCAAAGCTTGCGGTGGACCCCAGCGAGGCTCTCCTTCTACAAATGTAACCAAACTTTTTCGCCTACCTAGAACTTGTGTGGCACCCGATGTTGATCATGACACTATTTGTGCTTCACATTTTATTTTTCCGATATGTCATGGACCTAGTGATGGATGTGTTGAATGCGCTTAATGAATTTGTTAGCTCTGTCAACTTCAAATTGGACATGAGCCAAATCTGCCTTAGTAGCTACAAGTGGTATGGGAACATCAATGGGACATAGTGGTTGGAATCCCAATAACCTGAAAGGGGTTGTGGCCGGCTAAGCTGTGAAGAGATAAGTTGTAGTTGTGCTAGACATAGGGGAGGCTTTCATCCCATGTGTGTGGATTCTTCGAGTTGTACATTTTCAGGATGTGTACGATCTTCCTCTTGACGACCTCTATCTGGCCATCAGTTTGGGGGTGGAAGGTCGTGGACTTAATGAGCTTGGTATCCAAAAATGACCAGGGGTGACTAACTTTTACTTAGGAACTTATTGTCCCAATATGAGATAATGGATTGTGGGATCCCAAAGTCTACTCATGCTCGTTCAAAGAAGAGTTGGGTAGTGTCCTCTGTTGTGATTCTCTTTTTGCAGGGCGCCAGAATGGCCATCTTAGAGAACACATCGACGACCACGAAAACACAGTCATTGCCATGCTTGGTAGAAGGAAGGCCCGACATGTAATCCATGGAGATGGATTCCCAGGGCCGACTAGGAGTAGGCAGAGGAGTATACATTCCTTTATTCTTGATTGTAGGTTTGTAAATGGTGCACACAGTGCAGGATCTCACGTACTTCCCAAGATCTTGTCAAAGATTAGACCAATAAAAATACTTTTGCAACACAACCACTATATTTTCTACCCAAAAATGTCCAACAACCTGACTGTAGTGCGCCTCCCAAATCATCTCGGCACACTTGCTTGAAGGAACACAAAGGTGTCCCAGGTGGCATAACAATGCATCTTGGAGGTGAAAGTCTGGAACTTGCTTACCTTCTAGGAGCATCTCATATGTGGTGTAAAATTTTGGATCACTCTTGTAAATATGTGGCCATCTTGAAGTCTCATGTCCATAAGAGTTCAGCACATTGGTCAATGCCATAACCGGTTGTCAGTTGAGGCAATCTCCAACATTATTGGTGTTGGCCTTCTTGTACTTAATGTTCAAATGGAACTGTTGCATATATGTGGACCATTTGTGATGCCTATCGTTCTGCAACTTTACTTGTGTCTTTATGAATTGCAGGGGTCAATGGTCTGTGTGGATGATCATTTCCTTCCCCATAATGTAATGCTTCCATTATCGGATGGCCTGCATAATGGAATACATCTCTTTGTCATAGGTGGGATACTTTTGAACTATATCTGAAAGTGTATCACTGTGATATGCCACTGGATGCCCCTGTTGGGTAAGAACAACATAACCAACATAGTCAGAGGCATCTGTCTAAATTTTGAATTGTTGTTGCAAGTGTGGTAATGTGAGCACTGGTGCAGAGTAGAGGTGATGCTTCAACTCATCAAACTCCTTCTGTTGGGATTCAGAACAAAATAACTTTGCTTTCACTCCACCCTTGGTGACTTGACTCAAAGGCCAAGTGATATGAGACAATCCCAACACAAACTCGTGATAGAAATTTGCAAGACCCAGAATTATGCAGAGCTTTGTTAGTGTGGTTGGGGATGGTCAATCCTTAAAAAACTTGTATTTTGGTTGGGTCCACATGCACACCCCGCTCATCAATGATGTACCCCATATATTGAACCTCGGTCATACCAAAATTTCATTTCTCTAAATTGGCACATAATTTGTTTTGTCACAAGGTTTGGAGGACCTGTCGAATATGGTGTATGTGCTCTTCCCAACTCTGGATGAAGATTAGGATGTTGTCCAAATACACTACCACAAACGAGTTGGCGAAGGGCCACAATATGTCGTCCATCAACCATATGAAGGTTGCGGGGGCATTTGTCAACCCGAAATAATTACCAGCCATTTGAAAAGGCCCTCCTTGGAATTTAAGGCAACCTTCCATACATCAGAGGGTCTGATTGGTACCTAGTGATAACTAGATTTCAAGTCAATCTTGCTGAAATATTTGGCACCCTTGAGCTGGTCTAGAAGTTCATCAATTCATGGGATTCAATACCTATTCCAGACAGTGATCTTATTAAGCACCCAATAGTTAATATAGAGCCTCTAGGTTTCGTCTTTCTTTTGTACTAACACGATCGAGCTTCCACAGGGTCATGCACTTGGCTAGATGTGCCCTTTATGCAACAACTCCCAAATCTGCCTCTTAATTTCATCATTCTCTAGAATAGCATGTTGGCAGATTGGTCCATTAGGTAGTGGCGCGCACAGGTTCATATCGATGGAGTGCTTGACCTGACAATGTAGGGGTACCCCTGTGGGTGAGGTGAAGATGTCCTTGTACTCCTCCATTGCCTTGTCCATATGCTATTTCCATGTGGAGGAGCCCTGCCTAGAGGTTGTGGATGTGGCCACAATATTCCTCTTTCCAGGGTGAATAAAAAAGAATAAAATATTCCTAGTATGGGAAATGATCTTACTTTATTGTTTAGCAGAGATCAAAGAAAAAGTGATAGGCGACGCTACCTTTGGTATCCTGTACAATTTATGACCCAAAGTAATAATAACATAATGAGGTCTATATTCATATACAACACGATGATTCCATAGGTATGGTCCTAATAAAACATCATAGAATTCCATATGGGAAACATCGCACAATACCTCATTTGCAAAGGGCTTGATGTTATAAGGCAGGCGACACTGTTGGCTGATACAAAGATCTCGCCCTTGGTGGAGCCACCCGATGGTGTACGACTGTGGATGTGGTGTTGTTGGTAGCTTCAATCTCTTGACCACCTCGGTTGAGATCAGGTTCTTTTGGTTCCCGTTGTCAACAATAAACTGCACCGGTGAATGCTTTACCCACATCTATGAGTGGAAGAGGCGCTCCCCCTCCTCTCGATCCCGAGGTTCCAAATTTTGGAGTTTTGTGGTGGCTACCGTCACAGTGGCTTTGACATTAATGATTTGATTTCCCTTTTCGGGTTTCAAATCAAAATCAAAGCATGCATCTGTCTTTGGGTCTTTTAGCTCGGGGACCTATGCCTGCTTTATGTGACATTCGTTTTTGTTGTGAGTGGGAGTTTTATGGAACTTCCACCACTTGCGGGTGTCTTTCTTTTCCTTCCCACTATTATTTGATTGCGACTTAAAAGAGTTGTCTTAGGGGATCTTGGCCCAACTCTGAGATTTACTTTGTGGCTTTGGGGCACCTTTGTTCTGCTTTAGGTTTGCAGATCCAAAGTCTTGCTTCTTCTACTTGAATTTATGCTTAATCTTGGAATCATATCAATATGCTTCACTAAGCGAGGAGATGTCCAGGAATTCCATTTCCTCTTGAAAAAATTTGTGCAAAAAGCTATGGTACTTGAGCACCATATGTTTCTTAGAATTTTTGATACCCAAATTTGTGCGTAGGGTATGAAAAAGATTTGTCATCTCATGCACATCTTGATCCCTTTGTTTCTGCAATGTAGTACATTGTTCCTTCATGGCGTCTCAGAAAGAATTACAAGTGGGTGCGACAAAAAACAGTGAGGGTTCTCTCTCATCCCTTTATTCATAATAGTTTTCCCACCAGTACTTGACATGGGTGGTGGCTTTGAGGAGTGCAAAAGTAATATTTTCCTTATTGGAAAAATCATGAACCGAAAAAAAAAATCCTTCCAATATATTTAGCCATCTATCTACATCTATCTCGCCTTCAAATATGGGAATGTCAAAGTTCACTTGTTCCTTGAAGGGAGTGGCGCCTCCAGAGTGGCTTTCAGATGGAGATGTGCAGCCTGTGGGCATCCGCCAAAGGATTTGGGTAAAGTTTTCCATCACCGCGTTCATTTGTCATTGGAGGGCTTTTGCGAGAAGTATTTTGAAAGGATATTCTACTCCTTTGTCTTTATTTTCTTCTGCCATGGGTGGTCGTCGGGGTTTTCAAGGATGACCTTGCAAAGGTTTAACGAGTTGAGCCCTAACTCCTTATAACCTGACCTCAATGGGGACATGAAAAGAAAAAAAGAGAAAAATATGACCACTCTATTACCACTGATATGGACTTATGCATGAACGAAACATAATACATATATAAACATAAACACAAATATGTAGCAAAAATAATTCTTTATTTCATTAATATCAAAGAACCAAAAGATGCTTACAGACAAAATGGAAATAAAACTAGTTGAGGCAATGGTAGCTTATCTCTAAGAAGAGATGTGGCAACTACATGCCTATGAACTATGTTATAATGAGGCTCAAGGTCCTTTTTATTATTGAACAACAAAGGGAAACCCTAAACAACCAAAATCCTAACCCTAGGAGATGGAACACCAAAAGTTTGTGGGCCTCGTTAGGGTTATTTGGGCAACCAACTTCCCAAGGTCATAACTTGGTCATATGATCTTTGTTTGGCTCATACGATACCTCGTTAGAAAGGTCTCTCTGAGTAATACTAAATAATTGGTGAGCTTGCTACATATCTCATAAAATACCATTTAGGGCGATCAAAACAAATTTGGAAGTTAAGTTTCGAAAAATTGCTTAAAATAGTAAATTATGCTATAATCAAGGAAACTGATGAAACCGACTGGAGGTCCAGGTGGAATAGGCGAGTGGCCACCAATATCAACTTGGATCAAGGAGAATATCGTTCATGAGATCTACTTATCCTAGTAGATATTCTAACACCACTTTCAGGTGTTTGAGGTGCTTCTTGTTTTTGTTGTTGTTATGGTTGTTGATCATTACATTTTTCAGGCACCTTTACTTTTCCGTGGTCTCATCAAGCATGTGTATTCTTTATTTTCCTTTTCATGCATATCATCTTTATACAAGACCATTTCATTGAATACCACGTCTCTTCTCCTAATGATTTTATGGCTTTCATAATCATATAAGCGATAACCAAAGTCATTAACACCATATCCAATAAAGGTACACTTCTTTGATTTTGCCTCAAGCTTTGTTATGTTTTCTTTGTTAATGTGGAAAAATGATTGACAACTGAAAGTATTTAGAAATGAGTAGTTTACCTTTTTACTTGTCCATGCCTCCTTTAGAATACCACCATCCAAGGAACTTGAAGTCCCTTTGTTTATTATATAAACAACAATATATAAAACATCTGCAAAAAATTGTAAAGGTAACCCTGCATGCAATCTCATACACCTTGCACGCTCCACGATTGTCATGTTTATCCTTTTTGACACACCATTATCCTGTGGTGTTCCTAGAATTGTCTTCTCTCTGCGATTCCATGCTCATATCAGTAGTTATGAAACTCTTTCCTACGATATTCCCTTGCATTGTTTGATCTGAGACACTTCAACTTATTTCTTGTCTCATTCTCAACAAGAGCTTTCCATTTCTTGAAAGAATAAAATACATAAGATTTATTTTAAATACAATAAATCCAAGTTTTCCTTTTTGCATCATCAATAAAAGTAACATAATAGTGAGAGCCACCGAGAGATGATACCTGAGCAGGTCCCCATACATCTATATGCACACACTCTCATTTTTCACTCTTCTTTTCCTTCCCAAGTCTGAGAAATCTGACTCTCTTTTGTTTTCCATAAACACAATTCTCACATAAATCCAAATCAACATGCTTCAAACCTAGCAACAAATTTATTGAGTGAATAATCTACATCCCTAGCCTATAATTCCATAATGTCATATATGCTCCTACGGAGGTTAAAACATTAGCAAAATTAGAAATACCATTACAGAAATCCAATGTACTAACCTTTTCTCCTTTTGCTATTACTAGGGTTCCTTTAGTGACCTTCCAGGTTTTATCTATGAATGTAGTTACGCAACCTTCACCACTTAATTGCCCTGTTGAAATTAGAATTTTTCTTCAGATTTGGAACATGCCTTACCTCCTTCAATATCCATTGGTTTCCATTTTGTTTCTTTATAAAAACCTTACACAATCTAATGATTTTACAAGGTCTATCATCACCCAAACAAACCTGTCCAAAATCTCCTCGAACATAGTCAGGAAAATGTTTCTTATAAGGCGTGGCATGGAATGAAGCCCCTGGATCTGTTAGCACTCGAAACTACCTTAGGCTGAAATAAGGTAAATCTCAAGGTAACATCAAACCAAGCTCAGCCTTGTAGCTAGCCCTACGAGGACAGTAGAGGGCTCTCTCCGGGTCTATCTCGGCAAAAGGTTTTCAAAAGGGGCTGAGATGACTTATAATGGATACTGATATTAGGCTAGTAAATAGATAGGAAGGTTTGGTTTTAAATTTTTTGGGTTTTCGTTGGAAAAATGGGAAAAACAATTTTGGGTTCGGGGATGAGGCCAGATCTTTGCAGAATTTGAGTTGGGGCAAGGTAGGCAGTAGTCTTGATGCTTTTTGATTATGTGTATGGATGGATCAGAATGACAAGGAGCTGAAGAGGGCAAGGGAGAACAAGGATCCTCTCCAAACTGGCGAAAACATACAAAACTAAACAAATTCAAAGGCAGAGCACTGGAATCAATGGATTCTACCTCATTTACTCATTCATTTAGTTTCAGAAGAAAAAGAAGGGAATGGCATACATTACACATTAAAGAACTTACAAATAACTGAGAGAAACACACCATCAAAACTAAAAGCCACAAGAATCCCAACAGGTGCTGCAAAACCTCTGATCTTTCCTTAACCAAAATGCAGAAAATATGTACAATAGTGTGCCAAACTTTTCCCAAGAGTCCAACCTTGAAAGTGTCTCAGAAAATACAATAAATAGACAAGTCTAACCCCTTCCCATGCCTCTAGGGGTCGAGCTCATGCTTCTAGGAGCAGTTTGAACCAATTCTAAACAAGGAGCTAAAATCTAGGCAGCCAAACAACTTGCCTCTAAAAGGAAGGAAACTGATTCATTCACTTGATTTTCAATTTTTGTGAGTGAATCATCTAGAACAAGTAAATACATGCCAAAATTACATCATGTTTATCAAATTACATCAAGCTGGGTCAAAAATTACATCAAGAGGTGAAACTAGTCCAAACTGGCCGAATTTCTGAGCTGGAAGGTGAAAAATAGGCTAATTTTCTCTATGCGCCGCGCGCCTTTGGACCTACTTTTGGAGCACTTACTGGAGTCAAAATCAAGCTCATGATATCTTGTTGGAAATCCCTGGATGTCTGCTATCCAACCCAAGTGGAATTTTTCAATTTGGAGCTCATTTTCCCCTCCAAAACTTCATTCTCCCAAAAGTACTTCCTCCTGGTGCAAAAGGTAGCAGAAAGGTGATTTTCATGGTGTTTTTGGCTCTTTTGATCATCCAGAACTTGATGAAATGATTCAGCCATTTATGAGCATGCATAAATTACCATGAAAAATCCAAAAATACAAAGTTTTCCTCTAGAAAGTGTCCCAATCATAATCACGCGTCGTGACGCGCTACGCGTTTGGCGGAAAAACCTGTTTTGAGACCAAAATTTTCAAAAATGACAAAAACTTCTCCAAATTTGCTGAAATTCAGAGCGAAGATCCCTCATCATGCCTCATGCTCAGCCAATGAAGCCTCGGCCAAAATCCGGAGTGGATCAGGCCTCTTTCGCCGTTTTAGTGCTCTGCTCAACCTTCTCTTCATGATCTTCATTTTTGCTTTGCAAACGTGCATGCGGGCCCAATAATGACCTTTCATATGATGGAGCATGTCTTTGTCTCTATTGGCCTTTGCCAACAACTTCTCCAGACGAATGTTAACATGCATGAGTTCGGTCTCTCGCTCAATTGGTGTCATGTCACCAGGTCTCTTCTGGGCCAATTGTCGATCTTCACGGATTCGCCGCAGCTCTACAAGTGTGTGCTTATCCTCCAGCTGTTTGTTCCGCTACTCCAATTACTTTATCACCCACTGTGCCCTCTGCAAATTCTCTGTCAAAGTACCAATTTCAGCTTTCTGCTCCTAGATGACCTCCCTCAGTTTCGAGCTAGGAGAGCTCGCATCAACATCGATGAGTGTAAAATCAGTGTCTCGGCCTCCTGAAGGGCCCTCATCGTGCATAGGCCTCTTGCCTCTGTCCTGAACCTGTACCTGTGCTGATGTCGAAGGCGAGACCCCTTCCACCTCGGGTGAAGATAGTACTCGTCGTGTAGCTGCAAATAAGGCTCTGTGGCCTCGCTGATATGTCACATACACTGGAGCGCTGATATGCTCAGTCTCAGGAATATCAAGCTGGTGTGAAGGCTCTCCCTCATCATGAACTACCTCGGGAGGCGGCTGTGGCGCTGCAAAGAAGTCACGGGAGATGAACTCATCCCATGCGATGCCTTGCTGTGTGAGCTGATGTACCACCATGATTTTGATCAGCGCGTAATGATATATACTATTATACTGCTGTGCTGGGGTCTTCTTTTGTACAAGAAATGTCATCCGCTCTATGTTACAGTACATGAAGTATGGAATGCTCATCATACGTACCCTCGTGAAATGCATCAACAAACGGATATGGTACGCATAGAGGCGCGAAAATCTGCCCTCACAACTAAAATATCGAATGATCAATCTCATCAATGGTGCATACTCATCCCTCAGAAATCGGAATGGAAATACCCTGCTCAGCTGCCTCATATATCCAGGTCTGATATAGGGCTCATAATAGTATTTCTCTAGCTACTGTCGTTTGTTCCATTCCTCTCCTATGTTTGGTATCCCGGTGGCCTGAGCAATGGTCTCTGGTGACAGAATGAAGTTTACTCCGGCAAGGTTTACACGGCCATCATGTAAATGTAGAACAAATAGGCGAGCTAGCTCATGATGATTCTGAGTTTGGGAAATCATCTCACAGTATTGGAAACATGACTGATGCTGAAAACAATCCATTGCAAGCGGGCAAGCCTGCAATTGAACCAAAGAAGTAGGCTCCTCACTGACATGCCTACCACTTTTGCCACTTTTGTGAGACCTCCGTGGCACATTAGCCTCTGCTGTGGAATCACTGTCATACCCCTGCTCATAAACTGGATCTGTCTCTGACATGATGCTAAAAGTATGACAAATATATGCTGATATGGTAATGATGCCAAATGTGTCACATATGTAATACAGTGCTATGGGAAAAACTACAGTGATAAATTACTGTCAAGTGTGGGGACAACCACTGTTTGAGGGGTTTAGGGATATGGTCAATTTGCAAGTGATATGGGAAAATACTGATAGTGAGGATTTTTGGGAATGGGAATAGGTGAAATGACAAAATGTAAATGAAATCTAAGGCATAATCTTTGAATATTGTGGCAATCAAAATTTTGTCAATGGAGGGAAGGGATAATAGGTGATAGATTTAGGGTTTTACCACATGGGAACAAAGGAAATGAAGGATGTGAAACAGTGGCATAAAAATGGGACTGTGGTATAATAACAGTGATCTCAGCAGTGAGGGAAATGATATAATGACAGCAGTGATAAAAGCATACACAACAATGGCATAAGAGTGTTTTGATAAATGCAGGTCTTGACACCAATTTAAAATAACCAACATCACTTCTCAAACCCTATGGAGCGAATTTTGAAATGAATATAGGGTTTAACTTTCACCATAACAAGCACTTGTTTTCTCCACCTTTAAAACACCGTAGCATATCCATGAATCATTAAGCAAGCTTGGATAACTTACTTGAAGGCGAATGAGGCGATTTGATACGAATTTGGGTGAAGGAGTGTGATTATCCGGCCTTAGGGCTCTATGCGCCGCGCGCACTCTATGCGTCGCGCACGTGTAAAATTACACTGCCCACTGATGCCCAGTGCGCCACGCGCACTGTCAATACACTATCTCGGCTTCAAAACGAAATTTTCACCCTTCAACCCTTCAATTCAATCTTTGCTCTTGAAAAATTGTGAATGTAATTTGACAAATGGGTTCAAATGATTTATATAATTTTGAAAAAATCACACAAGAGTTGGATTTGATTTTTATTTCCTCCACAACCCACTTTGTAATGTTTTTTATTTTGGCACTTTATCATTTCTTTGAACTTCTGTCTTTTGGCTTTTTGCACTGATTTTCTGAGTTTTGGACTGATGAAATGATTTGATTTTGCAGGGATGTTGGCGTTTGGACTTCGGCAAAGATCAGAGGTTGCATTTGAAATTTTTATGGTGGGAAAAATACATGATTGTTACAAAAAATAAATTTGACAGTTTCTAGTTTCAAAACAGAGTTTTGAACTAGAAATGTGTTCAAATGTGTTTGATGATAAAAATTTGAACTAAGAACCTTTTCAAAACCATCCTCATGGCCTGCGGGCATTTATTAAATATATCAAAAGACTGAAACCCTAGACTCTAGGACTAAAAGACTCTTTTTGACGAAAATAAACATTTATGACCATGAATGACGTGACCTAAACTTCGATGATTTTTGAGGAGTTTTAATTAGCCCAACAGGTACAAGCATGAGGGAATAAAAGACGACCAGACCCTCTCGTCAGTCAATGGCATGCCTCTAGCGAAATGCAACGAAGTGAAGTGAGCGAGACACCTAAAAATGATATGCAAAAAGCGGAATGATCTCTGACGGAGGGCTGTAAGGACCGACTCTAACAGGATCTACCACCCAAACATCAATAATATTCTCTAATGAAAGAGTCAAAGCATATTGCAACACATCACCTGTCACATTCGCTTCGTGATTATTCTCTTGCTACCCATCTCCTTCTTTTATCTTATGAGATTCATAGTCTTTCTTCAGGTGTCCTTTCTTCCCACATTTCAAACACACTATCCCTGATTTTGATTTGGATCTACCCTTTCTTGACTTAATGCAATTTCTTGGGCTCCTTCCTCTTTCCATTTTTCTTCCCCTAGTCTATACAGTCAAAGTATTACCTGATGTCTCAACGAAGCTTTTCCGTTGCATTTCCTCGCTAAGGATGGCACTAATAACATCATCAAACTTTAAAGTACTATATCCAGAGACAAAGTTACTAATAGCCATAACTAAGCCATTTAAACTTTCTCGCAATATGCACAAAAATAACAGAGCCCCAACTTCATCATCAAAATTTACCCCTACAGAACTTAACTAACTAGTAGTTGTGTTAAATTCATTTAAATGATCAACAATAGATCCACCTTTCTGACATCTTCATATTCAATAGATGCTTCATAAGAAATACCTTATTTGAGGTCAAGGGTTTTCATAAAGTTTGGTGAATGCATTCATTAAAACTCCCGTCGTCATTTCCTTTAAAATGTTGAATGCCACCGACGCTGCTAGACAAAGCCGTTGTTCCTAGTGCTTTTCTGTCGAGAATCTCCCATTCTACATCCATCATACTCGTCAAATTCTTTGATTTTCTGCTGAGTGGTAGGCAAAGATATTTTTGATACAAATAATCCTCCTTTTTCATCTTCCATAACTGGTAGTTTAGGCCATTGAATTTCTCAACCCTAAACCAACCATCTTCCACTATTTCTCCCACTCGAACCAGGAACCCTTATTTCCTATGAGTTTATCAGCCAAATAGACCTTTGAGTCTGATACCAATTGTTAGAAATTAATTAACAAACCAATGAAACACATACAATATTGAAAAAACAAAACAAAACTATAGAAACACATAAAACAAGAGAGACACAGATATATGTGGTTCACCCAATTTAGGCTACGTCCACAGGAAACAACTAGTCCTTCCTTTTATATTATCGAGCAAAATGAAGAGATACAACCTACAACAGATCCATTGTAATTTCCTCTTTGCCCTTAGACAACCTACTTTCTCTTTCTTTCTCATAATAATAATCCACAACCACAATACAATTCCCTCATATAAATTGAGGGTTGCCTTATAGGGTAATAAACCCTAAATTAACATAACTTATACTGTCATATAACCTATATAATGAATGACCCATATTGACTACAAAATTACAATATTTTACAAGGCAATTTTTATCTATTTTTAGCTTTGAGGGCGTTGCCCCCGAACCATCCCAGGTGGAGGGGTCTACAGTCTTCCAGGGGTATACACCCTCCTCCCACACTTACCCAAGTTTACTGGTCAAGTGGGTTAATTATGTGACGAAGAGTTAATATGATATGATTCAACCTCCTAGTTCGCCTTAAGGAAGTGGAATAGACAAAGAAAAACCTTGATAACCTTCCTTAGGTGCTACAGGAGCCCTGAAAGCTAAACCACCCTTCTAGGTGTCCAAACCCTGAGTTAACTTTCCTTTTCACTGATTTGGACTACCAATTGCATGCATAAGCCTACATCCATGTTACTGTAGGCCTGCAGTTGCATGCATAACCACTACAAGGGTGCGACTGCTGTCCTTTTTCAGCTAGTTTTGTGTCTGAGACCGTGAAATCTGTGCCACCTTTTCAAGGCTAGAATCGAGGTCACTATCTAAAATTTGATGAAACTTTCCAAAACAATAAATGACAAAAGACAAATCTTCTAACACAAAACTTGATCAAAGACTTGGCCTAACCAAGCCTAACCATGAAAAAAATTTCGTCGAACACATTGTGAACATGCAATCTATAGGCCATAAATGCATATCTGAACATAAGGGCCTAATACTTATATGAAAATCACCAAGGTCTAATGCCTTCTCATAATAGCCACAATAACATCTGTCAGGTAATAAATTCAATAGTCATTCATTTACCAATCAAAACATGTTAATAGCCATAACTAGAATCTGTCAAGAACCATGCTTATAACCAGCATATAACCAAGATATTAACAATGATAGATCAACCATTGAAGCCACATAATAACAAGTACATTTACTCATAAAATACTAGGGGAAAATATCTCGTATTAACATATGCAAAATCCAACCAAGTCAGGGACTTCATGTACCTCGCGACCATAGATTGGGCTGAACCAAATATTTCTTTCAGACAATCACCCTCGTGCCATATTCCAAGCATGAATGTGGTACTTACAACAAAACAACCATGCTAATTCTCAGGCTTTACTACATATCCCGCCAAAACCGGTCAAGGATTTCTAGGATTGAAGGAAGCACCAATACAACCAGTCTTTACCATTTTTCCCGCCAAGGATTCCTGGGCCCAAACAAGAAACATACACTACCAAGCTTTACCACAATCCCACCACATACAAGTTCAGGGATCACTAGGCCTATACAAGCATGGTTGCCTTTGAATCTCTCCACCTAAACCGTGAGGAATTTGTCTGTCTCCACCCTCTATGCTTTACTGTATATCCCACCATTTACTAGTCGAGGATTCCTAGGTGCAACAAGGGTATAAAAAATCAGGATTTACTGCAATCCCACCTTCACCAGTCCAGGGATTCCTAGGTTTTGTGTTTCTTCCTAAGACCACCCCACTCGATTTTGAAACCATCCGACAATCCAACTCAACCAAGTAAGAGACACTCCATCACACCATGGTTATCCAGAAATGGCAAGGTGAGGATTAAAACCACTGTCACACCTAGAAAAACCCATGCCAATGACAACAAGAGAATCAAATACACACATGCATATACCATGCATGCCAAAACTAGTAAGGAAATCATACATGCAACTCAATACCTGCAAGTAATCTCGTTGTAGCTACTTGATCCAACTCTTCCTTGCTTGATATTTGCTTCCATTTGCCTTCTTTTCCCTTCCTTTGTGTCCCTTGATCAAATGTTAGAGTTTTGCAAGAATACTCTAAGTGTGTAAGTGTATGAGAGAGAGAGGATAGAGAGAGAGAGCTCCAAAACTGTACTGTCAAAAGCTGTGTACTGATCCTCAGAAGATTTTTTTATCAATGAGGCCTCTAATTTCTTCAATTTTCCATTATTTTCCTTCTTTTTCCTCCTCACATGCAACACATGACCTTTCACCTTCCTTTTCTCCTAATTTCCTTTATTTTTATAAATAAAATGCCAATTAATGTTTCTTGCCTTTTCAAAGCCTTTGCCATTGCCTTTGCCAATTTCCCTTAGCCATAATAAACTAAATGAACACCCACACTAGGGTGTTTTTCCGAACATTCAACTTGGAATACTTGTCCCATGAACTTGGTCTCGTTTTTTCCTTTATTAACTTTATTACATGGATTTTTTACCTAGGGTTGTTACAAACCCCTACCCCTTAGGGTAACACCATCCTCGATGTTCAATGACACCTACAACCAAAAAAACTGCTAAAAATAAAACATACTGCCAATGGATATTTATAAATTAGCTCGATGTAGTATTTACAATGAACAACCTGTTGAAATTGGCAACAAGAAGAGGCTTCTAATTTAATTTTCCCTTAACTAAATTAGAAGTAAATTGTAATTCCATATCACATGACATATTTTACGAGTTAACTAAGTTGAGAAGACTTAGTTAGCTCTATAAATTTGAGTTAAGGGTCAAACTGGAGGTATGTAGGGATCTCTCTAAGTTTTAGGGGGTCCAGTTACAATTTATTCTGATTTGAAATTATTTGAGTTAAAATTAGTTTAACTAGTTCTAACTGATGGAGGAACTAGTGAGAGGTCAAGTGAATTAAATCTGATTTCATTCGCATGCAGTGATCAATAAGGTTATTGATAATTCACTATAAATAGTTGTTGTGTGTCAGTTCTGGGGAAGACCCAGTTGGGACTGGAGTTAAAGGGAAGTATACATCAGTTACATAATTATAAAATTGTATAGGTCATGCATGAGGTCAGCATAAGGCCTTAGATGTATTGCACAATCAATTATTGGGAATTTCCTAATTAATAGGAGCACAATTTCCATAGGGTTTGGCAAGTAAGGCTGAGCATCTCGAGGAAATAATTTGGTTAAGTATTGGACCAAACTTGCTTGGATAATAATTTCATAGTGACATTGTCAGAGATAGTGTAGAGAGCTCTGAAGCCCGAGAGAAGCATTTTATTGTTTCATATTCTTGATTTAATGTAATATACATATAGCGGGGGTTTTTGGCTAAGGATTTCCCCAAATACATCTTTGTGTTGTGCGAATGAAATTCTTTCTCTTTCATGTTCATGTGATTATGCGATCGTAATTGGTTTCCGCAATTTGTAGAATGTATTCAAGTATTTGTTTTTAGCATATTACAAGATCAGTTGAATCTATGTGGATTTTCTACAAAACCTGCTGAAAAAACATAACCAACATGACAAACATACCGCTTATTGGAGCTTTATAACAAAACTCATGGCAGTGTTTACATCCATAAACATATACCAAAACTGATTTGCCTCAACCAAGAAACAAGGAAGGATACATTGCCCACATCTGATCAACCATCTCCCATGTAGCTTCATCAGGCCCAAAGTGCTTCCACTACACTTTAACCTACTTGACTGCTCGGTTCCAGAGTATTAAAATATTTTTTATTTTTTTTATTATTTATTTATTTTAATTTTTTAATGTTTTTAATTTTTTTTAAATATTTTTTTAATTTTTTTAATTTTTTTAATTTTTTTAATTTTTTTCTGCAAAATACACTGAGGTTCTAACTTGAATTCTCCTTCTCGATCCACCTGCAATACAAACCAATCATTCACACGAGCAACATACTTTACATGTATTTTAAGCAACGAAACATGGAAAACATCATGGATTTTCATTGTCGGAGGCAATGCAATTCTGTAGGCCACTGGTCAATCCTCTCAAGGATCTCAAAAGGCCCACAATATTTAGGTTCTAGCTTCGCACATGACCCAATACTCAAGGATATCTTCTTGGGCTTGATGCACAAGTACACATGCTCCCCAACCTAAAATTCCTTAAATTCCCTGTGTTGGTATGAATAAATTTTTGTCTATCCCGTGCCACCTTTAGATTCTTCTTGATAACCTACATTTCATGTTCCATCTCTGCCAACGTATCTGGTCCAATCAACACCTTGTTCACTCGATTACTCCAACTGATGGGAGTACTACAACTCCATCCATAGAGTGCCTCAAACTGAGTCATCCTCAGTGACTCTTGATACCTATTTTTGTAAGAAAACTCAACTAGAGGTAGATACTCTTCCCACTTTCATTGTTGATGCATAATATACATTCTCATCATTTCCTCTAAAATCTTGTTGACCCTCTCTGTCTAACAATTTGTATGTGGACGATAAGTTGTGTTGAAGGCCAACTCTATACCCAAACCTACAAATAACTCTTTCCAAAACCTAGAAGTGAACTTAACATCTTTGTCTGACACAATCTCCTTTGGTACACCATGCAACCTCACTACATATTTGATTAATACATGTGCTACATCATTAGATGAATAAGTAGACTTCATTGGAATGAAGTGCGCTACCTTTGTCAACTTGTCAACCACAACAATAATAGAATCATGCTTTCTAGATGTCCTTGGTAAGCCTGCGATGAAATCCATAGAAATGACCTCCCATTTCTACTCTGGAATTGGGATCGACTATAGTAAACCATTTGGATGCTTACACTTTGCTTTTACCTATTGAAAATCCAAACATCTAGCCACAAACTCTACCACTTCCTTCTTAAGATTCGACCGATAGTGAAACTTCTTCACTACTGTCAATGTCTTCTGATATCCCGGGTGACCTGAATATGGCTTGACATGAAATTCCTTCAAGATACGCTTCTTGAGCTCATGATTGTCCGACACATAGATCTTGTCCCTAAGTCTGACCAAACCATCTGTTGTGAGACGATGGTCCACATCGCGATCACCTGTACACAACTGCTGTAACTTGTGCCTAAGATCCCTATACCTTTAATCCCGCTTTCCTAATATTTGATCATGTAAATTTTTCCCATAAGAACTCATAGCTACTATATGATTCACCTACACTCTTCTTCCAAGATCATCTTCAACCCTATTTTCCTTTCCCTTAATGTACCTGATTTCGAAGTCAAAATACTTGATTGTGGCCAACCATCTAGCTTGCCTGGCATTCAGATTCGGTTGATCAAATAAGTATCTCAATCCACTATGATCACTTATCAAGATGAATCGCCTGCCAAGAAGATAGTGTCTCCACAAATTCAAAGCATGGATGATCGCTACCAACTCAAGATCACGTGTCACATAGTTTTGCTCATTCAAATTCAGTCTCCTTGATTTGTAACATGCCATATGTCCCTCTTGCATCAGGACTCCACCAAGTCCTCTCTTACAAGCATCTATACACACCACAAACTCTTTATCTGGATCTACAATCTTGAGAACTGGAGCATTTGTCAGCAAGTGCTTCAACTGCTCAAAACTTGTTTTAAATTCCTTTGTCCACTCAAATTTATTTCCTTTTCTCTGGAATGGTGTGATAGGATAGAACATTTTCGAGAAGTTCCTAATGAAGCTCCTGTAATAACTTGCAAACCCCATAAATCACCTTACCTCAGCCACATTCCTAGAAGTTGCCCACTCCATGATATCCTTTATCTTTTTTGGATCCATTGTTATGCCTTCCATGGAGACAACACGCCCCAAGTAATGTACCTTTGTCTTAAAGAAACAACATACAACTGATGCTCTCTTAGAAACCTCAATACTACTACTAAATGTTTATCTTCTTATTCCTCATTCTTAGAATATATCAATATATCATTAATGAATACAATAAAAAACTTGTCCAAAAAAGGACACAACACACTATTCATCAAGCACATAAAAGTAGCTGGAGTATTATTGAATCCAAATGGAACTACAACAAATTCATAATTCCCATACCTGGTTCATAAAGTAGTCTTGTAAATGTCCTGTTATTTTATGTGTACCTGATAGTATCCCGATCTTAGATCAATCTTCGAGAACACTGCTTATCCCTTCAACTGGTCGAACAAGTCGTCGATCCTCGACAACAAATACCTATTATTGATTGTTACCTTATTAAGTTGTTTGTAATCAATGCATAGCCTTAGAGTGCCATCCTTCTTCTTCACAAACAATACTGGTGGACCCCATGATGATACACTTGGCCTAATATATCCATTTTCAAGGATTTCCTTCAACTGCAACTTCAATTCCACTAACTCTGGTGTGATCGTCATCCTGTAAGGTGCCTTTGATGTTGGTGTTACCCCTGGTACCAACTCAATAGAAAATTCCACTTCCCTCTGAGGCGGAAACTTTGAAATATCTATGGAAAATACATCCTGGAACTGCTGTAGAATCGAGTACCTATTCAAGACCTCCACATCCTCAACATCCTTACCTTTATCACGACAGATATGCATTGCAAATAACACACACCCTTTCTTGCGACTATGCTTTGCTTGCATAACTGTGACCATTATAACTGAAGTAGCCTTCTTCTTACCCTGTAAGATCCTCTGTTCTCCATTGTCATCCAAACACTAAATTTCCTTATCATTCTTCCTTAGTCCTGTGAAGAAACAACCAATCCATACCCAACAACATACTGTATGATCCGAACAGAAGCACATTTAGATGCGTTGGTGTAGGCATACCATTCAACTCAAATGCACAAGCTCTCACCCAATGATTAACTCTTTTCTTTGTACTTGTAGCCAACTACACTAGCCAAGGTTTTGCATGCACTTCTTTATTCAAACTGTTACACCATTTTTTTGGTCATCTAACTCGTTATCATTAGATGAACCCAAGTACACCATGTAAGACCAATTTTACCCTAAGTAAAATTGCTTTCACCATGTAAAATAACATTTGTCTATATTTCCTGGTCATATTTAACCCAAAACAAGGAAATTAATTAAATACATCATTATTTATTTAATTATTTCCTAGGAATAAGTTATTCAAATCATTATTTAAATAATATTCCTAGTTAAATTTGACTAAATCATTTTTAAATAATTAAATAAATCATTATTTATTTAATTATATTCCCATCATCTCCCTAAAATAATAAATAAATCATTTATTTATTTATTGTTTATAAATAAAGGAATTGACCCAAGTCAAAAGACCTTTTCCCTCCAACAAATATAATAAAATATTCCTAAAGGGTGATTCTAGAATTTTGATTAATAATATTTTATTCATGCACCGAGTTCTAGAACACCCCAATATTTTGTTATAAATAGAAGGGTTTTCCCCATTCATTAGTCACCTTCATTGCGTTATATCACACTGGATCTATTCTTGGTCACCATTTTTCATTTTTGCTTTGTGAGCTCCCATTGAGTTCTATGTTTGTCAGGGTTTTCTACCACAATAAGAGAGAGGAATTTTAGATCTGAAACGCTGAGGACTTTCAAGAACCCATCCCATTGAGGAGAACCGGAAAACACCTTTCTTTATTTCCTCTCAGGTGCCCCATTCTTTAATATAATACAAATCATTCTTTTAAACACTTTGTTCTTGTCTTGTCTATTGGATACATGGAGCCATATTATATTTTATCTGCTTAATGTCTTTTGTGCTTAGATCTGAATTTGTGCAGCAGACTTAAAGATATTTTGTAGCCATAATCGATGTTAGGGCTATTTGTTATGCGTAGCTAAAGTGATCTTTTACAACGAAAGATTCATACTAACACAAACCACACTTATCAACAAAGTCAGAGTAACATAACTATAATTAAGTCTAGGGTCAATCAAAATAGAAACAACTTGATCACAAAGCTTACCATCCATCTCAATAATATATGCCTAGTGATATGCTTTCCTGTTATCTAATGGTGCATATATCATAAAAATTCTCTTCCCAACATCCCGAATAGTATGTGCTTCCTGTGCATTGTAGATATGAGGCCTACCACCATGATTCTAGGGACAATCCTTCTTGAGATGCTCCTTACCACATGTCCAACACTGCAAATATCTCCTACAATCACCTATGTTATGTTGTTCTCCAGGTTGAGGTCCATTATACTTCTTGTAAGGTGCAACATTCTCTTTCTCACTTGCATCTTGGGGTCTTCTCCTTTTCGACTGTCATTTACCTTTAGCCTTGTATTTCCATTTCCAACCTTGCTGAGACTATGTCTTGCGCTTTAATTGCTAATAACAGTGCTTAAACTTACCAATGACTTCTTCAAGTGACTGAGGCTCATCATACTCAATCCGATCTCTAAATTCCAATGGTAATCCACTGAAAAATATCTGAAAATTGGATTTCTCATCCCTAAGATATGGTACATACCTCAAAAATTCCAGGAACTTACTCCTCATCTATCGTCAATCCCATCTTTAGCTCATAAAAATCCTTAGCATTACTGTCATAGTACCTCTTTGAGAAGTAATTCTTCCCGAAGAGTCTCTTGAATTCATGCCAACTCAACTCCTTTGTCCTAATATCTCTGACACACTTCACATATTCCAGCTATATAGCTACTTTCTGTTTGAGGCTGAAGATAGTTATTCTAGCCTTCATGTTCTCTGTGTAATCATGAAACTCAAAGAATTCCTTCATCCCATGTAACCATGCCTCTGCATCTGATGGCTTCTCCAAATCTCCATCAAATTTAGGTGGCTTTGCTTTCTTGAACTCATCTGGTAATTATCTACTATCACTCCTCCTATAAGGATGATAGCGATGATGACCATGATCCCTTTCAGAACCAAAATTAGAATAGAACCTGTGTCCATCACCTCTCTTATCCGTTTTGTCCAAGAACCTTCCATCCATGATTGTGTCATCCCTATTTCACCTATGCCCACCGTGAGACTGTCTGCCATATGCTCCATTAATCATGTCCTCATGTCCATGAATGATCCTAAGTGGTCCCTGTCTTTGCATATCTGACATACTTTCAAGGATGATTGCATTAACCTCTACTTGTTTCTCCTATGCCTGAATGATCCTGTCATTGTTTGCCTTGCAACTTCTTATTTATGCCTTCAAACTTCTCAAAGTGTCTACTATATCAGGAGAGTATCTATCGCCATGCTGCTCATCGGATCTATAGGGAGAATCTCGTGACCCGTAGTCTACCATCTTGCTAGTCATATTTAATCTTCTTCTTGCAAGTATACCATGTCAGCTAAACCAAAATATAAAAATAACCAACATACCTTTGTATAATTCAGGGGAGGATATCTCATCTGCAAGATCAACTAGATTAGCACGATACATGTATAGTCATAATCATAATCAATATACCAATATCATCTCAATCATTATGCAGTTACCATGCATGAAAATACCAGCTGCATACCACGACCTCATGCACGACAACTATAGCCATGAAAATGCATGCACACATCCACATGGACAATAAACGTTCACATCAAATGATATTCAACCAACATGCATTCACGACAAACACATTCCAACAACAACATCATCAACTTCTACATGACAACACAACATTAACAATGAATACCACCATGCATACATAACAAACACATATACCATAAGAATAATGAACGCATATGCAACCAACATGTATGCATGGCAAACACATTTTTCCCATCTAGTCCAAGGCATAAACCATTCTTCGATACAACTATGTGGTATTAGATATCACCCAAAGATGATGGAAACTAGACACCACCCAAAGAGAACGAAACCCGATGTGATACCACCTTGTAACACCCTCCTCCCACACTTACCCAATTTTATCAGTCCACGGGGGGTAATATGTGACGAAGAGTTACTATGATATGATTCAACCTCTTAGATCACCTTGAGGAAGTGGGATCGACAAAACAAACCATTACTAACTTTCCTTAGGTGCTACAAGACCACAAAGAACTAAACCACCCTTCCAGGTGTCCAAACCCTAAGTTAACTTGCCTTTTCAGCTATCTCAACTCCCAGTTGCATGCACAAGCCAACATCCATGCGACTGTAGGCCTCCAGTCGCATGCATAATCGCTACAAGGGTGTGACTACAATTATTTTCAGCCAGTTCTGTGCTTGAGACTACAGAATCTGTGCCACGTTTTTAAGGCTAGACTCTAGGTCATTGCCTAGAAATTGATGAAACTTTCTAAAGCAATAAATGACACAAAGATAAAGATTCTAACACAAAAATTGATTAACGACTTGGCCTAACCAATCCTAACCATGAGATAAATTTCGTTGAACACATTGTGAACATGCAATCTATAGGCTGTAAATGCATATCTGAACACAAGGGTCTTATACTTATCTGAAAATCACCAAGAATGTCTAATGCCTTCTTATAATAGCTGCAATAACATCTATTAGGTCATGCATTCAATATCCATTCATTTACCAATAAAAAAATGTTAATGTCCATAACTAGAAGATGTCATGAAACCATGCTTATAACCAACATATAACCAGAATATTAACAATGATATATCAACCATTAAAAACACATAATAATAAGTACATTTACTTATAAAATACAAGGGGAAAAGAGCTCTTATTAACATATGCAAAATCCAACCAAGTCAGGGACTTCCATGTACCACCCAACCATACATTGGGCTAAACCAAATATTTCTTTCAGTCAATCACCCATGTGCCACATTCCAAGCATGAATGTGGGACTTATAACAAAACAACCATGCTTCTCAAGCTTTACCGCATAAACAACCAAACCAGTCAAGGATTTGTAGGCCCAAAGCAAGCACCAATACATACGGGCTTTATGGTATATCCCGCTAAGGGATTCCTAGGCCCAAACATGAAACATACACTACCAGGATTTACCGAAATCCCACCACATATCGATCCAGGGATCACTAGGCCTATACAAGCATGGATGCCTCTGGATCTCTCCACCTAAACCATGAGGAATTTGTCTGTCTCCACCCTCTAGGCTTTACTGTATATCCTGCCATTTATCGATGAAGGATTCCTAGGCCCAATGAGGGTATACACACTTAGGCTTTACCGAAATCCTACCTTCACTGGTCTAGGGATTCCTAGGCCTTGTGTTTCTTCTTGAGACCACCCCACTCAGTTTTGAAACCATCAGACAATCCAACTCAACCAAGTAAGATAAACCCCATCACACCATGGATATTGAGAAATGGCAAGGAAAGGCAGAAAACCACAGTCACGCCTGGAAAAACCCATGCCAATGACAACAAGAGAACCAAATACACACATGCATATACCACGCATGCCAAAACTAGCAAGGAAATCACACATGCAACTCGATACCTACAAGTAATCCCACTGTATCTGCTTGAACCAAATCTTAATTGCTTGATCTTTGCTTCCCTTTGCCTTCTTTGTCCTTCCTTTGCTTTCCTTGATCCAATGCTTGAGTGCTCCAAGAATACTTTAAGTGTGCAAGAGTATGAGAGAATGAGAATAGAGAGAGAGATCTCCAAAACTGAACAGTCAAAAGTAGTGCATTGATCCTCATAAGCCTTTTTATCAATGATGCCTCTAATTTCTTCAAATTTCCAATATTTTCCTTAATTTTCCTCCCCACATGAAACCTGTGACTTTTCACCTTCCTTTTCTCCTAATTTCCTTTATATTTTTAAATAAAATGCCAATTAATGTCTCTTGCCTTTTCAAAGCCTTTGCCATTACCTTTTCCAATTTCCCTTAGCCATAATAAACCAAATGAACACTCACACTAGGATGTTTTTCCCAACTTCTGACTTGGAATACGTGTCTCATGACCTTGGTCTTGCTTCTTCCTTTATTAAATTTATTACATGGCCTTTTTACCCGAGGCTATTACAACACTTAGCTGAAACAAGGCCTATGAATCAGGAAGATAATCACGCTCCACATCCAATGAGTCTAATTAACCAAATTTGACTTGGAAAATCATATTGTACTTTTATGTTGAGTTGAACAAATTTCTCCTAGAAAATATTGTTGGGTTTTCTCCTAAGTTTGGGTTTCCCAGGTGAAAAATATAGTGTCTATTGTGCATGGCCTTTCTACTAAGATCTTTATTGTTTTCGTTGGATCTACTATTGAATTTTCTTAAGTAATTGTTTAATGATGTTCTTAAATGTACTGAGTAAGATTGTATATCTTTATAAGTAATTATCAGTAGCATGAATGTGTGCTTGTCTATAGCAGCACTAGAAAGTCAACATGGTATCAAAGCTTTGGTGAAGATAAGGCATTGAAATTGTTATCACCAAAAATTTATCATCTAGCCATTCATGACTAGATGGATCGAAGTACACCATGTAAGACCAATTTTACCATAGGAAAATTGTTTTCACTATAAGAAATAATTTAATAAACCATATTTTATTAAGTTACTTCTCGTTAAAACAAAAAACCCCATGAGGAATAATTAAATAAATAATTATTTATTTGATTTCCTCTAGGAATAATTAATTAAAACATTATTTAAATAATATTCCTCGTCATATTTAACCTAGTTATGAGAAATAATTAGATAAATCATTATTTTTCTTATTTTTCTCTAGGAATAATTAATTAAATTATTATTTAGTTATTATTCCTTGTTAAATTTGACTAAATCACGTAGGAACAATTAAACAAATCATTATTTATTTATTATTCTTTAACCACATTCTTGAAATGATAAATAAATCATTTATTTGTTTATTATCTATAAATAAAGGCATTTAACCAATTTAAATACATTTTCCTTCCAACAAAATTTAATAAAATATTCCAAGTGGTTAGATCTACGTTCTGGTTAAGAATATTTTATTATTCTCCATTATCGAGGATAACTCACTATTTTGTTATAAATAGGAGGGTTTTTCCATTCATTCTTCACTTTGATCATTCTCATTGTCAGTATCATTTCCTTTTTCTATTTGAGTTCCCACTTGAGTTCATCACATATTTGGTTTTTCTACATCATTGAGAGAGAGAGACTCGCGAAGCTGAAGCATTGAGGACAACCAATAACCCTTCCCATTGAGGGGGACTCGTAACATTTACTTGTTTCCTTCACCAGGTGTTACATAATACAAAAAAGTATTATTTAAACTTGTCTTGTGTGTTGGTTATTTGGAGTTATTTTGCATAAATTGTTATTTCTTTTTGTTGTTTAACTACTTTTACTACATAGATCCAGGTTTCTGTAGGATTTATTCTCATTTTATATTGCAAATCTTAAGGGTTTTACAACCATTTGTGTTGTTAGGGCTACATGTCATCCATAACTTGAGTAAGGTCTTTTTGGTACACTTACCGAAAGAATTTACACTAATAAATGACAACTCCATTGTTGTAATTCAGATTTCTGGGTGACCATCAGGTTAAGCGATCAGGGTTTTTCTTCAACTATTTTCAGTCCCTTAATGTTGTTTTCTAACTTTTTTTCCCTAATTCAGTGAAAATTCTAAATTATGAAGGTTTTTTGGTGTTTTTTGCAGGTAACAGGTACCAGCCGCACTAGAGACGACACTTTTTCTGCAACCTGCCACCCGAGAACCAAGGAACATAAATCACACTTTTTAGCCCCAAAGCTACATTTTGGAGGTTCGAATCACACTTATTGGCTCAAAAACTGCGATCTCAACTGGAAACAAGTCAGAAACTTCAATGTGGGATATTTTTTTTCCTGAAACTTTCAGGGTTTACTGAGAGCACTGTTTTAAGTTGTCTGACTTCAGTTTCACCCCGTCTTAGGCCTGGATATGATCAGTTTGTCTCCTTGAAGTAGAACCAAGCCCCCTAGGGTTTCAGTACACTTCCACCTTTTTAGGAGGAGTTGAGTTGAGTAGGCAGTCTGAGATTTGCAGCGTTTTCAACGATTGTTTCAGGGTTTGATCCATTAATTTTTACAGATCCTCAAGATAGGTTATTGTTACATCCAAAACTCCCTCTTGAGTTTTGTTTGGCCTTTTCCCTTAGGGTCTCATTGTTTTCCCTAGGTTTTTTTCCTTTAGCCCTATCTTTTGCAACAATTTTCCCCTCTGTTTCCTTGTTGTTTTATGTGTCATTTCTAGTAGTATCAAGTCATTAGATCCCAGTTTCATCGACATTATATCTCTTGGCCAATTTAGTGTTTTTTGAGTCAATTTCACCCCCATCTAGTCTGGTTGTATGAGAGCCTTGTTTGGGTTGGGATTTATGCATGATTCACTGCTTATTTTACTGTCATTTCAGTTCTATTTACAGTTTTTCAACACTTTTTCTTTTTTAAATAACATTCTGGGCTTTATTAAAATAAACACACGGCTTGCACACACTCACACCTAAAGCAAAGGGTGTTTGTTTTACACCACCAAGCCAAGACATAAACATCATAATTTAATTAATCTACTGCAAATATCCTTGTTTATCACTCTTCAACCTTTTTGTGTCACTTGTGTCTTGCCATCATTGCGCCCCCAAGGCATTTATCATAGAGATTTCAAGGTCTTCACCCTTAGTTTTCATTAGGACATCTCACACCACCCAGTATGGTCAAATTTATTCCTCCCCCGAGTCCCGATTTCAACTCAGGTTCTTCTAGTTCATCGACTTCTTCCTATGATTCTGCTTCTTCTCAACCTCATACAGTCATCATGTCAGGTGCCAATGCAGGTGTGGGAAACCAAATAGCCGATGCCTCTAGTCCTAATCCTGGAGTCACTTCTAGTGGAACCGCTACAAGAACCGTTTTAGCTACTCCTTTGCTACCTTTCATGGCGGGTTTAAGCCTTCCCAATTTCAGCCAGTTAATCAATGACCCCATACAACACGATGCAGGTTGGCCAACCATGCCAACTAAGATTCGTTCAGTTTGAAGGAAACAATGGAGAGGACCCCACTAACCATGTATGATCCTTTTATATGTGGTGTTCGTCTACTTCCATCACCAATGACTCCATTCGTCTTCGGTAGTTCCAACGCATGCTCAATTGAGAAGCCGCCAAGTGGTATGTTGACCAAACCGCCGCTTCTCCTGCCACTTTTGCAACTCTTGCTAAAGAATTTCTATAATATTTTCATTTACCCTTCCGTTTTGATACCGGTACCGAGTTGTTGACCACATTTCATCAATATTATGCCACCTGCCTTTCTAACCATGTCCAAGAATGGCGTAGAAGAAGGAGAATGTGTAGAGCTCCTACATTCGATGACCGTGTCTATATGGATTGGTTTCTTAGAGTGCTCTTAACCCCCATAAGCAAAGATGTCGCATCTCATTTTGCTCAGACTGAGGAAGAAGCTCTTCAGGTTGATTTAAAATATGACTTGATCTATGCCCAGTCAGGTTATGATTATACCGTTTTACTAGATCTTTCTAGACCTGGTGGTGCCACTGCACCGGGGGCATCTCATGCCATTGATGGTATCGTTGGATCCTGGTGCAGCCTAAGCTGCACAAACCCATAGTATGCACATAAAATGCACAGTCTTGTGCCTATGTCCCAAGATAAAATACTTAATTGTAAAAACCCCTTAACCGGGACTAATTTCCCTTTATACAACTATAGTTACCAACCAAATAATACATATCCGATCTACTAACATACTCCAACCTTTTAAAACCATAAATATAGCTAAGGTATATCATACCCGCTTAATTAAATAGTTACCTGGCTGGAGACTTTGGTTAAAACCATTATGCCGACCATATTATATTCGAGCCCACACTTATCACCCATGCATCCTTTCACCATCGATTATACGCACCCATCAATCTGACGGTAATCGCACACCATCAAGTATGACATTCTACCACTCGTTAACCTGCGATATGGGTGTTTTTTAATTGACCGTCATGTGCTACGTGGCTCCTCCTGAAGTTTATCGCACACATTATAAAAATACCATTTATTACCTTGTGAGCATGCGATATAGCATAATGGTTTTGTAAGACTACTTCCTCATTCTGAAGACACGTGCTTCCACATCGCATATCAATCTCGATGCTCACAATGCACCTAAATTCATAAATCAAGATATCTTCTTGATCTGTGATCTGTGATCACTGATCACTGCCAAACTACAATCTCTTTTTCTGCTCTTGCCTTCATTTTTTTTTCTTCATGTTTTCACTGTGTAATGGTTTCCTCTCGTGCTTCTTTGTCTGTGCATTGGTTTTATTTTACGGTCTTCTATTGTTCTGATCTTGATCTCCTTTGTCTTGGATGTTCTGTGTGTTATTTCCTTCTCGGCTCTAATTTTGGAATACTTAATCAGATTCAAACAAATCCATCCTCTGCAATCTTTTATGTACACTATTCCCTTATTTAATTCTCTTGCATATATATATATATATATATATATATATATATATATGCAAAACACTGATTCAACACATGAATTATAAATTGAATTTCTCAATGCACACTTAATGCTCAGAAATTGAGTTCTCTCTATTAATAGACAAATATTTACACAGGTTTCTTCTGTCTGGCCTGATTTTCTTATCAATGGCCTTTCCTCTAATTTGCCCGTAGGCTTATAACAACAAACCCTATTTATCTAAAACCTGAATCTCTCTCTATATGTCTCGAGGCTTATAATTTTATACAAAAGGTTCTGAAACCAATTCTGGTTTCAAATCCTCTATCTTCTCAACAAAATCTTGAATATCCTCTAAGTCCTTTTTTTACTCAACTAATCCCCAAGGATCCTCTCTAGTCCACAAAATCATGAAACCAATTCCTAATCTAAGATTTTCAATTTATTCCCAAATTTCTCAATCTCTCAACTATCCTAATTCTCTCATGTTCTCCACCATTCGAGAATATTTACAGAATGCCTCACAAATATTAATTAACTATTCTAAATGTCTCTCTCGAAATATTTTAAAATTACATTAATTTAGTACATAGGAAACCAACTTCCTTGAAATCATAAGACCCCTATGTCTACTAAAGTACAATGAGATTTCTGAGCCAAATTCTTTTGCATCAGAATCCCAAGGTTGAAAATAATCACGATCTCTTGATCAAGTGCTTCTAATCATTGTCTTCCTAGATCCCATATCTTGTTCTGTAATTTGTCTTTTGTTGCTGCTTTTGTTTGTTGGTTTTCTCTAGGTCTCCACACTTTATGTTTCTTTTCTCCACTAGCTATGCTTTTGCAATCTACTACTCTCTTCCTCTTGTTGCTGCTTCTTTGCTTTCCTACTGTTGTCTTCTTCTAAGACACTTTCATCATTATCCTTCTTATCAGTTCAATTTCTTTGTCTAATGTATCTTCTGACTGCTGATTACTTTCACCTCTTGATTGCTGAACTTTTATTCTTATTGCCGCCCTTTCATCCTTACCCTCTGGTTTACTGTTGTCTTGCACCTTTTTAGTTTCTACTACATTGTATTCCAAGACAATCTTCTGCTTCTGTTTACTGCAATGGATAACTTCTTTCTGATTGTCACTTATGACAATTTATTTGTCTTCTTTCTTTAGCAATTCCTTGAACTGGTACATAATCTTCCATTTACTGCTATCTTCTTCTCTTTGCTTTAGTTTGTTGCTGTTGTCCTCTAACTCTTGCATCTTCACATTTGCATTTCTTCAAGCTCTTTCTCTTCCATAGTTACCTCTTCTTGCATGAAATCTTGACTTTTCAGCATTCTTTCCAACACTCCAATATCTCTGTTCCATGGATCAAATACTTCCATAGATTCTTCTTCTTCCTTCTTTACTTGACTCCTCACCTGTGTCAAATTTTCTCTAGCATCTGCAACAAAACCTGCACTCACAAAACAATTATTAAAATAAAAAACATAAGGCCTCAGCACCTCTTTTTCCTTTGGCAACATTTCATTTTGCTGCTCTGAAATTTCCTACTCTATCAGCACATAAATGTGTCGATTAAACCTCTCTAAATAATTCTCTAAAGTACTCTTGAGACTGTCAGCAAGTCTCTCTTCCACACCATCCGTTTCAATGATGTCTCTCTGTTCTTGTCCACTGTAGTGAACTCCTTCCTCTGTAATCTCATTGTCATATTCCGAGTTTTCCAACAAATATTCCAACAATTTAATTTCTTTTTGAAAATTCATAAGTACTTCATCATCACTTATAATCTTGAATTTTTACACACATTGTCAGTTTGAAAATTACAGGGTTCGACAGCCTCAATTGTTGCTTCACATATCAACTCTTCAGACTGAATCTCATCTCCTTCTTCCATAATAAATTGTTCCTGTGTTGTAACAGCTTCAAATATCAATGCATTACTAAGTTCTTTCCGCTGCAATAAATCATTGCTTTTCTCATTCAAGAGGCATTCTTCATCATTACTCTATGCTTCAGAGTATTTATCTTATGAAAGATACTCTTCCATACTTTTGAAAGCTTCAAAAGATTTCTCATGCTCTGCAAAACCTGTAAGCACATCAAAATCATTAGTTACAAAAATACAAGGCTTTACATCCTCCCACTGATCTGAACTTGCCCAACAGTTCAAGAAATCATCAATAATTCATTTTTCAACAAGGTAAACTTCTTGCTGTCTTGAATTCTCACAATAGTTCATAAGATATTTCACAGATCTCCAATCTTCATCTTTACCCAGAATTTCACCCTGTTCTGGTCTACAAATGGAAACTTCCATTTCTAACTCTGTTTCTCTGAGTTTTTCTATCAAATGCTTGACTTGTTTTTGTTGTAGCCTTCTCTATAATTTAGACCATTTCATTGTATTTTCCTTTAATACCCAACCTTGTCTTTGGTCTTCTTCTATCATCATCTTTAATTTATTAAATTGTTCTCTTATCTCAGTAATCTCTTTGTCATGCTCCTCTTGACTCATCTGTTTCCTGCAGATTTATTTAACACCCTTCTTCTTCATCTTGTAGCTTTCTTCTGAACCTTGCACATGACTTTCCATAGTCATCTTCTCTTCTGTGTGAACTTCTACACCTACAACCAATCAACCTCCTACTAAGTTAATTTCCTCACCAAGCTTCTCCTTTATCTAGTCTTCAAGTTCTCTCCTTCTCAGAACTTGTACTGCGCAATCTTTCTCTCTTCTCTGGTTGCTGCACTCACTTCATTTAAAGACACCATTGTCCCCATCTATTCCAAGCCTTAGCTAGAATAAGGTCCTACTACAATTTCTAAGAACTTTCAAAAGTTCTTCCTACATTCTCACTGCTGCAACCTTGTGCCAACTTTCCACTCCTTTAATTTGTCATGGTCTTGCTCAGAACCCCTGCTATGACTATCAATAGTCATCTTATTCTTTCCATATCTATGAGTTCATCACTCACTCCTTCACTATGAGCTGTTCTAAGCCTCTACAACAGAAATTCCTTCCTGCTGCCACTTACCTCACCAAGTTTTTCTCTGGACTTAGACTTTTGGCAAGTACGATTCTCTATCTTTGGAACCTCCTTTTGAGAAATTCTCTCTGCTCCTTCTAGGGTTTAACTCTTCTGCACTTTTGAGAACATAATTGTCCCTTTTATCCAAAATCTGTTGGAATTTTTCAAGGTTCTACTCCACACTTTGCTTTCACTCAGAAAATCTTACGAACTTCCTTCATCACTGCTCTTAAGGCTGTGATATTCTTTTCTTGAGATTCTCTTCAACTGTTCGCAAACTAAATTTTGCAAACATAATCTTCAAACCAGATTAAAATAACACATAACACCTCACCCTCAAGATCTCTATGCGATCTTGTTTCACCACTCATTTTAATTTTGAATGGATTGTTCTCTATTTCCTTGCTTCTGCAAATTCTTCTAATATTCGACTACACTTTATTTCTAAGTGCATGATGTCTGTCAGATTCAAATCTGATATCCTTTTCCTTTCTGTTATTACCATTGTACCTGTATACACATCTTTCAAAAAATGACTTTGTAAATCTTCAAAGTACATTTTATTTTTAACTCAGATTCTGTAGATCTGAATTTCCTCATAGTCTTAGGCTACCATGCTTCCACTGCATACCTTTTCGAATCTACAACTGCTGCCAATCAAATTTAAAATCTGATCCTATAACTTCTTTTTCAATCTCTGTTACAACATTCTAAAGAACTTTAATTATGTTTCACACAAAATCAATCATTAACTGTTAAACACAAGCATGGTGAAACACACACAAAGAGAAAAGATAAGCGTAAGTTATTTTACTATTAACCATAGATGTGCTTTTATAATACATTAGGCGACCCTTGGATTCATTTTCCAAGTGGTCTCTTAGACTCCATTATTCCATTCGCATTCCAAACCTACCCGTTGAGGATTAGGTGTCCAACATTAACTAATCATACTTCTTTCCAATACTTGCAGAATCCACTTCTGCTCTAATACCACAAATGGTGCAGCCCAAGCCGCATAAACCCACAGTATGCACATAAAATGCATAGTCTCGTGCCTATGTCCCAAGATAAAATACTTAATTGTAAAAACCCCTTGACCGGGACTAATTTCCCTTTATACAACTATAGTTACCAACCATAGGTATAACCAAATAATATATCTCTGCTCTACTAACATACTCCAGTCTTTTAAAACCATAAATATAACTAAGGTATATCATACCCACTTAATTAAATAGTTACCTGGCTGGAGACTTTGGTTAAAACCATTATGCCAACCATATTATATTCGGGCCCACACTTATCACCCATGCATCTTTTCACCATTGATTATACGCACCCATCAATCCGACTGTAATCGCACACCATCGAGTACGACATTCTACCACTCGTTAACCTGCGATATGGGTGGTTTTTAATTGACCGTCATGTGCAACGTGGCTCCTCCTAAAGTTTATCACACACATTATAAAAATACCATTTACTAACTTGTGAGCATGCGATATACCATTATGGTTTTGTAAGACCGCTTCCTCATTCTGCAGACACATGCTTTCACATCGCATATCAATATTTTTGCTCACAATGTGCCTAAATTCATAAATCAAGATATCTTCTTGATCTGTGATCTGCGATCACTGATCACTGCCGAACTACAATCTCTTTTTCTGCTCTTGCCTTCATTTTTTTTCTTTGTGTTTTTCACTGTGTAATGGTTTCCTCTCGTGCTTCTTTGTCTATGTATTGATTTTCTTTTACGGTATTCAATCGTTCTGATCTCGATCTCCTTTGTCTTGGATGTTTTGTGTGTTATTTCTTTCTTGACTCTGATTTTGGAATACTTAATCGGATTGAAACAGATCCATCCTCTGCAATATTTTCTGTACACTATTTCCTTATTTAATTCTCTTGCATATATTTATATATACTATGCAAAACTTTGATTCAACACATGAATTATAAATTGAATTTCTCAATGCACACTTAAGACTCAGAAATTGAGTTCTCTATATCAATAGACAAATATTTACACATGTTTCTTCTTTCTGGCCTGATTTTCTTATCAATGGCCTTTCCTCTAATTTGCTCGTAAGCTTACAATAATAAACCCTATCTATCTAAAACCTGAATCTCTCTCTATATGTCTTGAGGCTTGTAATTTTATGCAAAAGGTTTTGAAACCAATTCTGGTTTCAGATCCTCTATTTTCTCAAGGAAATCCTAAATATCCTCTAAGTCCTTTTTTTACTCAACTAATACCCAAGGATCCTCTCTAGTCCACAAAATAATGAAACCAATTCCTAATCTAAGATTTTCAATTTATTCCCAAATTGCTCAATCTCTCAACTATCCTAATTCTCTCATGTTCTCCACCATTCGAGAATATTTACGAAATGCCTCACAAATATTAATTAATTCCTATTTTAAATGTCTCACTCAAAATATTTTAAAATTACATTAATTTAGTACTTAGGAAACCAACTTCCTTGAAATAATAAGACCCCTATGTCTAATAAAGTACAATGAGCTTTCTGAGCTAAATGCTCTTGCATCAGATCCCTTTCACACCCATCCATGTATGCTCATCTTCACATGAGCTATGGCTACCCTTAGGGGGGACCAATTTCTCCAACACTTATCCCACTCCAAGCAACCTGTATCCGGGTTAAAGCATGTCTTATGCATTTTTCCAACCACATCAACCAATTCCAGGGCTAGCTGTTGCTCAACCTATTTACTAGAATGTTTCCCGTCCTCTTTTTTATCCTTATGCACAGCTCGACGCTCCAACTCCTCTTACATCATCGCCCTCTCCTCCCATGCCTTCTTAACCTCTGCCACAACAACCACCGCCTCCTCAAGGTCAATTTTATGCTTAATAGAGCGTGACTAATCCCCATAATTCGAAGAAAAAGAATAAGGGGAAAGGCAGCCATAACCAACAACTGCGGGGTAGCCAAGGTAACCAACCAAATGCACCCCAAGGGAACTAGCCTAACACAACAAATTAGCAAGAGGGCGATCATCTAAGGCAGAACAAGGTCATTCATACGAACATGGCTTGTGCATGTTGTGGTGTACATGGCCATTACGCACATGGTTTTCCCCTTCTACCCCAGATGTGTCAAATGTGGGAAGCCCAAGCAGCGTCTCAAGGACAATAACCCACGACATCGCTCCCTCCAAACACTACTCCAGCTCAACCAGTTGTGTTCACTAATTCTTTCCCTAGGAAAGGATATGTTGATTCCCAACCCCCACAAGGTCAAAACGCTCCTGAAACTCCGCAGTCTGGTAATGTTGATTACTATATTCTCATGATGAACTCTGATAAGGTCAATACCACTAATGTCAACCTTCAAACCTGGTTGTGCCAGTATGACAATAAACCCGCTACATATGCAACCGAGTCCCAAATCAAAGTGTCCACAGAGTCCATTTCGACACCAAATGGTCCCTTACATATCCCTCAAACTAAGGTAGAGGTCATTCCAAAGATCCCCAAAGGGCCATTACGGTGTAATGTTGCTTCTGCAAAAGCCGCCCACACCTACAACATAGTAGATGACTTGTTGCAGTCTCCTGCCGCCATGTCAATCCTAGAAGTTCTCCAGACATTCCTATCCCAAGGAAAATATCTACTAACTTCTCTAAGCATTGTGGATCCTTCAGATGATCCCTTGATTGTCTTTGATGTCGACAACTCAAAACATCCCCCGTTACCCTCATCCGTTGCTTTGCAAATACCAGTGAAGATCCGCAACGCCACTATCCATCGATGTATCATCGATGAGGGCACATCCACCTGTGTGATGTACGCCTCTATTTGGAAGCAACTAGGGTCCCCAGATCTGTCTCTATCCACCATCACTTTGTGCACCTCGGACGGTCACCCTTCATAGCCCCTTGTCATGTTCCTCAATTGTCCTGTTACACTTGTGGGCAAGGCTGTTTGTATTGACAAATAAGTCATCAATGCCCTTTTGGATTATAATATACTCTTAGGTCGCAACTACACATATGTGATGTCAGTTGTCGCATCTGCGGTTAACCATAAGATATGCTTCCCCCATCATGGAAAGATCGTCATCATCGTTCAGTTGACATATTATGAGCCTAAGACTCAGACCTCACCTGAGTCTATTATATCATCATTGGATGATAAAAAAACAATCGCTCCTCTCACGAGAGTCTCACCTGGAGTCTATAAAGATTCCTCATTACTTGGTGCATTCCCTGGTACACCTCCTCCCATTTTTGAGCCCATATCATCAAGTATTTGCATGTTGCAAGCGTCTCGGGCTAGCCAAAAGCGGACCGGTATGAATAGCCAACAACCAATGCCTTCATAACCTGCTGTTGGTCACTCAACACAACCATCTGGACCATCTCCTCAATGACCTTCTCCTTCTGCTGGTGTCTCTCTGAATATTTTTCAACCAGGAATAGTTCCCCCAAGTCTTAACCATTTGGGAGCTGTTCTGCCAGGCCATTACCCTTCAGGTCAGATACCTCCTTTAGCTCCCCCATATGGTGTCTTTTTCTGTGCCTGTTATGGCTACATTGAGTTTACCTAATTTGACTCTTGGGATCCTAGTCTGGTACATTGATCCCGCATCAAACACTCCACCTATTAAACTTAAACCATATACCACTTTGACCTCGGTTCAAACGGTTGCAATGACCCCTCCCTTTGCTTCAGTTCCACAACAACCTCAATAGGAACCCATTGCAAAAGCATCCGGTGAGGGGGGGAAATCCAAAAAGAATGAACCTAAGGAAAAATCTCCCCAAACAACTAAAACTACACCTAAGCCTCCAAATTCGACACCTTCGTGCACTTTGCGTGATTTTTTTGGGAATGCCACTAATAGCTGTCATCAACTTCCTCGTTTGAAACCCACGTTCAACGAAACATTTCTTGAATTTGACATCCCGGAGGTGCATGTTACCTTACCTGATTCAGCCAAGAAACTCAAATCATTGTGATTGAATCACCCTTGTGATTTATGCAATCATTATGGCCATTATTCCCATCATTGTCCTTGTATCTATGACTTTTGTGATACTCTTCACATGGTTCGTGAAATTGAGGCCAATCATAGTGGATCATCTACTCCTCTATTTGTGCATTCTACTTCCCCAGAACCAAAGGGTAGTTCTGCATCCATTTTGATACCTCTCCCTGATGTCTAGATGATGGACTCTTTGGCCACTATTCTCTATCTATTGTCATCCATGATATCCATGGAGGAAGACCCCTCAAGGTCTTCCCATTATGTTTCTGTCGAACCTTCCTCGTCGAACACCCTGGTCTCAACATTAGTAGATGTTTCATATACTAGCTCTTCGTCTACCCCTAGTAACGATGCGTGTGGGAACTGTTTTTTTCATGAAGATGCACCAGGCAGCTCTACTGCTTCAAGTGGTATCTCTTCTTCCAGTTCTCCCATCTTCCATTCCAATGAAGACATTATGGAGGCCATGAACACCCTTGATTTTATTGGGATGATATGCACCATCGTGTGTATTTCCTTCCGCAATAGACTCATGACCAATATGTTGTGGAGTTTAAAGACTTCATCCATAGTGAAGCCGATTGATTCTATAGCCCCTTACTTCGAACCCATGAGTTCGAACCACATACACATTGTGTCCATTACATTGACACCCAATGTTTGGACAAGGGGGAATACCTTCTAGAGGATTTCTAAGGCAAAGTCCTTCCTAATCCTCTCAATGAACTCTACCTCAAGAAATTTTACCCATAACATCTCCCATTTACATGCGTGTATTTATTTCTATCATGCATTTAGGTAGCTTGCATTTCCCATCATTGTATTTTTTTTTATCTTGTGGCGCCTTTCAGATGGATCCATCATCCACACCATATATAGACCATGCCGATGGTGCAAGTCACTTCTCCTGGAATCTAGCCTTGACAACTTGGGCCATTTTTACCCCCTTGCATTTGTTAGTCCACTCCAACGACGCATGCACTGCACCTACCACCAATAACCATGCCGAATATGATGTAGTGATAGGTTTGTTAGTCAATGCTCTTGATCATCGCATCCTTCATCTTCATGTTCATTTAGATTCCTTGCTACTTGTCGTGCAATTGAATGGTGTTTATCGTGTGCATAACCATATCCTATTTAGAAAATATCTATGAGTGAAGCTTTTAGCACATGAATTTGAATCCATTACATTGAGTCATGTTCCTAGAGCCCAAAATCACTATGTAGATACCATTGCAAATAACATTCTAGATTGGCATTTATCACATGCATTTAACATAAGACAACCATAACACAAAATGGTGAACCACAATCGTCATATAAGAAGGTGCATATCCATATTATGTACTCTCATATAAAAACATAAGTGTTTTGAGCCCACTACTCTAAATACATCTGACATGCCCATAGCATGTTACAAAAAACCAAAAAGGAGGTAGGACATGTCCCCATCCCTAGTCACTATCGAGAGGCTCCCTGGCTAATGGCTTTGCTCTGCCAGCTCAAAGATCACCAACAGCTTGACGGGCCATCTCCATGTGCCACATGATCCCTCGCCACTCTGAGGGAAGACCTGTACACTCATCAGTATACCGATCTTCTAGTTGATGCTACCCGCGCTTTGATACCCCGGTCAACACAACATCACATTTGCGATGGAGATCCTCCAACAGAGCCTCATAATCTGGTCTCTGGTGTAACGACGATCCACCTTGTTCCGCATCCCCACGCGCTACAGCTCATTCTGCATATCTTGTTGGCTTGACCGGTGTTATATATGCATACCAAAAGTTAAGAATCAGTACCACATACATATTCTAAAAAATTTAAATGCACCCAAATATAACAACTTTCACTTACCATATGGTCCCCATGCTCATCTAGGCGGAAGTGGCAAGTTAGGATCCCCTTGATAGTTCATACCACTGTATGGATAATTGTTTATGTATAACGAAATATGATCCCAATGCACAGAAAAATCTGGTCAGAACACATGCCCGAATCCCCCTTCCCATCCTCAACATAGTAGCTGCTCCCAGCGATGCATCCTGGGCTCCTGTGTGTCCCCATCACGGATCTGCACATGAGGTCAGATAGTCAGGATCTTCTCAAAGGAGAAAGAGCATACCACTGTCCCAAATGCATGGTCATGGTTCACCTGTCTTATGCATAGTGATAGCTATTGTTTCATCGATGACAACATCATCTGGGCCTACCCATAGCAAGTCTCGCTCAAAACACTCTCCAATAACATCATCTACCACACAACGATGTGATGGAATGCCGATCTGCCCAAGATCCGTAACAGTAATGCGGCGACAACCCATGCCTTTAGCCTCTCTAAATAATTTCTCGTGATGGTCGTGCCCTTTGCATGAGCACCTGATCCACAATGGCAGTCCACAAACTGTGCTTTGTTCCTCCCATGAGGCAACACTGAATGTATATCCCCCACTACCCCTAATGGGGGGAGTCCCATCAAAAAATATATATCATGGATGGTGAGCTCGATCCTCTGCCCCTGTACCATGAAGGCCTCTTGGTATAGATCCCAATAGCTCATGATCCTCAATAGAAAGGGCTCACCTGCCCTCATCAATGGGTTCTCTAACAGTTGGAGAACCCCAAACCGAGCAAGCGCTCCTCTCACCACTTGATTCCCTTGAATCTCAGAGCGAAGAGCGTACAAGTCTCATTCACACTAGTTGATTTTTAACTCTGCCATATCTGCAAAACATTATCATGTCATGTCAGTTCAGAGCTAATAAAACTGCACCATACATTTTCTACCCCTAGTCCTCAGTCGTCCAGTAGACCAATCCCTGTCTCAGCCCCAACTCAAACTTTTCTGCCCAAAAACTATGAGCTCGCGGGTTTTCCACCTTTTCCTGTGAGCTGGGGTGCAGTTCAGGGGCAAAAAAGTGGGACCCGACCATGATCAAGAGCAAGGGTCTCTTACTGAGCTCTCGACCCTAATCTGAAAAGCTAATCCACTAAAAATGAAGAGTAAGGTTAGGCCACCTACCTCCCACTAAAGGATCCTAATTCCAAGAATCGGTTTTTCCACTACGATCGCTGCAAGATTTAGGCCTTCTCTTCCTCTTCAAATTCACCACAACTCTCTTAGGAAATAAATTAAAATTGGAGGGAAAACACCCTTTATAAGAAAAACCCCAAGTTTTTCATCGCCAATTGCGACCAAACCGTAGCTCGGTTTGATGAACCGTATAAACCTTTGGAAAGCTCTCACTGAGCACTATAACGGGTCTTCTTTTGTTTTTGGTAATTTGACACTTCACCCAAAAGCCATTTTTTCCATAAAGTGTCACTTTACCGCCATTTAAATTGAATTTCTTCATATGAGTTGCTTGTACTTTGGCACCACTTTGCCTTTGTGCTTGTCACCTCATGTGTCGATTTTTGTCATGGAAAACCATTATTTATTAATGTTTTTATGGTCCTCCTGGGCTTATCCTATGTGGCAACATCATCGAGTCACCCTTGATCAGAGCCTTTGAATTGAGTCATCGTCGCATTCATGGAGTCTGTCATGAGTCCCTTTATCTCCTGTTATAGTATTCCATCCATTTTTGCGTTTCATTCATCTTGTGTTGCCCATTTTGGCCTCCAATCATACTATCCCTCGTCCCCTTCGGAGTCGAGTCAATTGCTGCCAGGTCAACCACGCTTTTTATTCTCTGACAAGGGAAGTCATCAGTACGCTACCAATTATCCCATCCTTCCATCATCATCCCTCTTGTTAGTCCACCAGTCACTTTACTATGATCCCTCATGCTTTAGTTGAGGATTGATCATTACCTCACCTACAATGGGCCTTCTTCTGTCGACATCAGCACATTGAATCCAGAAGAAAGGTCTAGAGGGCGGTGAACCTTGGTTCCAGCTTCCATTCTTGTTCAATAGCTCGGATTAAGTAAAGAGAATCATCATTGCCCTTTGACTTGGTTATTTCTCATGTGCTCGACCTAAGCTCATTATCGCATGATTTATATTCGTATACTTAATGGTCTAGTGATCCAACATATTGTACTAGTGATTCTCGGGTGTGTGTAAGATGTTTCAGACCTCATGAGGGGGCGGCCTTTCAGTTAGCCCCCCACATGCCCAGATGACCTCAAATTATGCTACAGCCTCAGATGCAGTTTCGCAGATTTGATGGGTTTGGCCAGACGCTTATAATACGTAACATGCATGTCTCATTCAGATGATCCATTCAGATCTTTAGAGCCCTTTCCTTTTCAGTAGGGCCTATTTAGTTATTATACCCACTCCCCCCTCCCCATGTACTCAGATGTTATTGTATTTCGTCCTGACCCATGTTTTTTCCATGCGCATTATGTAAATGGGATTCATTATATTATTTTCCAACCCATTGATGCCGACATGTCATGTATCATGTATTATACATTTTATAACCCAGTCCCACATTGTTGGCCTCACTATTATTCTTTGTACTTTGTCATCTCAGAGAATATGGATATGCTTCCCCCGCCTCATTGAGAATAGGTACTCCAACATAAAAGGAGACTTATATCACTTAGTAGGTCTCGCCCCCTTAGTCATTGTCCTCTTTCACTTCGCTTCATTGATGTCTTTCCCTCTCTGACTCTCCTTCGATGTCTAGTGATTGTGTTCTTGCAACATACTTCGGTCATACGTTTTGCTCCTAATGCTCGTACGTTGGGGGGCAATCTGTTATCACCAAAAAATGATCATATAGCCATTCCTAACTAGATGGATCGAGGTACACCATGTAAGACCAATTTTAGCATAGTAAAATTGGTTTCACTATAACAAATAATTTAATAAACCATATTTTATTAAGTTATTTATCGTTAAAAGAAGAAACCCCATGAGGAATAATTAAATAAATCATTATTTATTTGATTTTCCTCTAGGAATAATTAATTAAACCATTGTTTAAATAATATTCCTGGTCATATTTAACCCAATTATGAGAAATAATTAGATAAATCATTATGTATCTTATTTTTCTCTAGGAATAATTAATTAAATATTTATTTAGTTATTATTCCTTGTTAGATTTGACTAAATCACGTAGCAATAAAAAAAATAATAATTATTTGTTTATTATTCTTTAACCTCATTCTTGAAATGATAAATAAATCATTTATTTGTTTATTATTTCTAAATAAAGGCATTTAACAAATTTAAATACCTTTTCCCTCCAACAAAATATAATATTATATTCCAAGCGGTTAGATCTATAGTTTAGTTAATAATATTTTATTATTCTCCATTATTGAAGGTAACTCAATATTTTGTTATAAATAGGAGGGTTTTTCCATTCGTTCTTCACTTTGATCATTCTCATTGTCGCTATTATTTTATTTTGTTACTTGAGCTCCCACTTGAGTTCATCACATATTTGGGTTTTCTACATCATCAAGAGAGAGAGACTCGTGAAGCTAAAGCATTGAGGACAACCAAGAACCCATCCCATTGAGGGGGACTGGTAACATTTACTTGTTTCCTTCATGAGGTGTTACATAATATAAAAAGTGATTCTTTAAACTTATCTTTTATGTTGGTTATTTGGAGTTATTTTTCCTTAGTTGTTATTTATTTTTGTTGTTTAACCACTTTTGTTACATAGATCTGGGTTTTTGCAGCATTTATTCTCATTTTCTATTGAAAATATGGAGGGTTTTACATCCATTTATGTTGTCAGGGCTATATGTCATCCATAACTTAAGTAAGGTCTTTTTGGTACACTTGCCGAAATATTTTACAGTAACAGAAATCACTCCTTGAAGGCACCTATTCTGAAATTAGATATATGACTAGATGGCTCCCTCTACCAAGTATGTACATGAGGTGGAACGTACATCAATTTTCAAGGCTTGGAAGACCATAGTAGATCTCATTCCTAAAGAAAATGATATCATGAAATATGTGAAAGGCAAGGTTTTTGAGCCTTAAGATAATGAGGCAAAGATCCAACACAAGAAAATGGGAACCAAGGCCAAGAGGATTCTTGTTAAATCAATGAAATACCACTTGATTCCTTTTGTTTCAGGGATGAATACTTTAAAACAAATATATGATACCCTAGTAGGGTTGTATACAATTAACAACATTGAACAAAAAATGATATTGTGGAATCAACTTCATGATATTCAGATGGCTAGAACAAATATTGTGGCTTCCTACTTCACGAGGATCTCTCAATCGAAAGATCAACTCAAGGACACTAGGGGAAATATTGATGAATCAAAACTTATGACTACAACTCTTAATGACTTGTCGTATTCATGGGATTCTTTTGTATTAAGCATTTTTGGCATAAACATAAATATTCAAATGTTTGATCAACTAAGGACCTCCTATACCTAAGATGAGTCTAGGATAATATTAAAAGGGAAGATTCAAAGACCTCAAGATGGTGAGTCCCAAGCATTTGAAACTCATTCTAAGAATGGTAAAGGGAGAATAAATATTTGTAAATTTCAAAAGAGGAATACATGTAGAAGTCCTATTCCTATTCAATATCAAAAGAAGAAGGGCATTCAATGTTTCTATTTTCACAAGTTTGGTCACTATAAAAACAATTGTCTCGAAGGGAAGAATGATAAAAAGAGGAAAGGAAAGCAACATGCTTCAACAACAAACATTAATGATGGTGATCGTCCAAAACAGAGGAAATCAATGTATGACAGAACAAATGTTGATGAGATGAGGATATGCTTGAATTTCATTGATTTTTGCAAAAATAAGCAAGGAGTAAGAGGGAGTCGGCAAATCCCTACAATCCTCAAAAGATAAGTACTTTATATCTCCCTTCCTTATTGTTAATTTATTATTAGTTAACCTCTTGTCATTATTTCTTTTGCTTGGTTATAATAGTTTATTCCATGACCTCCTAGTGAGTTTTGTTATTACTTCGTGAAGGTTGCCATGACTATGATTATGGTAGCATATGGAAGCATCGTGAAAAACAAATCAAAGTTTGTGGCAAGAGGATTCTCCCAGAATCAAGCTTAAACTTAGGTAGACATATTTATGTTTGAGAGGAAGAAACTGTACAAACATCTAGAATCGTGCCAGACAACTGGAAGAGCTTCTAGTTCAGAGGGAGCAGATAGTCAGATAGCCTTGAAGGACGCCATGATGAAGGAATAATAATCCATTATGAGGAATGATGAGTGGGAGATTGTGGTTAGACCTGAAGGGAAGTGAGTGGTGACTTCCAAGTGGATCTACAAGAACAAGCATGCGGTAGATGGTAACATAGAGAAGTACAAAGCGATATTTGTATCAAGAGGGTTCTCCTAGAAAGAGGGAGAGGACTATGATTGGAAATTTGCTCCAGTTTCGAAATCGAAGAAGAATTTGTACAAAATCAAGCAAGCACCTCAAGGTTGGTATTCTCAGATTGATGGGTACCTGATGAGTCTTGGTTTCACCAAGAGTGATGTTGATCCCAACCTTTGCTACATGGTTGTTGAATGTGAGCTTGTTATTTTTATTGTTATATGTTAATGAATTAATTTTGAAAGAAGCAGAGAATTTCATTGATCAATGTAAGAGGAAGTTACCTCTAAGTTCAACATGAAGGATCTTGATTTGATGCATTACTAGTTGGGATTATAGGTATGGAAAAAGTTGGGCAAGATCTTCCTTGGTCAAAGGAAGTACATTATTAAGATCCTTCAGAGATTTGGGATGATGGAATTCAAGTCCAAGGCCACTTCCATGGTGATAAATATAAAGAAGTTGAGAGACTCTAGTTCTGATTTGGTGGATCCCACTATATATCAACATGTATCTGGTTAATACCAAACCTGAGATTTACTTTGTAGTGAATACCTTGAGCCCGTATTTGGTTGAGCCGAGGCATGTACATTAGGTTGCAACAAAGTATGTGTTGAGATATATACATGGTACAGTTAATTATGGATTGAGATATCTCTCAACTATTGAATTACAACTACAGGGATATACAAATTTTCAATGGACAAGTAGTGCAGAAGACATGAAGAGCACGTCAGGATGTTGGTTCAGATTAGGCTCTGCTATGATATCTTGGATAAGTTGAAAGCAAACATTAATTGCACTTAACACTACAAAGGCAGAGTATATTGCAACTAGTATGATGAGTTGTGAAGTAGCATGGGTTCAAAAGCTACTCGTAGGATTGTTTGATCATGTGTAGGAGATGACTGTGATACATTGCGATAATCAAAGTTGTGTGAAGCTTTATAAAAATACAATTTTCCATGACAGGTCAAATCACGTTGAGATAAATTACCACTACATTAGAGACATGGTACAAAATTAGTAGTGAGGCTCCAACACATTTCTACAGACGAGTAGGTTATTGAAATTCTCACAAAGCCTCTATCTGAGACAAAGCTTTTCTACTTCTGGAAAAATCTTGCAATGGTTGAGAATGTATCCCTCAGTGAGAGGGAGTGTTGAGTTTAAGCATAAATGATAGGAATTCTCCCTAGGTCAAAGGTATTGGTCAAGTTTCAAATTTCCATGTAATGTGGTTAGGGAGAATGGTATAGTGGGAATTAAGGCCTAAAGTGCTCCCCTAGTTAGAAGGTTCTAACCATATTGCCAAGAGGTACTTGGATAGTGGGTGGAGTGAGTTCCTTTAGCATCAGACAAGTGTTTTACCATTTGATTGACATGCGAGAATGGTAAATGGCCTAAGTTTTCACCATTTTTTTGGTCAAATGTACTAAACTTGTTTCAAGTGACAAATTATTGAGTCAATAACTGTTATGCAACCAACTCACAAAATAGAAGAAAAGATAGATCAATGACTTAAAAATTATCCTCTTTGAGGGGGAAACCTCCTTTACATTACATAAATGAACAATTCTTGGATGATTCAAACGACAAAACCTCCTTTCTATATATAGGAGTATAAGGGGTCACAATATAATCAAAGCTGATGTAGAAATTATATAACTTATGTGTTATATGTCCAAGATTCTGCTGATCTCACACTATTTTAACTTCATGCACAATACATAATGTATTCCACCATTGATCATTTGCGTAAATTAAATCAAGATTGCAATGCACACATGAAACAATAAAAATTCACACACATTAACACAGTGGTTTAACGGAAAATCCTGAAGCTGAAAACCCCAACTATCTGTATGTAATATATGTCATATATATCATGTAACAATCCTCATACAAAGCTGATCATATCAAGCTCTCAGTACAATACAATCGCTACACACTAATCAAGAACAATCAGCAAAAATCTGCACTGATTTTTGCCCTCTTGATAGCCTGCCTCTACTGCGCAATCCCTACTGAAGAATGGCTCTGGATGAGTTCGAATTTCTCCAGCCTTGCTCATGCAATCCTCATTGGCATCTCCAATGAATGTGTGGTGCATGCAATGCAACACTATAGTCACAACTGATAGTCACACTTGCTCTTTCACCAATCTCTCCACTGAGTCTCCACTGATCTGTTCTACACTGTAGTTAATTGTTGTCTCTGTCCAGTTAAATAATGAGTTATTATTTAGTGAATTAATTTAAATAATTAATTCACTCAACTCCACTTAAAGTATCAATCAGTTAGAAATAGACACAATCAGTTCAACTGAGTTTAACTCCACAAGTGTAGTTAAACTAGAAACCAACTCCACCAACTACTTCTCCAACTCCACCAAACTCTGCCACTTGAGTTCTAACTGAAGTCCTCCATGCATGAACCACTAGTAGCTCTAGGAATTGCGTAATTCCTTTAGCTAGCTAATCTGAACAATCTTTTAATTGAATTTCAGTGCTCCAAGAGAATAAGATAATGTTTAGAGTCCAAATATCATTAAGAGCTAATAATATCCGACATGTCTATTTTTAGACTGGCAGTCTAAAAATAGACTTCGCCCAAAATGTCTAAAAATAGAAGTCCATCTATTTTTCCAACTTGACCAACCATCCACAAATAGCATCTTGCAACTCATAGAATATGATTGACATGTCTAAAAATAGACTTGCGCCAAAAATAGCCTGCGGGCCCACTTAGTGAAGGCGACTTTTTTCACTAAGTTCATCATCTTGTTGAATCTCAACAACTGACATAACAATAATAATGTAAAAGCACAACAATAACAATAGTGGGCTTCTATGGGGCACAATAATAAAAATATGGGGACTACATGGGCACAAAAATAACAATAAGGGGGATATACTAACAATAAAAATAAGGGGATACACTAGTATTATATGGACCTAACATGCCCCTCTCCTTCAAAAAAGTGTTGTCCTCAACGCTTGAGTAGTTCTGGATGTTTCTGTATAAAATTCTCATCCTCCCATGTGGAATCTTCAGTGGGTAAGCTCTTCCACTTGATGAGATACTCTGATCGATTTCGCAGCTGTCGAATTCTTGTTTTCGTGACTGCTTCAGGTTCCAATATGATTTTTCCTTCCTGGTAAAGTTTGGCAATATTGTTTGAACTAGGAGCTTGTCACCTATAACCTTCTTTAAGCATCAAACATGGAAAACTAGGTGCACTCGAGAATATGCATGAAGCTCCAATTTGTATGCCATAGTACCAATCTTTTGCAACACCTTGTAAGAACCATAATACTTTGGTGATAATTTATTATCCTTCTTAGCTTGTTTGAGGGACATTTGTTTGTATGGCTGTAGCCATAAAAATACCCTGTCACCTACATCAAAACTTCTTTTGTTACGATGTTGATATGCCTGTTGTTTCATTCGATTCTACGCCAAAGTGAGGTTATCCTTTAAGAGTTTGAGAACTTGTTGTTGATGCTCGATGTGATATTCCACAACTTGAACCTTAGAATTTTCTCTTATGATGATGTGATGGACGGTGGATGATATCCATAAAGTTCCATAAATGGGGTCATTTTTGCTGTAGTGTGGAAGGAAGTGTTATACCACTGTTCAACGAGAGGTAACCACTTGACACATCGTGCTTGTTTATCAGATACAAAGAAACAAAGACATCCTTCAAAACATTTGTTGACTATCTCAGTTTTCCCATCGGATTGAGGATGATAAGATGTGATATGAGCTAATTGAGTACCCAAACAAGAAAATAATTATGTCCAAAAATTTCTAGTGAAAATGGAATATTTGTCACTTACAATAATATTTGGGTTTCCATGTAGCTTTTGAATTGTTTCCATAAATGCAATAACAACTACAATGGCTTTAAATGGATGAGATAATGCACAAAAGTGTGCATACTTGGTAAGTCTATCAACTACCACCATGATGACACTTTTTCCTTCAAACTTGGGTAAACCTGTGATAACATCCATTGAAACTCGCAACGTTGACTTGGAATGGATAAGGGTTGTAACAAACCCGATGTCTTAATTGTCTCAACTTTATTTTGTTGGAATACCAAACATTTCGCCACAAAATTTTGAATATTAGATTTAAGGCCATCCCAAAAAAAATCCTTCTTAACCCTATGGTAAGTTTTAAAAAATCCCGAGTGCCGTCCTAAGGGAGTGGTGTGCAATTCCAAAATAATATTTTGTTTGAGTTGGGAATTCTTACAAAGGTATAAGCGATCTTTGTACCATAATGAAGCACTTTTCCAGCTAAATGTATCAGATGTAATGGGATCTTGCTGCAACTTTTGAATGAGTGCCCACACTTTTTCATCATTCTTCCATTCATCCCTTGCTTCGGTTATCCAATCTGGTTAGATAATAGAAATGGAACAAAGCAATGCTTCTAGATCCTCATCCTTTATTGAGAGTGTATCTGCAACAATATTTATCTTCCCTTTTTTGTAGATGATTTCAAAGTCATAGCTCAACAACTTTGTGACCCATTTTTGTTGTTCTTCTGAAGATAATATTTGTTCTAAAAAGTATTTAAGCCTATCATGATCCATTTTTACCTTGAAGTGTCTTCCCATTAGGTATGATCGCCATTGCTTAGGTGCATGTAGTATTGCAAACATTTCATTCTCATAAATAGTTTTGTGTAAATACTTTCCTTTTATTGGACGACTTTCAAAATAAATGGGCCTTCCTTCTTGTATTAAAACAACACAAATTCCATTTCTTGAGGCATCACATTCCACAATAAAGGTTTTTGTGAAGTTTGGCGTAGCTAAGACTGGTGCTTGGCACATTGCTCATTTAAGATGTTCAAATGCCTTAATTGCTTTTGGAGTCCAAGAAAATGCAACTTTCTGGAGTAATGTTGTTAGAGGTGCTTCTATTCTCCCCATAATTATTAGCAAATTTGTGATAATACCATGTCAACCCGAGAAATCCTTGCAGATGCTTTATGGGTTGGGGATTTTTGATCCAAAGTGTTTTGCTTGAGATGTGTTAAAGAATTACATGTGAAAATTGCAGCTTTAAATAAGAAACTTTAAAGGCATAAATGTAAGAAGAGAGAAGCAATTAACATCATGCAAGAAGACAAATAATTGATATCGGAGTTCATCCAGGAGAGACTACGCCTCCAGGCCCTGCTCAAATAGTGGGGAGGCCCTATTTCATTAAGTGACAAAAAATGAAAGTACAAGTATAAAAATGAGAAATTACACCCTTATACCTCCATATCTGAAAGTGCCCGAAAATTGCAGACCTATGATGAAGAAATGGACAACACCGTTGGATTCGTGGTGTCGATTAGTGTAGAATCCATATAAAATTTTCCCAAATTTGACAAAGTGAAAATCTGACCCCTCTGGAAAATGGCTCAGATCATGGTTCCACCCCCCTCCTGCACACTGCTTATGGTTCCGTTGTCTCGGTTCCCGTGCCCACTCCTGACCTACCTTGGGCGCACTTATGAAATGAAGGTTTATATAATATAACTTGGGTAGACTTTACCATAAATTCGTTCTGGCTTGATGGCTATGATTTGAAATATGAGGGAGGAGGTCGGTTGGTCAAATCCCGACCCCTCTGTAATTAGACTGAAACTTGTTTAAGAAACCATGCCATGATATTTTTAAGCCCCCACATATTTTTTTTTAAACCTGCAGGATTAATTTAAGGGGGGGCCGGACCCGCATCCGGCGGCCCGCCCCCGATTGCCGCTGCTGTTGTCATATATTAGAAGGAGTGGTTGTTTTTGGTAGGCGGGTCTGCTGCATTTAAGAAACCGTGCCATGATATTTTTAAACCCCCACATATTTTTATTTTTTTTTAAACCTGCAGGATTAATTTAAGGGGGGGCCGGACCCGCATTGGGCGGCCCGCCCTGATTGCTGTTGTTGTTGTCATATATTAGAAGGAGTGGTTGTTTTTGGTAGGCGGGTCTGCTGCAACACGACATGACCCTAACCACCATATGATACCATATGTATTTTTAGTGGGGACCGTGGGGGTGGCGGGGTTGACCATCCACCCCCCAACTATATCACATTATTTTTAGATTTGTGTGTGGGGTGGCGGGGTTATATATATATATATATATATTCTTTTTGTTTTTATATATAACAACACGTTTTATTTGGAATTCGGTTTTTAGGCCAAAGGAGTGCTTTTATATGTCCCACAAACTTTCCCAAAATCCAACTAGAGTTGGCCAGAATCCAGTGGCCGAGTTTCAACAAATTTGTGTCCTCCTTGGTCTGCCACATCACCAAGTCAACCCCTGAACTTTGACTGTTCCTAACTCCTTCATACGAACTCAGAATTGAGTGTCGTCCACGCCATTGGAATCAGAGATATAAGATCTACAACTTCATATTAAGTTTGCCACATTCCATACACTTTGATTTTTAAGCCTTTGTACTCAAGCCACTTGTACCCAAACCTGTTCGATCCACCTGGATCATTCCTCCCCACTGAAGAGATTTTGGACCCCAAAATCCTTATCAATCAATAGGAAAGTGAGGGAATTTCTCCCTCAACTTCTCCTTTTCAATCCATTTAGCTTTACTTTGGTGCATCCCTTTGAAATCAACACGGAGATACTCCACATCTCCTCGTCGTGAAGTCCTGGTTCTTCGATCGAGAATGATGTCATGTGGCAGTTCATCGAGATATTTTGGTGCAAAGTCGTCCACTGTAGGAACTGATCCTACCGCCTCGGTGTCCATAATCAATGGTGGTTCATAAAGCTTCATATTTTTGACATTCACGACTGAGTACATTTGCATGTATATAGGCAAGTCGAGTCAGAAAGCATTATCCCCAATCTTCTCCAATATGGTAAATGGACCATATCAGATTGGTCGCAATTTCTTGCCTTCCCCTTTCATTCGATCCTTTCTAATGTGGAACCACACCTTGTCACCAACTTGAAATTGATGGTCGAATCGGTGCTTATCATGTCGGGCCTTATATCAAGCCTGACTCTTTTCCAACTGCTCTTGCACTGCTTGGTGAATTGTCTGTATCCGCTGGATGAACCGCTATGGTTTTTCCCTGTCATCACGTCCATGGCATATTCATCCCTTCTATAGATCATGTCAAAAGGGTCCTTTGGTAAGTAACCAAAGCATGTCTCAAATGGTGAACGCTGCGTAGAGGAATGCACTACTCGGTTGTAGGCATGCTGCACATATGGAAGATGCTCATCCCACAACTTGGGATGTTTGCTGCAATGGCCCCGCAACAAGTGTACCACGATACGGTTGACAACCTCTGTTTATCCATCGGTTTGTGGATGGAATGTCATACTTCTCTTTAACTTGGTGTCCATCATACGCCACAATCTGGTTCAAAACTCTCCAAGGAAGTGAGAGTCTCGATTTGACACAATCGATGTGGGCAACCCAAAGTGGACCCAAACACACTGAAAGAAAAGACAAGCAGTCTGCTCCATAGTGACCTGCTTTTTACAAGGCATTAATATGCACATTTTACTAAAGTAGCCGACGAAAACATAGAAATATTCATGACCCTTTCTAGACATAGGAAAAACTCCTACAAAGTCCATCAACACACTTTCCCATGGACAACGCGGAATAGGGAGTGGTGTGTAGAGCCCGAGTTTTCTATTAGAGGGCTTTGAAACAGAATGCATCACACATCCCTTTACAAAACGGGTTACAATGTTTTATGGGGCCAAAAGAAAAACCTTTGAAATGGCATAAGGTTTTTTCGACACCGAAGTGACCAGAAACAAAAGAGGTATGCGCCTCTCGAATTACATGTACCCTTTCTGCTGTGGGTAGGCACAATTTTCCAAGGTGATACAACAACTTCCCCTGCAAATGATAGTTGTCCACTTGTGAACCATGAGTTAGTTTTGCATATATTGCTTTAAAGTCATCATCGTTACTGTATTGCTCAAAATAACTTTCAAAAAACAACGAAGCATTATGAAAAATAATAGAAGCAACGATAGGAGGGCGAGAGAGCATATCTGCTACTTTGTTACTAATTCCCTTCTTATACTTTATTACCAGATGAAAGTGCTATAGAAACCCCATCCACTTGAAATGACGAGACTGTTGTAGCTTGGTCTGTGACTGAAGATATTGCAAGGGTTGATGATTCGTATGGATGATGGTTTCCTTGCCGATCAGGTAGTGTTTCCACTTTTTCACACTTTGTACCAAGGCATACAGTGCCTTGTCGTAATTTGGGTAATTGATTACATCCTGGGAGAACTTATCCAAATGGTAACATATTGGCTTCTTTTGGTGCAATAATACAACTCCCATGGCATACCCACTAGCATCGGTTTCGATCTGAGAAGGCTGTTGGAGATCGGGTAAAGCTAGGACTGGCGCGGTGCTGATTTTCTCTTCTAGTGCTTCGAAGGACTTATGTTGCTTTCCTCCCCACTGAAAGGCTTGTTTGATACTTGTCAGTGTGTGTAAGGGTGATGAAATAATGGAGAAGTTGGCAATGAACCTCCTCTAGTACTGTACTGCACCTAGAAAACTACGGACCTCTGTTACATTGGTAGGCTTAGGTCATTTTACAATCACCTCAACCTTGGAGGGGTCTATTTTTAATTGACCATTACCAACAATATGACCAAGGTAAACCAAAAAGGTTTTCCCAAAATCACACTTTGACAACTTTACGTACAATTCTTCCCTCTTTAATACATCAAACACTTTATTCACATGGCATACATGTTCATCCCAAGTCCTACTAAAGACAAGAATATCATATAAATACATAAGGACAAACTCATCAATGAAAGGCCTAAAAATATCATTCATAACCCTCATGAATGTGGCTGGAGGGTTGCACAGTCCGAATGGCATCACTATCCATTTGAACAACCCCTGTTTGGTCTTGAAGGCGGTTTTACACATGTCCTTCTCTACAATTATGACCTAGTGATAACCACTATGCAAATCCAATTTGGTGAAATAGATAGCATTCTTTAATTGATCTAATAAATCATCAATGCGAGGGAGAGGGTATCGATTTTTCACTGTGAATTTGTTTAGTGCCCGATAATCCACACAGATCCTCCATGTGCCATCTTTCTTGGGTACTAAAACAATCAGCGAGATGCAAGGAGAAGTACTTGGCTGAATGACCCCTTGGTTCAACAATTCCTGTACCTGCTTTTTGATCTCCTATATCTCGATAGATGACATCCTGTACATACCAATATTTGGCAATGGAGCATCATGCTGCAAATGCATCTCATGTTGGATCTCTCGTTTCAGAGGCAATCCTATGGGTTCCTAAAACAACTAATCATAGAAATAAAATCACATAATTCCTATTTATGAGTTGAATCACATCCTCAGAAAGCATCAGATATTTCTTCATCTCTTTCTCTCACAACCATGAGAAAACACCCCTTGCTGGAATTCACCAATGTCTTCATCTGTCCCGCACTTACAAGACTGGCACTGACTTTGGTTTGATGAGCTCTTACAATATACTCTACCCCATCTTTTGTGATTTGTTATTTATTTTCATGTTGAAAGAAAACTACTTTCCTGTCGTAAAGATAGGGACTCCCTAACACAATACCACATATATCCAATGGTATGACATCCAGTTTTACTTCATCCATCAATTTAGAATCAATTACAAATTTAACCTTACATTTCTTGGTTGAATTTAGTTTTACTTTGTCATGTATCCATCCAAGCGGATAAGGTTTTAGATGAGGCTTAACTTCTAAGCCTAGATTCTGAGATTAAATTTGGTTGAGAGCCTAAATCAAATAGAGTTTCTACTTTTGTATGATTTATGACAACTCTAATATGAAACAACTCAATTCTCTTTTGTTCATTAGGAAGAGGCTCCTATGATGAACTAGGGATTTCATGCTATTCAGAATTAATATGAAGAGAATGAGTACCTTTTGTGCCTGCTGCTGTGATCAATGCCTCATCGACAGAGTCGGATCCAAGGTCCTGCTGCATGGTTGCTATCGTCTTTTGCTTACCCTTTCCTCCATATCTATTCAGCGTCTTTTATGGGTACAACTTCCAACAATGATCATCGTCATGACCTTCCTTTTCGCAGTGAGTGCAATAAGGCTTTTCTTCTTCATCCTTCTTCGCTGATTTCGTCTTCTTTTCCTTTCCCTTTCCTTTCACTTTGAATTTTCCATTTGAAGGTTTGAAAGGTGGTTTCTTTGAATGATCATACTTATCATTTTTTCCCATGTTTTCAAGATGAATGGACTTTACATTGGCCAAGTCAATGGTAGTAGGTTCAAGCATTAACAATGGATGTCTCCGTAACTATGTAATGAACCAATGTACTTAGTTACAACTTCAGGATAATCTAATGAAATGCCCAAACTTAGTGCTTGTTTTCTAAATTCCTCGGTAAAGCTTTGCACGTTTTGTCCTTTACCTTGCCTTAGGTACTGTCGCTCCATTAAGGCTTTCTGCTTATAACCCGAGGGATATAATTGATCTTTAAGTGCAGCAATAAAATTTGACCATGAGGAAAGAAGGTTACCCAAATTACTGCTACCTTGAAGTTTTCTCTCCCACCAAATGAGAGCGGTGCCAGTCAATCGAAGAGAAGCCAACTGGATCTTTGCCTCATCCTCCACAATCTATTGAATCCTATAGTAGAGTTCAAGTTGCCTACTCCAGTTGCTAAGTTTCTCTGCATTACTTTCACCATTATACACGGGTAGATCAAATTTAACATATAACTTAAAGAAAGATTTATTAGATGCATTTCCAGAATTTTTATGATGATGGTGAGAAGAGGAGGAAGGAATTTCATTTGATGAAGGAGGTGGGTCTCCTCCACCATCTCCATGAACTGAACCTTGTCCTTCTGAAACATGCTCCCCTGTTTTCTCTAATTTCTCAAGTCTAGAGAACAATTTCTCAACCCGATCTGCCATGGTGTAGAAGGTCTTGCGGAAGTTGAGCTCTGCTTCATTTTGATCCTCGTCACTCATGTTCCTTCTCTGATGTGCATGTCCCGCTTCGGGATCAAAAGACTATAGTGTCCCTTCGCCTCTTCATAGCCTGTTTCTAGTTAGCATACAAGCATGTAATTCACATCTACAAACACGTGTTCTGATACCACTTGATCCAAAATCTTTTGTTTGAGATGTGTTAAAGAATCACATGTGAAAATTGCAGCTTTAAATAAGAAACTTTAAAGGCATAAACATAAGAAGGGAGAAGCAATTAACATCATGCAAGAAGACACAAAATTGATATCGGAGTTCGTCCAGGAGGGACTACGTCTCCGAGCCCTGCTGAAATAGTGGGGAGGTCCTCTTTCATTAAATGGCGAAAAATGAAAGTATAAGTATAAAAATGAGAAATTAGACCCTTATACCTCCATAGTTGAAAGTGCTCGAAAATTGCAGATCTCTGATGAATGACAACACCGTTGGATTCGTGGCATTGAGTAATGTAGAATCCATATAAAATTTGCCTTAATCTGACAAAGTGAAAATCTGATGCCTTTGGAATATGGCTCAGATCATGGTTCTGCCCCCCTCCTGCACACTGCTCATGGTTTCGCTGCCTCAGTTCCCGTGCCCGCTCCTAACCTGCCTTGGGCGCACTTATGAAATGAAAGTTTATATAATATAACTTGGGTGGACTTTACCATAAATTAGTTTTGGCTTGGTGGTTATGATTTGAAATTGGAGGGAGGAGGTTGGGTGGTCAAACCCCTACCCCTCCGTAATTAGATGAAAAATTGTTTAAGAAACCGCGCCATGATATTTTTAAGCCCCCGCATATTTTTTTTTAAAACCTGTAGCATTAATTTAAGGGGTGGCCGGACCTGCTTCAGGCGGCCTGCCCCCGATTCCTACCAGTGTTGTCATATATTAGGAGTGGTTGTTAGTGGTGGGCGGGCACGCTGCCATGTGACCCGACCCTAACCACCACACAGTACTACATGTATTTTTAGTGGGGACTGCTGGGGTGGCGGGGTTGATCACCTGCCCCCCAACTATATCACATTATTTTCGGATATGTGTGTGGGGTGGTGGGGTTGTTGGCCCGCCACCCCTTATTTTATATATATATATTTTGTTTTATATATAACAACATGTTTTAATTGGAATTCAGTTTTTAGGCCGAATGAGTGCTTTTATCTGTCCCACAATTTTTCCTGGAATCTAGATGAAGTTGATCGGAATATGGTGGTCAGGATTCGGCATATTCGTGTTCTCCTTAGTCTGCCACATCACCAAGTCAACCCCTGAACTTTGACTGCTCCTAACTCCTTCATACAAACTCGGAATTGAGTGTCGCCTGCGCCGTTGGAATAAAAAATATGATACATACAACTCGACATTATGTTTTCCACATTCCAGACACTTTGATTTTTGAGCCTTTGTACTCAAGCCACTTGTACTCGGACCTGTTCAATCCACCTGGATCAATTTTCCATTCCTTAATGGATTTACTTTTGTTAGGGTCTACCTTAACACCCTCACGAGATACAATATGAACCAAATATTCCACCTCTTGTACTCCAAAGAAACATTTGGATGTTTTTGCATATAATTGTTTCTGCTCCAATAGTTTGAGCACCCTATCAACATGTTAAAAATGATCCTTCCAAGACTTGTTGTAGGTTAGTATATCATCAAAAAGTACTAACACAAATTTTCTAAGGAAGGGTTTGAAAATGGAATTCATCAAACCTTGAAATATATAAGGTGCATTGGTAAGGCCAAAATGCATGACCAAAAATTCAAAATGACCCTCACAAGTTCTAAATGCTATTTTTCAGAATGTCTTCTGTCTTATTTCTTATTCGATGTTATCATGAACGAAGATCCAACTTGGTGAAGTAAATTGTTCCATGTAATTCATCCAATAATTCATTAATGACAGGAATGGGAAATTTATCTTTAATAGTGAGCTTATTGAGCTCCCTATAATCCAGACACATGTGCAATGATCCATCCTTCTTGTGTATGAATACTATTGGAGCAGAGAAAGAACTTTAAGTAGGTTGAATTATACCAGCCTCTAGCATTTCCGCAACCATACATTCAATCTCACTCTTTTAGGCATAAGGATATCTGTACGGCCTGATGTTTGGAGGACACTTTCTGGAATCAAATGAATAAGATGATCACGATCACGAATAGGTGGGATGCCTTTGGGAGTCTTAAACACCTTTGAATGATTGTCCAACACTTTTTGGAGATATGGAGAAATAGATGATTTTGATGTTTGAACCTCTAGTGAGAATAATTTTGCAATTATGCCTCATTGTTCTTTCTTTAGAAGCTTTTTCATGACATTAGAGCTGATTAACTTTCCTAGCTTCCCTGCGATACCCCATAATTCAACTTCCTTTCCTTCCCAAAAAAATTTCAAGAAAATTTCTTGAAAATCAAAAGCTGTCGTCCCTAAAGATTGTAACCATTGGACTCCTTGTACAACATCAACACCACCAATTGGAATGGAAAGCTTTAGACTATTCAATACATATTCCCCCATGGTTAGCTTGATATTATGATACTTACCAAAGAAATTTATAGTTCCTTTGTTTGCAACCATCACTTGACAATTTGGTGTTGGATATAGGAATAAATTCAATTCCTTAGTTATCTTAAAATGAATAAAATTATGGGTACTACCTGAATCAATCAACACTATTACCTTTTTCTTCTTGATATATCCTTCTATCTTGACAATTTGAGGAGTGGTAATTCCTGTCAATGCATTACAATATTTGGTCGGATTTATCTCTTCTTTCTCTAGGGTTTCTTCCTCGTGTATATCCTCCTATTTTGATGTTTCTTGTTCCTTTTCTTCCTATTCTTCATAATCTATGTAAAATAATTTCTTCTTGGCACACTTATGACCTTTAGTGTATTTGCTATCACAACTATAACAAAGCCCTTTTGCTCTTTTTTCCTCCAATTTTTGTGGTGTCGACCTTGTAGGTTGTGGAAGGATAGGAGCAGCAACACTTCCATATTTATAGTTGTGACTGGTAGACTTCCTTGTTTCCATAATTTTACTTTCAAATTTTCTTTCCATCATGAATGCCTTCTCCAATGAATGAGGTTCCCAAAGGCGAACCTCATGTTGGATGTTATCCTTTAAAGTCCATATGAATACATCAATCCTATGATCCTATGGAATATTTGTTACCCCGATATTCAATTTTTGGAAGTCCTCAATGTGCTCTGGCATTGAACCCTTTTGTTTGATATTTATCAATTGGCTAAATAAGGTGTTTCTCTTTGTATCCTCATAATGTGCTATCATTTCCTCCATAATAATTTACCAAGTGACAAGTGTTTTATGAGAAAAAAGCCATCAATACCATACAAACTTATTGGGTTCTAAATATAAAGTTGCAATGCGTACCTTTTGTGAGTGTTGTGCGTCATGGATATCAAAATATTGCTCCATTTGTAGTATCCATGTTAACATATTCTTGCCATCAAACTTCCTCATATCGATCTTTGGAATGCGGTGGTTCTTAAACCCAACATTGGAGTTTCTAAAATCACAATTAATATTCCTTTTGTCCTCATCATTATTTTCATGGATTTTCTTGTCATCACATGGAAGCCTTTCTTGCAACAACTTTGTCAACCTTCCTCGAAACCTTCCATGTCTGCTTTCAAACCATCCTTGTTAGCTTCTATGCCATCCTTCAAACTATCCATATTAGCTTCTATGTCTACTTTTAAACCATCCATGTCACATTTTAAACCATCCATCTCACGTTTTAGTTCATCTTTGGTTTCTCTTTGTGAGAGCGAAATTTGGGTCACTTGGTCCCGTAATTTTGATATATCATGTTGCAATTCTTCCTCTTTACACGTCATAATAAAGATTTTTGAGGGATTAATGGGTGTGGAATTCTTTTGTTTGGGAAGAATTTTAAAACCAAATATGGATATATATGCTTCAATATTCCCTTGGAATCACTTCAAACTAAATTTTCAAACAAAAGTTATGCAATTTTAAAGAGTCTTGATTTTTCTCAAGAGGGATTTTTTAATCCTCAGAGTATTTTTTTAGAACCCACATTGGAAGAAGAATATTTTGAGTATGTGTCCTTTTCTTTTCCTGAAATTAAATAAATACAAACAACTGATATTTCAGTTTTTCATCAGACTCTTTCTACTGTCAGTCAACCAGTTGCTATTTCTGTTATTCCACCTCAACCATTTGTATTCCAGGAAGGAGGATTTCCTGTTCATCTTCCAAATCAAAATATGGCAATTCTAGCTTTCTTGTTGAACATATATGCACCATTAAATCTTCCTCAGCCAATGAATTCCATGCCCTAATATTATCTCAAATTGTTGCCCAGGTTTATAGGGGAAGATGAAGTAACAATAGAAAAACATGTTGTTTCTTTTTGTGCTTTTGTTGAGAATTTGAATGTTGAATAAATGGATGTGTTAGTCATCAGTATTTTTCACTTGTTAGTGATAACTAGATCCATAGCTGATTTTTCTAGAAGCTGATTTCCATATGTCAATTTGTCATCTAGAAAACCCTCATGAAACTTTTTTCGCCCTCCTACTTTTCAGCCCGCCCATGTCAAAGTTAAAACTCATTATCACTATCCTTTTTAGCTTTAGCCCACTGGTCTGCTCATCAGCTCTAAAAGGGCAATCCAATGACTGTTTCAAAAGCCTCCCCTAAGTTAGGAAGTGGCGCTTTAAGGCATTTTACCCTTGGCAACCATCAAAAGGCCAAAGAACCTCCATCTGATACAGACCAATCATGACAGACCTCCCACTCTGCAAATGAAATTGATCACAGCCCTAAGTCGCGCCACTTACACACCCCTAAGTCTCAGCACTGCATAGACCACAGTCTCAAGCTGATTATTAGGTGTTTCACAGTGTTTTATGGATTCTACAAAGACAGGAAATATAACTTCATCTCAGGAGAAAACTCTTGAATACACATTTAGAAGAACAACTACTTCTCAATGTCAGCAGGAGCCTGAGATGCATCTGAAGGGCAAGGAGTTAATCATCAAGACCTTGCAGCTTCCATTCAACATGAAATCACAGTAGAAGAAAGACACCACTGTCAAACAAACTGGTAATTTGTCATGGCCAAGAACCTCCTTCATCTACAAGCAGAGGGCGATGGCCAATATTGATTTCAAGGATTGCAGAACCTACTATAAGCCCAGGTTTGCTTTTTACTAGACAGTAAAACAGTGACTCTAGGTTTCTGAGTGTAAGTAATGATCATAACAGGACTAAGATCTGAAATGTGCAAGACAAAAGAAAACAGAGTGTGTGGTCTTGTAAAGAGAATCATTTGAGGTTTCAGTCATCATCAGGGAGCATCAAAAAGGGACTCCTTTAATCAAAGCTATCATAACAAATATCTCTGCAGGGGTGTTTAAATGAATAGTTTCAATCAGTCTTGAGCAGGAAAAATTCAGTGAAAACACCCCTGTGTGTTCTTTTGTTCTTGTTGAAATGTGAAATATAGTCCATGGTTTCTGGATGGACATGAAGAAGAGGCAGGAGAATAGTACACAGCCCCAGACATGTGACATTTGGATATCATTCAAAGCATCAGGGCAGGTACAAGTGTTGCGATCTACACTCCACCACAAAGACAGGTAGTTTCTTCAGATGCAGCAGCTTGGTGTTTCCAGAGTTTCATTAGGAGGAAGATGGCTAATAAAAGCCTTGGTATCTGTGAAATAGGTCAACAGTTATTCCACATATTATATACTTACCTCCTCAACACAAGGACAGAAACTGGTCATGATCTTAGTTTTAAAAACCCTAGGACAACATGCCAAGCCAATCAGGCATGTCTTTCTTAAAAACAACTCCATTCATAGACAGACATCTTTTTCAAACTATTTATGACAGCTGGCAAAGGAAATCTGGGCTTTATTTATCAAGAGATATCATCACTGAAAATATTGTTTAATTATACAAAAGGGGGTCATTCGACATACTTTTAGTGTTTTGGGAAGCTTGAAACAAATGCAGGTTTTCATTATTCAAAAAAACAGAGACATCATAATGATATGTTTTGAGCAGAGGAGTGTATTGGAAAAAGGCGCCCCTCTTAATAAATAGACCATGACAAAGTCCAAATAAATGCAGAAAGTTGTTGATACCTACAGTTGAGGAAAGAGGTTGAAGAAGAAATTAGAGACAGAAACTGTCAAAGCAAGTTGAAAAGACAAACCCTACCCTTTCAAATAACAAAGCAGTCTTTAGTATTTTCTTTACAGATTTAAAGTGAGTTTACATAACAAGTGTCATCAACAGTGTTAAAACAAAGTGGCAAAGGATGGTCTGTAGGTCATCAGGGTATTATTCAAAGTTGGAGTTGCTGTGTTAAATGGTCACCAGAGAGACAAAACTGACAGGAATCACCTTTCAGACCCATGTGCATAAGTGAACAGAGTTTTGACCCTTCAAAGCTATATTTACTTTTTATAAAGAGGTTGATTCATGTTAGCAGGATTTAAAAACATAAAAAACCTCCGCTGCCTACATCGCTTCGAAATCCAAGTTACAAGTGCGCCAAAAGGTATGGTTGAAGAAGACCAAAGGCTTCAAAAACCTTTGCAAAGGCCAACCAAAAGTTCATTTTGCATTCCAAAAAATAAAGTAACCTCTAGGGTTTTTGTTGTTTCAAAAGAGTAAATTGAATTGACCAACTTCATTTTTGAAATCTCCGAACAAGAGTATCGAGCAAAGCCCTTTCGCTGCCCTCAGCATCAAACACAGAAGTTTTGGAGCGATTTGAAGATTTTTTCGACAGTCGGAGCTGCGCGGCGCGCCTGGAATAGCGCGCGACGCGCTCAGAAGAAATTTAACACAGGCGCTAAACCACCGCGCGGCGCTCCTGTACATGTGCGCGACGCGCCTGTACTCAATGCCCGACCGACCCGACAGGGCCACCCGACACCATTTTGTGCGCGGCGCCCTCCACTGTAAACGTGCCGCGCACATTTAAACCCTCCAACACGTCTCCAGTTCACATGAAAAGCTACTCCAACTCTTGACAAGGCCTTCATCGAGTTATAAAGGTATTCTTACGTGCCTCCACTTGGTTTTTCAAACTGCACGGTGATGAAAAAGGGGTTTAAAAATCACAGTCTAAAATCACTGTTTTGAGTTTGATAAGAGATGTGTTTTTGCTATGAGTATCAGTGGTCTAAAGCTGTGGTAAAATGTTAAATAAGCTGATGAGGTCCTCTACAGGGAAGGAAGTTGTGTTAGGCTAAAAACGTTGTGTATTTACCTTTCATAAGTCAAGAACAAGGGTGTATTTATTCTTCAAAATATCAAAAGGCGAAGTTACTCCTGCTACCCACCGAGAAAGACAGTTGCCCTGTGTATATTTTGAAATGCCTTTCGTTCTCCAAGTTCACTGTCAAGTTAATTTCAGAGGATATAAGACTTTTTCTAAAGAGACAAGTTTTACATACTAAAAGGAGTTTGGTTTGTGTGAGAAGATAAAACCCTACAGCCTTATTTGAAACTTTGTTACCATACCTATAAACTGTGTTGTTTCTGTGTGAATATCCTTGTTCAAAATACTGTGCTGAAGTGTTGGATTACTATTAAAAGTCTCTACAGGGAAAGAGTATGTGCTGAGCCAAACTGTGTGTTCTTACCTTTTCCTAAATCAAAGAACAAAGGTATTTTTTACTCTTCAAGATACCAAAAGGCAAGGTTACTCCACCAACCACAGAAAGGATAGTTGTTCACTGAGTATTCTAATTGACTGGTTTTTCTGTTCTTCAAAACTCACTGTCAAGTTGATTTTCATAGGTTATAGAGGCATTCTTTTAAGGAGGACTGGTATTCTATATTGAAAGGGGAGTCTTGGCTTTTGAAAGGGATAAGCTTATACACCCTCTATTGAAACTTTTGGAGCATTTTTAACTCTGTCACCTTGTTCCATAACTGTAGCATTGACTGGATGTTTACACTAAGGGTTGATTGCACAAGACATAAGTTTGTTGAGTGATTGGCACACTAGGAAAGGCAGGTTTGTAATTATTGGAAAATCCACCTTTGGACAAAGATAAAAATGTGTTGTTGACCTCCAAACTTCACAGGAACAAGGTGATTTCTTGACACTTTACACAGAAAATTCACCTAACAGTTTGTCCCCTTTCCACTGTATGGTCTCTTCTTGAAAAGTCTGCTGGCTGAGATACTTTAAAGGTGGAAAGGCCACTTTTTGAAAGAGCAGGGGTTTTGTATTGTGAGGAAACTTGTTGAAGTCATTCAAAGACAATTTTTCACTATCAAGACAGTGAATTAGCAGAGTTCACCTTAAAGAAGGCAGTTTAAGGAAAGTGAGGCAGTTTGGTTCTTCAAGAGCTTATTTAGCCCAAAATGCCGCCAAGCAGGACAACAGAAGTGGTTTGCATAAAAGATATGAGCCAATCTCTACAAAGGAGGTCAATGTTCATCCATCCATCCTCTTCAACTTTCATGAGGTAGGTTGTCTAGATTTCTGCCAGAAGGTACAGGAGGTCAAAAGTTTCTCGCCCTTGACACACCTATGCGCCCTGAGGTTCCAGAACAAGCATTTCCAGGTAGCAGACCTTGATTTCAAGTTTTCCCCAAGGTCAGTGTCCAAAGCCACCAAAATTCCATATCATGGCGAGAAATGGTTCAAACAGACCCATCTTGACTTGGATGATTACAAGCCTTTCATCAAGCCCGAGCATAGAGATACTTGCACTACTATTTTTCCTTTTTCTTATCTTCTTGACAGCTATGCTCCTCTAATGAAGGTCATAATGAAGTATTTTACTTGTGAAGGGAGATTTACTCAAGTTTATGCCTACCATGTCCGACTATTGATGCATTTCACTAGAACCAGGCAGCTAAATCTCCCTTACTTTTTATTTAAGAGCATCGAGAAGATGGCATCCACAGTCCAGAAGAAGGCTCCATCTCTGCAAATACCTTCCCTTTTCCATCATTCTCTGATCAAAATTATCATCCTACACCAGCTAGAGAAAAAAGAGGTTCCATGGGATGTTTTTATCAGCCACCCAGATTTCTCTACTGTTCCTCCTGTCCATATATCTCCCACCCAGCCTGTTCATCGCCCTGTACCTTTGTCCAGCAGGCCTACTCCTAGAAGGCTCAAGTTTCCTACAGAACAATCAGGACAACATGAAGAAGAAAGACATGAATAGGTAGAAGAAGAAGGAGATGAGCATGAAGAAACTGATGAAGATCAGCAGCATGATTTTGATGATCAGGGACATCAGCTTGAGCCACATAGTGAACATGAGGTGGAAACACACCAGCAGTTTGATGTTGGTGAACAGGGGCAGCAGTCTGAACAACAGGAAGAGATGGGTGAAGAGCATCAAATTGCAGATGAAGGGAAACAACAGGAGCAAGAAGAAAAAGGTGCTGAACAGCAGCATCTCAGTGAAAGTGAACAGCAGGGACAAGAAGAAGAACAACAGCTTGATGTTGAAGGTCATGAACAACAGTTTGAGCAGGAATTTCAGCAGCTGCTTGAGCCACAAAATGAGCAGGAAATCCAAGCACAACAACAGCATAAGGTTGATGATCAAGGGCAGCAAGGATTTGAGGCAGATCAGCCTCATAATATTGAGGAGCAGAAACAACTTAAAGAGGACACACAACAGCCTCAAGAAGAGCAGCAGTTTCAAGAAATTGACAAGGGTAAAGCCATTATGTCTCTTTCTCCCAAAAGAACAAAGCCTAGCACAACAAGAAAGAAAGGGCCTAAGGCTGCCACTCCAAAAGTGACAAGAGTTGTCCCTAGCAAAAGAAAATCGCCCAAGAGACCTCTCACTAGTATTCCAAGAAGGAAGAGTGCAAGATTGGATTTTAAGGGGAAAGGCAAGATTGGAGAGGGTTAAAAACATGGAGGTGCATTGGCTATCATTCCGATCCAAAGTGATGACAGCGATAATGAAGCCCGCATCCTTGAAAACCTTCTAATCCATCGAGAGGGCCAAATTGAGGCATTGGAGAATGACCTTCATCGGGCGAAGACCTTCAATCACTTTTTGGAGATCCAAAATAAACAAATGAATGTCCATGTGGCTGTTCATGAAGCACGGGCAATCAAATACAAAAATGAGGCTGCTAAAGCACACATAAGGATAGAAGAGCTTATCGGTGAGTTTGATGAAGATGAAGAAGAGGACCAGCCTAGGCGGAAGAGGCCTAGAACCATAGGGCTTAAAAGAGCCCTGGAAAAGCAAAGGGAAGAAGAACAGGCCCATCTTCAAGCATTTCCCCTCACTGCATTACTTGAGCAAGAAATTGAAGAAAATAAGGAGGCATGGCTAGAAAGAGCCAATAAAAACTTGGAGATGAATCTTGAAAAGGCAAACAGAGACTTGGAGCTGCAAAGGAAGATGACACAACACTATCAAAAGTTGAATCAGTTTGCCCGGCGCAAGCGAAAGGTCACCCAAGCAAAACTGAAGGAAGCAAAGGGGAAGCGCCCGACACGGAAAGAGAAGAAAGGCACATCAGCTCTTGATATTTTGGCTTCAGCTTCGGAGCATGTTGCTAAGGACCCTTGAGGGTCATGCATACCAATTTTGGGCCCATTTAGACAACTTTTGGTTTTTTGGCATTTTTGGGTTTTTGGTCAAAAACTCATAAATTCGCCATTTCATTTTGAGGATTCGTCAAGGGAGGAGAATGGTATCATCGGATGCCATAATTTCATGAGCATGTCCTCAGCAATTTTCAGAGCATTTGGAGATCATTTTCCCCCTCAAAATGGCGAAAAAGGCTCGCATTTTGCACATTCTGCCCGGTCTATCAGTGAACTGTCTTTTTCTGGTTTTTTTACACACAGGTGCAGATTTGGAGGACTTCTGGGCATGGGATTGGAGTGATTTTAGTTGCGCTGGAAAGTAGACACTCAGAGCTTTCCAACGAGCTATCATGAGCCTCGTTTCGACACCAGGAAGGCTGCCAAATGTTTCCAGCAAGTCAGGGGACCTTTTTCCGATATAAATTTGAAGTATTTTTGTAATTTTTGAACCTCAAAAATCTGCTTTTTCCAAATGTGCGTTTAGCTATTTTTGCACTTGGAAAATGGTGTAAAGTCAATATAATTCCCATTTTTAGCATTTTTTTAGATATTTTATGGGATATTTTGTGCCTTGGGCTTTGCAAAGCCTCAAGGACAAGTTTAGATATTTTGCTTAGGCCAATGAGGATGGAAGTTGAACCATGAGGTTTTCCTCACTTGAGCCTATTTATTCCACAAGCTCTCATTTGTAAACAAGGCTGAATTTGAGAAGAGAAGCAATATATTGGTCATATGAGCTTTGGAGAAAATACTTGTGCTATGCTTTTGGATTGCCTCTTGAATGTTCTTGGATAGATGATGAAGGATTGTTGATGGATTCCATGACATGGTAGAATGGTATATTGTTTCTTGCTTTGTTGTTGTCTTCTAGTTTTCATTCATGATACATGTTTCTTGCTTGATATAGATCAGTAGAGATTAAGTTTGAGATATGCCCATGGAGGCACCTCAAAATTCCTGAATCTTCATAGCCTTCATGTTTTCTTCTTCCTTAGTTGTATTAAAGAATTCTTAACTGCTCTTTAATAACTTGAGGATATTGTTGCTAGTTTCATTAATAGTTCTATGCATGTTGAGTAGGATGTATGGTGTGCCCTGCTTACCTATGACTGTCCATAGTTCCATACATGAAACTATCTCTTTGACTGATTAAGATTATCATTTTGTTTGAACCAAGGAGGCCTAGTCCCGATCTAGCCCTTTGCCTAAAAATATGAAAGCTTGTTTGTCAAAGTGCCCAATAACTTAAAGACTGTGTTTAGGCGTTTCGGCATAGTACTTTGAGTTGTTAGTCCGTCTTATGTGTTTTCCCCAAAGTCTGATAGCCATTTCCCAAAGTTAGAGGTTCTTATACTTCTATGCATGGCTGGAATGTTTGTTTCGATGTGTTGATTAGTTTATAGTTACATTTTGCATGATTAAGGGTTTTTCTTTACCATGTTTATGTTATCTATCGAACCAGTTATGCTTGAAACTCTTTGTTGTTCACAAACTTGATGTCCATTTACTCCATTTTTCCCAAAGATCCTTTCTACCTTGAATCAAATCAGCCCTTCAACAGCCTTGTATCGTCATCTAATAGCTTTCTTGACCTTTTGACCCCATAGCCCAGTTAATCTACATCTTGTTATCTATTTTTATATCTTTGATCAGTTTCATCCCTCACAACTTAAAAAACCAAAAATCAAAAACTTACTTTATAACTAGCCTAATATCAGAACAACATAAGCAAACACACAGATATCCCTTACACATTTAGAGAGAGCCCTCTCTGAGTCCAGGAAGGCTAGGTCCTTGGGCTCCAAAGCTTGGTTTGATGTTACATCGTCATTTGGCTCACCAATCGGCCAAATCACGGGACACTAACAGGATGTAGTGATGATATTATTTGTACAGTCACTGGATGGAGAATCAAGAAAGTAGTTCAAAACACTTCTTGCTAACTCTATAAACACTTGGGAAGAACTATAAAATGTGTTTACATAGAGATGGGGTGAGAAAAAAGATCACATTTATTTTTTGACTGAATTTAATGCAATTAAAATTAAACCAGATGAAGATGTAACTAAATTAATAAAAATATTCAATAAATTGTATAATAGTTTGCCAACAGAAATAAAACCACCACCCGCATGAGAAAAAGTGGTGTTTGCAGGAGCATTTGAATATGATTTTGGTTTCACTTTGAGAGAGAGAAGGTCTCTTGCTTTAGACCAAATTCAAAATGATGCACTGAAGATCGAAGCAAACTTGTTTGCTACAAGGAAGATTAAATCCAAAGATCTGATTGATGACAAGAAGAAATGGAAAGAAGAAGTGAATGTTGTTAGTCAGTCTAAAGAATCTCATGAACATAAGTTTGATGAGATGACTAAGGTCATCATAAATATCTCAAACGATCTTGTTAAATTAGAACTTGAAAACAATAACCCTCCAAGACACATTCAACAGGGACAAAAACATAAATTTCAATCCTCAGTTTAGGAGACAACCACTGCAGATTATGCAAAGAGATAAAAATATCAATACCAGATACAATCACCTCTGTATATTGAAGATGAATCAGAGGAAGCAGTGGAAGAAACTCTTAAGGAGCAGGAAAATCAAATTTCTACATTATATGAAGAGGAGGGATAAGTAATCCTAAATGAATGTTCAAACTTGGAAAATCGGGTGCCTTTAGATGATGATGAAATTGAAGAGTACTGTAAGAAATTTACATATTTTATGCAAGCACAGTTACATAAAAATATGATCTTAGGGCAAGGAAGAGATCAAGAATTCAAGACAGTACAGAGGATAAAAAAAACCAGACAGATCAAAAACATTCTGTAAAAAAAGTTGATAAAAGAAAACAACTAATGAATATAGTTCCAACAGTCTCACTCCAATGAGAATAAAGTTCCAACTGTAAGAAGGACACAAGGGTGTCACACAAGGTTGGTCACCAGCCTGTTGTCAATTCTCAGAATTTTCCAAATCGTAATTTGAACGAAGAATAACAATTGAAAGAAGTAAAGGAAGGTCATTCTTTTAATTTATTAAAATAATTGGAGAAAAACAAAGTTCCAATTCCTTTAGTTGAGTTAGTGAAGAATCCTAGATACAAGAAACATGTTTCAAATTTTATAAATCTGTCTCAAGACAATCACTCAGTGGATGTAGTAAATTTGCAGGAAGAGAGGCCAGTGGTGATGTTTGGCCCTCATGTATAAGAACAAGATTCTTCTACCCCTCCTTTCTATTTTTCTCTTCTCATGCACATCTTTATTCTACATAATTGTATGTTGCATTTAGGGGCCTCTCATCATTTAATGCCTCTTTCAGCCATGAAGCAATTGAATTTTCAAATTACAAAACCTTATAAAGATCTTTATTCTTTTGATTTGAAAAAGGTTAAATGTGTAGGGCTCATAAAATATTTGGTGGTTTCATTGGCTCAGATTCCATCTATAATTATTGTCATGGATGTGGTTGTTGTAGATATTCCAGCTTGTTTTGGGATGTTGATCTCAAGATCCTGGGGAGCCAAGTTGGGAGGAGCACTAAACTGGATTTTATATATGCTATTATTCCAATTTTTGGAGGAGAATAAAGGAGATTATATCGAGAGACCATGTTTTTGAAGACCATCACCAAGGAGGGTTCTATTAATTCTCCCATTTACAGTCAATAAAAAGATGAATTTTCCATTTTTATGTTACAAGAATCTGAAGAAATTGTTGAAGACATAGAAGTGCAGCTCCCTTCAGCAATTAAAAGCAAGGAACTAGTAGTTAGTGGAGTCTGGAAGTTGTATTTTGATGGTTCTTATTCAAAGGTGTTAGTGTGAACTCTAATTGCACACGTACGAAAAAAATCTCACTTTCGCTGTGCATAAAAAACAACCCTAACATCAAAGATGGATGTCATTCTCCTTAGATATGTAGTTAGTGATCAGAATAAATGCTACATAAATCTAGATCTATGTAGTTAAAGACATTAAACAATGAATAAAAAGCAAGAGTTGCTCCATGCATCCAATGAACAAGACAAGAATGTTTTTAAAGAATTTTTGTATTATGACACCTGGGAAGGGAACATAGAAAGATGTTACCAGTACCTCTCAATGGGATGGGTTCTTGTATGTCCTGAGCACTTTAGATCTAAGATATCTCTCTCTTGATGGTGTAGAAAACCCAGACAAAAATGGAACTCAAGGGGAGCTCACAAGCAGAAAGGTAGAAAAATATGACAATGATGGAGGATGAAAGTCAGACCAAAAGAATAGATCTAGAGCGATCTTTAGGTAACAAAGGGTAGTGAATGAATGGAAAACCCTTCTATTTATAACAAAATATTGAGTTAGTCTAGATATTGGTGCATAATGAAATTATTATTAACTAACTCTAGATCCAACCTTTATGGAATATTTTATTATTTTTGTTGGAGGGAAAAATAATTTGAATTTGGTCAAATCCCTTTATTTGTAAATAATAAATAAATAAATGATTTATTTATTATTTTAAGAATATGGTTGAGTAATAATTAAATAAATAGTGATTTATTCAATTATTTATAAATAATTTAGTCAAATTTGACAAGGAATATTATTTAAATAATGTTTTAAATAATTATTCCTGGAAAATAATAAGATAAATGATGATTTATCTAATTAATTTTCTTGTTTTGGGTTAAATATGACCAGGAATATTAATTAAACTGCTGTTTAATTAATTATCCCTTGAGGAAAATCAAACAAATAAGGATTTATTCAATTATTCCTCACGGGGTTTCCTATTTAGACCATAAACAACTTAATAAATTATGGATTACTAAGTTATTTTTCATAGTGAAAGCAATTTTACTAGGGTAAAATTGGTCTTACATGGTGTACTTTGGCCCATCTAATAGTAATAGGTTAGATGACCAAAAATTGGTGTAACAGATTTTCCCCCAGCGTGCGAGCGTTTGGAGCTAATCATATGACCGAAGTACGCTATAAGAACTCAATCACTAGACACCGAAGGGGGATTTAGAGAGAGGGAAATATAAGGTAGACTAAAACGCGAGAGGACAATACCTCGAGGAGGTGAGACTTACAGGTGTGACAAGTCTCTTTTATGAGTGAATACCTGTTCTACATGAGGCAGGGGAGGCATTCATATGCCCTCCGAGATAACAAAGTACAAAGAATAATATGTCTAGTAAACAAGGGACTGAACTATATAGTACATGCTGGCATAAACATTAGCCAGAGAAAAACATGATAATGGATGCCACATACATACTGTGCCTGGGACAACAGCGAGGACTTATACTGTTAGGTCCCTATATTACTAGTTTAGCCCCTTATTGTTATTAGTGTAGCCCCCTTATTGTTATTATTGTAGCCCCCTCTAACCCTAATATTGTTATTATTGTGCCCTTACATTGTTATTGTTAGGTTGGCTAGGATTACATTGTGGCCCCATGGACTCCTATATATAGAAAGGAGGTTTTGTCATTTCTATCATCCAAGAATTGTTAATTCATGTAATGTATTGGATGTTTCCCCCTCGAAGTGGCTTATTTCACAACATTTGGTATCAGAGCTTTGGATTCTAGGGTTTTGCTGCTCCAAAGAGGTCATCGTGGCATTTTGTAGGCTCCTCAATTTAACCTAAATAGGTCATCGTGACATTTTTGCTATAAATTTATTTCTACGAAGGGTCAGAATCTAAAATTTTTAGAGCGCGAAGCCAAACTCCGGAGGAACATTGTCGCAAAATTTCAGATCTTGGTTCACAATATTTTTAGAGATATGGTCTGTGGAAGTTAGGAGTTTTTCAGGCTCCCGAATTTCATCTCAAAGAGGTGATCGTGGGAAACATTCATAACTCTCTCTTTGAGCATCAGATTGGAATTCTGTAAGAAGTGGACGCAAGCACACAGAATGTAGTTTCCTATCTATCAATTTCAGAGCCGAAGGAGGAATAATTGACACGTGGAAAGTCATACAAGTTTGCTTTACTAAACCAGTCCATAATTAGGTCATCATAGGAGATTGGGCACAACTTTGTCTTCAAGAATCCAAATTAGGTCAGACTTGTGGCATTCGAAAGAGGATTCAAAGGATACCTCAGTGCCAAATTTCAGATATTGAAGATCCGAAATCATAGAGATAATTCAGTTTCAATATCGCGCTCCTCAAAAGCAAGAAAAAGGTGTGTATTTTTTTTCGAATTACATAAGTCTCGTTTGAAAAAAATTAGTTGGAATTTTTTCCAAGGGCATATTGAAGAATAGATATCAGTATTGGGTTCTAAAATGGCCCCTAAAAAGAATTCAACACCCATTAAGCCTTCAGAAGGCTCTAGTATGACTCATGAAGACGAAGAAACACAACATGAGATATCAAAATTACAAGAGCAAGTGCACCAAATTTCGCTATCGCAAAGAGCAACAAAAAATGAAATGGAAGTTTTGAAGAAAGGCGTGGAAACTAAGATGGATGGTTTGAAGAAAGGCGTGGAAGCTAAGATGAATTTTTTGGAAGCTAAGATGGAAGGCATGGAAGTAGGCATTGAAGCTAAGATGGATGGCAAGGAATCTAAGATCGATGAAAAAATGGAAAACATAAAAGTAGACATCGAAGGTTTGACAAAGTTGATACAAGAAATGTTTCCTAATGGCGAAAAGATAGTAGAGGAAACTCACGATGAGAACAAAATAAATGTTAATCATGATTTCATAAACTCTAATGTTGGACGGAAGAACCACCATATTCCAAAGATGGATATGAGGAAGTTTGATGGCAAGGATCCCGTAACATGGATACTACAGATTGAGCAATATTTTGATCTCAATAATGTGCAAAATGCACAAAAGGTACACATTGCAACTTTACATTTAGAACAAAATACATTTGTATGGTATCGATGGCTTTGCTCCCGTAAAAAAATTGTCACTTGGTCAATTTTTATGGCGGAAATGATAGAACATTATGAGGATACAAAGAGCATCATCTTCTTTAGCCAGTTGATAAATCTCAAACAAAAGGGTTTAGTGGGGAGGACATTGAGGACTTCCAAAAATTGAATATAAGGGTAACTGATATTCCAGAGGAACACATGATTTATCTCTTCATAGGTACTTTAAAGGATAGCATCCAACATGAAGTTCACGTTTTGGAACCTGATTCATTGGAGAAGGCATTCGGGTTAGCAAGAAAAATTGAATGTAAAATTATGGCGACAAGGAAGCCTACCACTCACTTCTATAAAGAGGGAAGTGTTGCTACTCCTAGATTTCCACAACCTACAAGGTTGACACCAAAACAATTGGAAGAAAAAAGAGTAAAAGGGCTTTGCTACAGTTGTGATAGCAAATACACTAAAGGTCATAAGTGTGTTGAGAAGAAATTATTTTACATAGATTGTGAAGAGGAAGAAGAAAATGAACAAGAAGAGGATATACACCAGGAACCAACCCTAGAAGAGGAAGAAATGAGTCCGACCATATCGTGTAATTTATTGGTAGGATTTACCACTCCTCAAACTCTCAAGATAGAAGGGCATATCAAGAAGAAAAATGTAATAGTGTTGATTGATTTAGGTAGTACCCATAATTTTATTCATTGTAAGGTAGCCAAGGAATTGAATTGTTTCCTATATCCAGTGTTGGTGTCCCGTGTTTTGATAGTTTGGCAAATCAAAAGACAAGGAAACATCAGAACCAATCTTTAGAGTTACAGGATCTAGTCCTCCTGTTCTCAGAGAGGGATCTCTCAAAAGTTTGTTTGCAAAGGTTTATCTTGTGTGCTTTGAGTATTGGTTTTAGACTAGTTATTAAGTGCAGGTGTTTATTTTTTTGTTTGGTTGGTTAGATTGATACAGCAAAACATGAAAGGCCTAGGAAATATATATAGGACAAAGAAATATCTGGTTCATTGGCCAATGGAGTCAAGAAAAGGTCATAACAAACTCATCAATGGATATGGGATATCAAAGGGCAAATCTAACTTGGCTACAAGATCCTTTTGTTTTTGGAATGAGATGAACATTAATGATTTGGAAAGAGAGGTTTAATTCTCAACAAAGGGAATTCGAAAGCATAATTTGAACAATAAAGAGCTCTTTGATAGACAGGGCTAACCATAATTTCTACAAATCACACCTTTAAGCAAATAATGATTTCAAAACAAGTTTTTAAAATGAAATCTAAGATTCGGGGAACACCCTATTTCCTCAAAGATTTTATTTCAAAGGACTTAGAAACATAAAAGATTCACTGATAATTGTAGTCATAGAAGAGGGAACACCTAAATACATCTATGATCATAATTATAATGACCTTTAAGCCAACAGTTTAAGTGGGGACAAAGGGCAGATCAAAACATACCTCTTTGATTCACTGTAAGCAAAGAACTTCAAAGGGAGACTTCAATAACAGTTTTTAAGTGGCAGCAGACAAGCAGGGAAAACCATAAATCATGCTGAAACCAACTGCTCAAACTATTAAGAAAATAAACAAGCATGAAGACTAAAGAGAAAGATTAAAGCCTCTAAAATACTTCAGCAGAAGAAAACATGAAACAGTGAAGGATGAACAGGTCTAAGGTGCTTCCAAGAGTCATTTCTTAGCCTAAAAATTTCAACCTACTGTAGTAAGAAATTATGGAACATAATGAAAATAGGGGAAAACATAAAACGGTTCAGAATACTTCACCAACAGCCAAGCTCATGGATCCAATGATAGAGCCTTCTCAGGAACAAGCACGCAACAACATCATCAAGATCTCCAAGACTTCAACTTGTTCTTCAACTTCAACAAACTATGTATTTACTTCAAAGAGTTTCAGTATTAAAACTTGTGATCAAACAATAACCAACAATTTCTTATCTTCTACAGAAGTATTTATAGAAGGATGAGGAGGTGAGATCTGATAAAAGATCTCTCAAGGCAATTAATACAAATTCAAGACTTCTAGGCCCTTTGAGGGGCTCGATGAAGAATTTTACAGGTGTCTTTGCATTAATTGTTTTACAATTAATATTTAAACTCGGTGGGAGCTTTGTTGACTTCCAGGCTCTGCACAACGTGGAGTAATCCTGAAGATATTTGTTTCATTAGCTTTCTGTGGCAGAATTAACTTCTTAGCAGTGCTGGAGGCAGATATTTCTTTAATCAATAACTTCGGCCTCTGTTTTGAATGGTTTGAGGCAACAGGTGGCTCTTGTAGTAGCTGAGGAATCAATTCACCTCAAATGCAGGTGGTGGGAGCCTTTCTGTTAGTTTAAACACTTATTATTTCTTTTGACTGTGTTTTGATCCAGGGAATTAGGCTTTTGATAATCATCTTTAGCCGTAATTCCCCAAATCTGTCTTTAATCTTCTTCTCTGCTGCGCTCTGTCTTCAGAAACTGATACTCTTTTAAAACTTGTTTTAAACGCAGTGTCTTGTCGATGTGCAGGGCCACGCAGGGCTCTCTATGGTATCAACGCTCATGAATCATTGATAAAACAATGGACAAGAGCCTGCGAATGGTTCTCTTTAATAGCTCAAAGGCGCAGGAAATGTTTCCTGGCCTTCGGGCTTTCTCTTCAATACAATGGAAAACCTTTTAAAAAGACCTGCAAAACACAGAAATAATTAAAAAATCCTGTGAAATGGGTTAAAATGCTTCAGAAGGCGGGAGAGGAGCGTAGCCGTTGGATCTGGACACGCGGACGGTCCAAATCTAATCGGGAGATCGCAGTCGGCGGGAGGAGAAAAGGGGTGCGATGAAAAAACTCTGATGCTATTGCGCGATCTAAAGGGCCAAGGCGATTAAGCAATGGCCGTTGATCTAAGAACGAGATCAACGGTGGAGAATGAATCGGGGGAGTCGCAATCAGAGGTCGGGAACGAGGTGATGCGATTTGTGCGATCGGAGAATAGGCCGATGCGATTGCGATGATCGGGGGATAGGCCGATGCGATTGCGATGATTGGGGGATAGGCCGATGCGATTGCGCGATCGGCCAATCGCAATCGGCGGTAATGAATATTGAAACCACACCAAAGAAAATCTCCGATGCGATTAGGCGCCCGGTTATGGGGTCTGTTTTATATAGAACTCCGATAGGCTCGGGCTTATGTATATATGGGTTTATCGGAGTCGGGCCTTCGGGCCGGGGCTTTTCAATCTACCCATTGAAATTTGCCGATGCGATTGCGTGTCGGTCTTTTTAATCAACCTATTGATATTTTGACATGTGACTTTGGTTTTTAAAACAAAAATTTGGGAAAGTGGGTTTTATATTTCACAAAGGGAAAGGCGGATCGGGGAAGAAATATTATAAGTTTTTAAGCGCCAAGGTGGGCCCACAGGATATGTATAAAATACGATGCGATTAGGGGTTTATAATACAAAGGATTTTAATCGCATCGGGGATTCTCAATACAAGGCATGATCGCAATCGGAACTTTTAATCATAGCACAAGACTTGCACGTTTGGATATTTCCGATGCGATAAGTGCCGAGGGGGTTAGCGCTTGGTTTTTATGGCAAAGGCACATGTGGGGAAGTGGTTAGGGGGCTTAGCCTAAGGGGCTGAAGCCTGTAATAAAAACATGGATTTTTATGGTTTTTCAAAGTTTTTTAAAGGGATTCGAGGGTTTCGGTAAGGCTAAAAGTGGGTTTTAAACCTTACAAAGTGAATTTTTATGAATGGAAGAAGGAAACTCATAACAATAGAGGAATAATATGGAGAAAATGGGGAGCAAACAAAGGTTAGTTTTTTAGTGGGAGAAGGGGACAATGATGGTATTTGCAACAATGTTTTGACTTATAAAAATAGCAGAATTTCAGAGTATGAAATGGAAACAACAAATGAAGATTTTGGACAGAGGCATGAGGCATTTCAAGAGTCTTCAAGAGCCAACAATTTTTAGCAATAAAATTTGTTTCTTGAAGGCTCAAAAAGTCTTAGCCACCTTTTGGTATAACAAATTTTATAGGTGGCTAACACCCAACACTAGAATGTCAAGTGATGGTTGCAAATGGAGGAACTATAAATTGCTTTGGAAAACGCCATAATATCAAGCTAACCATGGGGAAATATGTATTTAATATTCCAATGCTTTCCATTCCTATGGGAGGTGCTAATGTTGTACTAGGAGTACAATGGTTACAATCTCTGCGGACGGTAGCTTTTAATTTTCAAGAACTTTTCTTGAATTTTTTTTCAAAAGGAAATGAAGTCGAATTACAGGGTATCGTAGGGAAGCCAGGAAAGATGATAAGCTCTAATGTCATGAAAAATCTTCTGAAGAAAGAACAACGAGGCATAATTGCACAATTATGCTCACTAGAAGTTCCAACATCAAAATCATCTTCTGCAGATCTCCAAAAAGTCTTGGAAAATCATTCCAAGGTGTTTGAAACTCCCAAAGGACTCCCACCTATTCGTGATCATGATCACGCTATTCATTTGATTCCATGAAGTGTTCCTCCAAACATCAGGCCTTATAGATATCCTTATGTCCAAAAGAGCGAAATTGAACGTATGATTGCAGAAATGTTAGAGGCCGGTATAATTCAACCTAGTGAAAGTTCCTTCTCTGCTCCAGTAGTATTGGTGCACAAGAAGGATGGATCATGGCGCATGTGTCTGGATTATAGGGAGCTCAATAAGCTCACCATTAAAGATAAATTTCCTATTCCTGTGATTGATGAATTATTGGATGAATTACATGGAGCAATTTATTTTACCAAGTTGGATCTTCGTTCAGGATATCATCAAATTAGAATGAAGACTGAAGATATTTCGAAAACAACATTTTGAACTCATGAGGGTCATTATGAATTTTTGGTCATGCCTTTTGGCCTTACCAATGCACCTTCTTCATTTCAAGGGTTGATGAATTCCATTTTCAAACCCTTCCTTAGAAAATTTGTGCTAGTATTTTTTGATGATATACTAATCTACAACAGGTCTTGGAAGGGTCATGTTCAACATGTTGACAAGGTGCTCAAACTATTGCAGGAGAAAAAATTATATGCAAAAACATCCAAATGTTTCTTTGGAGTACAAGAGGTGGAATATCTGGGTCATATTGTATCTCACGAGGGTGTTAAGGTAGACCTAACAAAATTAAAGCCATTAAGGAATGGAAAGTCCCCACAACCATAAAGAAGTTGCGAGGATTTCTCGGGTTAACAGGGTATTATCGCAAGTTTGTTAAGAATTATGGGAGAATAGCAGTACCTCTAACAACATTATTGAAGAAAGATGCATTTTCATGGACTCCTGAAGCAACTAAGGCCTTTGAACATCTTAAAGAGGCAATGTGCCTAGCACCGGTCTTAGCTACGCCGGACTTCACAAAAACCTTTATTGTGGAATGTGATGCCTCAGGAAATGGAATTGGTGCAGTTTTAATGCAGGAAGGAAGACCCATTGCTTTTGAAAGTCATCCAATCAAAGGAAAGTATTTACAGAAACCTATTTATGAGAAGGAAATGTTAGCAATACAACATGCACTAAAGAAATGGCGAACTTACCTAATGGGAAGACACTTCAAGGTAAAAACTGATCATGATAGTCTTAAACACTTTTTGGAACAAAGACTATCATCAGAAGAGCAGCATAAATGGGTCACAAAGATGTTGGGTTATGACTTTGAAATAATCTACAAAAAAGGAAAGCTTAATGTTGTTGCAGATGCACTCTCAAGAAAAAATGAAGAGGTGGAAGCATTGCTTTGTGCCATTTCTATTATCCAACCAGATTGGATAACTGAAGCAAGAGATGAATGGAAGAAGGAAAAAGATGTATGGACACTCATTCAAAAGTTGCAGCAAGATCCTAGTACATATGATACATTTATTTGGAAAAATGATTCCTTATGGTACAAAGATCGCTTATATCTTTGTAAGAATTCCCAACTAAAACAAAAGATTCTTCTGGAATTGCACACTTCTCCTTTAGGAGGACACTCAGGATTTTTAAAAACTTACCACAGGGTGAAGAAAGAATTTTTTTGGGATGACCTTAAATCTGATATTCGAAAGTTTGTGGCGGAATGTTTGGTTTGCCAGCAGAATAAAGTGGAAACAATTAAGACCCCAGGACTTCTACAACCTTTATCCATTCCAAGTCAACGTTGGGAGGAGATTTCAATGGATTTTATCACAGGTTTACCTAAGTCCGAAGGAAAGAGCGTCATCATGGTGGTAGTTGATAGACTTACCAAGTATGCACACTTTTGTGCATTATCTCATCCATTTAAAGCAAGTACAGTTGCTACTACATTTATGGACACAATTCTAAAGCTACATGGAAACCCAAGGGTTATTGTGAGCGACAGAGATCCCATTTTTACTGGAAATTTTTGGACGGAGTTATTTTCTTGTTTGGGTACTCGATTAGCTCATAGCTCATCTTATCATCCTCAATCTGATGGTCAAACTGAGATAGTAAATAAATGTTTGGAAGGATATCTTCGTTGTTTTGTATCTGATAAACAAACACAATGGGTCAAGTGGTTACCTCTCACTGAATGGTGGTATAACGCTTCCTTCCATACTGCAACAAAAATGACCCCATTTATGGCACTTTATGGATATCATCCACCATCCATCACATCATCTTTAAGAGAAAATTCGAAGGTTCAAGCAGTGGAAGATCACATCAAGCATTAAAAAGAAGTTCTCCAACTCTTAAAGGATAACCTGAATTTGGCACAAAATCGAATGAAACAACAGGCAGATCAACATCGTAGCGAGAGAAGTTTTGATGTAGGAGATTGGGTATTTTTATAGCTACAACCATACAAAAAAATGTCCCTCAAGCAAGCTAAGAAGGATAATAAATTGTTTCCAAAGTACTATGGTCCTTACAAGGTGTTGCAAAAGATTGGTACTATGGCATACAAATTGGAGCTTCCTGCTTCTTCGCGAGTACATCCAGTTTTCCATGTTTCATGCTTAAAGAAGGTTATAGGAGAAAATCTTCCAGTTCAAACAATATTGCCAGAACTTGATGTGGAAGGAAAAATCATATTGGAACCAGAAGCGGTCATGGAAACAAGAACTCGACAACTACGGAATCGATCAATTTCAGAGTATCTCATCAAGTGGAAGAACTTACCCACTGAAGATTCTACATGGGAGGATGATAATTTTATACAGAAGCACCCAGAGCTACTCAAGCGTTGAGGACAACACTTTTTTGAAGGAGAGGGGCATGTTAGGTCCCTATATTACTAGTTTAGCCCCTTATTGTTATTAGTGTAGCCCCCTTATTGTTATTATTGTAGCCCCCTCTAACCCCAATATTGTTATTATTGTGCCCTTACATTTTTATTGTTAGGTCGGCTAGGATTACATTGTGGCCCCATGGACTCCTATATATAGAAAGGAGGTTTTGTCATTTCTATCATCCAAGAATTGTTCATTCATGTAATGTATTGGAGGTTGCCCCCTCGAAGTGGCTTATTTCTAAGGCGTTGATATCTCTTTTCTTCTATTTTTGGAGCTGGTTTCACAACGTAGACAATAATATTTGAGTACATGAGATATAAGTACAACCAAAGAGACCCTGTAAAATAGGAAAGGGCTCTGAAAATCTGAATGATACATGCAAACAAAAGAGGCGCTGTAAGCGGCTGAGGCCGGAACCATCAAATCTATGGAGCTGCATCCAAGGCTGTAGTAGATAAATCATCCGGGCATGTGGGGGGATACCTGAAGGGCCACCCCCTTATGAGGTCTGAAACATCTCACACATACTCGGGAATCACCGGTATGATCTGTTGCATCACTGAACCATCAAGTATACGGACCTCGATAATTCCATAAGGAGCTGGAGCTGAGAAACAATTAAGTCAAAGGGCAATAAAGAGTCCCTTTGCCTAATCTGAGGTTCTGAACAAGAGTGGAAGATGAAACCAAGGTACACCGCCCTCTAGACCTATCTTATGGAATGAATAAGCTGATGTCGACAGAAGGAGGTCTAGCATAGGTGAGGTAATAAGGGATCCTCAACTAAGGCACGAGGGAAAATAGTAGAGCGACTGATAAACTGACACCAGTTATAGTGGTGGAATGGGGGTACTGAGTAGTGGGCTGACAACTTCCCTTGTTAGATCTTAAAAGGCATGGATGACCTGGCATCTACTGACTCGACACCGGAGGGGATAGGGGATAGTATGACCGACGGAAAAAATGTGCGACATGAGAGAGGAATAAAGCAATGAAGGATGGAGGACTATGGTGGGATGGAGGACTCCATGGATGCGATGATGACTCAACTCTGATGCTCTAAACAAGGGCGACTCAATGAAGCTACCACACAGAACATGCCCAGTGAGTACCATAAAAGCATAAGTACAAGATGGTTACTCACGACGAAAATCGACACGAGCATGGAAAAGTATGGAGGGAAAGTGGTGCCCCAAGTACAAGTGTTGCAAGTGAAGAAATTCGATTTTGAGGAGTGGTGAGGTGAGCCTTCTTGGAAAAAATGTGTCTGGGTGAAGTATAAAATCACAAAAAATGAAAGGATACCTATTTGAGAGCTCAGTGAGATATTTCCAATGGTGCTGACTATTTGTCAAACTAAGCTACGGTTTGGTCGCAACTGGCGAAAGAAAAATATGGGGTGTTTCTTTTAATAAGGCATTTTCCCTCTAATTTGATTCATTTGCAATTGTAGCTGTGGTGAATGTAGAGAGGATAAAAGGCCCTAAATCTTGCGGTGATCATAGAAGACATGAAACCGACCATTGGAATCAATATCCATTGGTTGCAGGTAAGAGGCCTAACAATAGTCTTTCAATTCAGTGGACTAAAGTTTCAGATTAGGCACCCAAAGCTCATGAACAAGTTGGGTCGCACTTTTTGGGGTTTGTTCTACGACTTAGGTAGCAGGTACTGGGAAAAAAATTGCGACCTATCCCAGAAAATGACCTGAAAAGTGAGACCTGTCAGAGAAAGAGGGTTTCAATGCTGTTTTTGGCTGAGAGCTAGGATTTTTATGGCTAAGGGGCATAGGTGCCCCCAAGCATGTTATGGTCATGCCAAATGTATTTAGAAAAGTGGAATCTAAACACATTTTTATGATGTGGTTCGCCATTTTTTTACATTATGGTTATCTTATGAGGGAAGAATTGATAGATGCAGTTCGAGAAAGGGAATGGAGGATTACCAATCTCTTTTGGTACTTCATATATGAAACAAATGGACTAAATTTCTGGGTTCGCATACATGGTGTTACTATCCCAAAGAGTGGATTTGGTTATAATGAACTGGTGCTCACCTAGAAAACACACAGGTTGGTCAACAACAATGTCTAAGGGACTGGGTTGTTGATGTAAGATGAAGGAATGATGAGGGGGATCATCCCTAGAGTGATCTGAAGTGATATGGGACTCTAGATGTTCTTCTAAATGGGGAAGAATAATGGTACTAGATTCAACATGACCAGATGTACTAGGAGGGTTGGGGAGAATTGCTTCTCCTGGATTCTCAAATATGGGTTCCCCCTTACCCAAACATTAGGTGTCAATGTAATGGCCACAAGATGTATGTATTTCGAATGCATCAGTTCGATGTAAGGGGGATAGATAAAGTCAGGGGTGGTGATTGCTTCCATAATGTCATCATCGTAATAGAAGATGGGGTGATTGGTGGAAGAAATACCACCTAACACGACGAAGCTACCTGACATCATCATGAGAAGAGAGGTTCACATGCGCATCGTCATGGAGGGTGATCGAAAAACAAGTAGGTGAAGGATCCATCGATGTTGAGCCCAAGTTGATCGCTGAAGGGAGGTCAGGCGAAACAAAAGGGAAAGCCCCAGAGGGGTCTTCCACCGTGGATATCATAGATGATGATAGGTAGAGGATAGTGCTTGAAGACTCCGTAATCTCGACATCGGGAGGGGTAATGTCAATGGGAGCAGATGTATCCTCAGGTTGGCCCGAAGCATACTTCATGAGTACAGGAGAGGCAGACTCATTGTGCTTGGCCTCGAATTGGCGGACTGCTTCCAAAGAGGTGCAATATTCTTCAAGGCAGAGACAAAGGTGGATATAATGGCCATGGAGATCACACAAAGCACATGGGTGGTGGGTGTGAATAGTCTTTGGGTTCTTGGATGCAGTCGAGGAAGAAGCAGAGAATTCAAGGAATTTAGACTCAGGAAACGTGACATTAACCATGGGCTTGATACGAGGAAATTCAGGACAATTATAGGTCGCATGACCGACAACATCACACAAAGCACACTGGGGGGGGGGGGGTACACTTTGGAGGCTGAGGAGGAGCAGGGGTTGTCTGGTCAACCTTGTCTTTAGGTGCCTTCTTGTGGGCTTTTCCCCCCTCACCTGAAGCTTTCGCAACAGGAGTAGGTTCCTGTTGAGGTGGCTGAGGCACAGAAGCAAAGGGAGGGGTCATGGTGACCCGTTAGACTGGGATAAAAGAAGTATAAGGTTTGGGCTGACCAGGCAGGATAGTGGCTGGGGGATTAATGTACTAGACTGGGATCCCCAGGGTCATGTTAGGAAGAGACAAAATAGCCACAACAGGTATCGAAAATAAACCTGGAGGGGGAGCTAGAAACGATATCTGACCGGAGGGGTAATGGGTAGGCGAGACAACTTTGAGATGGTTAAGGCCAGTAGGAACCATTCTAGGAGGGTAGATAGGATCATGGACACTAGTTGCAGATGAGGGGCCTTGAGGAGGGGTTCCTGAAGGTTTAGATGAGGTGCTAGGAGTGGGTTGCGGAGGGCGGGGCTGCTGACTAGTCGAACCAATCCGTTTGAGGTCAGAATGAGACGAATGCATCATGCAAACATTCGACGAGCTAGGGTCAGAGATAGGAGAAGGAAGACCAGGGAATGAACCAAGCAAAGAGGAGTCTTTGTAGACTCCGGGTGAGACACTGGTCGGAGGTTCGACTATTTGTTTATTGGCCACCGAAGAGATGATGGAATCGGGGGAGGTCTGAGACTTTGATTCGTAATATGTCAACTGGTTGATGGTGACAATATTTCCGTTGTGAAGAAAGCAGATCTTATGGTGGACCACAGATGGGACAACAGACATTGCATAAGTGTAGCTACGACCCAATAGAATGTTCTAGTCTAGTATGGCATCAATGAATTCTACATCAACACAAACAATCTTTCCCGCAAGAGTAATAAGACAATTGTGGAACATGCCATGGGGCTGGGAAGAGTGGCCATCCTACGCTTAGAGGGTGATAGTGGAAGGGGCTAACTCAGGAGATCCGAGTTTCTTCCAAACTCAAGAGGACATCACAGAGGTGGATGCCCTCTCGTCAATGATACAACAAGAGACATTGGCATTCCAGATCTTGAGAGGGATTTGGAAGGCGACGGAAGCAAGAAGGGGGGGATGTTCTGACCGATCAACATCGAAGAAAATCAAACAATCATCTGAAGGATCCACTACACCCATGACAGTTAGTAGAGATTTTTGTTGTTAAGGATACGACTGGAGGACTTCCAGCGTTGACATGGCAGCAGGGGATTGTGCCAAGTCATCTAATATACTATACAAATGGGAAGCTTTACCAGAAGCAACATTTCGTCGTAATGGTCCCTTGGGGATCTTGGTATGAACCTCTTCCTGAGGCTGAGGATTAGTAAAGGATCATTGGGTGTCGAAAGAGGCTCTATGGGACCTGAAGAAGGGGGCTCGAGGGTAGACGTAGCGGGGGACTTGGTGTACTTACGAGACTGAGTCTGAAGGTTGAGGTCAACGGTAATGGGTTAGTCAAATTTCATCATGAGAATCTGGTAATCAGAGGTACCAGATGGAGGAGGTTGAGTGGCCACCTGACTTTCAGGGGGTTGGGTAGCCACGAATCCTTGCTGGAGGAAAGGATTGGTAAACATAGCCGGTTGGATGGGGCAGCATTAGGAGGAACCAAAGGGGAGGCTTGCTGTCCTCAGGATGCTGCTTGAGCTTCCCACATCTGACACATCTTAGGTAAAAGAGGATGATCATGGGTGTAGTGACCATAGACACCACAATAAGAACAAGGTTTATTCATGCGAACAGGCTTGTCCTGCTTGGGCTGAGTGCCCTGTTGCTGGGTTGCTGTGTTTGGTGCATTGCCTTGGGGATTTTTTCTTGGATTACCTGGGTCGATTGATTTTGGTTGCCTTTCCTCTTCTTTTTGGAAGTAGGAGGATTAGTTGCGCCCTGCTGTAAATACACCTGACCCTGGGGTGGTGGTGGCTGCTGTTGTGGGAGTTGAGAAGGCAAGGGAGGTTGAGGTGCTAATGCTGGAGGAGCTGGAGCACTAGGCTGTGGATACAGATAATAAGAAGGTTGGGAAACATTTGGGTAAATAGGTTGGGAAAAATGAGAAGGCATGCCGTATCCTGGATGCATGCTACCGAGAGGGGGGAAAGTGCTGGAGGAGATGGCCCCTCCTTGAGGGAAACCATAACCTATGGGAGGATGAGTGTACGGCTGAGAAAGGTTTCCAACGATACCGTCGGTGGCATGGGATGCGCATTGGCACCACCGGGTCTAGGGAGATCAGGTAAGAAGATGTAAACATAACCAGAATGTGTGTAGATCAGGTCATATTTCAATGCAATCTAGAGGGAAGCTTCCTTGGTTTGAGGGAAGTGAGATGTGACATCTTTTCCAATGGCAAGAAAAAGGGATCTAAGATACCAATCCATGTAGACATGATCTTCGAAGGTAGGGGCTCGACATAGGATATTTATTCTTCGCCATTCTTGGACATGATCAGATAGGCGGGTCACAGACGATTGACGGAAAGAGGTCAAGAGTTCGGTACCGGTGTCATAGCAAAGGGGAAGCTGGAAGTAAGACATAAAAGCCCAGGCAAGAGTCAGAAAAGTAGTATGAGAGGTGGAGGCCTGGTCAACATACCACTTGGAAGCTTCTCCAGTAAGCGTATGCTGGAACAACTGAAGACGGACGGAGTCATCGGTGATGAATTTAGACAAACACCAAATGTGGAAAGAACGAACATGGTTGGTAGGATCCTCTCTAGCAAGACCTTCAAACTTGGGGATATTTGAAGGGAGCTTGGTTGGCATAACAAGCCAACCAGGATCATGGTGTATGGGGTCATTAAGCAACTGGTTAAAATCGGGAAGAGCGAGGCCTGTCATATAAGGGAGCAAGGGAGCAGCTGAAATAGTTCTTGTTGGGGCCCCACTAGTGGTATTCCCAGCATTAGGGCCGTGGCTACCACCAGCGTTAGGTCCTGAACCAGACATGGTGAAGGTGACAGGAGGAGAGCCGGGGATAGAACCAAAAGGGGAACCTGACGAACAAGAAGCATATTCAGAATGGGGACTCGGTGGAGGACAAACTCGAACCCTACGCAAAGGAGTAAGTCTTCCTACCGGAAAATTAGGATGAAGGCCTAGGAGTCTCCGGGATAAACGCCTTGGGGGTGAAATGATGGAAAAAAAACACGGATCATAGAAGGAAGATAGACCAATAATGGCAAGGAGGTGTAGGATCAAATGATTACAATGTCGAACAAGGGCAAGGAGGTGTAGGATCAATTGATTACAATGTTATAGTCTTGGCCTGGGGGTGAAAACCATACGCTCTTCACTTAAGGTGTGCGCGTATGTGATAAGTGTGTTAATTTTAATTAAGCCCAGATGTGTGTAGAGAAAAAAGAAAAAATATGTTGTATAATTGTAAATAAATCTGAAAATGATAGTAAAGTAAACTGAATATGATAGAAAATAAACAGCTAAAGATGCATCAATTTAAACCCAAGAAGGAGTGCTTCCCAACAACTAGTCTATGGGTGGGCGAAATCTAGTTAAAACACACAAAATTGCCAATGGATCTAAAGTCGAGAGGGACAGGGATATAAAGGTCAAATATGCTGGAAATAGGTGTAGAAAACAACAAAAACTAGAAGGAAAAGTTCTACAAAAAAGGTGGTGAAAGGTTACAACCTAAAGGGAAATGAAGGGGACCCTAAAGGAGGACCAAACAAAAATAAAAAGAGGTGTTTTGGATGGATGAATAACCAATCTGAAATGGATTTGAAAGTATAGGTTCAGACATGAAAATTGTCGAACACACTGAAATCTCAGATGACTTGCTTCAGCTAAACTCCTAAAAAGGTGGAAGCGTACTAAAGGCCTAAGGGGCTTGGTTCCTACTTCGATGAGTAAAACAGAGTAAGTACAAGTCCAAGATGGGTGGAGAGAGAGGTCAGACAACCCTGAACAGTAGCCCAAACAAACCCAGAAAAATCATAGAAAAATTCTCGCAAAAAGTTTAGGTTGCAGGTTCTGACCTATTTTCTGCTGAGGTCGCAGTTTTCTGGTTGTTTTCTGCGCTTTGAAGGTTGAGGTCGCAGGTTTTGGCCCAAAAAGTGCGACTGCACTTCCGACCATATCAGGAGCAGGTTTTAGAAAAAAGTTCCGTCTCAGCTGCGTCTGATACCTGTCACCCTAGGGGTTGAAGCAACTAGTCATGTAGGGATCTGAAAAACGACAACGGTCGTAATTATAAACCCCAGTGGAGTTGCCAGTTGTTAGTGTGAATTATAATCGCAAGCGTACAAAAAAAACTCACTTTAGTTGTGCACGAAAAACATCCCTAACATCAAATATGGCTGTCTATCTCCTTAGATCTGCAGTTAGTAATAAGAATAAATGGTACAAAAACCCAGACCTATGTAGTTAAAGACATTAAAAAAATAAAAATCAAGATTTGCTCCATGCATCCAATGAACAAGACAAGAATTTTTTTAAATAGTTTTTGTATTATGACACCTGGGAAGGGAAGATAGAAAGATGCTACCAGTCCCCCCTCAATGGGATGGGTTCTTGTATATCCTGAGCGCTTCAGATCTAAGATCTCTCTCTCTCTTGATGGTGTAGAAATCCCAGACAAAAATGGAACTCAAGGGGAGCTCACAAGCAAAAAGGTAGGAAAATATGACAATGATGGAGGATCAAAGTCAGACCAAAAGTATAGATTCAGAGTGATCTTTAGGCAACAAAAGGTAGTTAATGAATAGAAAAACCCTTCTATTTATAACAAAATATTGAGTTAGTCTAGATATTGGTGCATAATTAAAATATTATTAACCAAATCTAGATCCAAATTTTATGGAATATTTTATTATTTTTGTTGGAGGGAAAAAGAATTTGAATTTGGTCAAATCCCTTTATTTTTAAATAATAAATAAATAAAATTATTTATTTATTATTTTAAGAATATGGTTGAGTAATAATTAAATAAATAGTGATTTATTCAATTATTTGTTGTGATTTATTATTTATAAATGATTTAGTCAAATTTAACAAAGAATATTATTTAAATAATGTTTTAAATAATTATTCCTAGAAAATAATAAGATAAATAATGATTTATCTAATTAATTTTCCTATTTTGGGTTAAATATGACCAGGAATATTAATTAAACTGCTGTTTAATTAATTATCCCTTGAGGAAAATCAAACAAATAAGGATTTATTCAATTATTCCTCATGGGGTTCCCTGTTTAGACCATGAACAACTTAATAAATTATGGATTACTAAGTTATTTTTCATAGTGAAAGCAATTTTACCAGGGTAAAATTGGTTTTACATGGTGTACTTTGGCCCATCTAATAGTAACAGGTTAGATGACTAAAAAATGGTGTAACAAAAGGAGTGAAATTGAGTTGGAGTTATACTGATTTCTCTAAAAGGTCATATTATTACTTTCTCTTATAAATTGGAATTTGACTCCACAAATAATATCACTGAATATGAGGCTTTGGTTCTAGGTTTACAAGTTGTAACAAACTTAGGAATACAATGCATTTATGTTTTTGGAGACTCATAATTAGTGGTTAAACAAATTAAGAACCAATGCAAAGCAAAACATCTAAGGCTTAAAGCCTAGAGAAATGAAGTGTGGGATTTGGTAGACAATTTATAATCTGGTTTTAATATACAATTTTTACGAAGGGAAGGAAACATGTTAACTGACTCACTGGAAGTTGCAGCTATTACTTTCAAGCCTCCATTAAATCCCAAGCTTAGGTATGAAGTTGATATCAAAAATAGACCATCCATTCCGGACAACATAAAATACTGGAAAGTTTTTGAAGATGAAGAACATATTAAAATATTTCTAGAAATGGTAGGTGAATTTTCAAATTTAGAAATTGACTTAGAAGATGAAAATGAAGAGTCTTAAGAAGAAAACCAAGCAATAAATTGCCTTTAAAAGATTATGTGGGATATCAGAAGATAGTGCAGCTTAAAAATAATGTGATCCCTAAAGGTTTGGTCCCATTTGAAATGTTGTTTAATGTAACTGATGTTGTTGTTAATGTAAAGAAGATAGATTTAAAAGAAGATATTGAAGGCTGCAACCTTGGAACAGAGCAACAACCAAAACTGGTGAGATTGGAAAAATATATTCCAAAGGAATTCAAAGAGAGGTATGTATATCTCTTCAATAGATATGTTGATATATTTGCATGGTCTTATTAATACTTAAAAACTTATGACACCAGTATTATTCAACATAAAATTCCTTTGAAGACAGGGATTAAACCATATAAATAGAAATTGAGGTAGATTAATCCTTTGTTGTTGCCATCAATTGGGAAAGAAGTCAAAAAGTTGTTACAGGAAAATATAATTGTCCCTCTTAGGTATTCTGATTGGGTAGCTAATTTAGTACCTGTGAGGAAGAAGAATGTGGAAATTCGGTTGTGTATTGACTTTCATAATTTGAGAATGGCATCATTGAAATATAAATATCCTCTCCCAAATATGGATCATATTTTATAAAGGGTAACTGGCTCTTCTATATTATCAATGATTGATGGTTTTTCCAGCTACAACTAGATTTCAGTTCAACTAGAAGATCAGAAGAATACAACATTCACAACCCCATGGGGCACTTTCATGTATGCAAAAATGCGTTTTGGATCAATGAATGTTGGTGCTACTTTCGAAATAACTATGGATATAACATTTATGGGTGAAAAAGAGAAATTTGTGGTGATTTATTTATATGATATTACAATTTTCTCCAAGTCAAATGAGGAGCATTTGAAGCATTTACAATAGAATTTTGAAAAAATGCAGAAGGTATGGCCTATCTTTAAATCCCAAAAAGTCTGATTTTGTTTTAAAAGAGGGAAAGCTACTTGGCCATATTATGTCTATAGAATGAGTTAAGATTGATTCAAAAAGAGTAGCAATTTAAAATATACCTCTGCCAAGGAGTAAAAATGAGATTCAAAGCTTCTTGGGAAAAATAAATTTATGAGGAGATTTATCCAAAATTATGCATAGATTGTAAAAGAGATCACTGACATGTTGTAAATGAATGCAAAAGTAAGATTTACTGTGGCTTCTGTTATCAATCCACCAGATCTCCGAGGTTGAGGAAGAGACCAACAAAGGTAACCACAGGCCAATCTTTTTCCAAGTATCTAGCCCTACTAGGCAGGAGAGGGCTCTCTCCACGAGATCACAACCAAGATGAATGGATAATGAGGATTTTAGGCTAGTTATAGTCATGATATAATAGCACTAGGGTTTGATTGATTGATTTTGGGTGCTGGATGCTAAATAGGTTAGGGAAGAACTAGGTCAGGGCAAAAAGGATCAGAATTGCAAATATCTGATGGGGCAAGGTAGGCATATGCTTTAACACATTCAGTTATCTTGATGGAGTGGTTTAGACTGCTAAGGTTTCATAAAAGAGCATGAAAAGCATGAATTATTTTCAAATTGGAAGAAGATGAAACAAAACCGTAACTATTCCTCCAAAACAGAGCATTAACTAATGAATTTTGTCTATCTGACTTAGGGACCAATACCATTCATGAATGGCATGAATATGGAAATCACAATACATTCAAACATTTGCAAACATAAGAGGAAACAATGCTAAAACACATTACCACAAGAATCCCATCAAAATAGCTGCAACTATGTATATTAGTTCCTGCCAAAAATGACTGATTACACTAGTGTTCAAAGATCAATTACACAACATCCAACCCTTGCAATGAAAAATGAAATGAAAGATATAGACCAAAAAACACTTCTCCCAATCTCAGGGGTCGAATCCATGACTTGTGGATGTAATCCCCAAAGTCCTCAACTGGAATCCTAATGACTAGGGAGGTCAACAAACTCATTCCTATCATTCATGAAACTGATCCACTTTGACCCAAAATTACATATTTACCTGATGTATCTACCTCTAGTAACTATTAATGACATAATGAAATTTAAATTTTACAATTACATCAGTGAATCTCGTTGGAATCCATCAATAAACTGAGAAAACTTGAAAATTCTAAAGAAATTAGTCAACTGTAAAAAGTGCAACGTGCTTGAGAAAAGCGCAACATGCTTGGCAAAAAGTGCAGTGTGGGCTTTCAAAACCATTTTTGAGTGACTTCCTGAGGTCCAAATTGGGCCCAAGATGGCTCATTGGAAAGCTCTTTCAGTCTAGTTGTAAAAAAATGTGCTCAATATCTGAATTGGTTGAATGAAGCTCATAAAAAATACAATCTCCCAAGACTGGTCAAAAAGCGCAGCGAGACGCTGAAAAAGGAGGTAGAAAGGTGTTTTTAGAGGTTTTTGACCTTTTCCACCCGTAAAAAGCTTTGCTTTTGGTGTGTGAGTAGTCAAAAGTTGATGTAGACATCATTATCTATCCAAATATGCAGAGTTTTTGTCATTTGGAGGCCTCCACAAAAACACACCGCGGCCCACGTTGCGTTTTTGCAGGCTGACTGTGCAAAAAGTCTATGAAAATTTACAAAAATCCCAAAAACTCAAAAAATTGCCCAAAAATATTCAAAACTGCTGGATGAAGTGCTGATGAAGTGTCTCAAGAAACCAAGGAGGCATCAACAAGTAAGTCAAGTTTTTCCTTCTCCTTTTGAGTGATTAGGGTTTCCTTGAGTTTGTCCTTCAATTGCTTGATCCTGATGTTGAAAATATTGTTTCTAGTGTTTTATCTATCAGCCATGTGTTTGAGCATCTGATTATCCTTGTTGGCCTTATGAAGGAGATTTTCGAGGTGTATTTTTACTCTTTCAAGCCAAACCTATTTGTCATCATTGATTTCTCTTGCTATTCTTTCCTCAAAACTGAGTTGTTCTGCCTCATGTTTTTCTTGCTCCAATGCTCTCTTAAGACCTCTTGTTTTTGGTCTTTTCTTGGTGGTTTGAGTCTCATTGTGATCAAAATCATCAAGTAACATCATTGCCTTTGATGTCTTTCCTTTTTTCCTTCAACAAATACAATTCCACGAGTACTTGTTTGTCTTTCAGCTGCTTGTTTTCTTGTTCAAGGAAGGAGATGACAAATTGTGCTCTAGCCAAATTGACCTGTATCTCTCTAATTGTGGCATATTTCTCTTTGGTGATCAGATTTTAGGTTTCATGATCATCTTGGACATCCAAGTCCACTATGTCAAACTCTCTTTCTTCGTCATGATGAGGATCTTCCTCCTCTTGAACAACTACCTCTTGCTTCTTTTCATTTCCATGTTTTGTTGATGTAGAAGGCAAGGTCCCTTCCATAATATATGGAGCAAACACTTGCCTATGTCCTCTCTGGTAGGTTTTAACCTCATTGACCTATTTTTCCTCTTTGGTTTTCTTCATTTGAGTCCTAATAGACAACCTAGTTTTCTTGTGAGGAACTGATGCTGATGGTGGAATAGGTCTAGCAGGCTGATTTGGTGTTGCAGTGAAGACATCTGCCTCAATGAAGCTCTCCCATCCAATGTTTAGCTACTTGAGGTGGTGAAGGACAATGATTTTAATGAGAGAGTGATGGAAGAGGTTGTTCATTTTAAGCTCATACTCTTTGTTTTTCACTATGTAGGCCATCTTATCAGTGCTTCTGTATAAGTAGTAGGGAAGGTTGAGCAATTTCACACTAGTGAAATGCATGAGCAACCTGATGTGATAGTTGTACAACTTGGAGAATCTGACCTCACAAGTGAAGTATTTCATGATGATTTTCATCATGGGGGGAAACCTGTTCAACAACTGAACAAAAGGAAATATCTTCTTTATGTTATCTTTGTAAGGTGCCTTGAGGTAAGGTTCATACAACTAGGCATCCAAATATTTAGTATTGAACCATTTTTCACCCACATTGGGTATCCTTGACGCTGCTACAATGATGTCAGTAGAAATGGTGAAAGTCACCCCTGCAATAGTCACTTGGTATTTTTGTAGGTTGCTGATGAAAACCATGGTCAAAGTAGGATGGCTTTGCACTCTTTGTACCATCTCACAAAATTCAAAGCAACCTACATGCTGGAAACATTTCACTTCCAAGGGTGATGCCATTAATTCCCTAGTGTCTCATGGCTCTAGTCTTAGGATTCTCCCTCCTTTATTATATGTTTTCTTCTCTTCTTCTGTGGTATTTCTTTCCTCCTCCATGATGATTCTCTCCTCCTCCATTATGTTATATTCTGTCTCGAAAGCCCAGGGAAGAAGGGGAAGGCAAAGGGAGTAGGATTGTAGGGTTAGGGAGCTAGGATAGGTGATGGGGGGTTGAAATGTTTAAGGGAAATAGTCTAGGAAATTAAAATATAGGGAGGTATATAGCAGCCTAGGAAAGCACAACTTAGGGGTGGGGTTTTAGGGAACAGAAGTTGGGAATGGGAAATGAGGGGATGTAAGGGTAGTGGGGAGTGAGTTAGGGTGTAAGGAGGTAAATGGGTCTAGGGGAAAGCAATTTAGCTTCACAAAGATGAATATTAGGGTTTAATCACTTAGAAAATGATATAGAGGGTAAGGGAGTGTGTGCACCATAAATTTATGACCACAAGCTAAAAGGAGGGGCTATGAAGGTGAAACTTACTTGTAAATAGATGTAGAAATCATGAACTTGTGCTTAGAACCTTTGCAAGGAAGATTTGGAGTCATGGCTCTCCTCTGTAAAAAGCACAATGTACTGAGGAAAAGCTCAACAAAGCCCTACAAAAAGCGCAACGTGCTTTTGAAAAGCGCAACGTCCCTTCTACAAAAAACATAGTGCCTTTGGAAAAAGTGCAATGAAGGTGCCAAAACTCGGTTTTTTGCAGGAAAAATCATTTTTTTTCTTGGGGGACTTGGAGAGATCGATGTTTGAGGATGAAAATGAATGACTTTTTGGTCTTTGGGGGTCTTTATACTTGGAGAAATTTCATTAAACAAAATGGGACTCACATTTCCTTTCTTGAAATTAACTTTACATTGCTTCTTTACCTTTAATTTCTGAATTTGATCTTTGAACTTCATCTTTTGGTTGCTTAGGAAAATTGATTGATTTTTTGGAACTTTTCTCTTTTGCTGATGGAACTTTGAGTGTGCAGCTACTTTGAACTCTGAGAACTTATTACAAATTAGGAAAATAAAATTACATTTGCTCTGAAATCAAGTTTGCAAATCAAACTTACTGATGAAATTTCTTTATTGGCACTCCTTCATTTGCTAGATTTTATGCACAAATGGCGATTTAATGACCTTGGAAACCCTAATACCTAATGGAGACTATGACCTAATGAAACCATGATGAAAATGACTGAAATGATGATGCAAACTCATGACTGATGGTACACTCAACAAAGTGGTGAAATGAGCCAGCAAGTATTAAAATTTGTAAGGAGTGAGATCAAACCTAGATCTACATCCAGTGACCAAATTTGTGCATGATGACCTAATGAAATGAAAAAATTTTTAAAATGGGACCCTAATATGACATGAAAAGTGTGTATTTTATCACTGGTGGAAGGATGCAAAAACTGACACTAATAACTACTAGGGAATCTTTTGCAAGAATCAAAGAAGTTTTCAAGAAGCTCTAGTCTTGGTGAGTTCAAATTATAAAAAATATTTCCAAATATTTTCATTTTCTTCTCCTTCCACTGTTGTAGTTATAATTTTTCAGAGAAACCAAGATAATAAGGAACAACCAGTGGAATTCTTCAGCAGGGTGTTAAGGGATGCAAATCTAAAGTATAATATCCTTGAAAATCAGGCTTATGCTTTGGTAAAAGCATTTAAGTATTTTAGAATTTATGTTATTTAGTCTCAGATTGTTGTTTATGTTCCTAATGTTGTTGTCAAGGATGTATTAACTTAGGGTGACAGTGATGGTAAAAGAGGAAATTAGATAGCCAAGATTCAACAATATGACATAGACATCAAGCCAACCAAGTTGGTGAAAGGACAAGGATTAGCTAAAATGTTGACAGAGGCTAATTATCAAGCTATGGGGATAAATTTGATGGCTGAGGTGGAAGAATCAAAGACCATTGAAGAAGAAAAAGGTAAAGAAAAAAAGCCTGATAATAGAATTCAATATAAGTACCTATGTTCTCAATGGTGAAAGATATTGTCCATTATCTGTGTTTTCTTAGTTGTCCTACTTCTTTAGATAGAATGAAGTACAAAGCTCTCAGATTCAAAGCCCGAAAATATGTAATAACAAATGCTAGCTATTATAGGTCAATTTTGGCACCATTCCCAATGACCTGGTTAAGTGGACATCATCCCTAGAACCAATGAATAGGGCCTATCATTCCCCATCATTTCAATTGGTACATGCCCTAAGACAAAGAACAAGAAAAAATCATCCATGACTTCCATTGCAAGGTTTCCAAGTTTTGAAGTACATGTTATATCACCTATGAGCTCACCCACGCAGTCTCTCAAGGGTCTAAGTGATTTGCATATGCAGGTAACCACACTCAAGGGTTCTCTGCAAAGCACTTCCCAACATTCAAAGGTGCGTTGGTCAAATTGGGAGCGGAATTCTCATTGTTCCGGAATCTTCACTTGGCTAGTGCCTTCTAGAAGAGTGCATATGTGTCAAACTTCGAGTCCATTTTTCCCTTTGACACCTCTGAGCTTGGGAACATGTATTGGCTATTATTAGAAAGTCATTGATTGTGAAACTACCTTCAGCTCATCTATAAATTGAGCACATATCCTAGTGCTTGGAAGGAAGAACTTGAGTAGAGAAATGCTGGTGGAATTTCAGTTGAGGATTTGATTTGAGTGATATTCTGCTGGAGAGATGTGCATTGTGATGAGGTTGGGATGATGCTGGAGATGGTGATATCAAATCAATCGCTAGTTGTAACCTCCCCTTCTATCCATTAATAAAGATTGCTGCTTAATTTCCCACATATGTATCTGTATAAGCTTCTGTCTTTCTTATTATGAATTCTTATATGATGTATATGGTTCATGTTTCATCGATTTTATTGAATAACTTGAATAGGCATCTGTATATTTCTATCTCTTTGCTGTTTAGTGTTCATTTTTGCAGGAAATATTTTGGCGATCTATCTTGGATTCGAAGCTACAACAAGAGCGACAGAAGGAGACTTGGAAGCGCTTGGACTCCAAGTAAGTTTCTTGATCTATTATGTGTGTCTATTAACTATTAGGAAAATTAGTTGCAAAGTCTTTAACCTGTTGTTCTAAATGAGCACTACATTTAGGGAAGAATGTTTTATCCGTAATCCATAATTCCGCATAATGAATTGGAGACTCCACTGGGGAGTTTACCCTTCATCCTTGGTGTATTTTTCCTCTGTTATCCACCTAGTAGCATTTACTCTAAAATATTAGGCTTTTTGAATTCAAATTTGCATTAGAAGTCTATTAAACAGCTTGAGTTTTTGTTCTCTGCTGCGCCCAACGCACTGTTGAATAGGACATAGTGCTTTGTAGAGCACTGTCTCCTACACAGGGGTGCTTTGCAATGCACTATCTCCCCTTAGAGATTGCGTTGCCCCCTAGAGCCAACCAAATTCCCATTGTTTTTCAATTCCTCATTTCTCAAAGTAAAAGGCATTTGTTTTTGTTGATTTGATGCACTTAGTTTCCTTTTTGCATTCACATTAAGAGGACTGAAAAGAAAAAACCGCATTTGCATATAGTGGATTGTGTGTTTTGCAAGGGAACAATTAGGAAAGCTGCATATTAGTTTGTGATCTTTGTTGTTTGCTCTAAAAACTGATTACTCTTTCCCTTTAGTAGCTAAGGCTTTCATTGAAAAAGCTAAAAGTGAAAAGTTTTCTTATCATTTTAGTTTGCATTTTAGGAATTTCCATTACATCATTGCGGTGAACCCAGAAAGGTAAATTGATAAACAGGATCAACTTAAAATTTACATCAATTTACCTAACAAACCATTGGAACCATAATGATAACATTTAGAAGGTCTAGGCTAGAGACGTGTTTCAACGTCGTAATAAAAAACATAACAGATGTCGTTATTTGTCTGTGATACATTCCGAGTGTGATACCTCACTCCACGTACGTAATTATATCGTAGCTCATCCACGTACTTTTGGGTATATCGGGCGGTGTTACAATACGAAAAGTATAAAGGGGTGCTCTCACTGTGCGGTTTCGCATCAGACAACACTAATACAGACTTAGGCCTCCACATACCTTCGGGTATATTTGGGAGGACAACTTTAGGTTGCTATCCATCCATAGTGAACCGAGTCGGCTACCTTGTAAATTGTGATACACCGAACAGAACATTTGGTGAGATTGCCTGCCTATACTTCTTGGTTCGCCAGGAGGTATTCTGCAGTTCACAGTTTCTTGGTAAACCTTTAGCCTAGCATTACCCCTTTTATTTTGTTTATTTGTTTTTGGTTAAAATAAACCAACCATTGTGGAAGAACAAAATCATTTTCCCCATCGTTCGCATATATTAGCATTGAAACCACCTTTACCACCAGAAGTTACTCCTCGGAGGCGAAGGCGAGATCACTCTACCGAAACCAATACTATTGGCACCTATGGTGAAGCATCATCTTCCCATATACCAGAGTCAGTACAAGTTGTTTCCACACATCTTGGTTCATATACTATTGTCGAGACGTAGTCCTCATAGCTACCCGTGGTCACGATCCATCCAATCCGTGAGACCATACCTCCTGAACCCGACGTTGTTCAACCGGAAGTTGATCTAGATCCTATCTCCTTTTTTCCAGAACATCTACATCTCGAAGTCAAATGACCAGAAGTTGTTCCTGCATTGGTCATTCCACACTCTACTGTAGCCACTGAATCTTCCATATCGCACAATCAACCTCCTGAAATATACTTTGGGCCTGATGGAGAAATCCTTCCACCTGGTTTAATTTCGATTGAAGAAATCCCACAAGATAAGACACCTGTAACTCCAATCCATTTTGGGGAGGATCTTTACCTGTACGAATATTTTACTCAATCACCATCCTCTGTTTTTGTTGATTCGGTTCCTATTCAAATTCCCGTCAATTCAAAAGGGCATATATTTGGTCAAGTAGCCATGCTTGAACCTACATCTTCAGTTAGACCATCTGTTCTAATTGCGTCAGCACCTGCTCTCGCTACACTGTATATGTTCACAACTTCACCAGAGTCATATATTCATGGTGGCCCTTTGGTCCCATCAAGTTATAAATATTTATCTGAAATTTTCTCTGGTGCATCTTCAAACCCATGGACTTCACCAATGTCATTGACTGGTATTCTAAATGGTAAACTTATAGTGAGAATTGAACAACCTGATCCTTTATATACATCATCAGGGCAATATCAAGCTGGTCCTTCTGGGTCTATTCCATCCAGTACCATATCCACTGGACTCCCTACATTTGGAGAGAAATATTTTCTGTCTTATTATCCTCCTTATGCTGGGGGAAATCCTTTGGTCACCCACTTTGACATTACTCCATCATTTTTTAGTCAACCTAATGTCGAAATTAATGTTAGTCAATGGCAGCCCACTTTTCCTATCCAACCACAAACAGTTGTACACTCGTATCAACCATTTCAACCTGTTACACCCACATCATTTCCACTTGTTAATACACATTTACCTTTGTTACAGAATCAAAATGTTATACAACAACCGTTTCAGGCGGGTCCTTCAACTCAGTACCCTCAAGCATTGGGCCCACAGACCCCAAATCCTTCGGCTAATTTACAACAATATATACCTGGACTTATTTATTCGCAAGCTGGTTTACCATATTATGGGATATCACAGCTACAACTAGGTTATACTTATGCTCAACCGAATCCAAGTTATCCTAATTTGGGTTATAACATTGGTGGACAGACCCCTTGGCAGCCTCAGGCGCAAATGCCTTAACCTTAATTTCAATAAGTATCATATCCAGGTTTTGGTCAACAGAATCCTCGAACATTTTCTTATCAAAACAACGCCTACCTGGGTTACCAGCTGTTATCACTCTAATAATTCTCAAAGTTGTAAGACTTTTTATTTTAGTTTTAATAATATCAGAGGTAACCACAAACCTACTTTTAAGCCTTAGGATCTAGCCTTTCCTAATGCTCAAAGAGGGCTCTCTCTATATGTTTTAACTTTGTTGATTATATTTGATTTTAGGCTAGTTATATGGGGCAAATTGGTTTTGGGGTTTTTATTTGGTTGGTGGGGAAATCACTTACTCAGATGGATAGATATAGATCTGTAACCCATTGGGCAGATGGAGTCAATGTGTCAAGTAGTCAGATCAGGATCAAGGTCTAAAGGTAAATGTTTACAGGGCAAGATAGTTGAGTCACTTCAGATCTTCAACGACTAATGGTGAAATGGTTTTGATCGGGATAAAGAGCAATTAAGAATTCTTAAATTTGGATAAGAAGTGAAAAGGCGGAGGTCAATCGAAATCAGGGAGAAATTAAGGGTTCCCTATTCTGGATATCAGTAGAAAACATTTAAATGATAATCAGTCAATAACAAAGTGCTTTTAACAAATTCTGAAATAACAATTCTTGATTTATCATTAAAATTTTGAACACATTCATGAATAGATGGAAAACATAAGAAAATTGAGAAGATGACAAGTGAAATAATTCACTGCAGTAGCCCAACACATGAATCCTATAATATGATGCTTTATTTCATGTGATCCAGTCTGCTGATTTGAACTTGATACAAAAACCCTTATGTTTCAGAATAGTATAACTACAAAGATGTTCAACAATTAATCCACACTCAATACTTCAAATGATGAAGTATTTATACAAAAACTAGTACAAAATATCCTAGAATAATCTTAGGAATTTTTATTGGAAAATAAATATCTTCATGCAAGAAGATAGTGACAACTTCCTAACTAATTGCTAGTTGTCCTATTTATTGAAATAAAATGGCTTGTTGTTTTGATTTTATCACTTCTTTCTCTCTTTGCTATTTGATGAGGATGCAGCTGGACATTGAGGTGTCATTTACACTGGCAGATTCATCTTTAATCTAATTTTATCTTCAATCTTTCATATGATACACTTTCAAGTAATGCACTTTCATCCTGATACTCTTTGATTGCAGAAAACTGTTACTGTTGATGTAAAAACAACACTGTTTTTTACCTTTCCTGCTCTCTTTTTACTGTAATCTGATCTTACAGTAGATCAGCTAACTTCTCCCAGAACTCAGCTTCTAGAAATTTAATCTTCATTAGCCTTCTAAAGTTTTCATTAGCTTCAGTGTATTTGGAAAATGTTGGTTTGTTTACAAAAAGGTGTTTTACTTCATGCTGCAAGTAAAATAGATTTTCAAAATTCTTATACAAAACTTTCCTTGTTGGGATTCCTTGCAAATCTGATTTGTTTACCTGTTCTCTAGAAAATTCTCTCATCTTTTTGTCATAATCCTCCTATTTCATGAATTTTTCATTAATTACCAGAGGATTTGGAAGGCCCTTTTGCCTTAAAATTTCAAATTTGATCATAAATCTTGTAATTTCCACTTCCATGTTTTGACACTTTTCCTCTAATTGTTTCATCAAATTCTTTTTGGATATTACCTTCCTCACTTCAAGAATGGTCTCTGTTCTATATGTAATTCCAATTTCATCTAATTATTGTTTATTTTTGGAATTGAGAAATGTGATAATTTCTAAGGCCTCTTCAGGTTTTTTACCTAGCTCCTCTTTGGTCGTCTATATTGCTTCTTTTGCTACTTTCAGTAAATCTTTCTGTTCATAAATTATTGTATAGATGGCCAAGTATCATTGACTGCTTCAAATGATATTGGACCATAATTCGTTTTTAACATGTGCCATAGGTTCTTTCAAAGTCAATTATGTTTCCAATTTCTTGAGTTGTTCATTCAACCTTTTGGTCTTTTGCTCTTCGTTCTTGGCATTTATTTGTGCAAAATTTTTGGCATGTTCGAGATTCTTAATCCGTTCCTTTAACTTGTTTATCTCATTGGTTTGTATGGACATATCTTGCATTGCTTTTACCAATTTACTTGCCTCATCTAATTGTTGGACTGTTGTTGTTGAAGACTCAGTGGCAGAAGTTGTTGATGAAGTTACTGGCACTCCTGTAGCCATTGGAACATTTGGAGCTAGTGCTTCTGCCAGAGTAGATGGCACTGCTGTTGTAAGTACAGGAATTACAGTAGCAGGGACTTCCTGTGCTTTGGTGGCTTCTTTTTCTTGGACCATTTTGTCCATCTCAATCTCCATTTCTTTAATCTGGGCTGTCAGCTGCAATATGAGAATCATCATCTTATCCTTTTGATTATTTTCATGCAAAATCTCTTTAGCTTGAGGATGCTCAGTAGGAGGCAGTTTCAATTGTTTCTTAAGTGCAACAATATCAAAATTTATGTTTTGAGGATCATAACCTACCTCAATCACTAAGTCCTCCAAGGATTTGATTCTGACATCCTTTGCATATGAAGAAGCTTCCTCCAGTTTGAGCTGATCTTTTACATTAATCAAAGTATTTTGAAGCTTTTTTGCACTCATTGATTTTGTAGTCATTGTGGAATAAAGCATCTCTCCTGATTGTTTCTGGAATTCAATTTGGTCCAGGGGATGAATATCCTGGACTGGAGCTTCAATCTCCCCCTTCTTATAATCAGATGTTGTTTTAGGAGTTGGTACCGTGGGTTGGAGCACTGTCATTAGCATATTTTTTTTCTTGTAATAAAAGGCTGAAAGTAGCTTGTTTTATATGTTGGGAGTATGCTTTAAGTATTGAGAGTATATTTCATTCTTGATTTCTTCATTTTTAGCTTTAATCTCCTTGTATCTTTCCTTGATGTCCATATCCTTTTCTTCTATTTGCTTTGATGATGACACTTCTATACTATGTTGTTTTTGAGTCAATTGTGTATTAGAAGTGGGTGGTTGATGTTCATTTTCAACTATTGTAGGAGGTACAATATCTTTTTCTTCAATCTCTGTGTCTATGATCTCTACTGTCTCTTTTTCTTTGCTTGCAGGATTAATCTTTGCATTTTTGCTGTACCTGAGTTTGAACTTTGTCTCTGTAGTAGTCTCAGCTGTGTAAGACCCTTCTTCCCTATTTCTTTTCATACTTCTGTCTTCCTGAGCTGGAGTCTGCAAAATGTGACTAGTATCACTTTTCTTATCAGCTTCTACCAGTGTATTCTCTAACCATTCAGACTGGTTTGAGAATTTTTCAATATCAGGATTCTTTTCATGAATGTATGGAGTTAATTTGCACTTAACTCTCATTTTGTTGATTATTCCAAAGGGATCATAATTCCAAAGAAAACTAGTGCTGAACTTGAACTCTGACAACTGCTTTTCTGCCTCTGAACCTGCTTCTCTGTTATTACATATGAATGAACCAACCTGGTTCTCCAGTTTGAATTGGGTCTTTTTCTTTGCAACCAAGAAATTTACAACACCTGAATTTAAGATTTCCTTTATATACTCTAGAGAAAACAACCTCATAGTTACGTATTTTGGCAACATGTAAGGAATAAGGTTTGACCCATAAACTCTGATTTCAGTGTGATTTTGGTATAAATACCAATCACCTATCCTGCTTTGTTCAGACAACTGTAAAACCTTCTTGATTTCATTGCTAATCCTGGGCTGAACATTGTTGTTTAGCAAATTAACCAAAGAATGAATAAAAGAATCTGTAAACTCTGCATATGTAAACTCATTTGACTCCTTCTTGATCAAGGAAGTCCAGAATACAACAGATTGTGGATTTCCTTCCACATCAAGCTTCTGAAAAGTTATAGGAAAATTTTCAGACTTGAAATAAAGGAACATGTGGAAAAGGAATGAAGAATACCTAAATACACCTTGAGTAGGTAGTTTGAATAGTTGTTCATGGATGCTATCAGTAATGTATTGGGAAAAGTTAAAGATAACTATAGGGGGTTGGCCACGTACAAAAATGGACAAGAAACCAAGTACTGATGCATTAGCATGTTCATCTGTGAAATATCTAAGGATAAAAGACATCATGGAAATAACATGTCTGGTTCTTTCTGAGAATTTAGAAGAGGAAGATGGAGGGTTGAGCTTGGGAATTTCCACATAAGAGGGCGTGAAGGTTTGAAAATTTTCGAATCTCTTAGGAAAATCTAGCTCGAAATAGAACTTAGTAAGGGCTTCAATTGATAAAGGGACTCTATTAGGTTCAGGCTGCAATTTAAGCATCTGGTTGATAGATTCAGCTGTAATGGTAAACAACGTATTTTAATGGTTCTCAAACTTCTGTGGTTGTTATTATTTGTAGAAACCAGATTATCCACAGTATCATAAAACAATTGTCGACGTTTCGAATCCCAACGGGGATCCACCTTTAGGACGAGAAAAGAATGAAGAATGAAAGAAGGTCGCAAGAGGTCAAGGTATAAATAGTGAAGGCTAATAATGATGATTAGAGGAGCCGACAATAAATTATGCTAATTAATTAAAAAAAAAATATTTTATTAATTTTTTTAACTAAAATTATTTTCTTTTTCTTTTAAGCTTATTATTATAATGTCATTTTAAATGATAAATATTTAAAAAGTTATATATATATATATATATATATATATATATAATTAAAGTTTTAATTTTAGTCATCTATATTATTAATTGAATTAATTCTAATACTAAAATAATATCCCAAAAATAAATTCTAATTTATTCTAAATTTAATATTTAATGTCTAAAAATAATGTCAATGTCTAAGTTTTATTAATGTAAGGGAAAATATTAAATAATATTTAAAATTTATTATGAATTAATTAATATGAAATTTAAAATTTATTAGGGTTTAATTAATGATAATCGATTAAAATTCATTTAGTAACATATATTTAGGTATATTTTTAAGATTAAAAATCATGTCATATTTAATATTTTCCCTTACATTAATAAAACTTAGACATTGAAATTATTTTTAGACATTAAATATTAAATTTAGAATAAATTAGAATTTATTTTAGGGAAATTATTTTAGAATTAGAATTAATTCAATTAATAATATAGATGACTAAAAATAAAAATTTAATTATTTAAAAAAAAATTTAAATTTTTATTAAATTTTTTTAAATATTTATCATTTAAAACAACATTATAATAATAAGCTTAAAAGAAAAAGAAAATATTTTTAGTTAAAAATTTTAATTATATATATATATATATATATAAATTTAAATTTAATTTTTTTTTTTTTTTTTAATAGCATAATTTATTGTCGTCTCCTCTAGTCATCATCATTAGCCTTCACTATTTATACTTTGACATCTTGCGACCTTCTTTCATTCTTCATTCATTTCTCGTCTTGAAGATGGATCCCCGTTGGGATTTGAAATGTCGACAATTGTTTTATGATACTGCAGATAATCCGGTTTCTACAAATAACACTTATTTTTCAGAATTCACAATGGCTCTTTGATCTGGAGAATAAAAATATTGGCATAATCTGATAGCTTCTGGGCATTAGTGAGTGCAAGGGACAACATATTTAGGCAAATTGGATTCCCAAATAAACACCTCATCTGCTTGATCTAAGGATTTCTCTTGGCTCCAACAGTGAAGCTCAAGAAGGTTAAACTTTGTTACATGATCTGTGTTTTTGAAATCTACATTTGCCAAGGGAACACGTTTTAAATATACAACATGAGGTTGTATAGGCTTAATCACAATAGTGCCTTTGGAAGCCATTGATAGGTTTGATTATTCAACTTTTTAATACTTTTAACCTTTAAAACATTGATTTATGTCTATGAAACACTTCTGTAAGTTTAAACAGTTTACAAAAGGAATTTAGATACAACAGAGGTTCTATATTTGATTGCAAAAGATATAATTCTGATTACTCTGACTCAAACTGTACTTTATGTATCAAAAAGAGTAATTTCCTGACCTTATAACCTCAACAAATAATTTTAAGGGTTTACAGTAGAATTTCTGTGATGAAAAGAATCCTAGAACATCAAATTTTATGCAAAAGGGCTTCTAAGTACTTTAAAAAAGGATTTGGAGGTCTCAGAGGGCTTTTTTAAATATGCAAATGGCTAAGCTCACTCCAAATTTTCTCTAAAATAGGTCAAAGCTTTAGAAACTGTGGAAAATGCTCAGGGTTTGTATATCTGAAGATTTAATGAAGCAAAGGGTTATATTTTAGGCATATAGGCTTCTAAAAGATTAAATGAACTGTAAAACTCTTTTAGAATGATGGATGAGTCTCTTTCTCTGAAGAATACCTGTGAAATTCGGAATTATGTTATGAAGAAGGGTTTGTTGGGGTTGAAAATCTTTCAGTAACTTACCCTGGCCTTTATATGCAATCTGGTGTCTCGCGCAGTATTGTAGCAATTGATTTTGATGGATTCTGTTTGTTTTTGAGCTAAAACAGAGGCGACAATGTTCTTTTCTCGGTTTAAAATGCTTTTGTACACAGAAAACGAAAACAAAAGGTTTAAATGAATGCAGTTCAGGTGTTTTATACGCATTTTGTGTGAATAGTGAATGCATTAAACACAGGTCAATTCAAAATATGAGCGGTTTGGGTGCGGGGAAGGGAATAACCACCAAGCAGTTTTCGCATTGTCAAAAGGTGGTAAGTGGAATTGGGAGGATCGATGCGATCCAATAGAAGCAAGGTGCGTGGAGGAGTGAGAAAAGCTTAAAATGACTTTTATTGCAATGTTTGATTTCGTTATTGATCGCGCAATGAAATCTGCGATGTGTGTTTATTACTGTTGGATCTGGTGGATAGGAGCGAACAATCGAGATCTTATAATGAAGCTGTAGGGTCAAAGGAGTGGGGCCCAGGATATGTATGCGGCGGGAGTGTAAACTGTATTAAAATATAAGGTTTTAATACATAGTTTTGATATGGAATATGATATGCGGATGTAGGTTTTATTAACAAATGCAATGAATATATGTGTAATGTTAACGTAGGCGGGGTTATTATATATAGGGATAGTTTTAACCTATGGTAGTGGGAATAATATGTCACGTGGGGAAATAAACCATAAGTTAAAAGTAAAAATATGGGTGGGGTTAATAATAAAAGGAGTTTAATATAATACAGGGTAAAGGTGAAATAAGGATTTAATAGATAGAGTTAATATCTTAATAAAGAATGCGATGAGGGATAAAAAATAAACTAAGTCTAATGTAAAACATAATAAAGGGATAAGTTTTATTGTTGAAAGTCCCAATATAATATTTTTGCATTTAAACTTAGGTTAAAATGTTTTTTGGGTTTTTGGGTATTTTTTGGGGTAAAAGGGGAATTAGTCAAGGTTTTTTTTTTTTACTTTCCCTAAGTATAATGAATTTTACATTTAGTAAAAGGGAATTTTTGTAAATAAAATTGAATGATGATGGGAAAAGGAAAAATGAAGGGGAAATAATAAAAATGGAAGGGATGAAGTATTTTACAAGGGGATGATTTTGAAGGGAGTTAGTGATTGAATTGACCCAAATCCTGCTTATCCATGATTGTAAAATCTGCTCCTGCCTACCCATATGCTACCCTAACATTTTTTTCTTCTTTTTACTTGGGTGCATTTGAGCTTGCAAACATTGGTTCATTTTTCTTTTAAAATAGAAAACTAACTAATTCTATCCTTATTTCTTCCAAGGGCTCAAATTAAATTGTTGAGCTCCTTATTTATTCTCTACGTAACTACTGATCTACCCAGATTAAACTGTTTGGCTAGACTTTTATTCTCTATCTATTAGCATGAAATTTAAAACTTGAGAAGTTAATATTAAGCAATTTAACTCATCATGGATTATGGCATTTTGAACAAGTTGCACATAATCATTTATTTTTGCAGAAAAAGTAAATAGTAGTGGCATTTGGATTTGCATCACTTTCATGTTTTGTTTTCTATATCTTTTTGTTTGGGGTCCATTTTCTATTCTTTTTGATATTTTTTCTTTTAAGTCATTTGATTTTTTTCTTTTAGGACTTTTACCCTCTTTACATTTTTTATTTTATTTTTATGATATGGAAAAACAATTTGTAGAAAGCAAAGTATGTACATATTACAAGACTAGTCAAAGCCAATTCAAAAATTATGAATCCTATTATTATAGGACCCTAACACCAGCAACAGATTCCTTATGTTGGTACTCAAAGGCCTGTTACTCAAGCAATTCCATCATACCTTGGCTATGCTCAACCTGACTTTAATCGACAATTTTCCTTTGTTGCAACTTTAGAGTTACCAGATTTAAATCGGCTTACCAATGATCCAATCAACTATGCTCCTTGGTGGCTGATGATACCTCAAAAATTACCCTCAGATATTCCTAAGTTCAATGGAAACCTCGGGGAAGACCCGTCGACTCATGTTATGACTTATCATTTGTGGTGTTCATCAAAATCCTTGAATGATGATTCTGTTCAGCTACATATTTTCCAACGTAGGCTCATTGGTCCAGCTGCAAAATGGTATATTGAGTTACCTAGAGCTTCTTTTGATAATTTCATTGCCCTAGCTACTGTATTTTTGACTCACTTCCAGTTACCCATACGATATGGAACTGGAATGAAACTCTTGACCAATTTCAAACAGACTAATGCTACTCACATTTCTAATCATATTCATGAGTGGCATCGTCGTCGTAAAATGGTTAAGACATTTGTTCCTGATTAGATTCTTTCTTAGTGGTTCATTAAGTCCCTATTACCATCTATAACTAAGGATGTGGCTAAGGGTGGCGTCATCACTAAAGAGCAGGTCATTTCTCGTGCCTAATATTTAGACTTGATCTATACTCAATTTGGCATGCTCTATGAAAAAAATCCTAACGTGCGGCGATCTAATTTTACTGTTCCGCTTCAATTAAAGGACCCTTATGCCGGAGACAGTTTGATTGGTACTACAAGCACACATCATACTACTGCATCTGATTCTATACCTTCTTCTGAAATCAATGTCATGTCATTTGACAAAGGCAAGAGTGACAAGCAACCCAGAATTAAGAAAAAAGGGAAATCTAAGAAAAAACAAACTTCTAACTTGTAAGAAAGATCATCTGATCAATCGTCTGGAAATAGGAAACCTCGTTATCCATGCATAATCTGTAATGAGGAAAATTTTGTTTAGGATTGTCCTCACCATGCTGAAGTCTCAAAAATCATTAAGACTTCACATGCGTCAGCTGTGTTGACAGATCCGTTTCCGAATCCAGACACAAATTTGGTTGCTACGGATCCAGCTTCTAGTTCCAAAGTACTTATGTTATCTGTCACAAAAACTTCAACATATATTTTGGTGTCAACGTGTAATAAAGATTATAGTAGTCAGGCCACTGATCAACCTACTACCTCGACCACGAATCCGTCTACAGAATCGGTACTGCCTATTGCTATTCTTGAATTGACGATTAAGCCACCATAGGGAGTCATTCATAAATCGACATATAATCCTAGAGCAAGAGCTGCTCAAAACTATAATATAGTTGAATATTCGGCTCAATCCCCTTCATCTATGTTAGCTCTTGAGGTATAAAAAAATTGTCCCTCCCAGAAATAGGCTTGATTGTCGGCTATTGGTGGAATTGATCCGACTGATTCTAATCTTGTCATCTTTAATCATATGGGCTATGTGCCACAATTACCAACAGAATTGGCATTCTCCATACAAGTAAATGTTCTCAATCACCTTGTTCATCCTACTATTATTGATGAGGGAGCATCTACATGCATTATGTCTGTAAACTATTGGAAGTCACTTGCCTCACCGCGCTTATCTCAATCATCAACAACATTGAAGGCTTTCGATGGACGTACATATAGGCCTTGTGGTATTATTAATAACCTGCATATTGAACTGGGGGGAAAAACAATGAATGTTGATGTCGAGGTTGTTGACGGACCCCTTGACTATAATATTCTACTTGGAAGGCCATGGGTATATGCTATGACTCCAATTGTTTCTACATATTTTAGAATGATCAGCTTTCCATATAAAGGTGTCATCACAGTCATCGATCAACTATCCTTCTTTGCCTCCGCTTCACAGGTAACTAGAAGTGTTCCGTTCGTTCACACACCCAAATAGCACTTTAGAACATTGGTGTAGGACTCTTAAAGGATTCGCCTCTCATGGGAACCTTTGCATTATCGCCACCTACGACGTCTGCAGAAATTGCAAGTATATATACCTACTACATGATCTCTTCCACTCCATCTAGCTTAAGGGAGAGTACGGGTGATTATGAAATTGTTACGTTGGATGAGTTTCTGCCACCCAACCCTATTGAGTTGGCATAGCAATCAATCTATCTGGCTTGGGTGGCGAATCCGAAATCAACGTCGCCGATTGTTTGGGTTGATCGTTCCTTAGAATTTGATACTCCATCTGATCCTTTTTCCTTAACTTTCTTGACAGATGAGAATATTTTGGAAACCATGATGTCAGAAGGAGAACCATGGGAAGATTATCATCATCGTTCCCATCTTTCTGATTATGAAGAAAATTATCTTAGTGAACTATATCACCCATCAATCAAAAATTTCTTTTCGAATTCTTTACCTATTAATACAATCGATTCTGAGAAAAAATTGTCAAGCATTGAAGAAACCATTTCTATCGATATTTCGACCAAACCCGGCGTTGTATAAAATATTCTTGTCAGCGTATCTTAGTCTCCATCAAAACTTGAAACATATAGCTCTCTCTTTTATGAATTCCGTGATGTATTTGCTTAGTCTTATGAGGAAATTCCAGGCATAGATACTAGTATCGTTGAACTGGTGCGTCAATGCCTTCGTCCTATTCATCCAAAGAACGCTGCTGCCATTAAAGCAAAATTTGAGAAAATTATGTGTGCTGGTTTCATTTACCCTGTTCCGCTAACTGAGTGGGTTTCCAACATCATTCCTGTCATGAAAAAACAAGGAACCATCATAGTGTGCGTCAATTATCAGGACATCAATCTTGCTTGTCCAAAAGACAACTATCCTACTCCCTTTATCGACCATGTTATTGACGATTTTGCTGGATGTGAAATCTTTTCGTTCATGGATGGATTTTCCAACTATAATCAGATCAATATCCACCCAAAGGATCAACATAAGACAACATTCATCTGTCCCTAGGGCACATTCGCTTATAGGAAACTGCTGTTTGGTTTAAAGAACGTCGGGGAAAATTTTCAGAGAGCAATGGATTATGATTTCAATGACATCAATCACATTGTTCAACCCTATCTAGATGATTTACCAGCACATTCACAAAATCAGACTGATCACTTGATGCATTTTAGAGCCATCTTGTTACGCTGCTGACACTAAAAAATACGCCTCAATCCACATAAATGTGTGTTTTGTGTTGGTTCTGGTCACTTGCTTGTATTTGTCGTCTCAAAAGAAGGAATTCGTATCGACGCATTGAAGGTTCAGGCAATTCTTGATTTGCCTGAACCATCAAATTTACTTCAGATACATAAAATTCAAGGAAAGGCTAAATTCCTAAGGAGGTTCATACCTAACTACGCCGAAATGGCTAAAGGATTTACTCGGCTCTTGAAAAAAGGGGTTCCTTTCCATTGGGACCAAGTTGCGCAAGGTTATTTTGATTTTGTTAAGGATAATCTTGTCCAGGCATCATTAATGTATCCCCCAAATTATCAGAACGATTATTTCTTATATATCGCTGCAGCTGATACGACCATTGCTATGGTATTGGTCCAAGTAGAAAATGGGATAGAACATCCGATCTATTATTTGAGTCATAATCTAAATGACATGAAAGTTAAGTATTCATAAGTAGAAAATCTTACCTTGGAAGCTATTCAAGCTGTCCAAATATTTCGCCACTATATCCCGTTCCGAAAGACCATTGTCGTTTTCGATTGCAACCCCATGAATTATATCTTATCAGGTCAATTGCTGGGGGGAAAATATTCAAAATGGATTGTCACTTTGCAGGAATTTGATTTGGAATTCATCAAATCCAAGTCAAAGAAGTCTTTAGTTTTGGCTGAGCTTCTCTGTGACCTTCCCTTTGATAGTACTGCTACTACATCAGAACCATCAATTCTTGATGAGTGTTTGTTTCTGATCAGATCATCTGATCCTTGGTATGGAGATTTGATCTCTCCAAACTCAAACTTTTCGGCTTGATACCTCTCGCTCTGAACAACGACGTATTCGATACCAAGCCAAAGATTATTTGATCGTCGGCGATACACTTTATCGTCGTGGTGTCGATACTATTTTAAGAAGGTGCCTCACTCATGAGGAAACCGAAAAGGCTTTAAATGATTGTCATGATGGGGCTTGTGGTGGAAACTTGTTTGGATACGCTACCGCGTAGAAGATACTCCGCGCTAGTTACTTTTGGCCTACCATATTTCGCGACTGCATTCTCGCGGTCATAAGTTGATCCAGGTGGATATTGGTGGTCACCCACATATTCCACTTGGGGCCTCACCATTATCTCTTTCATTTTTTCAGTTTCGGCACAACTTACTATTTTTAGCAGTTTTTCGGGTCCTGAACTTCTGGAGCCGTTTTGAGGCCCTAAACAACGTTTTTTGGGAAAATGGAGAGCGACATGGGTCCATGGATTGATGTTGCTTGTTCAAAATTTGTAGTCCTCATATAGATCTTTCTAACAAGGTATGGTACGCGTCAAACAGAGATTGTATGCCAAAGTTACACCCCTCGGAAGTTGAAACACCAATTTACCCAAACGGGGCCCACAATTTTGGCTCTTCATCTCCTAGGGTCAGGGTTTATGCTGTTTAGGATTTCCCATTATTTCTAAATAATAAATAGGCCCTCGAGCCTCATTGTAACTCAGTTCAGAGGCCTGTAGCCGCCACATCTCTTCAAAGAGATAACTACCAGCGCCCTAGCTAGTGTTATTTCCATTCTATCTGTAAGAAAATTTCAGTTCTTTGATATTAATGAAATGAAGTGTTGTTTCCACTGCATATTTGTATTATGGTTATATGTTTATTCTGTTGCGTTGCTGCATAAATCCGGATCATAAGTTGTCATGCGTGCCAGATATTTGATTGTAAAATCCACAAACCTCCATCGCCAATGCATCCTATGTCTTTGTGGGACCATTTTTGAAATGTGGTATTGACTTCATGACCTGTAACCCTCATTTGTCCAGGGGGCATGGTTATATTATTGTTGCAGTAGAATACTTTACCAAATGGGCCGAAGCGATGCCTACATTCAACAACACAGGAGAAACAACTGCATTGTTTTCCTTTAATCATGTTATTTCACGGTTTGGGGTCCCACAAGCTATAGTTACAGATCATGGGAAGCATTTTCGCAACCACATGATGACTGAATTGACTGCCAAGTTAGGAGTGTCACATGATTATTCTACTCCTTAGTATCCACAATCAAATGGAAAAGTTGAGGCTATCAACAATATTCTTAAACGTATGCTTCAACGAATGATAGGAGTTCGTAAAAGAAACTTGCATTTGATCCTATACTCGGCCTTGTGGGCGTACCGAACCTCGGTGAGAAATGCAACCGGATTTACTCCCTTTCAATTAGTGTATGGTCTAGAAGTTATCTTGCCAATTCAATGTGAAATACCATCGTTAAAACTCACAATCGACTTGTTGCCTGACACCTCAGAAGAAGAAGCACGTCTTTTTAAACTCATCCATCTTGATGAAATGCATTGTGAAGCCCAATTGGCCAACAAAGCACATAAGAGACATAGAAAAGGTGCAATACGACAAAATTTCCAGACTCGCATTTTCTCAGAGGGTGACTTGGTTCTTCTTTAGGATCAAGAAGCTGATGTAATAGGTAAAAGGAAATTTGAGCCATTATGGCATGGCCCCTATATTTTCAAAAGAGTTCTTGCTAAGGGTTCCTATGAGTTCGTGGATTACGGTGGAATTTCATTGGCGCAGCCCATAAATGGTTTGTATCTGAAACATTACTATGCTTAATCATCAGCGTAGTGATTTTTTGTATTATATTGTATATATATGTTGTTGATTTGCATTCACTATCTTAGTATTTCTTTTAGAGTTTTCTTGACGATAGTAATCTGTTTTACATTTCATCGCAGATGTTTGAATATTTGGAACCATTTGTTGGATATGCTGATGGTGATAGTCGTAGTACGCAGAATCTATCCTCTGCAGCATGGGCCATTTTCACTCCGAACAAAGAGTTACTGAGTTTGCAAGGGATTTGTATCAGTATATCGACAAAAAATATCGCTGAGTATAGTGCGTTGATTGAACTCCTCTCTGATGACATTTCATTTGGTATTAACCACATTATCATAAGGTTAGACTCAGAAGTTGTGGTATTACAACTTACTAGTGTTTATACTGTTAAAAATCCAAAACTGCATCGTTTGTTCCTAAGAGTTTGACTTTTGGAAAGATACTTTGATTTTATTCAATATCAACACATTTCCAGAAATTTTAACACATTGACTGATTCTTTGGTTAATCAATTTCTAGACAGACATTTTCAACACATGTAAATAAAAAATTCACATAATTGAACAGGATTGCTCAATAAACATAGGAAAACACTGAAATGAAATAGATAGATAGTTATAGGTTTATAAGAAAATTTGTGCCTAAGACACATTGGTCATCTGACCTCAAAATGTATGCAACATGTCAAAATTAAACTAGTGGTGCTCACGGTAACATGCTATAGATCTAGCTATCCTACGTAGTAACCACATCTAGCGGTTAGGAATGCCTATAGTGTGGCGCTGTAGTCGCATGGGTAACTCTTCGATCCGACAATCCAAAATCTTGAAGGTCAACCCCTTTATGTGTTGCCAAAGCTCAGACAAAGTCTCAACCATGTCTAGAGCTTGAAGGACTGTTATCCCAACATCCCTCTCTGCTGGCTCATCTGCTCCATGCTCTAGTTCCTCCACCGGTTGAACTCGACCAACATCTGCATTACATCAAAACTTTAGTAAAACATCAAAATACAAAAACATTGTATAAACCTTAGAAAAATAAAAAACATGGTCAAAACATTATTACCTATTGCACCACACTGAGCGGCTTCTGGTAAAGATGAATCTGGATCTCCTTGGAAATCAATGCCTGCGTATGCATACTCATCGATGGCGACAATCTGTTGCCTGAACCAGGCAAAGAATGTAGTCAAGAACACAATGGATGATTGGTTTGAATTCCTACCCATTTGTTCTACCCATCTCTGCATCCTAAGATCTCTAGGGTTAGACACACCCATTGTCACATGCTGAGGCTGCATTAGTGGAATCCACTCTAAGGAAAATGAAATGAGGATCGAACCATAACTAAATTTTTTCTTCCTTCCTCCCTTTGCCTTGTTCAATTGTTCTTTTATCTGAGAAAGCACAACTTCAGACTAGTTGAAGACTGTTGGCTCCATGCACTCATATACTACATATACGATCTATTCGCTACATGTATTGTAACGGTGCTGAAAAGTTTCGCAAGCATGAAAAGAATGGTTCTCAAAGGCAAATCCTGAACGTCCTAGATGTTTATCTTCCCATATTTTCTTTGCTTTTCCCCTGGATAGAAATATTGCGAAACATAATCTCTCACAGTCTCTCCTCCAAGAGTAGACCCTGAGAGGGAAAAAGGCAAGACTCTCCTCGACAAACCCATGAAAAAATATAAATCCTCTACTGTAATAGGAACCAATTTTTTCCTAATGTGAAATGCCTCGATAGCTGGATCCCATGCTCGAACTAGGAACTCCAAGAGTTCTATTTGTTGCCTCACCCCTGAGAAGCGGAAGTAATTTAACAAGCCAAAATCTCTTAGGGATCTTACTGTACCCGGATCATTTAGGGCAACCATATTCTGTTCTCCATGCTATCTTTCCCTCCATGTAATCATCATTATAGTTTGATGAAATCTTGAAACATAATCATAAGACTCATTAGACTCCTTTCAATGCAAAAAATTAGACAAATTTTGAGCATAGTGCAAGAATAAAAAATGAAGATTGCACGCAACGCAGTCTTGAATATGGGACAATGCGTTGCATATGCAGCTAAACTTCAATTTAGGTGCTCCACAACACAATTTTCGATGCTCAAGGGTGCGTTGCCCTCTTTGGAAGAAAAAATTACCCTAAGGGGCTCAAAACCCTAAAAATTTGAAATGAAATGAAATGAATTGACTACTGAAAGAAAGAGAGGGTTCATGGCACTAACCTGGATCAAACGACAATAAAAAACTTCACAAAAACGATCATAATCAACGACTGAAGTTCAGGGGCAAAACAGGTGCAGAGCTCCAAAATGCAAATGGTAAAATGAATAGTAAAACTCTTTTTAATACTCATTTAATTATTTTCAAATCATATTTATTCCTGTGACTATCGTTTTATTATATTTTTATCATGAAACATGTATTTATAATCCATTTAATGTTGCTCTGAACAGGTCTTACAACTGATGAACATATTAGTCTTGCAGATTTATTTCAAGAATGATTTGACCACAAAGCATACTTTTATCCTTATTTTTTGAGCTTTGTTAAAAACGAAAAAGGACTTGAAGCACACTTTTATCTCTTTTTCGAGCTTCGATAACAGCGAAAAAGGAGCCCCTGGAGTCTTCTTTCAGCTCTTTTCAGACTCCGATAATGTGAAAATATTTCCAAGCACTTTCCTTTTCGAGCTCATAAAAGTAAATGAATTGGTATCTACTTAGTATAAGTTTAACCGTTTTCCGAACTGAGATAGATTATTTACGAAAAAGGAATACCTTAGTCAAACATGACTAAAGAGGTTCTCTCAGATATCATTTTACACTTTTTTCGGATATGAGTGAAAAATTTGCGAAAAAGTACTTACGGAGTTTTCTTTCATCCTCTTTTTCAAACTCTCTAAATATGAAAAAGGACCGAGCTGTCACTGTCGTTAGGCTCTTTAAAACATAAAATAGTGACGAACTTGTTCATCATGGCAAGAATTGAGTTTCATTAATCGCTAGACTCGTTAAATTATTAAATAGTAATACATTATTCATCTGAAGGGTTGAATTGTAGATCAAGCATATGTTATCGTCCTCAAGCTTGTTAAAAAAAAGAGGTACTGGTTGACAAATGATCGGGGAAATTTTGGGAAAGTGAACATAACTTTTTACGATAGCAGGTCGCTCTTGAACATGACACTTCACTCCATCACCGTGACTGTTTGGGTTGGGTAATCTTCTTGACTGTTCATTCATACCAATGGTTCATCATACCTTCACTTCGAATTTGGGTCAATGCTGCCAACTCATCTCAGTGTCACCGATATGTTCAAGAGAAGTCATCTAGTGAATACTCATCCTTCTGCAATATTCATAAACCTTCATTCTCATGATAGTCATGATTCCCTGAACATTGCTATATCAAGTCATACCTTTATCTCCGAAATCAGTAACTCCCATTTTGCAATAAAGTGACTTCCTGTCGACAACAAATCATTATCCATGAAGTTCACTTAGAAAAATCATATTCCAGTACCATGAGGCTTATTATAGCATCGAAAAGACCCTCGCTTCTAGACTTTTGACCGAAAGATTTTGTTTGGAGTTCAACATCAAATCATCTATTCATGCCTTACTAAATGTACTGCAGTACCTTGAGGGCCATTGACATCAATGGTGGTTCTCTCACGTTTTTTAACAACTCACATCATTGGCTGGTAATCAAACGATGTCTTACCATGTTTGACTACAAATCATATATTCACATGGCTAGACTTGTACCCAAATGATCGAGTGAATGAGATAAGAGGACCCCAGATCTAGTTTCAGCCATTCGGGCTACGATTTTAGGATTGTTATACACATCATCTGTACGATGACCTTACATACAGATCGTCATTCGAACATGGGCCTATATCTGTAGGCATGTCTGTATTGAGAAATGTTGGGTGTGGAGCATGATTATCTTGTTTACTTTGTATCACAGCATTGGACCCCTGTACCTTAAATGGGGCGGCAATGCCGCCCGTAAATTAATCGCTATCGTGGGGGGTCCAGGGGGGGCGGCAACGACTTTATGGAGCCCCCCCTTGGCGGGGGGTTTCGGGGGTAGTGCCCCTGAAGCTAAAAATAGATGTAAAATTGCCTTGTAAAAGTATAGTAATTTCTAGTCAATCTGGGCCGTTCATTAGGCAAATGATCTGATGGTAGAAGTTATGTTTAGTTTAGGGTTTTTTTCCCTAGAAGGAAACCCCTCACTTTTATGAGGGTATTGTATTGCAGCTGTGTATTGTATATGTATTCTCTGAGTAGGAAATAGATAGGGAGACTGTGAGAGAGAACAAAATATATTATAGCGGATTAGCTGTAGGTTTTGTCTCTTCATTTTGCTGGATGATAGAAAGGAAGGATTGGCTGTTCGGGGTGGACGTAGCCCAAACTGGGTGAACCACGTATATTTGTGTCTCTCTAGTTTTATGTGTTTTGTGTGCTTGTATTTTCCGCATATTTTATGTTTTGCATTGCTCTTTAATATATAATTTTCTAACAACTGGTATCAGAGCCGAAGGTATATTTGGCTGATAAACTCGCAGGAAAGAAGGGTTCCTGGTTCGAGTGGGAGCAATGGCGGAAGATGGTAAGTTTAGGGTCGAGAAATTTAACGGCAAAAACTTCCCGCTGTGGAAGATGCAGATGGAATATTATCTGTATTAGAAAGATCTGTACTTACCATTGAGTGGAAAAACAAAGAAGCCGATGGCCATGACAGACGTGGAATGGAACATTCTCGATAGAAAGGCACTTGGAACAATATGGTTGTGCCTTGCGGCGTCAGTCGCCTTCAATATTTCGAAGGAAACAACAACAGAGGGTTTGATGCAGATGTTGGCGAAACTATATGAAAAACCCTCGGCCTCAAACAAGGTATTTCTTATGAAACAACTATTTAATATGAAGATGTCGGAAGGTGGATTTGTTGCAGACCATTTAAATGATTTTAATACAGTTACTAGTCAGTTAATTTCTGTAGGGGTAAAATTTGATGATGAAGTTAGAGCTCTGTTATTTCTGTGCTCATTGCGAGAAATTTGGAATGGTTTAGTTATGGCCATTAGTAACTTTGTCTCTGGATCTAGTACTTTAAATTTTGATGATTTTGTCGGTGCTATCCTTAGCGAGGAAATGCGATGGAAAAGCTCCGGTGAGACATCGGGTAATGCTTTGAGTGTAGAGTCTAGGAGAAGGAGAATGGAAAGAGGAAAGAGCTCGAGATATCGCAGTAAATCAAGGAAAGGCAGATCCAAGTCCAGATCGGGGATAGTGTGCTGGAAATGCAGAAAGAAAGGACACCTAAAGAAAGACTGTAGATCTCGGAAGGGAAAAGGAGACACACAACAAGAAAACAATTATGAAGCAAATGTGACAGGTGATGTGTTACAAGATGTTTTGATTCTTTCTTTCGAAAATGTTACTGATTCTTGGGTTGTACATTCAGGGGCTTCATTCCATGCCACACCTGATAAGAAATATTTTCATGACTATGTTCAAGGAGATTTTGGACAAGTCCGTTTGGGTGATGATAAACCCTATAAAATTGTTGGAATGGGTAAGGTTCTTATAAAACAAAAGAATGGAAACCAATGGTTACTAAAGGAGGTAAGGCATGTTCCATATCTGAAGAAAAATATGATTTCAACAGGGCAGTTAGGCAGTGAAGGTTGTGTGACAACTTTCACAGATAAAGCTTGGAAGGTCACCAAAGGAGCCCTGGTAATAGCAAAAGGTGAAAAGGTTGGTACATTGTATTTAAGCAATGGTATTTCTAACTCTGTTAATGCTTTAACTTCCAAAGGAGCAGATGCAGCATTATGGCATCATAGGCTCGGACACATGAGTGAGAAGGGAATGAAGATTCGTCACTCAAGAAATTTGTTGCTAGGTTTGAAGAAAGTTGATTTGGATTTCTGTGAGAATTGAATTTATGGAAAACAAAAGAGAGTCAGATTTCTCAGAGCCGGGAAAGAAAAGAAGAGCGAAAAATTAGAGCTTGTGAATATAGATGTATGGGGACCTGCTCAGGTATCATCTCTTGGTGGCTCTCGTTATTATGTTACTTTTATTGATGATGCAACTAGAAAAACTTGGATTTATTGTATTCAAAATAAATCTGATGTATTTTATACTTTCAAGAAATGGAAAGCTTTGGTTGAGATTGAGACAGGAAGGAAGTTGAAGTGTCTCAGATCAGACAATGGAGGTGAATATTGCAACAAAGAGTTTGATAGGTACTGTTCAGAGCATGGAATTCGCAGAGAGAAGACAGTTCCAAGAACACCACAAGAAAATGGTGTGTCAGAAAGGATGAACAAAACAATCATGGAGCGTGCAAGGTGCATGAGATTGCATGCAGGATTGCCTTTACAATTTTGGGCAGATGCTGTAGATACTGATGTTTATCTAATAAACATAGGGCCTTCAAGTTCCTTGGATGGTGGTATTCCAGAGGAAGCATGGACAGGTAAAAAGGTAAACTACTCTTTTTTAAAGCCTTTTGGTTGTGAGGCCTTTGTCCATATTAATAAAGAAAATAGAACAAAGCTTGAGGAAAAATCAAAGAAATGTACCTTTATTGGATATGATGTTAATGATTTTGGTTATCGCTTATATGATTATGAAAATCACAAAATCATTAGGAGTAGAGATGTAATATTCAATGAAAAGGTCATGTATAAGAATCAGTTGTAGGAAAAGAAACAGGAAAAAGAAATTAAGGAATACACGGTTCTTGATGAGATAACTGAAAAAGTAAAGGTGCCTGAAAATAATAATAATCAACAACCACAACAACAACAACCACCACAACAGCAACATGCACCTCAAACACCTGAAAGTGGTGTTAGAAGATCTGTCTACTCAACTTAGTGTTCCTAAATTGATGTCATAAATTGTCAACCAGGGTTAGTAAATTGTTGAAGTGAAGTGCACTATATGTGCCTAGGTATCTGTTTCTCACTATGTTGTGTTTAGTGTTTTTCCAATGTTTTTGGTTTTGTGTTTTTATTCTAAGAGGAAAAAAACTAAGTGTTGGTAAAGAGAAGTTTTTGGTCACACTAAAATAGAGCAAAACCTATTCTAAACTATGTATGGCACTTGAGAACAGAAAATGCAAAACTTTAACAAGAAAAGTAACTCATAACATGAATTCAATAACTCATAACATGAACTCATTCCAATTCATTCATTAGAAATATGTTGGAATAACTTGAGAAAAGGATAAGTTTAATGCAATGAGGTTCTTCCAAGTAAACAACAATCTACAATATCATAGAGAAAATCCCATCCATGGCTAGAAATTTGTTGGAACACATTTGGAAAAGATAGTCTGCAACATAGTGAGTGACTCTATTCTAAATTATCCCATGATACTGAAATTAATCCATTCTGAAACTCAAATTGTCACTACTAAGGCTCATTCGAAAGTTAGAAATATTTTGGAATAGTTTTGGAAAAAAAAGAGGCTATTTGTAAAATTATAAGAGATTGCAGAACAGTCAAGGCCTTGAAATGATATCACTAATTCCTGTCCATATGATGATGTGTTGGAAGAGATTAATAACAAGAGTAGTTTTTAAATAATGAAGGCCTTGAAGTCTAATGGAACAAAACTTGCATACAACTAACTAATAAAACTGGAAATACATTAAATAGAACTGAACAAGAGCGCAACCAATCAAACTTGAAATACAGTGAACAAAATTGAACTAGAGTGCCATTAACCTCCGGAGTTTTACAACTAAACTAAAGTGCAACTAGTCACTGAAATACTACCGCTCTGTCTCATTCGGTGTTAGTGATATTTTGGAACAATTCATAAGAGCAAGACTGGCTGTAACAATTGATGTCAGTGAGCATAAAAAATATGAAGTTCAGAAAAAATGCAACTAGACTCTAAAACACCACAGCTATGTCTCATTCAGTGTTAGTGATATTTTGGAGTAATTCGTAAGAACAAGACTAGCTGTAACATTTGATGTAAATGAGCATAAAAACATAAAGTTCAGAAAACTACTTGAACTAGGAATGAAACAAGGCTAAAGTTACTTATCTAAACAATATGCACAGAGCTTCTCGGGCAGTAGGGGCCCTCTACCACCGGATTAGCATACAAATCTCCTCAAGATTGCCTTAGATCATGCAATGAAGTTGAATGTCTTTCATTAAAGAGAAAATTCTTCAGAAATAGAGTATTACGGACTTTTGAGATCTAACAACAAAACATCAATCTAGCTAACTGTCTCTCGGTCTCTCGAGTCATTATTATAAAAGAAATACATAACTACCCTTGAGAGGAAATAGGGTTAAGTGTCTTTCCCAATTAAAATCAAATTAGAACTCTTATGGAAGCCTCGTACTCTTGTTGGAGACATCTGTAGAGTCCCTGTCCTGGTAGGAATCTGCTTCTTAGTTTTGATCTCTTCCACGTGCATAACCACCTATAGATTCTTGCTCAGACTTCGTAGAGAGCAAGAGATGATGGGGGAGTGTTGTGGAATTCAACCATATGCGTTTTTCTTTGAAGTGACACCTGTAACCTATGAGAACATGAAGATAGCTGCGGAATAGGCGACTAGCTACAGAATGGCTGCATTCTGTAGCTGAGTCTAGTAAAAAATTACTACAACAACAAAACCATGAAAATATAGCAAGTCAGTCATTGTATACATTCCTAAAGTGACTTTAATTAATCCTATTGATCATTTAAGCCTGTAATTGATAAGGGACAAAGGAAATGAAGTGAAATTGGGTGAAAGAAAAGGACATCTTTGGGGCTTAACAAGATCTACTAGGATAAGTAGACCCCCTGAACGATACTCTCCTTCATTATATTATTTATTGCTGACTGATTCTAGTGAACCCGAATGTTATGGAGAAGCAATGCAGGTTGAAAGCAGGAATAAGTGGGAGCTAGCCATGGAAGAAGAGATGGACTCCTTAATGCATAACCAGACTTGGGACTTAGTCAGGTTACCTGCAGGTAAAACTACATTGCAAAATAAATGGGTTTACAAGCTGAGAAGAGAAGATGGAGGAAAACAAAGGTACAAAGCTAGACTTGTGGTGAAGGGGTTTGTATAGAAGAAATGTATTGATTTTGATGAAATATTTTCTCCTGTTGTTAAGATGACTTCAATCAGAACTATCTTAAGTCTTGTAGCAGCAGAAGATTTATATCTTGAACAGTTAGATGTAAAGACAACATTTCTCCATGGAGATTTGGAGGAAGAGATATACATGCAGCAACCAGATGGATATGAGGTCAAAGGGAAAGAAAAATTGGTGTGCAGGTTAAAGAAGAGCTTGTATGGCTTAAAACAGGCTCCAAGGCAGTGGTATCTAAAATTTGACAAGTTTATGTCTGAGCAAGATTATACTAGATGTCACTCTGATCATTGTGTTTATCTAAAAATGCAAAATGATGGCAGCTATATTATATTGTTATTGTATGTAGATGACATGCTTGTTGCAAGGTCTAACATGCAGGAAATAAATGTGCTCAAATGAAAATTGGAAAATTCATTTGCAATGAAGGATTTGGGAGCTGCAAAACAAATCCTTGGTATGAGGATAACTAGAGATAGGAAAAATCGCAAATTAACACTGTCTCAGAATGAGTACATAGAAAAGGTGTTGAAAATATTTAATATGCAGAATGCAAAACCAGTTAGTGCACCTTTTGCTAGCCATTTCAAACTTAGTAAGGAGATGTGCCCCAAGACCCACGAAGAAATGGAATATATGTCTAAAGTTCCATATGCATCAGCAGTTGGAAGCTTAATGTATGCAATGGTCTGCACAAGGCTTGATATTGCACATGCAGTGGGAGTTGTAAGCAGGTACATGAAAAATCTAGGTAAAGAACATTGGATGGCAGTAAAATGGATTCTCAGATATTTGAAAGGTACCTCAAATCAAGCATTATGATTTGGTGGTTCAAACATTTCTCTACAGGGATATGTTGATGCAGATATGGCAGGTGACAGAGATAATAGGAGGAGCACTACAGGATATGTATTTATTGTTGGAGGAACAACTGTCAATTGGGTTTCAAAAATCCAAAGTGTTGTTGAACTTTCAACAACAGAAGCAGAGTATGTTGCTGCTACAGAGGCTAGTAAAGAAATGATTTGGTTACAAAGTTTTATGGATGAATTGGGTAAGAAGCATGATATGGGCACGCTATACAATGATAGCCAAAGTGTCATTCATCTTGAAAAGAACTCAACATTTCATTCCAGGACTAAACACATACATCTCAAGTACCATTTCATACGGTTAGTATTGGAAGATGGAGAGTTGAAGCTGGAAAAGATACACACTAGCCAGAATCCTGCAGATATGCTAACAAAAGTTATAACTAGGGAGAAACTGAGAATGTGCTCAGTTTCAATTGGTCTTTCAAGGACGGCGATGAAGATGAGAAACAACCAGGTCCAAAGAGGAGTCATTGTCCAGCAAATGAAGCAGCGGTGGAGTTGCTATAATCAGTCTCCAAGTGGGATATTGTTGGGTGTGGAGCCTGATTATCTTGTTTACTTTGTATCATAGCATTGGACCCCTGTACCTTAAATGGGGCGACAACGCCGCCCGTAAATTAATCGCTGCCGTGGGGGGTCTAGGGGGGGGGGGGGGGCGGCAGCGACTTTATGGAGCCCCCCCCTGGCGGGGGGTTTCAGGGGTAGCGCCCCCGAAGCTCAAAACATATGTAAAATTGCCTTGCAAAAGTATAGTAATTTCTAGTCAATCTGGGTCGTTCATTAGGCAAATGATCTGACGGTAGAAGTTATGTTTAGTTTAGGGTTTTTTGACCTAGAAGGAAACCCCTCACTTTTATGAGGGTATTGTATTGCGGCTATGTATTGTATATGTATTCTCTGAGCGGGAAACAGATAGGGAGACTGTGAGAGAGAACAAAGGATATTACAACGGATCACCTATAGGTTTTGTCTCTTCATTTTGCTGGATAATAGAAAGGAAGGACTGGCTGTTTGGGGTGGACGTAGGCCAAACTGGGTGAACCACATATACCTGTGTCTCTCTGGTTTTATGTGTTTTGCGTGCTTGTATTTTCCGCATATTTTATGTGTTGCATTGCTCTGTAATATATAATTTTATAACAAGAAACATTCCAATGTAGACGACTTTCTGAACTATGTACATGTTATTAGATAGTTTATGTGCTGAGCATGGGAATGCCTTCCCTTAGCAATTCGTGATCAAGAGGATATATCATGATGTAATGTATTGTAAGATTGATGCAAGTCACCACTCCGCTTCAGCTCCAGCCCATCACAGTGTAAATCATCTCATTCAAAAAATATTGTTATTATTATTATGACTTCATGCTTTAGGGGGAAATTGTTAAAGGTCAATTTGGCCACCATTCCCAATGACCTGGTTAACTGGACATCATCCCCGGAACCAATGAATAGGGCCTATCATTCCCTATCATTTCAGTTGATACATGCCCTAAGACAAAGAACAAGAACAAATCATCCATGACTTCCATTGCAAGGTTTCCAAGATTTGAAGTACATGTTATATCACCTATGAGCTCACCAACGCAGTCTCTCAAGGGGCTAAGTGCTTTGCATATGCAGGTAACCCCACTCAAGGGTGCTCTGCAAAGCACTTCTCGACACTCAAAGGGGTGTTGGTCAAATTGCGAGAGAAAATCTCATTGTTCCAGAATCTCCACTTGGCCAGTGCCTTCTAGAAGAGTGCATATGTGTCTAACTTCGAATCCTTGTGTCCCTTTGACACATCTGAGCTTGGAAACATGTATTGCATATTATTAGAAAGTCATTGATTGTGAAACTACCTTCAGATCATCTATAAATTGAGCACAAATCCTAGTGTTTGGAAGGAAGAATTTGAGTAGAGAAATGCTGGTGGAATTTCAATCAAGGATTTGATTTGAGTGATATGCTGCTGGAGAGATGTGCATTGTGATGAGGCTGGGATGATGTTGGAGATGGTGACATCAAATCAATTGCTGGTTGTAACCTCCTGTTATATCCATTAATAGTGATTGTTGCTTAATTTCCCACGTATGTATCTGTATAAGTTTCCGTCTTTCTTATTATGAATTCTTATCTGATCTATATGGTTCATGTTTCATTGATTTAATTTAATAACATGAATAGGCATATGTATATTGCTATCTATTTGTTGTTTAGTGTTCATTCTTGCAGGAAATATTTTGGTGATCTAGCTTGGATTTTAAGCTATAGCAAGAGAGACAGAAGGATACTTGGAAGCACTTGGAATCCAAGTAAGTTTCTTGATCTATTCTTTGTGTCTATTTACTGTTAGGAAGATTAGTTGCAAAGTCTTTAACCTATTGTTCTAAATGAGCACCACATTTAGCGAAGAATGTTTTATCCGTAATCCATAATTACGCATAACACTAGCTTGTATTGGAAGGACCCTACTGGAATTTTATTGCTCTGTTTAACAGAAGGGGAGACTTTAGAAATCTTCGATGAATATCATGGATGTCTCTGTGGAGGCCATTATAGTTGGAAATTTACAACGCATAAAATGTTGAAATCTAGTTTTTGTTGGCCCTCTTTGTTTTCATATGTTTATAGATTAGTAAGAAGTTGTGAAAAGTGCCAAATATATTCTGAAAAGAATAATTTGGCACCATTATCACTGATTCCTGTTTTATTGAAGAACCATTTAGACAATGGGGTTTGGATTTTACAAAAGAAATAAATGGGTGGAATTTGTTCCAACTAGGAGGGAGATTGATTTAGTGGTAATTAAATTTTTGGAGGAAAATATCTTCACCAGGTTTGGTTGTCCAAAGAAGTTAGTTGCAGATAATGCACAGGTGTTCAGGTCTACAAAAATGATTGTCTTTTTCAAGAATTACAATTTCATACTCTCACATTCTACCACCTATCATCCACAAGGCAATGGGTTGGCAGAATCATAAAACAAGGCTCTAGTTAAATTAATAAAGAAAACCATTGCATAGAATAAGAAGAGTTGGGATACTCATCTAGAGTTTGGTTTATGGGAAAATAGGCTGACAACTAAGAGGTCAACTGGAAAGTCCCCTTTTGAGTTGGTATATGGAGCAACAACTTTATTTCCCAGTCAGCTTGCAAAGCTTGTGGTGGCACTTATTCATGATGATGAACAAGAACCAAATGCACTAACAAGGACTATAAACCAACTAGGGGAGTTGAATGAAAACATGGAAAAGGTCATGGAAAATCTGATTAATTAACAAGAAACAATGAAGATGATCTTTGATAGAAAAGCCAAAAGTTTTATTTTTCATCGTCGATATTTGGTTCTTAGATGGGATGTCAGTAGGGAAGATAAAGGAAAACATGGCAATTTATATCCTTTATGGTTTGGTCCCTTTAAAATTGCAGAATCTAGAGCTAATAACACATTCATTCTCGAAAATTTCAGGGTGAATTATTTCAACTTCCTGTGAATGGGAAGTATACGAAGCACTACTTCCAACATTTATTTCATTGTATTTCATCATTGTAGATACATGTTTGATCATTGTAAATACTAGATGAGCTCTTCATTGTAATGTTTCAAGCTATAATTGTGAATCCATGCCTAAGGTGAAGGCACTAATCTGCGGTTCTTAGTGTTTCTCTCAAAAAACACAATACTAAGGTGGAGCCATATGTTGTAGCACATTTTATTTTCCTCATGCGTGAAATATATATATATATGTGTGTGTGTGTGTGTGTGTGCAAAAAATCAAAATCAAAATTTAAGTTAGGATTTTGATTTATTTTGTAATGCTAGATTAAATGTCATTAATCTAGTTTAGTGCAACAGTAATTAAACAATAATGTTGGTGGGTCCTATGTTAAAGTAGGATGTATCGTTAAACTTTGTTTGGATTTTTGGGCATGATGTAATAAGTTTGAGGGGCTCACACGATGGTAGAAACCTAGCATCACTACATGTCTTACGATTATTCGACCCAGTGCCTCCGCAAAGAATTTTTGGAGTCCCGTTGAATAATAGATGTACGGTGGAGATTGATTACGGGGGGACTTTGTCAGAACTCCATTGTACAGGTGCCTATCCCCGCAAAACATCATCAAGTGAGTGTTGGTCACTTTAATTGTTTAGCAATTCAAGTGCCACATAAATTGTCAACCCAGGAAGGTCTGGTTGTTTCAAAGGCAATCACACACAATATATGCTCAACTCCAAAAGCAAAGAAATGTTGTAGCATTAATCATAGAAATATTAATCACACAAATATTAATCACACTGTTCACACCTCACTTTAACAAAGCTGAAGCCTACTTGTGTTACATTAGAAACAATCCCTCTATTGCAGACTTTCATTAAAGGAATCCTAGGAAAGATAATGAAAGGAAATCACCCTACAGAAAAGAAGATCAATTAACCATAACGGAGAACAGGACCCTATTCCCCCAAGCAGGAATCTTCAGCACCTATTTCCTGATATCAATCACACTGCAGAAAAAGAAGATCAACCAACGGAGAATAGGACCCTATTCCTCCAAACAAGAATCTTTAGCACCTGTTTCTTGATATCACTCTGTCACACATTCATCCTAGAAACGAATGACCGAAAAATGAAGTAACTCACGGCTTCTCAAGAATGAATGGTATAAAGCTAATGCAATGTTTAAAGAAAATAGAGTTTTTAATAAGAAACACAGAACTGCGTAAATAATTCTTCAGCAAAAAATGTTAAATTAGGGTGCGAATGACATAAAGAGTAACAAACTACAGGAGAAATTGGGTGAATCTTGTGATGAAGGCGAGCCCTTTCCTTCTCACAAGATTCCCCAGGGAAAGAAATTAAGTTGAAGCGCTCAAAATAAACTTTTATTCATCTATCAAAAAGCGATACATTACAATAGAGCCTTGCTCTTCTTTGCTCAAAGAAATGTACTTCCCGCAGTCTCTAACTCCCCTTCTAATGATGATGTCTCCTCTTTTTAAAGAGGAGACATCTATTACAGTTACATTAGAGAAATCCTATTTTTATCCAAATCTGATCTTTTGTTTTAACACAAGGTATTTCTGTTCTTCCATTGCGGAATGCTGTTACAATAGATACAAAAATACTGGCTTCAGAACGGTCCGTGTCAGAGCTCCCCTTGCTTGTCTTCGTCTTGTTGCCATCATTCTTGAAATACACCTTGAAAATCGCAAGTCACGAGCTGTCTCAGAAACGGGATTTGCATACCCGTTGACTGTTTCAGCAACAGGATCGACTGTTTCAGCAACGGGATCGACTGTTTCAGCAACGAGATTGACTGTTTCAGCAACGCGATCCTTATCTGCGATCTTTTGGACTGTCTCAGCAACTTTATATCTTCGATTAATGATTAAATATAAAAGCAATGTGGAATTATATGCAAAACAAATTAAATACATAGTAAAGAGAAGAACTTTATATACCTTTGGATAAAATGGATGGGGATGATAATGTAAGCTTTAAATATGGACTAGAAAGCGTAAAGTGATGACAAAATATGCAGTCAAAATGGTACATTATGAGGTCCTAACATCCCCCCCAGCTGAAAGGGTTGCATGTCCTCAGGCAACTTCTAGTCATAGTCAGAGTCTGGATACTGACTTTGTGCATGCAAGTTACTCAAGCAATAACTATGGAAGGTGGCATCTGTCAATGGTCTGAATCCCTGGTTACTTTGCAATTTCTGCCATGCTGCTGCCTCATCTCTGTTAGCCAATCTGTAATGAGCCTGATATCGTTCTGCTGGCATCCATAAGATAGGGAAGTGAAAGTGATAGCCAATCCAATTCTCAGCGCATTGCTGAACACATATGATATAGTTTGGTAGTCTAGACAGTGCAGTTTCAAGGTTATCAGGGCTAAAGGGATTATATTCTTGTCTCTCCTTAGAGGATTGTTGCCACAACATGTTGTTTTCCTTCAAAGCAGCAGTCTCTTTGGCCCTGATTAACTGATGACACTCTTGGAGTACTGAGGCTTGCAATTGCTGTATATATCTACTCATTCCTGGCTTTTGCAAAAACTGTCGATACTCTGTTACAAAAATGGCTGGATTTCGAGGTTCCGGCCTTATCCAGAGGAGGCGATTATCCTCGTTATGCCTAGTCACGAGAAAAGCGGTTTTCCATGTGATTTGATTGTCAAGAAAGGAAAAAAACACCCTAATCTGTATATCACCAACAATAGGATTAAGATTGACCTCTCTGTTTTCAGGCATAGCCTCATTATGAAGATACAACTCACATAGTAGATGTTGATCACTAGTGGAAGCCTCAGCAAATGTTTTGAAAAACTATTCCACTGTGAGCAACTCATAAGGTCTCCCATCCTTAATTGCTTTCAACTGGAAACAAACAAGGCATTCAAAAAGAAATAGAGAATAATTCAAAGAAGGTTTCCTGGTGGCTAACAATTTTTGTACTAACTGAAACATCAAGATAAATTTTTCTTTTAATTTCTTAGTTTCTTTCTTGGAATCCTTAAGTTGCTGAAGTGTCTGCTCCTAGTTATCCCAATTGGAATACATATGATTTTTCCAGGCCAATTTATGCTGTTGTAAAACTTTGTCTTGATCAATAGCATACTGCTTTTTCCACTTATTCATTATTTCCATCTCTTTCCATGGTGGAGTTTGTGTTCTGGCATTATAGGTAATGGGCTGAGGCATAGTCTGAGTAGTTGAGTCAATTAATGTAGGGCAGGATACCTGTGGCTTGATTTCTTTGTCCAAAGTTTTTAAAGGCCCTACTGATTCTTGTGTGACAGTAGGGCATTCTTCCTTGACTTCAATCGATGTGGATGCCTCAGGCACTGGAACTCTAACTATCTTGTATCCGGCCTGTTGATAGATGTTTCCACATTCATGGCACATATATTCTTTACATGGATCATTCTTTTGCAGTGATGTTGTACGTGCCAACATGTAGAGATTTAGCTCTTTATCAAAGGCTTCCCTTTCCGTTACGAACTCTCTTTTGTAGGTTTCTAATTCTAACTTTAAAAATTCATTTTCCTCTAAAAGAGAGGCCATGGTGACTGAACCCTGTGTATCGGTTGCTTTTGTTGGAGTTGATTGCTGTTCTTCAGCTGTAGTTGGTTCTTGTGTTTCAGCTACAGCTGGTTTCCTTATAATATCATGCTGGATGTTTGAATTTTTCACTTCAGCGACTGGTTCTTGTGTTTTAGCCGCTGAGTGAGTAACTGGTTCTTGTGGAGCAGTTACTGTTTGAGTAGAAAATGATGTCATATTACCCTGGGCATCTGGGTCTTGTGGAGCAGTGCCACAGGACGAGACGGGTAATGATTTCGGGGTTTGGGATGATGAATGAAGTTTTAGCAAGATGGCTACAGGGTCTGGGGTAATGGTTTCAAATTGAGTAGTTGTTTTCATTTTTCTCGTAGGTAGGAAAGCAGAGAAAGCAGAAACTTGCTTTTTCTTTTTATGAGGGGATTTTTCCCTAGGAGAAGGACTATAGGAAGAGGTGGCGGCTTTGGATGTAGCTCTTGTTTGCCTTTTTGATATAGAGGTGGTTGTAACTTGCCTCTTTCTTTTATGAACATGGGAAGATGGTGGGGTTCCAGCCTGAGAGTCATCACTGGGGATGTGAACGGTAGGGTGGGATGACTCTGCTAAATAAGATGGACTTGGGGATAGGTCAACTGGATTAACTGGTTCTGAAGATGGAATCGATGAAGGATCAGGAATATCTTCCAGTTGCCGTTCCTAAGAGCTTTCGGGGATTTCTTGGGGATTTTCAGCTTCTTGGGGAATTTCGGGGGCTTGTTCAAGAAGTAAGGGTAGGTTATTTAGAGGGGGGTTTTGCTGAGCAAAACCCATCTGAATTAATAGTTGACAAAGGCGATGATGAGTAAGGGACAGTAGTGGAAATTTTACTCATCTACAGTAATATGACATATTCTTAATACATCCATAAGGAATGTTTACTAGTCTACCATGTCACAAATGGCTCATTAAAATAAATTCATGTTGATAAACTACCTGATATCGACCCTCGCAAGTTAAATAATGCTTGACAAATTCTACTACCTTTGGCCACGGAGGAGGTAATGAATGCAGTCCTATGCCACGGCCTTTAATCTCAACATGTTCTCCTGGAAGAAGGAAGTCTTGCTGCGCGTTTAGGATGATGTGCTTGCTGCTAAACCACCAAGCACCTGTGACTGGAAATCCCGAAACTTGCGCTATATCTTCCTCTGTAACCGGAATTCGGACCCCCTGAATTTTGGAATGGTCCTCCTGAAGATTTCGTGCAAACTCCAAGATTTGCTGAGGGTCAAATTCTCACAGTCTTTCAAAATATGTGACCCATCCTGCCTGCTGGAAGATTTGGTATGCCTCTGGAAACAATTCAAGAAGAGCAGTCGAGCCGGGCTCATGTCTGATGGCCGGGCCTCCCATAGTTACTAACTTAAGTCAAATGTAGAGGCAGAGAGCAGAATCGCCAGACTTGATCAGAGTAACCGTTTATGACTAAGAACATGGAGTATCGGTAAAGGGCCGAAATAATGGATATAAAGAGTGACAGTGGGTTGAATGGTGTGGAATGATAATTTTAATTTTTGAAATCCTCCCCTACGTGTGGTGAAATGATGGTTTTGAATGTGCGGGGGTTATAATCATAATGATAAAGATCTTCTCTTTATACTATCATTTAACTGTATTACATAAAAAATCCACATACCTTATATTTACCTTTGTTTTGTAATTCGAAGTATAGAGTGCTTGTTCATAGTAGCTTAATATTGATGGAAGAATTTTTAGAATTCTCTGAAATATAAGGAGGATCATATTAGAGTCTGCTCAATCATAGGAGAAAGGTAGTAAATGGAAAATATTCACCCAAGGAATCTGAAGAACTTGTGTAATAGAGGAAAGGAATGGTGTTTTAGCAATGGGAAGATAGACGACAGGCTGCTGAAAGTGGTGTTTCAGCAATGGAAAGATAGATGACATGTTGCTGAAAGTGGTGTTTCAGCAATGGAAAAATAAGGGAAATGTTGCTAAAATGTGATGATTTAGCACTAGGAAAATTGGGGAAGTACTTGCTGAGGAATGATATTTCAGCAGTAGGGAACAGGGAAAATGCTGGCTGAAGAATGGTGTTTCAGGTGTGGGAAAAAGGGAAGGAAGGAGTAAGGGGATAAGTGATAAAAAATATTGCTGGGAAATGAGGAAATGAATTGAGATGAGGGAAACAAAGCTTCTCTGATTTAAGTTTAGATTTTCTTGTGATGAAATTGTCCTCCTTAATTAGTTCTTCCTTAATCTGCAACATACAATTGTAACATGCCAACCCTTGACAGGTATTATTAGTTTTAAATATAATCTAATACTAAAAATATAGTGCATAAAATAATTAAATGCTGTGAGGAGCAGAAGACTCCCCTAGAAAAAGATAATGTGCATCTGTCATGCAAGCAACCTTAAAATCTTCTTTAGAAACATGGCGCTGGTACAAGCGAAGCCTATGACCATTTACTAGTAGAGGTGTTTTAAAATCATCAATTGTTAAAAGTCTTACTGTTCCATTGGGAAAAACAGCATCTACTTCATAAGGTCCCAACCATCTTGTACGTAAATTACCTTGAAAGTTTTCAAACTGAGAATCATACAATAAGGCCTAATTACCTTTTTGGAACTGCTTGTGCTTGATAGTTCTATCATGCGACTTCATTCTTTGTTGTTGAATCATGGTTGTCTGGTGAATGGCATCTAATCTCTTTTCATCCAGTTCAAGAAGATGCTGCAACCTGGCTGTCTGCACATCAGTCAAATCAAGGTTAACAGCTAAAGCAGTTCTTAAAGTTTTGATTTCAAATTTCACAGGAAAAACAACACTTTTACCATAAACCAATTCATAGGGAGAAAATCCTGTAGTATTTCTCCAGGTAGTTCTATAAGTCCATAGTGCTTCAAGGAGCCTTTGAGACCAATCCTTCCGGTTATCCTTCACTGTTTTAGTTAGAATGGCTTCTATTGCTTTATTTGTGCTTTCCACCTGCCCATTGGCTTGGGGATGGTATGGTGTATTCATTCTATGATGAATATGATATTTTTGAAGGGTAGATTTAAAACCATGAGAGTTGAAGGGAGGTCCTCCATCTGTAACCAGCTCTCTAGGAGTTCCAAATCTAACAAAGATTTCTTCAAATAAGAAAGCTAGGACAGCTTCTTCATTGGATCTAAGAAGTGCTTTAGCCTCCACCCATTTAGTCATATAATCTGTAGAGACTAATATATAAGTTCTTTGATTGGATGGAGGATTAATGGGTCCTATGAAATCCAAGGCCCATATTTCAAATGGTTCAAGTACTACATGGGGGTTTAATGGCATTTGATCTCTATGATTGGGTTGACCCATTCTCTGATAGCTGTCACAAGCCCACACATATTTCTTTGCATCCTTAAACAGCGAGGGCCAATAGTAACCCATCCTCAAAATTTTGTGTGTTGTTCTTTTATCAACAAAATGCCCTCCACAGGGGCCATCATGACAAGCTTTTAGTATTTCATACACATAATCCTCTCTAATGCATCTTCAGATTTCATGATCAAGTCCTGTGTAGAAAAGACACCCACTTATCCAGCTATACCTGGCACTTTGTTGAACAATTATTCTCTTTTCTCTATGTGACAGGTGTGATGGTAACTTTCCTGCAACCAAATAATTGGCAATGTCTGCATACCAAGGTGAGTGAGTAGATACTGCAAATAAATACTCATCAGGAAAGGAATAATCTACTGGAATATTATTATCAGTTTTTAACCGTGAAAGGAAATCAGCCACAACATTTTCTTTACCTGGTCGATCTACAATTGTAATATCAAACTCTTGCAGTAACAATAACCATCTGGTAACTCGAGCATTTGTGACAGATTTATTCATTAAATACTTAATAGCCGAGTGATCAGTATGGACAAAAGTAGAATAAGCAGTAATGTAGTGTCGAAATTTGTTAATGGCATAAATTACTGCTAAAAATTCCTTTTCGGTAACTGTATAATTAAGCTCAGCAGGGGTCATGTTCTTACTGATAAAGTAGATGGCATAAAAAAGATGGTTTTCCTCTTGTCCTAGGACAGCTCCAATTGCAATATCCGAAGCATCAGAAGATATATGAAAGGGAAGTGCCCAATCAGGTCCTCTCAAAATAGGAGCTATGGATAACTGATGCTTGAGTTCTACAAAGGCTTTCTGACAAAGATTAGTCCACTTAAATTCAACATTTTTCATGAGCAACACAAATAAAGGAGAAGCTATCTTGGAAAAGTTTTTAATAAATCTCCTGTAATATCCAGCATGTCCTAGAAAACTTCTCACTTCAGTTTGTGTTTTAGGAACAGGAAGATTCTGAATGACCTGTATTTTGGATGGGTCTACCTGAATACCTTGAGATGAGATAAAATGTCCAAGCACTACTCCTTCACTCATCATCATATGGCATTTTTCAGTACTTAAGGAGAGATGAGCTTGTTTACAATGTTTGAGTACTTTCTCAAGATTTTGTAGTGCGTCTCCAAAGACACACCATAAGGGGTAAAATCGTCCATAAATATTTCCATAGAGCCATTCAGCATATCAGAAAAGATTCCTATAACGGCCCTTTGAAAAGTTGCTGGTGCATTACATAGTCCGAATTGAAGAACTTTATAGGCAAAAGTTCCCCAAGGACTAGTAAAAGTGGTCTTGTCTTGGTCTTGGGGTGCAATTCTAATTTGGTTATACCCGCTGAATCCATCTAAAAAAGAAAATAATTTCTTCCCTGACAAATTATGCAATACCTGATCAATGAATGGTAAAGGAAAGTGGTCCTTCTGAGTGGCTTTATTGAAGGCTATGTAATCTACACACACTCTCCATTTCTCATTTTTCTTAGGGACTATTACCAATGGGGAAACCCATTCACTGTCAGATATAGGGTATATAAATCCTGCATTAAGAAATTTCTGAAGTTCCTCTTTAACAATTTCTCTTACATTAGGGTTCATTCGTCTTTGGGGTTGGCAGACTGGTCGACAACCCTCCTTAACATAAATTCGGTGAGTACATAATTCAGGAGAGATTCCCTTCATATCCATGTAATCCCAAGCGAATGCTTCCTTATTTTCAAGTAATAACTTCATTAACTGTTGTGTTTCAGCAATTGTCAAATCAGGATTTATGTTAAGTGTTTTGCCGGGTTCGATTTCCACTGTTATGCTTTTAGATGAGATGGTGGTTGATGTTTGAGGTAAATCTTCAGATTCAATCTTCTCCTGGGTATCCGTTTCGAAAAGTGCAGTCAATTGATTGTGTGTTTCAACAATCATGGAGGAAGGTTCACAAATAAAATTATTAATTACTTCATCCTCTGTGCTGTTTTTAAGACTTAAGGCTTGCCTGATAGTCAAAATGGGTTGAGTAGCATTATCATCATAATCCATCCACACATAATTTTCATTGTTAATCATGGGTGTAGCATGAGGGTAAAGAGTAAGCTGTTTAGTTTCATATCCATTGGAAATATTCATCGATCTCGATCTGCAGCTGATAAAGGCATCAACTGTGGCTAGCCAAGGCCTTCCTAGAATTAGAGGATGTCCCCCCAACTTTGTTTTAGTTTGTAACACCACAAAATCAACTGGGTAATTCCAAGATTCAACCGAGATAACTAGGTCCTCAACAACTCCTTCTGGCTTAATTGTAGAATGGTCAGCTAACTCTAGGATGGTTGGTGTTTCTCTAATTGTATTCTTTAGCTGTAACAATTGTAAAGTTTCAAGAGTCATGATGTTTATTGCAGCACCTAAATCTACCAGAACTTGAGGAATTATTGTTTTACCAATTTGAACTGTCACAGTGGGATGGCCGGGGTCACCATATTTCACAGGAGGGGTTTTTCTGGACATTAATGCAGATAGCTCACCCATAACATGGACTGTAAGGGGGTCTTTAGCTTTCCTACCAGGTTTCTTAACACAAATGTCTCTCATGGTTCTAGCATAAATCGGTACATCTCTCAGTGCTTGTAAAAGTTGAATTTTAACATATAAATTCTGCAATTCCCCTAAAAGATTAAAAGCAGGTAGCTCAGGCATTTTAGTTAGAGCTAAACGTTCGGGGAATGGTGGTTCTGTTGTTTCAACTCCATTATTAGGGGGTGCTTTTACTTCTTTGTGTGGATCATGTTTCTCATTTTCTTCTCTATCTGAATCCAAAGAAGTAACGTCATCAATAATAGGTTCAACTATTTTCCCAGATCTTAAATGGATGTCATTGCATTGTGCAGGGAAAACAAGAGGTCTAGGCTGGTTTTGAATGTCAATAACTTGCACAACTTTATTATTGGGGTTAGGATTTGGTTGTACAAGTAACTGGGGCCTCATTTGATTATTTGGTGGAGCACCTGATGGTAGAGGAAGTGGTTGTTGAAGTTGAGGAAATTGATTTGGAAATGGAAATTGTTGGCCCCTCCAATTTGAATTCCATTGGTTAAAATAAGATGATTGTTGCGGAGGCCAAGAAGTCCACATTGCTGGATCTCCCAAGGGAGGGTTTGTTTGTTGCATGGGTGGGTAATTCATTTGATTAAAGGGTGGGTATTGCATTTGGTTAAAGGGAGGGTAATTTGTCTGACTAAAAGAAGGATAATTGTTCCAACGATTAGTAAATGGCATACTAGAATTCATACCTTGTCCTCGTGGTTGCCACTGTCGTCTTTGTGTTAGCAGATAGACTGCTTCAGCTTCTTCTTCCATTGGTTGCAGTGTTGCCTTTATTCCTGGTAGAGAAGGGCATTGTTGTGTTTCATGATCTTTCTCACAAAGGGTGCATATTGGTATCTTGTCCAATGGGCATTCCCTTAGTGGATGTTTGTCTCTGCATTTGGGGCAAAAGATAGTCAAAGCTGCTTCTGCGTCAGCCTGCTTCTTTTTAACCTGCAAGGTGTCAATTTGTGAAGCAAAAGAACTTAACATTTCAGTCTTAAATTCTTCAAGTAAATTACCTATTTCAGCTCTTGTTGCTCCCCCACTGGTTGATTTCCGAACTCTTGAATATGTGGCATCTTGATTGTTTGATCTGTTCCTTGCAGCTCCTCTTGAACATCTTTTACAAAGGTCAACAATCTCATCATATGATTCTTTAGATATAACTCCTTTACCAAGCATGTTTAGCATGTCTAAACAATCATCCCTTACTCCTTTAAGTAATATTGTTTTAAGAATATCTTTACTTACACTTGGATGATCAGATCTTTGCAGATTATACTGCAGTATTTCCACAAAGTCCTCCAAATTCTCGTCCTCCTTTTGTACCATCTTAAATAATTCTTCCCTCTTTTCTCTTGTCCGGCAGTAATCTTGATATTTAAGCAGAAATTTCTATTTCATCTGTTCCCATGTTGTGATTACCTGGCTTCCGAGGCTCATGAACCATCTTAATGCATTTCCCTTCAGTGTTGCTGGAAACAGTTTCAACTTTTGAGCATTAGTAACATAATCATAACTTCTGCATAATATATAAAATTCAAAAAGAAATTCGTCAGGATCTTTAGAAGATAAACCATGGAAGTTGGGTAAGGCTGACATTGGGATATTATTCATAGGAGTTGCTCCTCTAGGGAGATCACTAATAGGAAATCCCAAGGTAGAGAGATAATTTTCATCTTTTCCCTCTCCTTCAGGATCTACTCGTCCTCCACCAAAGAATCCTTTGTTGTTCCCTTCCATTGGTTGATCTCCTACTGCACTTTCTCGATCCTCAAATTTTTCTACTTGCTCCTCAATGTTTTCCTCTGGTTTTTCAATATTTCCTATTGATTCCTAAACGTTCTCTGCTGATTACTTAGCACTTTATTTTGATTCTTCAACACTGGCTACTGGTTCTTTAATATCTGTTGCTGGTTCCTCAATGTTTTCAGGGCTCACAACTTCTTCTGTTTTGTAATCTGATTGAGGGGAGCGTTGAGGCTTTGGTCTTCGAGAGCTTAATCTCTGCGAAGATTTAGCCTTTGATACAATTTCGTCAATGAAAGTCTTTCTTCCTCCCCTTCCTTTTCCCTTGCCACCTGTAGGGTTAGTTTTCTTCTGGGTTTCGCGTCCTCTCATACAATCTGCACATCTAGAAAGAAAACATCAATGCTTTTGAAATCTATAATTGCCTTCCCCGACAACGGCGCCAAAATGTTGGTCACTTTAATTCTTTAGCAATTCAAGTGCCACATAAATTGTCAACCCTGGAAGGTCTGGTTGTTTCAAAGGCAATCACACACAATATATGCTCAACTCCAAAAGCAAAGAAATTTTGTAGCATTAATCACACAAATATTAATCACACTGTTCACACCTCACTTTAACAAAGCTGAAGCCTACTTGTGTTACAGCAGAAACAATCCCTCTATTGCAGACTTTCATTAAAGGAATCCTAGGAAAGATAATGAAAGGAAATCACCCTGCAGAAAAGAAGATCAATCAACCATAACGAAGAACAGGACCCTATTCTCCCAAGCAGGAATATTCAGCACCTATTTCCTGATATCAATCACACTGCAGAAAAAGAAGATCAATCAACGGAGAACAGGACCCTATTCCTCCAAACAGGAATCTTCAACACCTGTTTCCTGATATCACTCTGTCACACATTCATCCTAGAAATGAATGACCGAAAAATGAAGTAACTCACGGCTTCTCAAGAATGAATGGTATAAAGCTAATGCAATGTTTAAAGAAAACAGAGTTTTTAATAAGAAAAACAGAACTGCGTAAATAATTCTTTAGCAAACAATGTTAAATTAGGGTGCGAATGACATAAAGAGTAATAGACTACAGGAGAAATTGGGTGAATCTTGTGATGAAGGCGGGCCCTTTCCTTCTCACAAGATTCCCCAGGGAAAGAAATTAAGTTGAAGCGCTCAAAATAAACTTTTATTCATCTGTCAAAAAGTGATACATTACAATAGAGCCTTGATCTTCTTTGCTCAAAGAAATGTACTTCCCGCAGTCTCTAACTCCCCTTCTAATGATGATGTCTCCTCTTTTTAAAGAGGAGACATATATTACAGTTACATCAGAGAAATCCTTTTTTTATCCAAATTTGATCTTTTGTTTTAACACAAGGTCTTTCTGTTCTTCCATCACGGAATGCTGTTACAATAGATACAAAAATACTGGCTTCAGAACGGTTCGTGTAACAGCTCCCTCTGCTTGTCTTCGTCTTGTTGCCATCATTCTTGAAATACACCTTGAAAATCGCAAGTCACGAGCTGTCTCAGCAACGGGATTTGCGTACCCGTTGATTGTTTCAGCAATGGGATCGACTGTTTCAGCAACGGGATTGACTGTTTCAACAACGCGATCCTTATCTGTGATCTTTTAGACTGTCTCAGCAACTGTATATCTTCGATTAATGATTAAATATAAAAACAATGTGGAATTATATGCAAAACAAATTAAATACATAGTAAAGAGAATAACTTTATATAAGCTTTAAATATGGACTAGAAAGAGTAAAGTGATGACAAAATATGTGGTCCTTATATGCGATCTTTTAGACTGTCTCAGCAACTGTATATCTTCAATTAATGATTAAATATAAAAGTAATGTGGAATTATATGCAAAACAAATTAAATACATAGTAAAGAGAAGAACTTTATATACCTTTGGATAAAATGGATGGGGATGATAATGTAAGCTTTAAATATGGACTAGAAAGAGTAAAGTGATGACAAAATATGTGGTCAAAATGGTACATTATGAGGTCCTAACAACGAGCTTGTGATGCCAGTAGGTGAGCATGGATTTGTTTTCATTGTTTTATCATGGACCCGTCACCATTTGGTTTCCGTCACTTCTTGCCACCTCATCCTCCACATTACACTAATCATTTCAAATTGTTATGTTGCCACGTCATGAAATAGTACATCCCATGAGCTCATTAATTTCAATTTTCCCTCCACTTTCCCTTTTTTTCCTTAAATTCTGTTATTCTTCCCCGATTCATTTCATCATTATCTCTATGTTCAGTCCCCGTGGATTCAAATTGTACACTTTAGAACTCCAGTCAACATCAACCTTGGGTTACCAGCATGTCCTCCTTAATCAAGTAGAATTTGAAGACGCAACGGACAAGATAACCAGAGTCATGACTGAATTAAATATTTCTGAAATTGAAATGAATAAAATTGAAAGAAATTATGATGATGCTATGAAAATAATAAAGGTAACTGAAAGGGATTTGGCCATTTCTCAAGAAAATGCCAATAAATACAGAAATGATTTTCTGTTGGCCTCTCAAGAAATCAAAGAGCTGAAAGAGAAAGTGAAAGGAAATATGTACATTATCCAAGCAAGGGAAATAATCGGGTATGAAATCATCCATATTGTGAATAATATGTAGGATTCTTTGTCCATAGTAGCAGAAGAGAAAAAAATAAGGAGGGATCTGGAAAGTTTGATTGTTGCTAGTAAGCAGAAACTTCAACAATGTGCCAATATTTCCAGAAAGATGATTGACTTTCTTAATTCAAGATCATCATAGGAAATGAAGGAATTAAAGATTGATTACAAGACATAATATGTCCTAGAAATTAATGAAATGATTCTAAAGAATTTGTGGAGGAAAACAACAAAAACAAATTGGTTGAAGTCAAGGAGGTTGTAATTAAGTTTAACAATGATTTTGATAAGACGACCAAATTAGAAGGTTTATCTTCTTGCTGGGATCAACAGGGAAACTTATTACCCTCGGAGACATATGAGATCATGATGGTGGAAGCTAATAGCAAGATTGGTTCCACACATGAGAAGAAAACAATAGTGAAGGGAGCAACCATTTTAAATTATTTGTAGAGTTTTTTAGTTATTGTGGTTGATGAGAACCTTGTTTATGGAGAAGAAAACCTCCAACATAATCACAAATTTTAGGATGGAACATACTAGATTTGTGAAGAGTCTGAATGTAGATACAAATGTTTGGAAAAGATGCAGAGAATGGATGTCACCAAATGTGACAAGTGCAGAAGTTGGAACTTCAGCTGCAAAAGAGTCCCAACCCACTCAGTGACTTAATGCCATCTGTCTTTTTAGCATCCTTTTTGGAAACGTTTTTGAAAATGATGTAATAATGTAATTTTCTTTTATTTTTCATTAAGAATGTAGTCCTAGGAAGGAAGAGTAGTTTGGTTAATTGACAATTTTGATAGATGACAATTTCATAACCGTCCCCTTTTTTAATTTTGTATAAAAGAAATTTTGGAAGAGGAGGAGAGGTTTCGAATTTTGGACCTCATAAGCATAAAATATTTTGTATTTCCATATATTCTTGGTGATATGAATCAAGATTTCAGAGTGTGTTATCACCAAAAATTGGTCATCTAAACATTTACAATTATATGGATTGAAGTACACCATGTAGGACCAATTTTACCATAGCAAAATTGCTTTCACTATAAGAAATAATTTAATAAACAATATTTTATTAAGTTATTTCTCGTTTAAACAAGAAAACCCATGTGGAATAATTAAATAAATCCTTATTTATTTGATTTTCCTCTAGCAATAATTAATTAAACCATTATTTAATTCATATTCTTGGTCATATTTAACCCAATTATGAGAAATAATTAGATAAATCATTATTTATCTTATTTTTCTCTAGGAATATTAAATAATTATTTAGTTATTATTCCTTGTTAAATTTGACTAAATCACCTAGGAATAATTAAACAAATCATGCTTTGTTTATTATTTCTAAATAAAGGTATTTAACCAATTTAAATACCTTTTCCCTCCAACAAAATATAATAAAATATTCCAAGCGGTTAGCTCTAGATCTTAGTTAATAATATTTTATTATTCACCATTATCGAGGATAACTCAATATTTTGTTATAAATAGGAGGGTTTTTCCATTCATTTTTGACTTTCATCCCTTTCATAGTTGCAATTTGATCATTCTCATTATTGCTACTATTTTCTTTTGCTTTTTGAGCTCCTACTTGAGTTAAACATACATTTTGGATTTTCTGCACCATTGAGATAGAGACTTCTGGAACTGAAGCATTGAGGACAACCAAGAAACCATCCCATTGAGGGGGACCAGTAACACTTATTTTTTCCCTTCACCAGGTCTAATAATATATGAAAACATTCTTTAAATCTTGTCTTGTTTGCTGGATGCATGGAGCAATTATTATTTCTTTTCACTATTTAACTGCTTTTACAGCATAGATATGGTTTTTTGAAACATTTGTTCTAACTATTCCTTGCAAATCTAAAGAGTTAAGCATCCATTTCTGTTGTTAGGGTTGTTTGTCACAAACAACTAAAGTAGGCTCTTTTCGTACACTTGCATTAAGAATTTACACTAACAGAGTGATTCTAGACATTTGTTTAGTATGATGTATATTTTTGTTATGTTTTCATGTAATGTTTTCTTCAATAGAAAGGAGTAATGAATTTGTTTGCCTTTAAATATTTACAGTTTCAAGTTTTGATTTATGTGAGTTAATTAAAGATGCGCTCCTCCTTTTTGTTCATCATTCCACATTAATTCCATTTTTATTCTAAAGCTAATAAAAAGAGATTCTGTATTAAACAACCCATTGTTTAAAAAATTTTCATCATCCTTTTCTTCAAAGCATTTCCATTTAAGTCATATCCAACATCAAAAGGCCACTTTGTAAGATTTTTCTACTCACTAGAAGACTTTGGAGCATTGTTTTGATAATTCATTTTTTGGGGTTTTTAAGATGGGACACCAAATAATTTATTTCACAGTTTTATTTAAACGTCTTTGGCACTGTCCTCCCCTAAACCAGAGGTTGTCTTCCAAGGTACAACACCAAGAATTGTGCCAATATATTAATCCCCAAATGAGTCTAGGAACTGTACTTGGTGCAAGAACTGAACTAGATGCAATTTTATTGAGTGCACTTGACCTCACATAATCATGTATAAGTCATCCATTAAACAAGTCCATGTGGTCATCCATATACCCATCAATCATGTGTATGACCACCTCTTTTGATTGTAGGACCCGGTGCAAGATCTTTGGTACATAGGCACAAGTAAGCCTTCATTAATGACAATTTTATGTAATTTTTATTTAAGCAAAGGAAATATAATAAATAATAAACATTTACCTTATCATGCTCAAATTTAATACAATTAACCCAAGAACACACAAACTGATGACAGTAACCATAAAAACTAAGTAAAAGGATGATGGATTTCAGAGCAAAAAGTTGTGTAAACCTAGACAAAACAGAAACCTAACATCCCCCGATGTCGATCATCTTGCATGTCCTCATGCAAGAAAAAACTCTAAATAGATATCAATACTTGTAAAGCTATATTTTTTTCTATTAGAGTCTTTTTGTGTTGACCACAATATCCTTAAACTATAGTTTAATTTATTGAAAGCATGTAGGTAAGTGTCATATGATGTCAACTTCATTTTCATCAATAAAATGAGAAATACCTATGACCAGAGATCTAGTGATGTTGAGACTGAGCTTTATTATTTTCCAAAAGAGTAACTAATGCGAGGGTTGTTATATGAATTCTAACAATGTTGTTACTCCAGGAATAAAGTGTCATCATGAAATAGCCAACCATCAAAATATCCACAAAGCATCTCATGAGCAACCCTAGTCAATAGTTCTTCACTTCAATATCCTCATTGCAAATAAAAGTGACATAATTTGAAATCCATGGCATTAAATATGGATGGATATAGGGAAAAACAAATATGACATAATGATACCTTCCTAGGATAACCATCTTACCATTATCCTAGCATATAACTAAAGCTCCTCTTGTTTGGGAAAAGTGGATCACCTGCACTAAGGGTCCCATGTCCATGAAAAATTTCTTATTTCCAAAATATAGAACTCCAAAGAAAAAATATTTGAAGGATCTTAGATCCATTCTCTAAGAGATATAAAGTGCATTTGATAGCTTCAATTTTAATGGTAACTGCTTCAAAATGTGACCCATGGTTTTTGAGTTTTAGGTGTGCCAATGTGTTTTTTCCATCTCTCTTACCTAGCATAGGCCCACTACCAGCAGTACCCCGGTGGGTTTTCCTTGGTACCATACAAGCATAGCCCCGCTACCAGCAGGCCTATTCAGCACCGCGACGGGTTTTCTTGTACTAGAAATATTTTAAAAATGTATAATATTTATTGACAAATTTTAGAGTGTAAGGAAGGCGAGTGGTACGAGAGTATGTTATATTTTCAAGCACATATTTATTTATTTATTTATTCCATGAGAAACATCATCCACAATAATCATAAATATCAGTGATTCAATGTATAATAAGCATCTCAGATAATGACTTAAATATTCCTCGAGTTAATCATGCTAGGGTTCTAATGAAAGTTCATTTAGTGTTTTATAAGAATGATCCACCATAGGAGGCTTTTCAACAATAACTTCTAAGAGAAACTTGAAAATATTTCTTGGATATATATTTTTTTAAAGTGACTAGGCTAGGTTAGGGTTTTGGGCTTATGTATGGAATGCATAATGGAAAATTCCCTTGACTGGCCCAATGGTTGATCTTGGCCATGTGATATGGAGAAAAAAACTAACTAATCAATAATCAAGATATTTAACATAGGTAATTAACATGGAAACCCATATGGGAGAAAACCATAAATTATTTTTATTATATGGTAAATCTAAGCTCCAAATTCTAATTACATAGAATTATGTAGGCACCAACCCCCTTTTCTTTACAAGAAACAACTTACTGGAAGCACCAACTCCCAATATTTACAGGAACCAACCTATTTTGGCTACTCATATCTCTATTTCATTCACTTTCAAACTCAAATCCATTTCCTTTAAAATATTTATGAACAACTAATTAATTCTTTGATCTCATCTCTAACATAGGAAAATAACATGGAAAGCTATATGGGTGAAAACCACAAATTCTTTTCTATTATAATGTAAATATGATCTCTAACATCTAATTACATCAAATTATGTAGGCACCAACGTACAAGAGGCAACAATCCCCTTTTCTTTGCAAATACCAACTTATTGGAAGCACCAAATCCCAATATATAGATTCACCAACCTATTGCAACCACTCACATATGTATTTCATTCACTTTCAAACTCAGATCTACTGCCTTTAAAATTTTTCTGAACAAGTGATCAATTCTTAGATATCATCTGTCTTTTACATCAATATTTCTTCCCCTTATTTCACAAATTGAATTGCATTATGCTTTAGGTGTAAAATATTTAGTTTTTGCATGCACTTCCATTTTCAGTTCCTCATACAAATTGAGCTGGTTTTTCGTCTCTGCATTGACAAAAGTTCTCTCTCTTCGTTTTGAATCAACAATTTTTTTTCACGTTGTCAATAGTTTATTTATATATGTCGTTATTTTGATTTCAACCACTGCAAACTTTAATTCTTCAAAAGAACTTGGCACTCGAATGCCAATTTTTAGTTTCATAGCCCTTGCTAGTTGTCTCCCAGATGGATGTAACCAATGACCAAAACCTTGGCCTTAAATTTGAATGCTAGAATAGTTCATCCAACGGTTGAATGATTGATAGCTTCCACAACACTCAAAGCATTTTGGTTTTATATTTACGACTAAAAAAAATCCCAAGACCCCCCTGCATACCCAAAAGCTAATGAACAGGTGGGGGTTCTGACATTTGTTATTTAAGCAACTTAAATTCCCCTTATCTCAATCAAACGCACAAGGAAAAATCTATATAGTGACCCAATCAAACAATAAAGAATGCACTTTGGGCCCCCTCTTTTTCAAGTTTTAATGAGGGGGGAGTGGCCCAATATTTCTCATATGCGTCCTAATCAACCATTGAACCATGTCCTTTGGTAAAATTGTTTAATACTATTAAAACTTACAAATTTTTCCCTTGTCACAAATCTCAAGGTTTCTTCGCATCAAATTCCTTCCATATGTCATGCCATGACAATGTCACATGTCACTTGAAAATGGGTCACTTGACCACCCAAATGGAAAAATATGCTTGTTATGTGTCATGCCTGTAGAGTTCCATGCTATTACATTTCTATGTCACTTCCACTTGTCACCAACTGGCTACTACCTCACACTACCACCTATTTGTGGTCCAACGCCTATGTATTTATGAAGAAATATGGTATCTTGTGTTTTGGAAAGTGGCATAACTGCTACATACCCAGAGGCCCATATACCCAAATACATCTTTCGCGGCCATGTCATCAGGCTAGCTCAATTGGCCAATCATCTGAGTCCACCAATCAATATATGCCACCTCTTGTCTCTTCCACACGGTTTCCACATCATCATTTGGTCCTGGAAAATCCAATATTTGGTCAACTTCTTTAAGTACTTATTTATTATATCCCTAAGAGGCCTGAATACATGTATATGTATTTCAGTGTGGAACCATGACTAACATGGAACTATGACCTATCAACCTTCAAAATAAAATTTGGATTCGTATTTTTGCTTAACTAGTTTCATTGTGCAACCCTCAGATACCCGAATGCCCAGATATATTTTTCTCCAAGTGAAATTTTGTCAAACAAAACCTTAAAATGTTTGTTTCCTAAATGAATATGGATCTGAATAATAATTAAACCCTTGAATTACGTCTAGATATCTGGATATATGATTAATCCACATTTATTGAACCACCGTGCTAGTCCCAGATTTGTTAACTCTCAAATACAAGAACACCCAAATATAAGAATATTTAGATACTTGATTTTCTGAATATCCCAGCTATCCTATATGGATCAAATACTTTGTGATTCTTATATAAGTCCAGATGAATTTGGCATCTCGCTCTTTCTTCCAAGTGCCAACTTGGTTTCACCTTGGATGGCATAGATGCCCAAATACCTTGTATTCTTATCTAACTACTAAACAAACCTTCACTTCAAATCACATTTCTCCTCATTCCTTAGGAGTTTGACTAAGTTCCATATATCATTGGAAAAGGTCTCTAAGAGGGCTATCCAACCAAGAACTTTGCATGGGCTTTTGAACAAGTTACCTGCAAAGACAAATTCATTCAAAGATAAAATATTATACTACACATCCAACTGTCAATAAACATAAACATACTTCAATAACAACATCAACAAGATCCCCCTGAACTTATATTCATTTGACATCAGTGATAACCAATTGTCAACCTGATCAACACACCTATGTTGGGTATGTTTTATATTATTTGCATGATTATATTTTCATATGATTCATATGTGTCAAGTGCAGTGGGGGGGTCACAGGGACATATAAAATTCCATATCTAGGGGGTGGTCACCCTTGTTCCAAGGGTTTAGGGGTGGACCCCCCCACCCCAAAAAAAACAAAAAAAGGGTGGTTTTTTTAATCTATTGTTGGCATTTTTCAACACATTTTTTGCTTTTAGTAGTTTTTTGGCACATGGCGGTTCATCCCATGCTTTTGTGACTTCAATTAAAATGGTTGTATTATAATCCTAGATTAACGGATTTAAGGTTTATGGATGTTGTGGGATATACATATTGTATTATAACATTGTAAATAGATAATATATGGAAAAAAAATCTGATTTTCCTATTTTCGGTTTCCATAGTAAAATATTTGTGTTAAATGTGTGTATGTGCCATTGCATCTTTTCTATTTTTATTTGAAGAATTTTTTGTAGCAATTAACTGTATAGGGTTAAAAACAACAACTTCAATAGTTCTTCTTCAATAAATTTATACGGGATATTTTACATTTTTTCTTATTCATAATCGTCTTTAATAAATCATTTGATGATAGGGTTTTCAATATTCTTTATCTTTTATAGATATCTCTCAACCTCTTCTATCTCCAAAGGTATTAAAGGGGTTTCCTTCTCATTTCACCATACATTTGATGCGTCTTCTCTATATAAACATGCTTTAACCCTCCTTAGTTTTCACAAGTCATATTCATACACTTCTTATCTTGTCAAGTTTTTGTGAAAATTTCCTCCCTTTCCTGCATTTAATAAATCATTTATCACATATATTTAATTTTGTAAACATATTTTTCAAACAAATATTCTTTGACACTTCTAAAATAATCATCATTTCATTGGTCCCATTGATCTTTCTATCATATTTTCCACTTGGTCATTTTTCTCTCATATTTCTTCTCTTTGAACCTAAATTCTAAATTGTAATCACTACAATCTCCTTTTCTCTCTTCTTTTGTTTCAAACTTCTTTTACCTTCAAACTATGTCAATAATCACATTGTCATATATAACATTTTTGGATCAATCTCTTGGTAATTCTCACCCACTACCTGACTTGATTTTTTCTTTGATAAATAATTTTCACCAATAATAATATATTGTTGAACTTTGCCTTCACAAAGGCCAGATGCAACCAAAAATACAAGGAAAGCTTCTATTCAATTAAGGAATACAATTATGTTCTACTACCACTTGATGCAAACATAAGGGTATGTAAATTGCTGTTCAATGGTATTTAGACTTATTACATTTATAGCTCTTACACATATGCTTACATATTATCAAACACTATTAGTGACTACAGAAGACCAAATCAATAGAGCCAAAGGCCCCAATTACACCAAATTCCCAAAAATTTAAACTATAAGGTCATAATTGTTTGGTTCCCAAGTTATGTCTTTTCTTTTGGTAACCCAAACATTTAGATAGTTAACTCTACATTTACATAGTTATTAATCAACTCTCAAAGTTTCAAATGTAACTTAATCTTCTGTAAGAAAACAAACATGTGGAAAGAAATTTGATTTGTTGTGCCACACTATATGTTTCGCTTGGATGCAACCCTTAAACACCAGATTTTTTTTATGAAATTTATAGAGAGGTTATAGTAAGATGTCCTTAAATTTAACAATTCAACTCCAAGTATTGAAGTTTCATTAGGTCTAAACACTAAACCTCTGAAATTATTCAAAGATGGAAATTACAATGTGTTAGCTTAGAACATCTGCACATTTCTTAAAATCATTAAATTTTTTTTTGGTAGGAATATAGAGAAAGGTGGAACTCTACAACATATCCAAATTTCAAACCTTATACCCAAGAGATGAGAGAATGCCAATGAAAATATTGGACCTCACTATAAAAAAAAATAGAAAAAAAAGAAAAAAAGAAAAAAGAAAGAAAAAAAAGAAAGAAAAAAGAAAAAAGAAAATAAATAAATAAATGAATAAATTGTTGCAAATATTTTTGTACCCAGACCCTAGGGGTGCTTCTGCATCAAACCCCCCTTGTTGTAAAATGTAAGGTCCCACCTTACCCACCATCAGTAAGATAGAGAAGTAGATGTCACATAATCACTAATACTCATTTGCACAAAATCCTCAAGAATTAGTCACCGTAAAATTGTTTCCAACAACAAGCCCCTTTTTTTCTTGAAAGCTTTAGATAATACAAGAAACAACTGTCTTATGCACACTTCAACAAATTATTAAATTCATTTTCACATTCATACCAAAAACTTGCAGACATAGGAAGCTACACCCATTAAATAGTTTATTTATAATTTATAGTAACATTAAAACAACAGTAACTAAGAATTTTACACTAACAATTTATATGCACAAAAGCTACAACCATTCAAGACTTTTGACAAACACTTTGCAAGCATGCAATTAAAAGTCATTGGGGCATTTTGTCAAACACTTGGCAATAATGAATTTAATATTATTCTTCAACATATTTATCTCATAAAATTCAGAAATTGAAACTTTAAATGTTGGCATCTTAAAACAGGGACTAAATAATCTTAATTTTTCATCAAAGACTCAACAACAGGCACACAAAACTCACAGCAGCAATCTGCAAAATCGCCCAGATTTCCGATCTGGGTTCTGAAAAGTATTTTTTTGGAATGAAAGCAGGGGTTACATGTCCATTAGGCACGGATACCCCCTGATGTTGGGCTGAATCAAATTAAAAACGCCCAGGAATGCGATTCTTGAAAACAACAAAATATTATAGCCTTAATGTTTCATTTATGACTTTTGTCAAACATATGGAATGAAAACTTACAACTACAGCTCTACATGAGGAAAAACAACCCAGAGTTATGCTACTAAGATATGATCATTGAAATCATACATTTCTAAATCCACCATATGTGTTCTTGAAACATTTTACCACCCACAAGCTAATTCATTTGACATGATTGACAAGCTTTTTGCACCAATTGCTACAATTTAACAAACATATGGCAGCCCTGAATGCTACAACCATTAAGGCTTTCTATAAAAATTCTTATAATACTATTACAACAACTTGAATAACAAAACATTGAATTATTGATAAGAATATGAAACATAAGCCATAACTGAAATTTATCTCCAACTTACCTCAAGCATTTGATCTTCCAAACCATATTTTAGTTTCCATTATTTTTTTCATTTTCTTTTAAGGGTTGATTCTGTAATTCCTCCATGTATGTTTTGGGTACATGTCCGTTTTCTTACTTCTGATGTAAGCTGCAAGTTAGCACTTACTCATGCATAAATAACATTACTCATTCAAGGACTTTGTCAAACACTTTGCAAAATATCCTAAAACCATTTCTAAAACATGCATCTAATTAATTGAAACAAAACCATAAACCGTGAAATACTTACCCAAGTCCTTTGGAATTTATTTATTGCAATTACCTTCAACAATATTTGGCTTTCCTTTCTCAAATGCTACAATACCAAGATTAGTACCATAAACTACACCAATAATAACTCCAATATTGAAATCTAAACATCCATACATATAGATTAATCTAGTCTTCATTTTTAACTAATCAATAATATTCTAGATAACATAAGCCTAAACCAAAATTAGATGCTTACAACAATTCAAATGTCTACTTTTTATTTTATGCTAAAGCTATACTATAATTTTAGGACAATGGTAATTATACCTGAAGAGATATTCAGCTCCAATCGTTGAGAATATGATCCACCTTCGATCCCTTAACCAACTCATTTGAACCATCCGGTTTTCCACCCAACCATATCCAGGGAGAACTCATCCCCCTGGAACCCCCGAGCTGTAAAAGCTCACAACCAGTACCAAAATACAACAATAGAGAGAGAGATGCAAGGAAAACTAAGGAAGATAGTTTTCACTTCCTCTAAATACCACTCATGTTCAACCTCAATAGATACTTAGTAGATTAGTAAGAAATTCAGATTTGTTATGAAATTAATTGGATACTCTCCATATCTCTCCCTCTCACAATATTCCTCAAGTCTCTTCCACTCTTGGCATTACCCCCCTTCCTCCCTCAAATGAGAATACATGAGACACATATATAGGAGGAGCAACAAATTCTTGTCACAAAGGAGGAGTAATATGCATGCATTGTATTCCTTTTAGAGGAGTGTAACTTATGCCATTAAGGAGAGGTATGCATGCCTTATTTAATGAGAGTGTAAGATATGCATTAAAGTGAGTGTAACAGGAATATTTTATGACATATATTTAATGAGTGTAAGAGGAATATTTTATGACATATATTTAATGAGTGTAAGAGGAATATGCCATTCCTTGATGAGTGCATAAAAGAGAGTGTAATGTAATATTTAGAATAGAGAGAGTTACATAGAGCCATGAGAGTCATGAAGGAGAGAGGTGTGAAGTGATTGAGGAGATATAATTTCCTTTTAATAATAATATCATAGTCTCATAAAAGATAATAATAGTATTAATAATATTAATAATATTGAGGATTAATTTGAGATTGAACTATTGCAATTGATTAATCATAAGTTAAGTGATTTTCCTTCAAGTATTCTTGTTTACCCATTGATTGGAGGTGATTTACTATTTTTGGAAAGTCATACTTGAAATGGTAGACATGACTTTCTATTTTTAGAAAGTCACTCCAAAATTGTTAGGAATGAGATTATTAAGGAAATTCATCTATGAGTTGCCCATGAGTGGTATTTTTCTTCCGGATAATAGGGATTCCGCACCCCTATTGTATGCATCTTTGTGCCTTAGTAGATTGAGGACTCCACGCCCTGATCTACTCTAAAGATCCAAGATTCCACACCTTGATCTTTTTAAATATTCAGGACTCCGTGCCCCAAACATTTCATTATAGATTCAAGACTCCACGTCTTTATATTTCATGGATTTAGGACTCCGCGTCCTAATCCTTTTATCATATATCCAAGACTCCACGTCTTTATATTTCATGGATTTAGGACTCCGTGCCCTAATTTCCATGGCTTCTCATCTATTCTGCTTTGAAACTCCGCGTTTCACCTTAAGGTACTGATTGTGAGCTTTTACCCATCTGATGGTTCGGTGGTAAGGTCTTCTTCCAAGACCTGCACACATCACAATCTCATTGATCAATTAAATCAAATGAATTTCATAATTAACTTATTCAAATTTTACCAAATATTGTGCATGACTTCCACAATCATTTTGGTTTTGGAGAAATGACTTCCGCAGTCATTTATAACTTGAGCATCCATGTTGGCAATGACCAAGTCCCTTGCTACATCATGCTTAGTACAATACTACGCACATATAATCATACAAATCATGTATCATCCATAAATAATAATTAACCATATGTTCCACATAACCATGATTGTCCATGGATCTGTGTCTCAATTCTGAATCACCATTCACGTCATACACCTATGTCCAAAATAGGATACCAAAAGAGAAAACATCGCTAATATTCTCCTAACCAAAATCAATTCTTGTGCACGCAACCATAGATATTATCATAAGCACACAACAACCAAGTGACCCAAACCAGGTCATATCATATAAGCATGTACATAAGTCTTTCATACATAATATTATATCAAAATCACCATCTCTAAGTGTCATCAAAGCTATCTCACTAATAAGGGACACTACATAAAATTTGAACATCTTCTCCACGTGTCATGATTGAATAACTAACCTTTTTTCATCTTCTCTTTTTGTTTATTTTGCAAACTCCTATCTTTATTTTCCTATTTGTTAATAGGTTATTTTTGCTAGAGATTACAATTTATACCCACCTTCATCTATGCCAACCTTGTCACCTTCTCGAGTGTAATGGGGCTTATTTCTTCCCCACTCTTCTTGTTATACTCGATCACAAATTATTTTTGGTCAATCCTATCTCTATTGTTTTAGATTACACCTTTCCCACTACCACCATCGTCTCTACTTTCATTATGCATGTCTTGTTGAGATTCAATAAGATGATGAGCTTAGTGAAAAGAGTCGCCTTCACTAAGTGGGCCCGCAGGCTATTTTTGGCGCAAAGTCTATTTTTAGACTATGTCTATTTTTAGACATGTCGATCATATTCTATGAGTTGCAGGATGCTATTTGTGGATGGTTAGTCAAGTTGGAAAAATAGATGGACTTCTATTTTTAGACATATTGGGCATAATCTATTTTTAGATTGCTAGTCTAAAAATAGATATGTTGAATATTATTAGCTCTTAATAATATTTGGACTCTAAACATTATCTTATTCTCTTGGAGCACTTTAGTTAAGTGCACAGATGTGGCATAACAGCTGACAGAAGGAATTACGCTATTCCTGAGGGTTTACTGGAGCTAATGCATGGAGGACTTCAGTTAGAACTCATGTGACAAAGTTTGGTGGAGTTGTAGAAGTAGTTGGTGGAGTTGTGTTCAGTTTAACTCATTTAGACACAGTTGAGCTAGTTGTATCTAGTCTAATTGATTGATACACTAGTGAGAGTGGTGTGAATTAATTAATAATTAATTCACTAAATCATAAATCATTAATCAACTGAAGAATACATCAGTTAACTACAGTGCATGGCAGTTTCAGTGGAGACCAGTGGAGAGATAGGTGAAAGGGCAAGATAGACTATCAGTTGTGACTATAGTGATGCATTGATTGCATCCAAAACTCAGTGGAGATGCCAATGAGTATTGCACAGTCAATCCTTGAGAAATTTGAGTTCATTCAGAGCCATTCCTCAGCAGATATTGCGTAGTAGAGTCAGGCTAGCAGGTGGCAAAGATCGGTGCATGGATTTGCAAGATTGGGCCTGATTAGTGTGTAGCGATTGTATTGTACTGAGAGCTTGATATGATCAGATTTGTATGAGGATTGTTACATGATCTATATGACATATATTATATACAGAAATTTGGGGTTTTCAGCTTTAGGCTTTCCCATAAAACAACTGTGTTAATGTGTGTGAATTTTTATGGTTTCATGTGTGCATTGCAATTGATTTAATTTCCGCATGTGATGATCAATGGTGGAATAGATTCTATATTGTGCATGAAGTTAAAATAGTGTGTGATCAGGAGAATCTTGGACATATAACACATAAGTTATATAACTTCTACATGGTATCAGAGTAGTTGATCATTGGAGCAGATTGCAATTATTGAAGCGGTTGAGTTTTGTGCTAGTGGAATTCGAATTTGCTGCAGTGTTTTCTTGGTGTCGAAGTTGAGCATTCATTGAAATGTCTTTCAACGGATAGCGATTGGAGTATTCCCTTGATGGTAGCTCAAATTATATTGCATGGAAGGACAGGATGGAGGCAGTGCTGGAGGATAATGGGCTGAAGGAGTTCATAGATGCTGAAATTCCAAAGCCTGCTTCTAGCGATGCTGCCGCGCTTGATGCATGGTAAAAGAAGATGGAAAAGTGTCGAAGGATTCTGTTGGAAGGTGTGAAGGATCACAAAGTGTCCATCCTTCATGGTAAAGCTACTCTATTCTTAATATGGAAAGCTTTGACAGACTTGTTCCAAAGCAGAAGCGACCAGAGGAAGTTGGCGCTTAAAGACAAACTTAGGAAAATAAAAATGGAGAAAGGTGACAGCATACCCAAGTACCTCACGAAGTTTGTCCAGTGCAGGGATGAGATGGGAAGTGTGGAGGTTACTGTTGATGAAGAAGACTTGGTGATATTGGCTCTCCTTGGACTTCCGAAGAGTTGGCATAGTTACGAAGACTCTGTCAATGGTCGGGAGAAACTACCGAGATGGGAGCGACTTTGGTCAGATCTTATGCAGGAGGAGATAAGGCGGGGTACCAGGGATGGATCTTCATCGAAGAATGAAGATGAAGAAAATTGCGCTTTGGTTGCCAAAGCAAGGAAAGGGAAGGAAAAGAAAAATCCTTCTCAATCCGATGCGAAAGGCAAGAAGCAGGACTTGTCCAAGGTGAAGTGCTTTCACTGTCACCAACACGGACATTACACCACTAATTGTCCACAGAAGAAGAAAAATAAATAGGCTGCTGGATCTACAGCTGGAGAGGCCTTAGCCTTGCAGTTTGAGCTGGATTTTTTGCTGATCACATTCTTGGTTTCAAGTGTGATGGGATTAGTGTGGTTTCTTGACAGTGGTGCATCTTTCCATATGATCGGAGAAAAAGATTTGTTTAGTGATCTGGATGAGAAGGATCTTGGAGTGCACATCGAGATGGGCGATGATGGTAGATACAGTGCGACTAGTATCGGGAACATTTCCTTTGAGAGGGAGTCTGGTAAACCTTTCATATTGAAGGATGCCATGCATGTTCCAGGATTGAAGAAGAATCTGATCTCTGTGGCAATGTTGGAAGACAAGGGTTATGATGTTGTTTTTAGTGAGGGAAAGGCTTTCCTGCGCAGTAAAACAACTGGTGAAACCTGGAGGATAGGGATTCGAGTTAAGAATCTTTATCAATTGCAGGTAGATGGCTGCGTATCAATGGTAGGCAAAGCAGAGGAGTGGTGAGCCGGGATGAGGGCGAATTGTGGCACAGGAGATTGGGCCATCTTCACCATGGCACTTTGAAAATTTTGCAGCAGATTTCTACAGGGCTTCCCAAGGGCACACTTGCTCAGTCAGATCAGTGCAAGGGATGTACTTTGGGAAAATTTGTAAAGACCACTTTTCATGAGAAGGATAGTCGCGCCACGACGATCCTTGAGAGAATTCACACAGACGTGTGTGGACCTTTCTCAGTAGCTTCAACAACAAAGCATAATTATTATGTGATATTTGTTGATGACTTTTCTCGTAAGTGCTGGATCTTCTTCATGCAAAAGAAGAGCGAGACATACTCAAAGTTCTGTGAGTTCAAGGTGCAGGTTGAGAAAGAGTCGGGGAAGCAAGTGAAAGCTCTTAGGAGCGATAATGGTGGTGAATACATCTCTAGAAAATTCAAAGACTTCTGCAGCAAAGAAGGAATTTGAAGAGAACTCATAGCGCCTCATAACCCACAACAGAATGGGGTCACGAAGAGAAAGAACAGAATGATCATGGGTGCTGCATGAGTGATGTTGCATGATAAGGGCCTTCCCATACACTTGTGGGCTGAGGCAAGCAACATTGAGGTTTATGTGCAAAACTGTTGTCCTTATAGAGTACTTGAAATGAGTACACCCGAAGAGGCGTTTTCTAGTAAGAAGCCTGATATTTCTCATTTGAAGATTTTTGGCTCACCTGTTTACATTCATGTGACGAAGGATGCCAGGAAGAAGCTGCAGCCAACCGCAGAGATTGGGATATTTGTGGGGTACATAGAAACACCCCACAATTATTGTGTGTATTTTCCAGACATTCGGATGACTGTTGTGCGACGAGATATCAAATTTCATGAGGAGAAAGCCATGAAGTTGTATCTTGAGAGGGAGCTACACTTGCATGCAGATGAGGAGTGACTTATTCCTAAAGATGAGCCTCAGGATGTGGATCAGCCACAAGAGAAGGTTCATGGAGTGGAAGAAACCACTCATGTAGCGCCAAACATCAAGGTGTGGAAGTGCACTACAGAAGTTGAGCGACTGAATCTTGATGCAGCGCAGAATGTAGGAGCACCTACATCACAGCGCAGACAGAGACAGTCACCTGACCGATTTACTAGATACATGGCTCTGATGAGCAAGTGTATTGTGATAGAACCATCCTCTTTCAAGGAAGTTGTGGAGGATCCCGTATGGGTAGATGCCATGGTGGAAGAGTATGATTCAATTGTCAGAAACAGTGCATGGGAGATTGTCCCAAGGCCGGAAGGGAAATAATAGGTAGGTTCGAGATGGATCTAAAAAGTGAAGCAAGCTGCTGACGGGAGCGTAGAGAAGTACAAGGAAAGATTTGTTGCCCGGGGCTTCTCATAGATCGAGGGGATCAAATATGAAGAAACCTTTGCACCTGTCACAAGGTATTCTTCCATATGGACCATCCTTGCTCTCTCAGCGCAGATGGGTTGGCACATTCATCAGATGGATGTGAAGACTACGTTCCTCAATGGAGCCATTGAGGAGGAGGTGTACATAGAGCAGCCTAAAGAATTCAAAATATTCAGCAGCGAGTTGCATGTGTGCAGGCTTAAAAGAGTGCTGTATGGGCTGAAACAAGCACCTCGTGCTTGGTACACACGGATAGACAGTTATTTCACCGGACTTGGTTTCGCCAAGAGTGAGACAGATCCGAACCTATACCAAATTATGGTGGAGGGTAAGTTGTTGATCATTTGACTTTATGTAGATGATTTGATACTAACAGGTGATGAACTGTTGATACACTCATGCAAGGTAGATCTTGCAAAGGAGTTTTAGATGAAGTACTTGGGCCTCCTTCATTATTTCCTGGGATTGGAAATTTGGCAGCGGAAAGGTGGACTATTTGTGTCTCAAGGAAACTATGCTCAGGAGATACTGGAGAAGTTTCACATGCAAGGCTGCAAGCCTATCGACACTCCTCTTCTTGGTGGTTGGAGGAAAGAGGATGCTACATCGTTAGAGGTAGTGGATGCCACTGTTTATCGACAGTTGGTTGGTTCACTCATGTATCTAGTCAATACATGACCGGACATATGCTATGTTGTTAACCAACTTTCACAAGTTATGGTTAAGCCTACCAAGCTCTTTTGGAAGGTAGGAAAGCATGTCCTGAGGTATCTCAGGGGCACATCGGGATATGGATTGTGGTACAGACAGTCGGATGAGGTGAAGCTACATGGCTTCATGGATGCAGATTGGGCAGGGAGCCCAACAGACAAAAAGAGAACATTTGGAGGGATTTTCAGTATCGGGTCTACATCAGTTTCTTGGTACAGAAAACGAGGGGATGGCCAGCACTCATTTAAACGAGAGGCAAGGTACATACAGGTGTGAAAGTTGTGAATAATGGATAGGAACATTCACAGAAATTCTCTGATCACACACTGTTGCAACTTCATGCATAATGGAATCTCTTCTACCATTGATCATCACATGCGGAAATAAAATCAATTGCATGCACACATTAAAGCCATAAAAATTCACACATATTAACACAGTATTTCATGGGAAAGCTTAAAGCTGAAAACCCCCAACTATCTGTATATTATACATGTCATGGAGATCATGTAACAATCATAGTACAAAACTCTTTGCAAGCTCTCATGCACTACCTCCCATGCTACACACTATCAAGCTAGATCTAGCAAAACTCATGCTCCAACCTTTAGCCATCGTGCTCTGACTGGATGCTTTTTTTAATACTGGTGATGGCCCCTTTGGATAGATAAACATGGCTGTATTGCAATGTACGCTTACTCCACCCTATCTATAATGTTTACAAATAACAGCAATTATAATTACAATGATAGCTAACCTCTACCCGCACCATTATCTCTTTCATGGTCTCATGAATACAAGTCATACCTTTATGATGGTAGTGTTCCATGATTGACACTAATGAGTTAATATTTAGTAAATTAAATATTATTTAATTTGCTCCACTCATATCTAGTTGATTAGTTAGTTAACTAATCCCAACTAGTTCAACTAAAACAAACAGAACACAACTCCACTACTTGTCCCGTTAACTCCTCCAAAACTCCTGCCACTGAAGTCTAACTGAAGCCAACCATGCAAGATGCCATCAAACCCTAGGAACCACGTGATTCCTTGTGTCAGTTGCATGAGCCACCTCCATGACTCAAACTGAAGTGCGCCAAGAGAGTAAACTGCTGTTTATAGTCAAAATATTATTAAGGGTAAATAATATTTGACTTCCATATTTTTAGGAGATCAGTCTAAAAATAGCCTGGGTCCTAAAAAATAGGGTCACATCTATTTTTACCAACATGTAGCATACTTCAAGAATCTCCAAGTAGAATTCCCAAATTATGCTCCGTATGTCTAAAAATAGACATAGTCTAAAAATAGACTTTGCGCCAGAATTTGCCTGCGGGCCCACTTAGTGAAGGCGACTTCATTTTACTAAGCTCCATCATCTTGCTGCATTCTCAACAGCAGCAGTTTTACGCATGCTATAGGCTATATGGATGAGGAAGATCCTAATCGGGTTGTTCAGTTCACACTTGGATCCTACTGTGATATATTGTGATAATTAGAGTTGCATTAAACTCTCAGTTAATCTAGTATTTCATATAGATCTAAACACATTGACATCCGGTACCATCATATCAGAGATTGTGTGCAGCGGAAGATCATGTTGCTTTCTTACATTCCTAGGAAGGATCAGGATGCAGATATTCTGACGAAGGCGCTCACCAGGAGCAAATTCAAATACCATAGAGATAGGATCGGGGTGGCAGATAATCCCTCTATTGTTGAGAGGGAGTGTTGAGATTCAACAAGATGATGAGCTTAGTGAAAAGAGTTGCCTTCACTAAGTGGGCCCGCAGGCTATTTTTGGCGCAAAGTCTATTTTTAGACATGTCTATTTTTAGACATGTCGATCATATTCTATGAGTTACAAGATGCTATTTGTGGATGGTTGGTCAAGTTGGAAAAATAGATGGACTTCTATTTTTAGACATATTAGGCAGAATCTATTTTTAGATTGCCAGTCTAAAAATAGATATGTCGAATATTATTAGCTCTTAATAATATTTGGACTCTAAACATTATCTTATTCTCTTGGAGCACTTCAGTTAAGTGCACAGATGTGGAACACTAGCTGACAGAAGGAATTACGCTATTCCTAAGGGTTTATTGGAGCTAATGCATGGAGGAATTAAGTTAGAACTCATGTGATAGAGTTTGGTGGAGTTGTACAAGTAGTTGGTGGAGTTGTGTTCAGTTAAACTCAGTTAGACACAGTTGAGCTAGTTGTATCTAGTCTAACTTATTGATACACTAGTGAGAGTGGTGTGAATTAATTAATAATTAATTCACTAAATAATAAATCATTAATCAACTGAAGAATACATCAGTTAACTACAATGCATGGCAGTTTCAGTGGAGACCAGTGGAGAGATAGGTGAAAGGGCAAGATAGACTATCAGTTGTGACTATAGTGATGCATTGATTTCATCCAACACCTAGTGGAGATGCAAATGAGGATTGCACAATCAATCTTGGAGCAATTAGAGTTCATTCAGAGCCATTCTTCAGCAGAGATTGCGCAGTAGAGGCAGGCTAGCAGGTGGCAAAGATCGGTGCATGGATTTGCAAGATCAGGCCTGATTAGTGTGTAGCGATTGTATTGTATTGAGAGCTTGATATGATCAGCTTTGTATGAGGATTGTTACATGATCTCTATGACATATATTATATACATATATTTGGGGTTCTCAGCTTTAGGCTTTCCCGTTAAACAACTATGTTAATGTGTGTGAATTTTTATTGTTTCATGTGTGCATTGCAATCTTGATTTAATTTCCGCAAATGATCAATGGTGGAATAGATTCTGTATTGTGCATGAAGTTAAAATAGTGTGTGATCAGGAGAATCTTGGACATATAACACATAAGTTATATAATTTCTACATGTCTTCTAGTTTAGTCTCATATTTTCTACATTTATCATAGTAGTTACCAAACTTCTTCGGATTTTTTTTTTTGTGTGTTTTAATATTAATTTTCACATCAATGTTTCTCTTATTATGAAATTCAACACAAGTTAAATGCAATTTAACTTTTCTAGTCTATTCTTCAAAAATATTTATCAAATTGTCTCATGTAGACTTCATAATATAAGTGAATTATTCATATTTTATTTATTGAAGGTCCTTCACAATTGACACCATATATTTTTAGATAATAATTCATTAATATTACATCATAAATGTTAGACAATATTATCTTCACCATCATGAATACCACTACTATATACATTATGTAATTCACGTCAAACTTTTGCTGCATCTACATGAACATATATATTTCACGTCTATAGGACTTAATATTGAATGATACCTCCCATGGTAATGAAAAGTTGAGTCCGCTTGAGGGATCAATGAATGGGACCAAGGAAGAGACATCAAGGACGATATGGCCTATTCCATCATCTTCTATGATGGAAGATACCAAACCACCAATGTAGAGTCATTGGAGTCTACACCATATGAGGATTTTGATCAAGCTATACCATTAAAGGTGCAACTCAAATGAAGGATCCAGAACTTAAATCCACCATCGACAAAGAAGCCATAGGAAAATCAATGTCCAATGCTTCTCCAAGCATGGAATGCATGGAAAAATTAGCTGCAAAAATGAACTTGCCTTGTTGGTCAAGGAATTAGTGAGATAAAAGGCACTCTAATCAACATAAATGTACTAAAATCCCTAAAAGTAAGTTCAAAATAAGAATTTATTGCCTCTTCATTTTTTTGTTCGGTACTTATTTTAAAAATTACTATGTCCATTATAGAGAAAAAAAATGATCCAATGAAAACCAAAAAAACAATAAACCATCGCCTTGCCCCCCTGTAATAATCAAATAAAATAAAAAACAAAAAATAACAACCTATGTGGATTTGGGGACCAAAATGGTTTTAAAATTTTTCACTATGTCTATAAATAAGGCAACCCCTGCAACAATATAAATTCTATTGTAGTTTTTTTATTTTTTTCAATTGGTTTTTGTGACTTTTTGGATTAATACAAATTAGTCATTTTTATTGAAAAAATAAAACCATCAAATAATTTGTACCAACCCCTGGTTGATTTTCTATGTAAATAAAAATAATACCAAGGTCATTGGACATGTATTCCAAGCTGAATGTTGGGAAAAACATCGTGATGGGTATCACTGATGATTAATTAATCGCTATGGAAATTGGCAAAGGCAAAGTGGCATTAATTAACATTTATTTATGAAATATAGGTAGGAGAAAAGGGAGACGAAAGGTCACAGATTTGCATGAGAGGGAAATTGAAGGAAAAAACGAAGGAAAAAATGAAGGAAACTGAAGAAAATAAAGGCCTCAATGATAAAAATGCTTCTAAGGATAAGTTCATAGCTTTTGTCAGTTTGTTTTTGGAGCTCTCTTCTATTATCTAATTATCTCACACTCATGCACACTTAGAAAAATATTGGAGCATTTTTGGAGCATGCTTGGAACACTCTAGCTTTCATTGGATTTGGAGACAGAAGGAAAATGAAAGCGGGAAAGCGGAAGGGAACAAGTGGATCAAACCATACAACTATATTTATTTGCAGGTAACAGATTGCATGTGTGATTTCATTACTAATTTATGGATGCATGGTATATGCATGTGATTATCTGGTTATGTTTTGTCATTGGCATGGAGGATTTCTTGGATTGACAATGGTTTTAGCCTTACCTTGCCATTTCCTAGATATCCGTGGGGTTGTGGGTTTTTCCACATGATTTTTTTCTGGTATAAATTCTATGGAGCCCTTATTGGGTTGAGTTACTAGTCCCTGGAGCCAGGTTGGAAAAACACTTTAAAGCCCTAGAAGGTTGTGGGTTGAGTTGCTAGTTCCTAGAGCCCTGGACAACTTGGGTAGAGGCTAATATGGTTGGTGTTAGTGATTTCTGACTGTGAGGTGGAATCATTGGTTGAGGGTTGATGTGGTTTTGCCACTAGAAACCATTGTTTGTTTTTTTTTTTTGTCTATTCCATGAGATCCCCCATTCATGCTTGGAATATGGCGCACGAGTGATTGGTTGAAAGAGAGATTTGGTTCAACCCAATCTATGGTTGGGTGGTACGTGGAAGTCCCTGACTTGGTTGGATTTTGAATATGATAATAAGAGATATTTCCTATTGTATTCTATGAGTACTTATACTTGTTATTATTTGTCTTTTATTGTTGTTATATCATGGTCATTATTTTGGATAAATTTTGGTTATACGAATGGTTCCATAACAAGTTCTAGATATGGCTCTTGATATGTTTGATTAGTTGATGGATGGTTAATGAATGCGTGAGATAACACATGTTATTATAACTATTATGAGAGGGAATTATACATTATTTGTGAATCTCAGATAAGTTTCAAACTCCTATATTTAGATATGCATTCATGACTTGTAGATTACATGTTCACCATATGTTTGAAGAAACAATTGTCATGGTTAGGCCTGGTTAGGACAAGTTATTGATCAAGTTTTGTATGAATGTATTTTTCCTAATGTTATCTATGATTCTGGAAAGTCTCACTACGTTCTGGGAAGTGGTATGGAGGATAACTTGAAATGGTGGCTTAGAATCCAGTACTGCACCCTCTGACCTAGAATTTTTGGGCCATAACTGCACCCTTACATGATTATGTATGTAGTTGGAGTCCTATAAATACATGGAGGCCTTGTCATGCATGTGTTTATGGTCCTAGGTCATTAAAAATGCAATCTAGTTGAGGGTTTGGGAACTTGGAGTAGTTGTTCTACCATTGAGTGTCTTGTAAGCGATGTAGGATGTCAGCTTGTGGTTGGTAAGTTCCAGCTATCGACCCCACTTCGTTAATTGGATCTAGGAGGTAAAGTTATTTCATAATAGCTCTCTGTCTCATGTTTACCCTGACAGGCCGGTTAAATTGAGTAAATGTGGGAGGGATGGTCAAAAATTGGTATCAGGGCTCTCAAGTTCAAACACTTGGACTAGATGGGTGGAATGTGTTGTCATTCATGCATGCCATTTTTCTATGTGCTTTTTATGCATGAATTATGATGGTCATCATTGCAGTAGCTTCATCATGTAGAGGTTGATGATGTTGATGTTGAGATGATTGATATGTTGATTTCATTATATATGTATATGTTGTGCTAATCCAGATTGATTTTGCAGACAAGATATCCTCCCCTGAACTTCTCTAAGGTATGTTGATTAAGTTTATATATGGTTTAAATGACATGCTATATTTTTATGAAGTAGAAGATCAAATATGACAAGAAAAATGGTGGATAATGAGAAGTACAACATGGCGATGAGTACTCCCTTGACATAGCAGATACAATGAGAAGTTTAAAGGTAGAGATCAAAAGTTGTAAGGAAGATAATGGTAGGATCATTCAGTCATGGGAAAGACTTTGCAGTGCACAATAAAAGAAATCTGACATTAATGCATTCATCCTTCATAGTTTGTTGGATTTGCAGAGACAGGGATCGCTTAGGATCATTCATGGACAAGAGAAAAGGACTAATGGGGCATATGGAAACAAGTTTCAATCAGGATATTGGTTTGAATACAAGGATGATACAATCATAAATGGTAGGTTCTTAGATAGACCTGACAGGAGGGATAATGACCATGGGTTTTATTCTAGTTCTAGTTCAGAGAGACAAAAACATCATCATCGTCACCATATATATAGGATGAGTGAAAAGCAGGACTTGGAGAAGGGGTTCAAGAAAGAAAATTCTCCTACATTTGATGGAGAAATGAAGAAGTCACAAGATGTAGAAGCTTATTTTCTTGGGATGAATAAGTTTTTCAGATTGCATGATTATTTAGAAAATATGAAAGTTAGGATCTACTTTGAGTCTTAAAGGAAAAGCAAACATTTGGTGGGAAGATGTGAAGAATGTCGAAGGCATTCGAGAAGAGGAGTTGACTTGGAGTGAGTTTATGAGACTTTTAAAGAAGAAGTATATATCTAAAAGATACTATGATGACAAGGAAAATGAGTTCTATGAGTTGAAGATGGGATCTATGACCCACCTATGACCAATGAGGAGTATACTAGCATGTCCTTGGAGTTTTTGAGATATGTGGCTTATATTAAGGAGGAGAAAGAAAATATTCATAGATTCATCAATGTGTTTCTGGTATCATTCAAAGACAATATTGAGTTTGATGGGACTAGAGCGCTGGAGGAAGCCATTAGAAATTTGAAAAATTGTTATAAAAAATCGAAGCGCAAGATCGAGTCTAAGCAGGATTGGAAAGGTAATGATAAGAATAAAGGAAAGTAGGCTAAGAAGAAAGGAAAACCTCATGATACATAGTACAAGGAGAATGCAACAGTGTATAAGAAGTTCAATGCAGTTGATAGAGGACAAGGATTTCAGTCTGAGGAATAGAAGCAGGTTGAGTGTAGGAAACCTTTGAAGTGTTGGAATTGTGGCAAGGATCATCGCAAGAGATATTGTCCACAACATCAGGGTGGCAAACCACATATCTACAGTGCTCTGGTGGCACAAATAGTTGGGTATGTTGGACAGAGTATTCCTCAGATTTATGCAACGTTGGATAATAGGTAGGTTGATCATCAAGCATCTATTATCGAGATGGAAGGTAAGCTTTGTGATCAAGTTGTTTCTATTTTGATTGACCATGAGTCTAACTATAGTTATATCATTCCTAACCTGGTGGATAAGTGTTGCTTGAATAAAAAATTCCATCCAAAGTCTTAGTTGGTGCAGTTGGTTATAGGTACTAAGAAAATAGTTCATAATTGGGTAAGGTATTGTGCATTTGAGCTGAACGATATGTCTACATTAGTGCATATAAATGTGCTTCTATTGGGATCATATAGTATGGTGTTGAGTATGGATTGGCTGTACATTCACAGGACTAAGGTGGATTTCTATGATAAAGTTATTGAGTGCTGAGATGATGACAAAGATAATAAAATATTTCCTGTTAAGAAGAAGTTGAATTCAGTGAGAATGGTCACAACTATGCAGGAAAAAAGCAGTAACAGGAAAGGATATGTATTTTTTGTAGTTGATATTTCTAGTGATAAAGGTAAGGATGTTGAGGACGCGAAAGTATTGAAGAGGTATCTGGTTTTGCAGTAGTTTTAGGATGTATTTATAGTAAAGATATTAGAGCTACTGCCTAATAGTAAAGTGGAATTTTCTATTGAGTTGATGTCGGGAGCAACACCAAAGAACCTTACTAGATGAACACTCCAGAGTTAGTGGAATTTAAGTTTCAATTGAAGAAATGATTGAAAAGGGATACATTAGGATAAGTGTGTCACCTTGGGATGCACTAGTATTGTTTGTGAAGAAGAAGGATGGTACTCTCAGGTTATGCATTGATTATAGGCAGTTGAACAAGGTGAAGATTAAGAGCAGGTACCCTTTTTCGTGGATTGATCACTTGTTTGATCAGTTGAAGGGAGCGACAATGTTCTTGAAGATTTCTTTGAGACTAGGATATCATCAAGTATGCATCAAAGAAGAGGACATCTACAAGACTTATTTCTGGAATAGGTGTGGGCATTATGAGCTTGGTGTGGTTCATTTTGGTTTGACTAATGCTCCAACTAATTTCATGTGTTTAATGAATAATATGTTGCATCCTTATCTAAACATTTTGTGATAGTATTCATTGATGACACATTGATATATTCTAATAATGATGAAGAGCATGCCAAACATCTAGCAAAAGTGTTGAAATTTCTAAGAGAGCATCAGTTGTATTGCAAACTTAGTAAATGCAAATTATTTCAGACATAGGTTCATTACTTGGGGCATGCAGTTTCCAAGGAAGGCATAGCAGTGGATCCAGAAAAGATCAGGGCTATCATGGAATGGGAAACTCCTAGGAATGTGGATGAGGTCAAATCATTTATGGGGTTAGCGGGTTATTACAAGTGGTTCATCGGGAAATTATCATGAATTTCCTATCTTATTACATATTTGTGGAGAAAAGGAAATTAATTTGAATGGATAGAGGAATGTGCAACTAGTTTTGAGCAGTTGCTTACAAACACTCCAGTTATAAAGATTGTACATCTAGATAAAGAGTTTTGGTATGTACATATGATTGCAAGGGAGGACTTGGTGGATTCGTGATGTTGGAAGGATAGATAGTGTTCTATGAGTTGAGGAAATTGAATGAGCATGAGAAAAACTATGTGATGCACGATCTTGAGTTGGAAGCTATAATTCATGCATTGAATATGTGGAGACATTATATTCTTGGCAGGAGGTTCATTTTGATGAGTGACCATAATGGGTTGAGGTACTTGTTTGACCAACCTAATCTGAATGTTAGGTAATCTAGGTGGTTATCTATGATTAATGAGTTTGACTTTGAGATCAGGTATATTAAGGGTAAAGAGAACAAGGCTGTAGATTCTCTTAGCATAAGAGTACATGTAAATCACATTGCAGCTATGAATTCATATGGGACATATTTACAGGCTCATATCTTACAGTTATGATAAGATGAAAGGTACCAACATCTCAAGAACAGGTTACAACAATAGGGTACAGGTGAACAGGATGTGGATTATCATCTCACGGTAGATGGTTTGGCTAGATTCAGAGACATGATCTATGTGTCAGAAAACAACGAACTCAAGAAGCTTATATTGAGGGAATTTCATGTCAATCCATATTCAAGTAACCTGGGATATTATAAGACATTGAAAGAGGTTAATAAGTTCTATCATTGTCCAAATTTGAAGAAAGAGGTGGTTGAGTTTGTTGCGATATGTTTGTATTATCAATAGGTAAAATAATAGTGTAAGCATCCATGTGGTTTATTGCAGCCGATTCTGATTCGAGAGTGGAAATGGGAGGCCATTTCCATGGACTAAATTACAGGTTTGTTGAGGACATCTAGACAACATGATTCTATTATGTTTGTGGTTGATAGGTTGACTAATATAGCTCACTTCATCCTAGTAAATTATATAATTTTTTCTAGTGAGGTAGCGCAGGTCTTCATCAGGGAGATTGTGAGGTTTCATGGTATTCCTAGGAATATTGTGTCATAAAAATATGCCAAGTTCACTTCCAGGTTTTGGAAAGATTGATTTACAGGTTTGGGGATAAAGTTGGCCTTCATTACAACTTATCATCCGCATACATATGGACATACAGAGAGGGTCAAAAACATTCTTGAGGATATGTTGAGATGTATGTTATGCATCAATAATGGAAGTGGGAACAATATCTTCTGCTGGTTGATTTTGCTTACAACAATGGGTATCAGGAATATTTGAAGATGAGTCCATTTGATGCACTTTATGGGAATATTTGTAATACTCTCATCACTTGGAGTGATCCAATAAACATGGTATTGATTGGACCATACATGTTGGCAGAGATGGAACAAGAAATGCAAGTTATCAAGAAGAATATAAAGGTATCACAATATGGGTACAAGAGTCATGTAGATCAACATAGGGTACTTAAGGACTTTCAAGTTGGGGAACATGTGTACTTGCGCATCAAGCCCAAGAAGATATGCTTGAGGATTTGATCATGTGCCAAGATGACACCTCGGTATTGCGAGCCTTTCGAGATCCTTGAGAGGATTGGACCAGTGGCCTACAAACTTGCACTAGCTCTGATAATGAAATTCCATGATGTTTTCCATGTTTCATTACTTAAAAAGTATGTGAAAGATGTTTATCATGTAATTTATCAGTCTATATTGCAAGCGAAACCAAAAGGAGAATTACAGTCGAAACTTCAGTGCATTTTGCAGCGAAAGATGTTCATGCTACGAAATCAAGTAATCAAGCAAGTTAAAGTGGAGTGGAAGAATTTTAGGGCTGATGAAGCTGATATCATCAAATTGAGTCTTGTTGGGATGCTTCAATGGTCAACTTGGAGTAACTATTTAAAACCAATTGTAACTGGAAATTAGCTTTTCTAGTCTGAGAAGGCTCTGTCAAATTGATAAAGGATATTCAATGAAAAAATTAAAAGCAAATGGCTAACTTTGAATTGAATTGAATGTATTTTCGTGTAGGTGAAAGATGTATTAGGTTTAATACCATTGGGCTTATGGAGTCGATATGAAAACTAAGTCACAAGACAATCTATCTCATGGAAGCTAAGGCAATTGTGTTCTTATAAAACCGCACATGAATGATATAACATCAAGCTATATGCATACAGGAAGTTGGATCATGTCACCATGAATTCCAAGTGATTATACATAATCAAACTAATAAAACATGACAAAACAACGGACTAGGTGTATAAATGGAAGTTGGAGCATGTAATCATGAATTCCAAGTGATCATACAACTAGAAAGCTGGAGAGAAAGTAAAAGGCTGATATAAGAAACATACATAAGAACACATAGAAGAATCTCAGGTTTGAAATAAGCTACTACAACTGTATATTACTGATAGATAAAGATTACAAGAGTAGTCCTTCATAACATCTCTCAACCTTTGACTACTTCGATGCTTTGTCTTTAAATATACCTTATTTACAATAAATATGATCTGCCTGGTGGCTAGAACATAAAATTCTCCTATGACGCATCACATAACTGAAATACATGGCATCTAACTGAAAGATGACAGCTACACCTTAAAGAAAACATTTCCTAGTAGGACTCTAATTCCTATTTATTACATAGCTCTACCTTATCTTGTGAAATAGTCATATGACAGTTACAAAATAAGCATCACATGCTCAAAAGACACATGATAGAGTCCATTAACAATTTACATATTTAAAACCCTCATACTTGTGGAGAATAACCCTACTTTTTAGGAATTCATGACCCTTATCTTTGAAGCTGCTTTGGCTTGTGGAGCATAGCCCTACTTTTTAGGAATGCATGACCCTTATCTTCAAAGTTGCTTTGGCTGATTACTTGTCTTCATAGAACCTCCTTCGAGTCATAAATATTTGATGATAAGCTCCCTTGACATGTTGGAGGAGTACAGTTGTCCAGAACTGCCATTAAGATGCTCCAAAACCTTTAACAAATGCTCGCTATGAAAACATGACAGTTTCGTAGCGAGTTTTGGTAGCATTGAAAAAATGGCTTCTGCACCCAATAACTTCTCTCCTTTGCTATTCCATGGTGTCAATCAAATCATGACACATCACCACCATCAATCTCCCTCCTTGAAAACTGCAAAAAGTGATTTTAGAGGCAAAAAGGCCGCTACAGGTTTTTTCGTAGATTTTTCCTGGCTTTAAGCCTAGGAAACGCTACGAAACTGTGTAAAAGTGCAAAAATTGCCCATTTCAAAATTGTCTCCAAAAAGTGATCTCTAGCTGCAAAAACTTGATTTTCTGCATGTAATGAACGCTCGAAAGCATATTCAATATAAACTTATGGTTCCTGTGGTGTTTCCTCCTCATTTACGATCGGTTGAGCAATGTGATCCTCAACCACAATCATCTTCAAACCTTTCTTTTCCAGCTCTTCATGAATCAGTTCCAATTATTCTTGAAGGTATTTGACTTGGTCCTTTAGTGTCCTATTCTTGGATTGCAAGTGCAGGTTTACCTTTTTGATGTGCTTTACCTCTCTTCTTAGTGGCTTAGTCCACTTTATCAATTTTTTTGTGTTGTCCAAGGTCTTTGAGACACTTGTGACTTGATCTTCCCAAATTCTTCTCATTTGTTCAAACTGAACCCTTTCAGCTCTATGCTTCTTTGCCTCTTTCCTCAAGACTGATATCTCTTCACTTGCATCTTTCAACTACTCCTTAAGGGCTTCAACTTCTGACTTTTCAGTGATTTTCTCTTTGCCCTTCTTTTGTTTAATGAACATATCTTCTTTTGTAGGTGAGGAGAGGTATATGATGCTTGGTGGTGGCTGAGTAGTTTCACTGACCTTTTGAGCCTCTTGGCTGCTTTCCATAACTTTTCTTGCATGCCTAGTCATTGGTTTTGTAGGTTGAAACACGAATCCAGCATCATCACCTACAAATTCTAATTTCTTAGTTATTTTTCCTTTCTTAAGCTTCCTTCCTCCCTCTTCAACATCTTCAGCATGAACAATGGGAGTTTCTTCAATATCAATGGCATGCAAGATGTCCTCTAAGTTACCCTTAACCACTATTTGGCTCCTAGTAACTCTCTTGTTGCCATGTTTTCTAACTGTTTGCTTCTATTTTGCAGGTGTAGCTTTGGGTGTGTCAATCTTCTACAAAGGCTCCGTCTCCATGCTCACTGGTTCTAACTGCTCTGCCACTGAAGGTGACGAAATATCTCTAGGTTTGGGAACTCTTTTAGGAGTGACAACATCTACTTCAAAACCAATTATGAACATAAGAGATGACTAGTCTCTACTTAATCTCTTTAACTCCTCTAACACCAACAACTTGATCAAACCATGATGAAAAAGAGAGGTTTCATTTCCTTCTGTTTTAACTTGAACCTTATCTGAAATTTTAGCTAAGCTTCTGTGTAAGTAAAAAGGCAAGTCAAGATACCTCTTACCCACAAAATGCAGCAGAACCCTAAGGTGATAGGAGTAGACCATGTGAAACCTCCCTTCTTAGGTGAAGTACTTCTGAATGATCAAAACCAACTTTGAGTAGTTGTCCTTCATGTAGCTCCTTGTGATAACATTTTTGAGATCAATTTCACTATGCCCTGGCTTGATGAATTCTTTGCAGTCTTGCATGGTGAACTTGATGCCCCTAAACCATTGTTCCCCTCCTCTAGACATTCTTGTTGCTGCTGCAATGGTTTCTGGTGTTACTGTGAGATTTAACATTCCCACCTTTGAAGTTGTCCCACTGAAACTGATAGCAAACTCCTTAGAAACTTGTAGATGACAACCCTGTAGCCTTTGGAAAAATTGCAAACAACCTGTTCTTCTGAATATCTCCAAGGAAGTTGGGTATTCATTTAAGAAATTCATGTCCATGGGCTCATATCTAAAGCAGTGACCACCTTTGTTTGTCTTCTTCCTTGAAGCCATGGTGAATTTATATCTTCTCAGCCTCGCTTGATTAGTGACACCTGCAACTTTTGAAAATGCCAGAAACTGGCTTGGCTTGGTGAAGAAACTCTCCAGAAACTCAATAACATGCAAAAATGAAGCAGAGAATGACAAAAATATTCAATTGGGTAATGTTTTATAGTTTTGATGACAACTCATGCCTTAATCATGACACATGCATGTTAAAAACGACAATGAAGACCTCAGACATGACCTTTATACCTTGATTTAACCCTAATAGAATTGAATGACATCCACCCTATCTCCTTCAATGATGAAATGACACTTCACCTCAGGTTTGACAAGACAGATAGAAAAACATATTTTCGTAGCGAATCTAGTTCAATTTCTGATAGTTTCGCTACAAAACTATTAGGCAGTTTCGTAGCGAAAATTGTTGTTTCACAGTGTAAAACACTACGAAAAGATGTAAAAGTAGCTTAAGTGTCCTTTTTTGAATTTGAACGCTTAGGAAATGAAATTTGACACCTAATGATGACTAATAGGACAGGATATGACCTAAATGGAGGTGGGTTTGAACCTTAGGATAGGTAAAAAATGAAAAATTTAAATTTACCTATACCAACTTGTGACCAATGAACTCTATGACCATTTCAAATAATGTTTCACTTTTTCTGAGTGATAACAGTGGCTCCACTTGGGATGGTGTGCCCCTGTGGTACACCAAAGAACCTGTAGTTCTAGTGCCATCCATCTTTTTGGAAATAAAAAAACTCTAAAATTTGCCAATGGATTTGATAAGATGAATTTCCAGTGCCACCTCCATTGGGCTGCTCCCATCTTCAAAATGAAAACTTGCAACCTGTTCTGACCTGTAACCTTGACACTGAAAAAAATAGTAGATGCTAAAGAACTGAAAGTACACATGTTGAATTTAAAACTGAAATTGAGAAAATGTTTGATCTTCAAGCTTATTTATATACAAATGATCCTACTCTACTTGCTCAACATAAAAATTGAATCAAGTGATCTCACACTTCCAGTGAAGCCAATCAAGAAGTTGAGTATTGGATTGGAGTGGACATTCCACTTCTCTGATCATGAAACCATTCCTAAGAAATGACAACTTGTTCCACCATATGAATTTGTATACATTGAAAATCATATTGAAATTCATTCTTGTAGGAGATTCTAGTAGAGCTGCGAAAGGATCTTTGAGAGTATGCACGAATAATGTTTACAACAGTTTTTGACCAGCAATAAGGAAGAATGAAATTATTTATACATCTCATAAAATGCAACATGGAAATCAGCAAGAGAATATAAGGAACCATTTGGCAGGCTTTCGTACCAAGACCATGATTTTCCTTCTAAAATGACCATAAACATCTTCATGAGACAATCCTCAGGGAACTGAACCTTAAGTCTGTATACATGCATATGGAACCTAACCAAATGAAGAGTAGCATTGTCTTTCTTTTCATCTTTAAATATAGGAAGATTAGTTAACCAATCGACCTTTGGCATAGGATTTGGAAAACCAGGGATGTGAGACCGATTCATAGGGGCATACCTGACATTTATTCTTGCAATGGAACTCATCTTGGAACTTCATCAAGCTACTCATCCTCAAGCAGTGGAGTCACCTTTCAATTGATTATTTGATGTGTGGAGTCACCAGAGTAGAAATACAACCAATATGTGTCTAAGTGTCTGCTTCTCTTAGACCTTACAACTGAAACTTTGTCGTTCTTCCCAGGGAAAATTTACACCTTCGGTCCCTAGAAACGACACCAAAATGTTATCACCAAATTGAGTCCTGTTCGGTTGCTTCAATAGTCAACTTGGAGTAACTATTTCAAACCACTTGTATCTGGAAATTAGCCTTTCTATTCTAAGAAGGCTCTCTCAAATTGATAAAGGATATTCAATGAACAACTTAAAAGCAGATGGCTAACTCTAATTTGGATTGAATGTATTTTTGTGTAAGTGAAAGATGTATTAGGTTTACTACCATTGGGCTTATGGAGTTGATATGAAAACTAAGTCACAAGACAATCTATCTCATGGAAGCTGAGGCAATTGTGTTCTTAAAAAACCGCACATGAATGATAGAACAAAAAGCTATATGCATACAAGAAGTTGGCGCATGTCACCATGTATTCCAAGTTATTATACACAAGAAAACTAATAAAACATGACAAAACAACAGACTAGGTGTAAAAATGGAAGTTGGAGCATGTAATCATGAATTCCAAGTGATCATAAAACTAGAAAACTGGATAGAAAGTACGAGGCTGACATAAGAAACATACATAAGAACATATAGAATAATCTCAAGTCTGAAATAAGCTGCTGCAACTGTATATTACTGATAGACAAAGATTACAAGAGTAGTCCCTTCATAACATCTCTCAACATTTGACTACTTCGATGCTTTGTATTTAAATAGACCTTCTTTACAATAAAGATGAGATGGCTGGTGGCTAGACCATCGAATTCTCTTATGATGCATCACATAACTGAAATACATGACTTCTAACTGAAAGATGACAGCTACACCTTAAAGAAAACATTTCCTAATAGGACTCTAACTCCTATTTATTACATAACTCTACCTTATCTTGTGAAAAAATTATATGACAGTTACAAAATAAGCATCACATGCTCGAAAGACACATGATAGAGTCCATTACCACTTTACATATTTAAAACCTTCCTAGACTTGCAGAGCATAACCCTACTTTTTAGGGATGCATGACCCTTATCTTCAAAGCTGCTTTGGCTGATGACCGGTATTCATAGCACCTCCTTCGAGTCATAAATATTTGATGATAAGCTCCCTTGACATGTTGGAGGAGTCCAGCTGTCCAAAACTGCCATTAAGATGCTCCAAAACCTTTAACAAATGCTCGCTACGAAAACATGACAGTTTCGTAGTGAGTTTTGGTAGCGTTGAAATGGCTTCTGCACCCAATAACTTTGCTCCTTTGTTGTTCCATGGTGTCAATCAAGTCATGAAATATGACCACCATCAATATCCCTCCTTGAAAATTCAAAAAAGTGATTTTATAGGAAAAAATGCTGCTACAGGTTTTTTCGTAGCGTTTTCCTGGCTTTAAGCCTAGGAAAAGCTACGAAACTGTGTAAAAGTGCAGAAATTTTCCATTTCAAAACTGTCTCCAAAAAGTGATCTAGAGTTGCAAAAAATTGATTTTCTGCATGTAATGAACCCTCTAAAGCATATTAAATCTCAACTTATGGTTCCTGTGGTGTTTCCTCCTCATTTATGATCAGTTGAGCAATGGGCTCCTCAACCACAGTCATCTTCAAACCTTTCTTTTCCATCTCTTCATGAATCAGTTCCAATTGTTCTTAAAGGTATTTGACTTGGTCCTTTAGTGTGCTATTCTTGGATTGCAAGAGAAGGTTTAAATTTTTGATGTGCTTTACCTCTCTTCTTAGTAGCTGAGTCCACTTTATCAGTTTTTCTGTGTTGTCCAAGGTCTTTGAGACACTTGTGACTTGATCTTCCCAAATTCTTCTCATTTGTTCAAACTAAACCCTTTCAGCTCTATGCTTCTTTGCCTCTTTCCACAAGACTGATATATCTTCACTTGCATCTTTCAACTGCTCCTTAAGGGCTTCAACTTCTGACTTTTCAATGATTTCTCTTTTCCCTTCTTTTGCAGGTGAGGAGAGGTCTATGATACTTGGTGGTGGATGAGTAGTTTCACCGACCTTACGAGCCTCCTAGATGCTTTCCATAACTTTTCTTGCATGCCTAGTCATTGGTTTTGTAGGTTGAAACACAAATCCAACATCATCACTTGCAAATTCCAATTTCTTAGCTTTTTTTCCTTTCTTAAGCTTCCTTCCTCGCTCTTCAACATCTTCAGCTTGAACAATGGGAGTTTCTTCAATATCAATGACATGAAAGATGTCCTCTAAGTTACCCTTAACCAATATTTGGATCCTAGTAACTCTCTTGCTGCCATGTTTTCTAACTGTTTGGTTCTGTTTTGCAGGAGTAGCTTTGGGTGTGTCAATCTTCTGCAAAGGCTTTGTCTCCATGCTCACTAGTTCTAACTGCTCTGCCACTGAAGGTGATGGAATATATCTAGGTTTTGGAACTCTTTTAGGAGTGACAACATCTACTTAAAAACAACTTATGAACAAAAAATATGACCAATTTCTTCCTAATCTCTTTAACTCCTCTAACACCAACAACTTGATCAAACCATGATGAAAAAGAGAGGTTTCATTTCCTTCTGTTTTAACTTGAACCTTATCTGACATTTTAGCTAAGCTTCTGTATAAGTAAAAAGCCAAGTCAAGAGAACTCTTACCCACAAAATGCAGCAGAAGCCTAAGGTGATAGGAGTAGACCATGTGAAACCTCCCTTCTTAGGTGAATTACTTCTTAATGATCAGCAACAGCTTTGAGTAGTTACCCTTCATGTAGCTCCTTGGGATAGAATTTGTGAGATCACTTTCACTATGCTCTGGCTTGATGAATTGATGCCCTTAAACCATTGTTCCCCTCCTCTAAACATTCTTGTTGTTGCTGCAATGGTTTCTAGTGTTACTGTGAGGTTTAACATTCCCACCTTTGAAGCTGTCCCATTGAAACTGATAGAAAAATCCTTAGAAACCTGTAGATGACAACCCTGCAGCCTTTGGAAAAATTTCAAATAACCTGTTCTTCTAAATATCTCTAAGGCAGTTGGGTCTTAATTTAACAAATTCATGTCCACGGGCTCATATCTAAGGCAGTGACCACCTTTTTTAGTCTTCTTCCTTGCAGCCATGGTGAATTTATATCTTCTCAGCCTCGCTTGATTAATGACACTTGCAACTTTTGAAAATGCCAGCAACTGGCTTGGCTTGGTGAAGCAACTCTCCAGAAACTCAATAACATGCAAAAATGAAGAGGAGAATGACAAAAAGACTCAATTTGGTAATGTTTTATAGTTTCGATAACAACTCAAGCCTTAATCATGACACATGCATGCTAAAAATGGTAATGAAGACCTCAAACATGACCTTTGTACATTGATTTAACCCTCACAACCTAAATAGAGATGGAGGCTTAGAAGTTAGCAGAAATTGGGTCCACGCCCTTCCTCTATTTATTTAACACAAATTGTCTCTCTTATTTGCAGATTTTTCCTGAAGATGGGTCTTGTTTTAGACCCGAAACATAGACTGAAAAATGAGAACTGTGGAGATTCCGATTTTTGATTCCAAAAATCTACACCACAGAAATCTACAATCCATCATGACCTTTGTACCTTGATTTAACCCTAACAAACTCGAATGACGTCATCCACCCTATCTCCTCCAATGATGAACTGACACTTCACCTCAGGTTTGATAAGACAGACAGGAAAATATATTTTCGTAGCAAATCTAGTTCAATTTCTAACAATTTCGCTACGAAACTATTAGGCAGTTTTGTAGCGAAAACTGTTGTTTCACAGTGTAAAACGCTACGGAAAGATGTAAAAGTAGCTTAAGTGTTCTTTTTTGAATTTGAACGCTTGGGAAATGAAATCTGACACCTAATGATGACTGATAGGACATGCTATGACCTAAATGGAGGTGGGTTTGAACCTTAGGATAGGTAAAAGATGAAAAATTTAAATTTTCCTATACCAACTTGTGACCAATGAACTCTATTGCCAATCCTAGAGACAACCTTTGAGTTGTGAAAGACCAGTGCCTATGACATCTTATATAGCAAGGAGAAATATGATATGAGTAGGATAATTAGCAGAACAAGGCTCTCATGCTATCTCTTGTAAACAGGAAGATTAATTTGAATGGGACCAAAACTTTCAGAAGCTTGATACAAAGAAAGCAATACTGCAAAGGCAAGATGTGAAAATCTAACACGAATGTATCAAACAATTCAAAGGTAGCTTACTGCAAAGAGGGCTGGATTCTAAATACTTCACAGAGATGAATAATCAGAAAGTATCTACTGTGTACGTAGAATAAAGAGAATACTAACTGTTATTGAGACAATATCCAGAAACATATATCAACATGTGGTGGGCTTACGAAATTAAGAATCCACACATGATAACAAAATTTGTAAATAACATCTCATAGCAGCTAATATAGCAGAATTATGGGTGAAGTGAAAATGGAACAACATATCATGCCTGAGCCATATTTAAAGTGCCAGACAGATTATGGCATAAGTATCTACTAGGATAAATTCATACCAAAACCAGTGGGCTACTCGCATTCCAGAACATGATACAAGATGAATGGATGTAAATGAAATGAACCGCTAATCTACAACACATAGGAGAGAATTACACACTGTAAAGCACCCAGACCAGAATCCTCATTGAAGATAGAACTCCTTTTCATTGAGACCCAATGGGCTCTTCACGTTTGTATTAAAGCTTCAACAAAAGGCATGAAAGAAACTCTTTCACAGCCAATTCTTCAGAAAATCTGGAACCTGTTTTTCTCTTCGGTTCTAGCTTATATAGAAGCCTCAGAAACCTGAGCGAGAAGATATTTTTGGGAAAAAATATCTTCCTCTCGTGCTGGAAATCAGTTCGAGGTCTCAATAAAAAATAACCAAAATTCATGATGAGGAATTGGGGCATCTCATCATTGACAGTTGGGCTCACGGTCATTTTAAACAAAAATATCAAACAACAATTTCTGACAAAAAGTGAAATGCATGAGTGGAATGTGAATTCCACTCGAAATTTAAAAGCAACAAACTAAAATAGAAGTAAAAGACCACTAAGGCCGAATCATGAAATGACAATGTTTGCTGATGAGGTGGAGTTGAGGAGGTCGCTGTCATAGATGGTGAAATGTTGGCAGAGAGGAATCAATTTGCCCCTAATGTGACAGTAGAGGATTTTATGCCTGTAGATCTTCATGATTTTCTCTAGTTATAATTTAATTTGGAGGATGGGCCATTGATAATCAATATTAGCCGAAATCCCCAAGTTTGTCTTCAATCTTCTGTGTCTACCGTGGTAGGTCTTTGACGCTGATACTCTAACTGCTGCTATAATAACCTCTCTGCGTTCCGAATCATAGTGACCATGATTTTGGAACCCGAAGCAAATTCATCACTCTGAAATAACCCTGCACAATACGATAAACTCATCAAGAAATCCAAGGAGTGGCGGAAGGATGCTATGGAGGCCTGTGGAATGATATTGCAATTGTGAAAACAACGGCTATAGTGGAGGAATGGTAAAAAACAGGTGGAGGAATGATGTTTAATGTAAAGACCCAGAGTTTTAAGTTTCGGGCGAATGCACAGAATATCATGGGAAATGAATGAAACGAATACCACGATGTGGGACTCGACGTGGGCGAAGGGCGATTAACTGAGAGCTGTTAGATCTCAGGAGGAGATTGACGATTGGGATCAAAGGATGAAATCAGTAGGAGCTGCGATGAAGCAATATGGGCGAAATGCGTGATGTGATGTGGGCCGCAGATCTTGGATGAATGGACGGCTCTGATTGAATCGAAGGATCGCAATCGGGAGAGGTAGCGGGAGACGCATTTGGGAGCTTGCGATTGCGATTGGAGTAGTGATGCGATTGGCGATGGTGCGATTGAGCACCAACCGTCCGATATGGGTTGAGATCGACGGTGGATATTCAATCGGTGGGGAGACGGACGGGGGGTAAAGGAGTGGAGTGGGAGAAATGAGGGCTGTCGGATCAGATGGAAATCGACGGTGGAGATTATAATCGGAGGATCGTAATCGGGGAGGGCAGTGGGTGACACATTTGAAAATGCATGATTGCGATCGGTGAAATGGTGCGATGGCCATCCGATCTGTTGATATATCGACGGTTGATATGCAATCGGGGGATCACAATCGGAGGAGTGCGGCAGGCGGCACATCTTAAAATTTGCGATTGCGATTGGAGCTGTGGTGCGATGGGAGCGATGCGATTCGCGCTGGACCATTAGATCTATTAAGATCAACGACGGATATCTCCGTGGGAGTTCATAGAACGAGGCCCAATCGCATCGGGGTTTTGAGGTTTTAACAAAGAACTGTGTTCGCCGCGAGACTTCCGATTGCGATAAGGGCTTGCGGGCTCAGCTCCTAGTCTCGACACTTGGTTGCATGGAGGGGAAGTGGTTAAGGGGCTGGCCGAAAAGGGGCTAAAGCCTCATATGCAAAATATGGTTTGTTTGGCCTATCTTCAATGCATTTTAAGGCCAGGGAAGGGATTCGGTAGGGAGAATAAGGGGTTTTCAAGCCAAACAAAGGGTATTTGTAAGGTTCAAGGGGAAAATGGGATGATTTAGAGGGTTAATGAGGAATTAAGGGAGGGAGAAAATGGTGAGGAGAGCAGAGGTTTAATGGGAATGAGAAAATATGGAAAGGGAGGCCTTTTGGGCATTTTCTTCTCAAACAGAAAGGCCTTAAAACTGGGGAAAAACAGTGAATGCTAACCATATGATCAACAAAATCTATGACCATGTCAAATAATGTTTCAATTTTTCTAAGTGATAACAAAAGCTACATGGGAGATTGCTTATCAGATGTGGGTTATGTATCCTTCTCTATTCGTTGGTTGAACGAATGCATTCTGGTATATGTGTTTGATTTTATGTTAGTTATATGTATATGCATATGTAGGTATGTAAATACCAGATCGAGTTGTGTTATAAAGATTCAATAAGCATTATGGTGTTCATGATATGTTGGTTATGTCTCATCAGCATGATATTATGTAAATGTTGCATAGATTTGTGTTATAAATCTCCAGGGGAAACATGCGCTTTTTTTATTTTTTTTCTTTTTCTGGTTTATAATTGTCAGTGAACACTGAGGACGGTGTCCCCCCAAGGAAGAGGGATTTGTAGCCACCCTGGCTAACTTTTTACGTAGACAAAATTAATAACAAGGTCATGTTGACACATATTCCAAGATGAATTATGGGAAAAAACATTGTGATAGGTGTCACTGGTGATTAATTAATGGCTATATAAATTGGAAAAGGCATTGGAAAATTCAAAGTGTCATTAATTGGAATTTTATTTGTGAAATAAAGGAAAATAGGAGAGAAGGGAGATGAAAGGTCACATATTTGCATGAGAGGGGAATTGAAGGAAAAAATTAAGGAAAATGAAGAAAATAGAGGCCTCAATGATAAAAAAGATTTTGAGGATCAGTTCACAGCTTTTGTCAGTTCAGTTTTGGATCTCTTTTTAATTCTCTCATACTCATACTCTTTCACACTTAGAGAATATTGTAGAATTTTCGGAGAATTCTTGGAACACTCTAGTTTTCATTGTATTTGGAGAAATAAGGCAAAGGAAAGTGGGAAAGTGCAAGGGAACAAGTGGATCAAAAACTACAACTAGATTGCTTTGCAGGTAACATGTTGCATGTGTGATTTCCTTGTTGATTTATGGATGCATGGTATATGCATGTGCTTATCTGGTTATGTTCTCTCATTGGCATGAAGGTTTTCCTGGATTAACATTGGTTTGATCCTTTCCTTTCCATTTCCTGGATAGCCATAGTGTTGTGGGTTTTTCCACTTGATTTTTTTTTGGTTGGTGCTCATAATTCCTTATGGTTGTGTGTTCAAACAAATGCTCTGGAAGCCCTGGAACAACTTGGGTTGAGTTACTAGTCCTGGAGCCTAGTTTGGGGAAAATGATCTGCATCCCTTGGTGGGTTGAGTTACTAGTCCATGGATCGAGGTTGGATAAATGCTCTAGAGCCCTGGAGGGTTTTGGGTTGCGTTACTAGTTCCGGGAGCCCTAGACAACTTAGTTAGAGACCGATATGGTTGGTTTCAGTGATGTTCGGCCGTGAGGTGAAATCCCTGGTTTAGTTTTGTTTTGTATATTCCATTAGTTCCCACATTCATACTTGGAATATGGCACAGGGGTGTCTGGCTTAAAGAAATATTTGGTTCAGCCCAATCTATGGTTAGGTGGTACATGATGTCCTGACTTGGTTGGATTTTTCATATGATAATAAGATCTATTTTTCATATTGTATTTTATGAGTAATTATACTTTTTATTATGTGGCTTTGATGGTTGTTATTTCATGGTTATTTTTCTGGTTAAATGTTGGTTATAAGCATGGTTCCATAACAGGTTCTAACTATGGATCCTGATGTTTTTGATTAGTTGATGAAATGCTAATGAATGCATGAGCTAAAAAATGTTTTTGTAGCTATTATGAGAGGGAATTAGACCTTACTGATGAATATAAGATAAGTTTCAAACTCCTATGTTTAGATATGCATTCATGACATGTAGCTTACATGTTCACCATATGTTTAAAGAAATGATGGTCATGGTTAGTCTTGTTCAGGTCAATTCCTTGATCAATTTTTGTATGAATGGATTTGTCCTGATGTTTTTTATCATTCTGGAAAGTCTCACTGAGTTTTGGGCAGCCCTCTGGAGGCTAGCCTGAAATGGTGGCTTAAAATCCAGGATCACACCCTCTAAACTGGAATTTTAGGGCATAACCACACCCTTATAGGGTTATGTGTTTGTTTGGAGGCATATAACTACATGGAAGCCTTATAATGCATGTAGTCATGGGCCCATGTCACTAAAAATGAAATCTGGCTCAGGGTTTGGGCACTTGGAGTGGTTTTTTCCTTCGAGTGTCATGTAAGTCTTCTAGGATGTCATTTTGTGGTTTGTAAGTTTCAATTTTTGGCCCCACTTCCTTAATTAGATCTAGGAGGTCAAGTCATGTCATAGTAGCTCTTTGTCTTATGTTTACCTGGAAAGCTCGTGAAATTGGGTTAGATATGGGAGGGGTGGTTACATAACTACAATTATTATGTGTGGTGACCATATTATTAGACAACCATCGGGATGTGTGTTGCATCATAATTTTTTTTTTGCTCTTTTTTTCTAATAAATACTTATGCTTTATAAATTTGTGAATACACTTGTCAATTGGGTTTATTTTAGGTGCTTGGGAGGAATGATTATTATCCTCCTTTCCCATGTTCAATCCCTACAAGTGACATGGTGAGCTCCTATTGAGCATATTGTTTTAGTGGCTTCAAGCCTTCTTGATGAATGGCCTTGAACCCTAAAAAATATCTTACCCTTGTCTACAGGCTAGAGGGTGGAATGTTTTATTTCATGGAAAAATAAAAAATAAAACCGTGTAGATACACTCAATCGTAAACATGAAAAACATCAACTCA